>JAPXFY010000027.1:12739905-12749905 GCA_030674185.1 Monoplex corrugatus | reverse complement strand
CTGTCTCAGCCGAAAGAATAACACCCAGACCACTAACTGAAGACCTAAGGAATGGATCGGGGAGACAAACCCCTTTTATTCGAACCTGAGTTTATTTCTCGGCAACTGCTTCAACAAGTAGACTACTACACGTTCTACAATGGAGAGTTAACAGAACAAATGAAGCAGATCATAAATAAAGAGAGACTCACAGAGAAAAGAACCAACCCACACCAACACAAACCCCTTAATTTTCTCATTAACTCGCTATCGAACAAAGTCTTCAGGTGAATGTTAAACTGAATGCAAAGGAACGAAGCGGCACAAGAACTGATCCAATTTGGTAGAAAGAAATAATGGACCATTAAAGTTCACGTCAAAAGAATCGGGAAGAATAGATCTTTAATTAAAGAAAAGAAGAACGGAACGAAAACGAAGAGTTCTACAATCTTTACTTTTGTTTCGAAATAGATTTGCTCTCTCTCTCTCTCTCTCTCTCTCTCTCTCCTCTCTCTCTCTCTCTCTCTCCTCCCTCTCTCTTTCTCTCTCTCTCTCTCTCTCCTCTCTCCCTCCCTCTCTTTGTCTGTCTTGTCTCTCTCTGTGCCATTGTCCATAAAAAGTATAAAACATAGTTTTGATAAAGACAGAGGGAGAGAGATGGAGAGAGAGACAGGGAGAAAGAGAGAGATGGGAAGAGAGGGGGGGAGAGAGATGAGAGAGAGAGGATTAGATAGAGAGAAGGAGAGAGAAAGAGAGAAAGAGAGAGAGGAGAGAGGAGAGAGAGAGAAAGAAAGAGAGATAGAGAAAGAGAGAAAGAGAAAGAGAGAGAGAAAAAAACACACACCACACACACCACACACAACACACACACACACACACACATCACACCACACACACACAATATATATATATATATATAATACATAAAGAGAGAAGAGAGAGAGAAAACACACACACACACACACACACACACACACACACACACACACACACACACACACACACACACACACACACAACAGAAACATACAGAGATAGAGAGAACTGTTAGAATAGCTTTACCATCTTCAGTGCCTCGCCATCTCAGGTACGCTAATGGTGTGTCCTTAGCAGTACAGTGATCATTTGATGGCCTGTGTCATGGGCTATTTTCTGGTTGTTAGAAGGCCAGAGAACCAGGAGAAACAGTCGATGGCAAATAGGCTGCTATTCTGATGGAGAAAACTACGTTGGTATGTCCGCATAACAAGATCCAGTGGCCTTGCTAAATCAATCTTGAGGGAAACTGTTCAGGAAGGGAGACGGACGGGAAGATGGGTGCTGGCAAAATAGCGGAATGAACTACACAGTAGTCCATTTTGCAAAGACCCTGGCTTGGCACACAACCGACAGAGCTGGGAGAATCTAGTGATGTGTTCTTTTGTGCAGTGCCCTAATGATTTTATACAGTGTTGAAGGACAAGAAAGAGAAGAAGAAGATTCTGGTAATGTTCGCCAATCCTGAGAGAGAGAGAGAGAGAGAGAGAGAGAGAGAGAGAGAGAGAGAGAGAGAGAGATAGAACAGAGAGGGACAAAGAGAGAAGAGACATCGCTATTCTGAAATTAGTCCAATGTATCAGAGAGAGAGAGAGAGAGAGAGGGGAGAGAGGGAGAGAGAGAGGGAGATGAGAGAGGGCAGAGACGACGGAGGCTAAGAAGAAGGGACAATGAGAGGGAGAGAGACAGAGAGAGAGACAGGAGAGATAGAGAGATAGATAGGAGAGTAGAGAAGAGAAAGAGAGAGAGAGTGCGCGCGCGCGCGCGCGAGAGAGAGAGAGAGAGAGAGAGAGAGAGAGAGCAAGAGAGAGAGAGAGAGAGAGAAGATCAGAAAGGGAGAAAGAGAGAGGGGAGGCATTGCTATTCTGAGAGTAGTCCACGTATCGGGAAAGAGATGAGAGAGAGAGAGAGAGAGAGAGGAAACGAGAGGGGGAAAGAGGGAGAGGAAAGTGAGAGTAAAAAGAAGAGACAAAGAGAGGAAAAGCGATAGGGGAGGGTGAGAGAGAGAGAGACAGAGAGAAGAGAGAGAGAGAGAGACAGAGAGAGAGAGAGACAGATAGACAGACAGACAGAAGAGAAGAGAGAGACAGAGAGAGAGAGAGAACAGAGAGTAAGAGAGACGAGAGAAAGAGAGAGCAGAGAGCAGAGAGACAGAACAGACAGACAACAGAGAACAGAGACAAGTAGAAGCAGACAGCAGACAGAGAGAGAGACAGAATAAGACACAGATGGAAGAGAGAGAAACACAGACGGAATCGGTGGATGTAGTCAGAGAGATTGAGAAGAAATAACTCTGGGTTTGGACTGCAGGATCTGTAACAACGCGCGGATATTCTGTCTGTGATACACTTGAATGAGACTTGTTCAGGCACTGCAAACAGGTCTTCACACACCATGTTGTTCTGTGAGATCAGAAATTCTCCACCATCTATCCACCAGACGGTGCCCAATAAGATTGGAACCCAGACTTTTCAAATGGGAGATTACCGTAAAGTTCGGGCTATTGGGCGCACTGGTATAAAAGGCAGACCCACTAAATTATAGAAAAATCTGAACTATATTCACACATAAGCCGCACTGGTTTATAAGCTGCACTTTTTCAATGGCCAGGTTGATCACCTTCAACTTTTGAAGGCTGCTTCGTCGGCATATATACGTGGCGATTGTTTCGGCATGATGAGGGTGTACGCTTGAGCAGAGCAGATCTGAATACCGATCCAAATGCTTCAATGTGTGCGGATTTGATTTTAAAACGTGAACAGTTAACACTTTAACATGGAGCTCACCGAAAAATTCATGAACGGTAAACACGATTTTGGTGAGTTAAAGAGAAGCTAAGAATATACGAGAACGTGTGACGCTCCTGGGATCGGGGAAAATCCGCTAATAAGCCGTATCGTTTTTTAAGCCCAGGGGTTAAAGTTGGGGAAAAAAGTCGCGGCTTATAGCCCAAACTTTACGGTAGTGTCATCCCCAAACACCTATCAACATTTATTCAATATGACAATGATAAGAACTGTATTCTAAATATGATGTATTTGGACTCCTGTTCCATAATTTGCGTAATAATATCAAAAGTATATTTATGTGTAAATGAAACACATGTCATTATACAACCACGCCTAACCGGTAAACATATCAGTTACTTAACGTTATGATATCTATATGCACACTCACACCCCCCCCCCCACACACACACACGCACAAAGACATACATACACATACACACGCATGCACACACATACACACACATACACACACACATGCACACACAAACCATACCACACCACACCACATACCACATACCACACCACACACGTGCACACACACACAACACCGTGCACACACACACACACACACACACCGTGCACACACCACACACACACACACACACACACACACACACACACACACACACACACACACACCACACCACACACACACACACACATACACACACACAGCCACACACACACACACACACACACACACACACACACACACACACACACACACACACACAACACACACATACTCGCCACTCAGCACATACACACACACACAGACACACACACACACACAACAACACACCAACACACAACACACACACACACACAACACACAACCACATACTCACATTCGTCTAAACACACATGTCAATAACATAACAAAAAAACAACGAACGATACACACACAACCACACCACACACACACACACACACACACACACACACACAAAACACACCAACACACAACCCACAACACACAAACACACACCACACATACATTCGTCTAAAAGCACTTATGTCAATAGACATTAACAAAATAACGAACGAACGAACACACACACACACACACACACACACACACACACACACACACACACACACACACACACACACACACACAAAACACACACACACACACCACACAAACACACAACACACACACACACACCACACACACACACACACACACACACACACACACACACACCCACACACACACCACACCACACACTCACATTCGTCTAAAAGCACTTATGTGAAAATAGACGTTAAAAGAAATAACGAACGAACGAAGAACACACACACACACACACACACACACACAACAACACACACACACACACATACACATCATACACACACATACACACACACACACACACACACACACACACACACACACACACACACACACACACACACATACACCACACATACACACACTACTCTCTCTCTCTCTTTCTCTCACTCACTCACTCTCTCTCTCTTTCTGTACAAGATATGATTCTTGCATCACAATGTCATCATCCATATTGCTGTAAATGAACCAACCACACCTTATTGTCTTTCTGCCTGGAAGTAACAGAAAACCGACTTTCTTCAATATATTTCCGGAAATCGAAACTTGAAACACGACACCACGACCAAAGACATGGATATGGGAGACAGGCCACCAGCTCTACCACACACTGTGATATCATCTACCACAGATATATGGAGACAGGCAACCAGCTCTATCACACACTGTGATATCATCTACCACAGATATATATGGAGACAGGCCACCAGCTCTATCACACACTGTGATATCATCTCCCACAGATATATGGAGACAGGCACCAGCTCTATCACACACTGTGATATCATCTACCACAGATATATGGGACAGGCCACCAGCTCTATCACACACTGTGATATCATCTACCACAGATATATATGGGGACAGGCAACCAGCTCTATCACACACTGTGATATCATCTCCCACAGATATATATGGGGACAGGCAACCAGCTCTATCACACACTGTGATATCATTTACCACATATATATGGAGACAGGCAACCAGCTCTATCACACACTGTGATATCATCTCCGACATACATAGGGAGATAGGCAACTAGCTGTGGTGCACTCAGTGATTTTATCGCTCATAGACATACATAAGGAGATAGGCAACTAGCTGTGGTGCACTCAGTGATTTTATTGCCCATAGACATACACAGGGAACAGGCAACTGGCTGTGTGCACTCTGTGATTTTATCGCCCATAGACATACATAGGAAACAGGCAACTGGCTATTTCGCACTCTGTGATATGATTGTCCACAGACATATATAGGGAAACAGACAACTGGCTCTATCACATTTGTGATATGGTCATCGCCTGTAGAGATAGTGACACACATAACTAGCTCTATCACATTTTGTGATATGGTCATCGCCTGTAGAGATAGGGACACACATAACTAGCTCTATCACATTTGTGATATGTCATCGCCTGTAGAGATAGGGACACACATAACTACTCTATCACATTTGTGATATGGTCATCGCCTGTAGAGATAGTGACACACATAACAGCTCTATCACACACTGTGATAAGATCATCACCTATGGAGATAGATAAGGGACAGGCAACTAGCTCTGTCACATTTTGTGATATGATCAACGCCTATAGAGATAGATAAGGAGAAAGGCAACTAGCTCTGTCACATTTTGTGATATGATCATCGCCTATAGAGATGGATAAGGAGACAGGCAACTAGCTCTGTCACATTTGTGATATGATCATCGCCTATAGAGATAGATAAGGAGACAGGCAACTAGCTCTGTCACATTTTGTGATATGATCATCGCCTATAGAGATGGATAGCGAGACTCGACAGGCAACTAGCTCTAAAACTGGTTGAGTAACAGTCTATGGAAACTCTGACAATCTATGTGAAACTGAGGGACAATCTATGTGAAACTGAGTGAAATCCACGTAAAACTGAGTGACAATCTATTGAAACTGAGTGACAGTCTATGTGAACTGAGTGACAATCTATGTAAACTGTGTGACAATCTATGTGAAACTGAGTGACAGTCTATGTGAAACTGAGTGACAATCATGTGAAACTGATGACAGTCTATGTGAAACTGAGTGACAATCTATGTGAAACTGTGTGACAATCACATTGTGACAATCTATGTGAAAACTGAGTGACAATCTATGTAAAACTGAGTGACAATCTATGTAAAACTGACTGACAATCTATGTAAAACTGAGTGACAATCTATGTGAAACTGTGTGACAATCTATGTGAAACTGAGTGACAATCTATGTCAAACTGAGTGACAATCTATGTGAAACTGAGTGACAATCTATGTAAAACTGACTGACAATCTATGTAAAACTGAGTGACAATCTATGTGAAACTGAGTGACAGTCTATGTGAAACTGAGTGACAATGTGAAACTGAGTGACAATCAATGTGAAACTGAGTGACAATCAATGTGAAACTGAGTGACGACAATCTATGCGAACTGATAATCTATGCGAAACTGACAATCTATGTGAAACTGACAATCTATGCGAAACTGACAATCTATGTGAAACTGACAATCTATGTGAAACTGACAATCTATGTGAAACTGAGTGACAATCTATGTGAAACTGACAATCTATGTGAAACTGACAATCTATGTGAAACTGACAATCTATGCGAAACTGACAATCTATGTGAAACTGAGTGACAATCTATGTGAAACTGAGTGAAAATCTATGTAAAACTGACTGACAATTATGTGAAACTGAGTGACAGTCTGAAATGGCTGACAGTCTATGTAGTTATATCTATGCTACAACGTCTAACAGTCAAAGATACTTGGTGCATCATGATACAGGGCTAAGAATAGAGAATAGAGCAGTAATATAAGCTATCCTACCAAACATGCGTCAGTCAGCCATAGCTTTTTTATTTGCTTTTTTTGGTGGTCTTTTGTGTTTGTTTGTTTGTTTGTTGTTTTTTTATCCTCCAGGATTCTGTGATGACGTTTCTTCATGACGTCAATCGTGTCAAGAACATCGCGTGTGTTTTAGGCGTTTCAGTTTAGATATTTTTTGTAATGATTGCTTTAAGAACTGGGTCAGTTATTTTTACGTGGATTTTCTGTATGCTGTTACAATCTTTCTTTCCTTTTTTTTTTTTTTTTTTTTTAATTTCTGAAGTAGGTTGGTCTGATCAATTTTTCTTTTGATACTATAATGTGAACTTTCTTTAGAGCGACAGCATGCTCCCGTTTGCGCGGAACGGTTTTGTGGTGTGTGTGTGTGTGTGTGTGTGTGTGTGTGTGTGTGTGTGTGTGTGGGTGTGTGCGTGCGTGCGTGTATGTGTTGTGTGTGTGTGTGTGTCTGTCTGTCTGTCTGTGTGTCTGTTTGTGTGTGTGTGTGTGTTAACCCTTTGATTCCCGCGCCCTGTTCATTAGCATCCTGCATTGTCAACCATGCCAGCAAAGCAAAAACTTAACCCTTTGACTCCCTTATCCTATCCACCAGCTTCCTTCTTAACCCTTTGACTCCCTCACCCTATCCTTCGGGAAGCTGGTGGATAAGGTGAGGGAGTCAAAGGGTTAGGTATTTGCAGTTGGTGGATAAGGGTGAGGGAGTCAAAGGTTAAGTATTTGCAGTTGGTGGATAAGGTGAGGAGCCAAAGGGTTAAGTATTTTGCAATTGGTGGATAAGGGTGAGGGAGCCAAAGGTTAAGTATTTTGCAATTGTGGATAAGGTGAGGGAGTCAAAGGTTAAGTATTTTGCAGTTGGTGGATAAGGGTGAGGAGTCAAAGGGTAAGTATTTTGCAGTTGGTGGATAGGTGAGGGAGTCAAAGGGTTAAGTGTTTCGTTTACTCAGCATTTAGAACGGTTATAAAGTGTCTTGGTTAGTCACTGTGCTTGAATGACTGTTCCCCGCCCCCTTCCACCTCCTCTCTATCTCTCCTTTCGTTATGTGTTTTAAAGTGTATGGGTGCATTTAGGTGACGTTTCTGTCTGTCTGTCTGTCTGTCTGTATGTCTGTCTGTCTCTGTCTGTCTTTGTGTCTGTCTGTCTTTGTGTCTGTCTGTCTGTCCCTCTGTCTGTGTGCATTTAGATGACGTGTCTGCCCTGTCTGTCTGTCTGTCTGTCTCTGTCTGTCTTTGTGTCTGTCTATCTGTCGCTCTGTCTCTGTCTGTCTCTGTGTGCATTTAGATGACGTTTCTGTCTGTCTGTTTGTCTGTCTCTGTCTGTCTTTGTGTCTGTCTGTCTCTGTCTGTCTGTTTTCTCTGTCTGTCTTTGTGTCTGTCTCTCTGTCTCTGTCTGTCTCTCGTTTCGTTTCGTTATTTCTTTTAACGTCTATTATATGCCTTTAGACGACCTCTGTGTCTCCTCTGTCTCTCTCTCTCTCTCTCTCTCTCTGTCTCTGCCAGATAGGCAGACAGGCAGACAGGCAGGCAGACAGACAGACAGACAGACACATAGACAGATAGACAGACAGACAGTCTCTCTGTCTGTCTGCCTATCTGTCTGTCTTGTCTGTCTGTCTGTCTGTCTCTCTCTCTCTCTCTGTCACTCGCTCCCTCGTTCGCTCGGGGGCTAGTAGCAATTTCAGTATTCTCAAGACGACGTCTCCGCGCTCAGAACGAATTCCATATGCACTAACGTCACAGGTGCCATGTGTATGGTGATCGTGGCACAAACCTTAAGCCTGCACACAAACCCATGAGCTGGCCAGGTCATGAGTCCCTGTCTAACCTATCTTTTACCTAGTCTATATTTTGTAATGGAATTGTATAAGCCTATCACTGGAACAGTCTTAGTTACATGTAAATGACATGTGTATCCGTGTATCTTATCTTCAAAAACAAACAAACAAAAAATAGGAACATATACATAAAGTAAGTAAATCAGTAACAAAAGGTCTGAATCACAACACAACTAGCTATTCTGTATAAACTCGTCTCACATGACAGAAAGACCCCTCCCCCCCCCCCCCCCAGTCTAAGCAGTTCAGAAAAGGAGCAGCAAAAAGGTTTCCATGACTATTGGTACTTGTGAAGATGAGGCATAAAAACGAACGAATTAAACAAAATTATGAATAAACGAAAACGAAATCCAAAACAACTGTGACTGCCCACGTTCAAGCAAACAGGAACCAGAAAAACACGGTAAAAGAATAAGAATGCGTATTTAATACAACAAGACAAGACAGGCGCAAATTTTCGGCAAACTGGCATTTGTCAAGCGTAAGATCTCAAACAAACAAACACCAGATACAAATATTAGGAGAAAAAGACTGAAACTTCCCTGCTGCTCTGTCCTTTTCTCACACTGTGTTTGTCTTTTCTCCTAATTTTTGTATCTGGTGATTGTTTGTTTGAGATCTTACGCTTGACAAAGGCCAGTTTGCCGAAAATTTGCGCCTGTATTGTCTTGTATTAAAAATGAAAACGAATTGAATGACAAAATCGCGGAAAGGAATAAACAAACAAACAGAAAAAAAAGAGTTACGTTTTCCAGGTTGACGAACTGTACAGAGACCACATCTCCTCAGCCTAAACTCCAACCATTAGGGACATAACAAACCCGCAACCTGCTCAAAGGTCACCCTATCATAAATTCCACAACCCAAGAACTCCGTCAAGGTTAAACCATCCTCAAGAGCTCTTCCAGGGGCAGCCACTCTCTTTATGAAGTAAGGGAAACAATCTGTTGGCGCAACTAGCACGGCGGCTGCGTCGACATAATTTAGGACACCATAAAATACTGAATGGGTATTAGGGCGTCGTAAACTAACAGCGGACGATTATGACCTTCTGAGAGTCTCACAGTCGTACACATTTTCTGCATTTGATTCTTTCTTTTTCTCTGTCTCTCTGTCTCTCTCTCTGTGTCTGTGTCTTCGTGTATGTCTCCTGTCTCTCTCTTGTCTTTGTGCCTCTCTCTCTGTCCTCTCTGTCTCTCTCTCTCTCTTGTCTCTTGTGTCTTTGTGTCTCTCTCTGTCTCTCTCTCTCTGTGTCTGTGTCTTTGTGTCTGTCTGTCTGTCTCTGTCTCTGCCTTCTCTCTCTCTCTCTCTCTTCTCTCTCTCTTCTTGATGTTTTTCTGTCTATGTCTGTCTCTTGTTATTTGTCTGTCTCTTGACCAAGGGTACCATTATAGATCGCAGAATGTTATTTTATTCTATG
>JAPXFY010000027.1:12724905-12729905 GCA_030674185.1 Monoplex corrugatus | reverse complement strand
AAGCTGTTCTGTTTGTATCTCTGTCTGTCTAAGCTGTTCTGTCTGTCTCTCTAAGCTGTTTTGTCTGTCTCTCTGTCTGTCTAAGCTGTTCTTCTGTCTCTCTGTCTGTCTAAGCTGTTCTGTCTGTCTCTCTGTCTGTCTAAGCTGTTCTGTCTGTCTCTCTGTCTGTCTAAGCTGTTCTGTCTGTCTCTCTGTCTGTCTAAGCTGTTCTGTTTGTCTCTCTGTCTGTCTAAGCTGTTCTGTCTGTCTCTCTGTCTGTCTAAGCTGTTCTGTTTGTCTCTCTGTCTGTCTAAGCTGTTCTGTCTGTCTCTCTGTCTGATCTGTTTGTCTCTCTGTCTGTCTAAGCTGTTCTGTCTGTCTCTCTGTCTGTCTAAGCTGTTCTGTCTGTCTCTCTGTCTGTCTAAGCTGTTCTGTTTGTCTCTCTGTCTGTCTAAGCTGTTCTGTTTGTCTCTCTGTCTGTCTAAGCTGTTCTGTTTGTCTCTCTGTCTGTCTAAGCTGTTCTGTCTGTCTCTCTGTCTGTCTAAGCTGTTCTGTCTGTCTCTCTGTCTGTCTAAGCTGTTCTGTCTGTCTCTCTGTCTGTCTAAGCTGTTCTGTCTGTCTCTCTGTCTGTCTAAGCTGTTCTGTTTGTCTCTCTGTCTGTCTAAGCTGTTCTGTCTGTCTCTCTGTCTGTTATGTCTGTCTCTCTGTCTCTCTGTCTGTCTAAGCTGTTCTGTCTGTCTCTCTGTCTGTCTAAGCTGTTCTGTTTGTCTCTCTGTCTGTCTAAGCTGTTCTGTCTGTCTCTCTGTCTGTCTAAGCTGTTCTGTCTGTCTCTCTGTCTGTCTAAGCTGTTATGTCTGTCTCTCTGTCTGTCTAAGCTGTTCTGTCTGTCTCTCTGTCTGTCTAAGCTGTTCTGTCTTGTCTCTCTGTCTGTCTAAGCTGTTCTGTCTGTCTCTCTGTCTGTCTAAGCGTTCTGTCTGTCTCTCTGTCTGCCTAAGCTGTTCTGTCTGTCTCTCTGTCTGTCTAAGCTGTTCTGTCTGTCTCTCTGTCTGTCTAAGCTGTTCTGTCTGTCTCTCTGTCTGTCTATTTGTCTGTTTTTCTTTTTTTTTCTCCTTTTCCCCACACTTCTCATTTTCATTCCATCTATAATAGGGGGGGGGGGGGGGGGGAAACTTCCCCGTCTATTTTAGCTTTCATTGGTTTTCCTCGTCTAAAAATGAATACAATGTCGAAAAACTCGTGATGTGTCTATATATATACACATGTCAGTAGAGACTTGGAGAGATCATATCACGGTCATTTGATTTAAATTTAGATTGTATTGTGTTGTTAAGATAACTTTATTTCATGTTTATGACTGTTTACATATCTGTTGCAATCATGGATATGTAGGCGTATGTTTAACTGCTGTTCACACCTCTTCGTAAGTGTAATTAAGAGAGAGAGAGAGAGAGAGAGAGAGAGAGAGAGAGAGAGAGAGAGAGAGAGAGAGAGCGAGAGAGAGAGAGAGGAGAGAGAGAGGAGAGAGAGAAGAGAGAGAGGAGAGAGGGAGAGGGAGACAGAGAGAGAGAGAGAGAGAGAGAAGAGAGAGAGAGAGAAAGAAAAAGAGAAAGAGAGAAAGAGAGTATGTGTGTGTGCATGTATGTGTGTGGATGTGAACGCTCGCGCGCGTGTGTGTTTGTGTGTGTGTGGGGTGTGTGTGTGTGTGTGTGTGTGTGTGTGTGTGTGTTGTGTGTGTTGTGTTGTTTGTGTGTGTGTGTGTGTATGTGTGTATTGTGTGTGGTTATTGCGTGTGTGTGTGTGTGTTTATTTGTGTGTATGTGTGTGAGTGTGTGTGTACGTATTTGTATGTGTGCGTGTGTGTGTGCGTGTGTGCGTGTGTGCGTGCATGTGAGTGTGTGTGAATGGGCGTTTATTTATACTCGTGCGTTCGTGTGTACGGGCATAGACTTCAACTGAAACTTTTCAGGAGAAGAAACCATTGATAAGAAATGCTATTCAACCACACCAGCCGGTTATGAAAGTGTGCGTGTGTACATGTCAGCGTGTGTGAGCACGCTCGCGTATGGGTGTCTATTTCCGTGCGCTCAGGCGTGTTTGTGTGTTCTGCTTTTTTCAAATAACAACAACGTTTATTTTACACGCCTTGAAATCTCTCATAAGATTAACCCTATGACTCCCCGCACTCTGTCCACCAGCGTCCTGCGTTGTCAACCATGTTCGCAAAAAAAACAAGCAACAACAAAAAAGAAACAAAACAAAAACAAAACCAACAAACAAACAAAACAAAAAAACACTTAAACCCTTGGACTCCTGACCCTGTTCACCACTTCCTGCAGGAAGCTCGTAAGATAACGTGGGCAGTCAAAGGGTTAAGTTTTTGCGTGTGGCGAATGGGGTTGCGGGAGTGAAAAGGTTAATCAAATCCAATTATGAGACATGTTTGTTTAATATTAGCACATACAGCGCGTACGACAGTCATCACGACATACGAAAAAGGGGGTGTTGTCGCCGGGATGAATCGTCAGTTTGTATACCTACCTCTTCACACCATCCAACACCACTGTGGGATACCAAGCAACAGAAGGGAGCCGGAGATGAGTTGGCACAAAAGAGGAACCCAGGGGGACAAACCAGGAACAGGGTCAGACCACTCCCTTAACCCTTTGACCCCTGAACCCTGTCCGTCTGCATCCTGCATTGTCAACCATGCTAGCAAAGCCAAAAACTTGACCCTTTGACATGCTCACCACCCTTCCCACCAGCTTCCTGCAGGAAACTGGTGGATAGAGTCAGGAAGCTGGTGGATAGGGTGAGGGAGTCAAAGGGTTAAGGTTTTGCAGTTCGGGAGATAGGGTGCGGGAGTGAAGGGGGTTAAAGCCATGCATAGACAGGGACGACAACCAGTGTTCTGTCTTGAGAGTAGCAAGTGGTCCTGTTACGACACATTTTCTCACACCTGACACGTTTTCTCATCCGGATGTTTCGTTCGTTTTGTCGAGTTTATGACCCTTCTACTCTCGTATCCTACCCACCAACTGCAAAAACTTAACCCTTTGAGGGAGTCAAAGGATTAAGTTTTTGAATCGCTAGCATGGGCTGACAAGGCAAGATGCCGGTGGACAGGGTGCGGGAGTCAAAGGGTTAAAATCCTACCACTCTCAGAGTATATGAGGATTAAGTTATGAGAATGTTGCTCAAAGAAGCTTTAAAACATTTTCGTTGCATTGTGAGAAGTGAAGGCTAAGTCTTTGCTACAGTATGACAGTAGACTCTACGACCTGCGCCTGTCTCCGCTGCCTTGTGGGTTACCCCTTGGGTGGGGAAAGGCTATGGGAGTAAACCCAGACAGAAAGTCCTGCAGCCGCATACTGCGTAAAGGGCGTTGCCACAAAGCATTGCTTGTGGTTTTGGCCATATGCCGCGACTTGCCATCTACTGTTCAGCCGTCTGTGTCTCCTATGAGAACAGCTGTCTTACCTCGGTTTGTCCTGGACTTGTGGAGGCAGGTGGAGAGAATTGCTGAGGCTCTGTGCAAACAACAGCAACTTACCTACGCACATGGCACCTAGAGCCAATCCCCCCCCCCCCCGCCTCACAAAGCTTATGAA
The DNA here is from genome assembly GCA_030674185.1 of Monoplex corrugatus. Classification (NCBI taxonomy): domain Eukaryota; kingdom Metazoa; phylum Mollusca; class Gastropoda; order Littorinimorpha; family Ranellidae; genus Monoplex; species Monoplex corrugatus. The sequence goes on along the minus strand of JAPXFY010000027.1, from coordinate 12,726,318 downwards.
AGTGAAAGACGAAGCAGCCTAGTGGAAAAGCGTGCAGCAATAAAGGCCAGCACCAACTCTGCAGAGCGTTGCATTGACTGTCCAGTATGCGGCTGCCTGTGGGCATCAGACTTTGGCTTGAGATCCCACATGAGGGTACACATATGAACAGAGTGCTAGGTTGGACTTTATCGACCACGATAGTCGACCATACATATATATAATTGAGAGATACCGATGCTATTGTCGGATTCTCTCTGATTTACTCACCATTCTACTGATCTTGCATCGTCAGGAAACGATGCTATTGCTAGATTCTACTACTTCTCTGCAAGCAATAATACACATGTCATCCTCAGGACCTTCAGCTCATGCGTTTATGTGCAGGCTTAAGGCTTGTGCCATGATCACCGTACACATAGCACCTGTAAACGTTAGTACATATGGAATTCGTTCCGAGCGCGGAGACGTCTTCTTGAGAAACTGAAACTGAACCTGAAACTGAAACTGAACCTGAAACTGAATGACTGAAAAATCTTGTCATACTATGTTTGACCTTCGCCAATAAATGAACGAATGTCTCACCCCGGATGATTTCTCGTCCGGGAATCTTGGCTGTGATATGTAAATACACTGAAGTCGAGTATGGACAATTGTACGTACAGGTGGCCTCATTGACGTATTTGCCTCATAGTTTCTGTTTTACCAGATTACCGGGAAGATTTTAAATTAAGATCATCAGGCGGTGGTGAGACAGACAGAGACAGAGAGAGAGAAAGAGAGAGAGAGAGAAGAGAAGAGAGAGAGAGAGAGAGAAAGAGAGAGAGAGAGAAAGAGAGAGAGAAAGAGAGAGAGAGAAAGAGAGAGAGGAGAGAGAGTGCGCGCGCGCGCGCGTGTGTGAGTGTGTGCGTTTTATGTGTGTGTATGTGTGTGTGCATGTGTGCGCGCGGTGTGTTTATGTGTGTGTGTATGTGTTTATGTACATATATATATATATATATATGTGTGTGTGTGTGTGTGTGTGTGTGTGTGTGTACGCGTATGTGTATGTGAGTGTCTGTGTGCGCGCGCGCGTGTTTATGTGTGTGTTGTTTGCGTGTTTATGCGTGTATATATTATATATATATATATATATATATATATAATATATATATAATTCTGTGTGTGTGTGTGTGTGTGCGTGTATGTGCATGTGAGTGTGTGTGCGCTCGCGCGCGTGTTTATGCGTGTGTGTGATTGTGTGTGTGTGTGTGTGTGTGTGTGTACGTGCATGCGTATGTGGGTGTGTGTGCACGTACATGCGTGCCTATGTATGCACATGTGTGTGACAGAAAAGAGGAAATTTCTAGCACAGAATTTCCAGAAGGTGGGGATAGTATTTATACTGAAAGAGCCCCCGGCATCCCCACAGGGCAAAGTCATTGTCTGATGTAG
>JAPXFY010000027.1:12712405-12719905 GCA_030674185.1 Monoplex corrugatus | reverse complement strand
CTTGCTCTTACAAAGCTATACGCTAAGTAAAACACTTAAGGCTTTTCCCGACGCGTAGAGCCAGAAAAAAGCCTTAAGTGGTGAAGAGAGTTCATGAATGTTATATAGAACCGATAATGTTATACGATTGTGAGGCGTGGACAGTCAACAAGCAAAGCCAGAACAAGATTGAGGCAGCCGAGATGTCTCTTTCTAAGAAGAATGTTGAGAGTTCCTTGAACAGCAAAGAAAACAAACGAGACAGTCTTGATGGAGGCAGACAGAAGAAGATCATTGATAAGGAAGATCAGGAAAAGACAGGCAACTTTTATTGGCCATTTTATGAGGAAAGGGGAATTGGAGCACCTGGTCACAACAGGAAACCTGGAGGGAAAGAGAGCACCATGTAGACCCATGAAAAAATATATTGGTCGGACTTGCAGGGTGGCTGAAGACAGAGAGGGTGGAAGATGTGTTTGCGGCAACAAGGGATAGAGACATATGGAGGGCCATGATCGCCAAAGCCATGTGGCAAGGCACTTGATGATGATGATGACGAGAGCCTACGCGCAGATATACATACATATCTCTTTGACTCCTTCACCCTGTCCACCAGCATCCTGCATTGTCAACCATGCTAGCCAGGCAAAAATTCAACGTTTTGGTTTCTTCACCCTATCCACCAGCTTCCTGCAGAAGAGAGTCAAGGGTTAAATTTTTGCAGCTGGTGGATAGGATGCGGGAGTCAAACTTGTGGCTGTATCTCTCTGTGTCTCTCTGTGTCTCTGTCTGTCTGTCTGTCTCTTTCTCTCTCTTTGTCTGTTCCTCTCTCTCTGTTCCTCTCTCTCTTTTCCTCTCTCTCTCTTCCTCTTTCTCTCTTCCCCTCTCTCTCTGTCCCATCTCCTCTCTGTCCATCTCCCTCCCTCCTTCCCCCTCTCTCTCCCTCCATGGTGTTTTGCAGGAAGGTGGGTGGATAGGGTGAGGGAGTCAAAGGGTTAAATTTCTTTTTTCAGTCTGTGGCGTCGGTGCATATGGAATTTATGCTGAGCATAGAGACGCAGGAAGCTGGTGGATAGGGTGAGGGAGTCAAAGGGTTAAATTTTCGCAGTTGGTAGACAGAGTGCGGATGTCAAAGGCTGTCTCTCTCTCTCTCTCTTTCTCTCTCTCTCTCTTTCTCTCTGTGTCTCTCTCTACCTCTCTCTCTATCTCTCCTTGTCTCTCTCTCTGTCTCTATCTCTCTCTCTCTCTTTCTCTCTCTCTCTCTTTCTCTCTGTGTGCCTCTACCTCTCTCTCTATCTCTCCTTGTCTCTCTCTCTGTCTCTCTCTGTCTCTGTCTGTTTCTGTCTGTCTGTCACTTTTTCTCAATTTTTCTCTCTTCCTCTGTCTCTCTTCATCTCTCTGTCTCTTCCTCTCTCTCTTCCCTCTATCTCTCCTCCCCTCTCTCTCTTCCTCTCTTTCTCTCTCCCGTTTCCTCTCTATCCATCTTCCACCGAGCCTCCCCCCCTTCTCTCCATTTTTTTAGGAAGATGGGTGGTAGGGTGAAGGAGTCAAAGGGTTAAGTTTTTTTTTTCAATCTGTGGCATCAGCGCATATGGAATTTATACTGAGCATGGAGACGCCATCTTCGGACACCGAAATGGAAACAGAAACTTTGGCTAGATTTATTGGTCTCTAAAAGAGCGAGTGGGTTAAAAAGTCTTTTAACACTTTGACTCCTGCACTTTGTCCACCAACATCCTACATTGTCAACAATGCTAGCAAAGAAAAAAAACCCCGTAACCTTTTGACTCCCTCACCCTATCCACCAGCTTCCTGCAGGAAGGTGATTGGAGCGAGCGAGGGAATCAAAGAGTTAAAGTTTTTGCAGTTGGTAGATAGACTGCGGGAGTCAAAGGGTTAAGTTGCCCCCAAAGAAAATCTCATTCAACCGACAGGGGAGAGTTGGCGAAATCTTTTATCCTGGCCGTCTCTTCAAACTGAAAGCATATAAAGGCGTGGAGAAACATGCTGAAAGCAGCCATTCTGTGCTGTTGTAGTTCAAGAGTGTTTATTCGCCAATTCTGTTACATATTCACTCGCGATATAAAAGAGTTGAAAGCAGAGTTGAAAGAGCTATAGAATTAATGATAAACTCAAGTTATTCAGTAAAAAAAAAAAAATCAGTAGATAAAAAAGTCTATTTGGTGGCATATGGCTTATCATTAATGAAATTAGAAACACGTTTTCAAATAATTATAGACTCCAGTTATTGACTGAAAATAGTTGAGGAGCGGGTTCAATCGAGGACAGAAATATTTGTCATTGTATTGATCGATAAATGGGGCGAGGGGAAGTAGACAGACCTAAGTGGAAGAGAGATTCTCCTCATTTCAGCTTTCTAATAACAGGTCCATCTGCTTCTCTCCCACGTTGCTGTACTTTACTAGCATTAACCCTTCGATTCCTGCACCCTGTCCACCAACTGCAAAAACTGAATCCTTTGAGACTCCCTCACCTTATCCACCAGCTTCCTGCAGGATAGGGTAAGGGTTAGGGTTAGGGTTATGGGTTAGGGTTAGGGTAAGGGTTAGGGTTAGGGTTAGGGTTTGAGTTAGGGTTATGGGTTATGGGTTATGGGTTATAGGTTATGGATTAGGGTTAAGGTTAGGGTTAGGGTTAGAATTTTGGTTAGGGTTAGGAAGCTGGTGCATAGGGTTGGGGAATCAAAGGGTTAAGTTTTTACTTTTGTTAACATGGTGGGCAATGCAGGATGCTGGTGGACAGGGTGCGGGAGTCAAAGGGTTAATCAGAGTCTGGCACCTCAGAGGGATTCTTGATTCTGGGCTGCCTTTCAGACTAAAGTCAAAAAGTGAGACGAGGGAAGGAAAAGTAGAGGGGGAGAGAGGAAGGGAGAGAGGGAGAGCGGGAGAGAGCGAAAGCGATCCTACTGTCACCATTTAAAAGAATTTGATCGCGTTGTCCGCATTAAAAGAGCTGAAAACACATTTTCGAGTATCCAAAACAAGAGTGACTGCCCGCGTTCAAACTAACAGGAATCTGGAAAAAAAAAACCCACGAAAGAAGAATAAGAACGACTATTTAACACGCGTTACCTTTGCATTGCCAAGACCTCCAAGTTTTCTCACACTGGACGGAGCAGCAGGGAAGTTTCAGTCTTTTTCTCCTAATTTTTGTAACTGATGTTTGTTTGTTCGTGTGTTTGTTTGTTTGTTCGTGACTTTGACAAAGGCCCGTTGGCCGAAAATTTGCGCCTGTCTTGTCTTGTTGTATTTAATACGCGTTCTTAGTCTTCTTTCGTGATTTTTTCTGGTTCACATTTTCGAGTAATTACAGATTCAGTTGCTGAGTGAGCAGTGGGGGAAGACCTGAAGGATTTTACTCAGAATCAATGAACGAGCAGATCATGGGATACGAGTGGCCACACATAAGCTATTTCACAGATTCTGTGTTAATAGAGTCACGAAGATTCGTCATGCTCAGGCAAGTCCAAACGCGCTCCACCTAATCTACCTTCTATCATCTTGCAGAGTCCTTTGTCTTGCGCAAAATCCTATGCCCTGGCACAGTTTTGAAGTGGAGGTATATGTATATGTGTGTGTTGGTAAGAAGGGGGTTGGGGTAGGGACAGTAGATGGAAAACACCAAAGGAGTTATAACACTCTAAGCTGACATCGTCACAATATTCTTTTAATTATAGTCGGTTTTTGAACCTTCTATTTTTGTCATTTATAATCTCCCCGTTTTTTTTTTTTTAATATTTAGTTATTTTTTTTAGGTTTTAGTTGAGTTTTCCCCCTGAAGTATATGAACATATCTTTTGTTTTAAACATAACAATATACGGATAAGATTTCTCCTACGAGTGTGCGATTTTGCATGTACACGGAAATTTTCACCCTCCCAAGGTAAATTTATAAATAAGATCACCATCAACAGGAAAATTAATAAAGATTTGCTGTCATCGTTATGCGCTCGCGTGGGTACAAAAACTCAGAAACAGCAAAGGAGGTCGCACACACCCTTGAGGCACACCAGTAAAAAAACACACAAAATGAAGAAACAATCTCACACAGAAGCTCTGCGTGGTCTGTTTGTCCAGCACAATACCAGGGCCAACTACACACACGCCTCCACACAAGGATTTCTTTTCGGGTCATCGAACTCACGGAGGTTACCTTTGCGCTCACCTTTTTTTTGTTGTTGTTGTTGTTGTTGTCCCATTTTCTTCGCCACCTTAATGGCCACAGAAGCTGGCACAGTTTTTTTTCTTTACAACACCATGATGATGATGTCGATGAAGATGACGATCATGATGCTATGGAGTTCCATCTAGAATTGAGACTGCGTGACAGGGCTGTACTCTACGCTCGCTATCATACTATATCCTGGCGTCAACCAGGCCCGAGAAATATAGATACAGACACCTGCGGTGATGGACTGAAGATTTAAGCAACACGCTCAATGAAACAATAACAACAACAACAACAACAAAACAACAACAACAACAACAACAATACTTTATTTTGTATAGCGCAAAATCTTGATAAAATCAAATCTAAGCGCTAAAACAGGCACACACGCACGCACGCACGCACACACACACACACACACACACACACACACACACACACACACACACACACACACACACACGCACGCACACGGCTAAAATGGGGAGAAAGAATAAAAGCAATGGAAAATTATATACTATTATATATTACAATGTGATTCCCCTCCGAGTGGAGACAGGCTGCAGAGGGGATTGAGTGAGGTCAGGATTTTATGCAGAGGAGAAAAGGTGAGTTTTGAGAGCGGACTTGAAGGAGACAAAAGTAGGTTGCTGACGGACAGAGAGAGGAAGTTTGTTCCAGGAAAGTGGACCAGAAACAGATAAGGCTCGTGGACCATAGGTATTGAGCTTAGTGCGTGGAAAGCGAAAAGTCAGAGGATCGGAGGCAGAGCGGAGGGTACGTGAGGGAACATAGATCTCAAGTAGGCTTGCCAGGTAATCGGGGGCTGCGTTATTGAGGCTTTTGTAGCACATGGTGTCTAGTTTGTACTGTATGCGCTTTGATACAGGGAGCCAGTGAAGTTGTGCCAGGAGAGGAGATATGTGGTCAGCTTTTTTCTTTTTGAGTACAAGGCGTGCAGCATTGTTTTGAATGCGCTGCAGGATGTGAATGGTGGAGGCAGGAAGACCAGACAGGAGTGAATTGCAATAGTCAATGCGAGACATTATGAAGTTTTGCAGTTGTTTCGACAGAGAGATACTTCCTGATCAGGCTTATACGATGGAGGTGATAGTAGCAAGATCTGGCAGTTTGAGAAACAAAGTTGTTCATGGAGAGGGTAGAGTCAATGCAGACACCAAGGTTTTTAGCTGAATCAGAAATTGGGACTGATGTGTTACATAATGGGAGAGAAAGAGGAGGCAGCTGAGAAAGTTTCTGACGGGTGCCAATGAGGATAGCTTCTGTCTTGTCGTCATTAAGCTGAAGTTTGTTGTATGTCATCCAGTTCTTAATGTCCGAGTAACACTCAGTGGTGCGAGTCAACAGGCGCTGTACATTTGTCAGGTGTGTCACTGTCTAGAAGTTGGGTGTCATCAGCATAGAGGTGGTGTTTTATAGAGTGGGAGTTGATGATAGTAGACAGGGGGGAGGTGTAAAGAGTGAAAAGAACAGGGCCAAGGACAGATCCTTGTGGAACACCACAGGTCAGGTATGCAGGTTGAGCATCCGTGAAGAGGCTGAAACTCGACTGTGTGGGTCCCAGTTTTCTCAACGAGCCCATAGCACACCCAATCCTGGGTAATAAGAATCAGTTAGAGTAAAAAAAATCCCACAATGATTTTTTTGAAGAGACTTATAGGGATTCGAACCCACAAACCTTCCAGTCAGTAGTCCGTTGCGCTAACCACTACACCACGGCGACCAGTCCAAGAAGGATTTAATTATAGAAACTAGACGGTAAGTCTTCAACTAATATAAAGGGTTAAAGAAGAAGGATTTAATTATAGAACTAGACAGTAAGTCTTCAACTGATATAAAGGGTTAAAGAAGGATTTAATTATAGAAACTAGACAGTAAGTCTTCAACTAATATAAAGGGTTAAAGAAGAACGATTTACTTATAGAAACTAGACAGTAAGTCTTCAACTAATATAAAGGGTTAAAGAAGAACGATTTACTTATAGAAACTAGACGGTAAGTCTTCAACTAATATAAAGGGTTAAAGAAGAAGGATTTACTTATAGAAACTAGACAGTAAGTCCTCAACTAATATAAAGGGTTAAAGAAGAAGGATTTAATTATAGAACTAGACAGTAAGTCTTCAACTGATATAAAGGGTTAAAGAAGGATTTAATTATAGAAACTAGACAGTAAGTCTTCAACTAATATAAAGGGTTAAAGAAGAACGATTTACTTATAGAAACTAGACGGTAAGTCTTCAACTAATATAAAGGGTTAAAGAAGAAGGATTTACTTATAGAAACTAGACAGTAAGTCTTCAACTAATATAAAGGGTTAAAGAAGAACGATTTAATTATAGAAACTAGACAGTAAGTCTTCAACTAATATAAAGGGTTAAAGAAGAAGGATTTAATCATAGAAACTAGACAGTAAGTCTTCAACTGATATAAAGGGTTAATATAAAGGGTTAAAGAAGAAGGATTAAATCATAGAAACTACACAGTAAGTCTTCAACTGATCATCATCATCATCAGGTGCCCTGCCGCATGGTGTTGGCGATCATGGACTTCCATCCATCTCTATCTCTCGTTGCCCCTAGCATCTCCTCCACCCTTCTCGTCCCCAGCCACTCCGCAAGTCCGTCCAGCATTTTCTCCCTGGGTCTACCCGGTGCTCTCTTTCCCTCCAGCTTTCCCGTTGTGACCAGGTGCTCCAAATCCCCCCTTCCTCATAAAATGGCCTATAAATATTGCCTGTCTTTTCCTAATCTTCCTTATGAATGATCTACTTGTGTCTGCCCCCATCAAGACTGTCTCGTTTGTTTGATATAAAGGGTTAAAAGAAGACGGATTTAATTATAGAAACTAGACAGTAAATCTTCAGTCTTCAACTAATACAAAGAGTCAAAGAATGTTGAAGGTGGGCGTCATGTCCTCAAGACGTGCTTCTGCCACGAACTGCCCTGCCCCCTGTTTCCAAATGTTTGCCTGCTGAAGTTAACAGGATGACGGTGGCATCCTCTCTACTTTCTTGCCAAACTGGTTAACCCTTCCACTCCTGTATCCTATCTTCCAGCTTCCTGAAGGATGCTGGGGGACAGGTTCAGGGAGTGAAAGGGTTAAACGCATAGAAGAACCCCCCCCCCCCAACATTGTTCTGATTGTAATGTTTACGTGACATACGAAACCTTCCATAACTTTGTCCATTTATTTCTATGCGTTTCTCAATAAAACACACCTCTCTTGATTCTCCCAACATTACGTCTTTCTCGTTACGTACCTTAACAGCAAATTGTGATCCCGAAAAATGCACACACACGAACACACGCGTG
>JAPXFY010000027.1:12684905-12687405 GCA_030674185.1 Monoplex corrugatus | reverse complement strand
AAAACTAACCCATTGACTCCCGCACCCTGTCCACCAGCACTGCATTGTAAACCACGCTAGCGAAGCAAAAACTTAACCTTTTAAATCCTTCACCCTATCCACTAGAATGAGAGAGAGAGAGAGAGAGAGGAGAGAGAGAGAGAGAGAGAGAGAGACACAGACACACAGACACAAGACAGACAGACAGACAGACAGACAGACACAGAGAGACAGAGAGAGACAGAGAGAGAAACAGACACAGAGAAACAGAGAGAAGAGAGAGAGAGAGAGAGAGGAGAGAGAGGAGAGAGAGAGAGAGGAAGAATGAGGAGTGTGTGTATTTGTGTGTATGTGTGTGTAGAGAGAGAGGAGAGAGGAGGAGGAGGAGGAGGAGGAGAGAGACAGAGAGACAGAGAGAGACAGAGAGACAGAGAGAGACAGACAGAGAGACAGAGACAGAGAGACAGAGAGAGACAGAGAGACAGAGACAGAGAGAGACACACACACAGAGACATAGAGACAGAGAGAGAGCTAGAGCTAGAGAGACAGAGAGAGAGAGAGAGAGAGAGAGAGAGAGAGAGAGAGAAAGAAAAAAGAAAAGAAGAAGGAAAAAGACCCGGACATCAGACGGATGGCCTCCTGTGTGTGATCTCACGGCACATGACATTCATAGCTTTTCAGCATTCAGTTCACCTGGACTGTGACGTAAAAACTTACGTTGTGGGGGAAGGGGGGAGGGAGAGGGAGGGGGAGGGGGAGGAGGGAGGGAGAGGGTCGGGTAAAGAGGGGTATTGGAATTCCTAAACGTATCATGTGAGAGGCTTTTATGTTTACTTCTGTTGTCTTGTTTCTTCTTTTTTCTGTATTTTATTACTTCTTTTGTTTTGTTGTTTCAATGATCTCTTTAACAGGATTACAACTAACTAAATAAATAACTGTGACCTGCCAGCACGAAATCAGTCTTAACTAGCATTTTGGGTATTTTGAGATATACATATCACTGGAAAGTGTACATTCTGCTGATTATTTTGGTACTTGAATAAAGCTTGTACTCCAAAAAAAAATGTAGAAGTTATGTATGTTTAAAGTCATTAAGTTGTATGACGGCCATTTTGAGAAAACGACTCTAAAGTTTTTGTGTGCTCTCCTACACATTTTCCTTAAATTTCTTTATTTGGTGGCTTTGACCCAGTTTGTTTGTAGTTTTAGCTGTCATTATCTGAAAGGTGCACCAAAGAGCTTTCTGTCAGTATATATTACATGTGGGGGGTACTGTACAAGTTACGGTTCATAATAAGAGACAAAAACAGGTAGGAAATTGCGTTCTTTCTGCTGCGATCAGTGCATTAAAATACCATTTTAAATTGATTGATATACAATTTTCAAGAAAACAATTTCTGTGGGGGATAGATTATAGTCTACAGAATCAATTTTGAGAAAAAGTCAAAACACCCCAGATGACCCTCAGTCACCTTTCAGCTCTTAGTGCTGTTCGACTGACTGCGAGTTAAGACTGAATTGGTGGTGGGAGGTCACAAATAAATAAAAAGAAAGAAATAAGGAGCTGGGATATGGGAGCAGGGAGGTTGCAGACCATTTCGTTTCACGCGTGAGAAATGTATAAGTGTGTCTGTATATGTCAATGCGTCTGTAGTAGAAATGTGTCAGCAAACATTTTTTGTGCTGTTTCTTGAATGGATCTTTATACCCAAATCTATCCAAATGTACGGACCGTAGAGGAACTGTCAATGATTAAGTTTTGAGGAAAAAGGTATCAAGGTCAAAATCACATGAGTCCCTCACCCACAAACAAAACAGAGAGAGAGAGAGAGAGAGAGAGAGAGAGAGAGAGAGAGGAGAGAGAAAGAGCTAGGAAGTGAGAGAAACAGAGAGGAGAGAGGAGGGATAGAGAGGAGAGAGAGAGTGAGAGAGAGAAGCAGAGATAAGCAGAGAGAGAGAGAGAGAGAGAGAAGAGAGGAGAGAGCCAGAACAGAGAGACAGAGACAGAGAGAAAGAGAGGAAGGGAGAGAGAGAGAAGAGACAAGAGAGGACAGAGAGACAGAGAGACAGAGACAGAGACAGAACAGAAAAGAGAAACGAAAAACAAAAACAAAACAAACAAAAAAAACAAAAAAAAATTCCCACGTTTCTTTTTAAGACTGATTTGAGGTTTCTGAACCCACACCATTCAACTAGTATTCCGTTGCCCTAACCACTTGGCCACGTAACTGATGTGCACGAGCAATCTTCTTGAAGGCGAAGAAGACAGACATATCGGGTGAGGGGAGTCTGACCCGTATCCGTGAGTTTTACTGGGAGACAGGTTCACTGGGGCAACAGAGCTATTCAGAAAAACACATCACTCGATAACCTAGAACACTTACCACGTAGGTCGACACACACTATGAAGGTCGGTCGAGTCCTATCGAAAAAAAAAGAAAAAAAAAAAAAAGAAAAAGGGAGAGAAAATGAAAAGAAAATTGAAAGAAATGGATTAAAAAAAAAAAAAAAAAAAAGAAAG
>JAPXFY010000027.1:12645763-12649805 GCA_030674185.1 Monoplex corrugatus | reverse complement strand
GCTAGCACGGCCAAATTTGCAGATTTTACCGTTGCTGATCACTTTGTTTAAAACAAACAAACAAACAAACAAACAAACAAAACAAAAACAAACAAAACCACACACACAACACATACACAAACAAACAAAAACGCAAAAAATACTACAAGACATTAAAAAACAAATGAGATAAAAAACAGAAAAAGGACTTTTAATCACGAAAGCATGAAAGTGGATATCATCTTCGAAGATATATATGTGTATAATATTTTTATATTATATTTATATATATATATATTATATATAATATAATATATATATATATATATTTATATACATCATACATACATACATATAATATATAGGCTATATATACACATATACATTCGAGGGGTCCCAGCCAGAAGGTAGGCCTACTAAATGCCATTTTTTAACATTTTTCATTTTTTCTTTAGATCATTGCACTCAGAAACATGTCCGCTTTGCTGTGTTAATGATTTTTTTCCCAAATACCATGACAAATAAGTGATTTATTGATCAAAACTTAAAGCAGTCATGCAAAAGAAGTGAGCAAGTGGTTACACGCATGGTACCACTAGACTGCTGGTACCTTCTGAACTGCTCAACAAGTAAAGAAAGACAAATACCTGATTCTGTTCCCATGCCACACAGTACTATCCAACTTTAGCAGCTTTTTGCCCTAGAGCGCTGTGGCCGAAATGGAGGATTAAGTGGCTGCTGATAGATGTTTCAACAGCTCAGTGGTGTCCTCTGGCAGGACAGCTGGGCTGTGTACTAACACTCAGGAGGAGGCTGACTATGACCAAAGAAAATACTGCTATGGCCTGACATGTTACAGGTTGGCATGACAGCGCAGACCACTGTGCAGAGTTCACATACACCAGTCAAAACATACATGTGTGTGTTGTGTGTGTGTGGTGTGGTGTGTTGGTGTGTGCGTGTGCGTGGTTGTGTGTGTGTGTTGTGGTTTGTGTGTGGGTGTTGTGTGTGTGTGTGTGTGTGTGTGTACCTAGGGTAGTACATGTAGGATTAATTCAATGTGGCACATAAGCCGTGTAGCATTATTGCGGCAACTGAGACGCGGAGTGCCAGGACAGTATTCTACGAGTAAGTTTGAAACCTCCATATCAACCCTGACGTCCATTTATCCAGAACTGTCCTAAATCTCTCTTTATCAAAGTCCCCTAGTTTTCCATGGTTAATTTTCACTGTGAGTCATCAAGCCAGATCCATTCAAGGATGTCAACCAAAGGACATAACTCTCGAGAGTCACGTAGGAATTATCTCCCATGTTGTGGAACTTCTCAAACCTAACATAGTTTGCTCTTATACACGGCGCACAAATCCGTGATACTTGGGTTGGCTGTTCTGAGTCTGCCCTGGCTATTAACAGCGCGCATCTTTCCCCTTCCTTTCCACTCCCCACACCCTTTCACACCCGTCCCGCTGCCGTATAGCGAGGCCACAGACAAGAATAATGTCTGTGAGCGAAGCAGGGGCGCGCGCATGTTAGTTACTGCCACTAAGTTTGGTATGTGCCTCCAGATTGACCTAGATTCCAGTACTCGGGAAGAGCACATGCACAGCAGTTATAATACGCGCACCACACATACACACACATACACACCACACACACATACACACGATGCATGCAATAGAGAGGATCGGAGGGAGGGAGGGAGAGGGGGAGGAGAGAGAGAGAGAGAGAGAGAGAGAGATGCATCATAACGTATATACTCGCGCGTTTCTGCGCGCGTGCGCGCGCGCGCGCCACAACACACACACCACACACAACACACACACTCAGATGTATGTTAGACTCAACTCCAGAAGAGAGAGAGACAGACAGACAGACAGACAAGACAGGGGGGGAGAGAGAGAGAGAGAGAGAGAGAGAGAGAGAGAGATGTGTCGGAGGTTTGCCCTGGATAAAGACCGGCTTAATTAATACACATGCGTGGTCTAGTTTATAGCCGGCGAAGCGCGTGCCTTCATCCAGGCAACAGCTAACACCCCGATTTTAGTCAAATGTAAGCCTCTAAAAAAAGAAATGAAAACAAACAGCTGACAGCGATTTTTTTTTAATTTTAGAAAGTTAAAGCACTGAAGACCACGAATCAGACCTTGCCAAAACTGAGGAAATTATGTAAAGATTGTAAATTGCACTATACTTCCGTCACTGCTACGAAACTAATCTCACTTTATACTGAACAAAAGAGCAACCTGGAGATGTCAATCGATCATCACATTAGTAATTTCTACAAATTTCAAAGACAAGAAGGAATGCCGAGTGCAGTTTTCTGTATGTATTGTGAATTTGTGCAATGATCTGGGGTATTTTCGTCACTTTACCTGTGTGCATTCAGTGCTGTGAATATTCATTGCTCTGAAGAAGTGATCTTTACCTTGTCAGATTACCTTGTCTATCAGTAGTGCCAGAACACAAAGGCACGCTATAGCGCTACAATGATGTGGACTTTGGTCGACCCTGCCTGGACAAAAATAGCACTTGGAGGCGATGCCCGCTCGCAATTTAAGGGTGAGGGAATGGCTGGGAAAATGCAGCCGTGGCTACCCATTCAGCTAGCATAGAAGCAGATACAGAGCACAAAAACAGTAAGCTCAGAACACTCCTCAATAAAAGGAGCGCTCAAGCCTACCTTTATACTCTGCAACTACCCTACACACAGCTATGAGAGAGGAGAGAAATACATACGATATATTGGTCTTATGTTCAAGATTGACATAGTCTTTTATTCTTGAACTGACCAAAACACACACACACATAGACAAGACAGAACATATACAGGGGTGCTTCCAAGGCATATAGGTAATACCAAAGAAATAAGAGGAAAGCAGGGAGAATTTTTTATAATATCAAAGATGTGTTTTCTGTGGATTTTAGTACTTAATTAAAGCACAGCCAGTGAAGCGTGAGAATTTTGTCTTTCTTTGCCAAGTGTGCCCTATGCACCAGGAAAATTGTAAGCACAGCGCTTTTTTTTCCACCTTCTGAAACATCCAGACTGACTCAACTTGGAAACCACTAACTGACCCAGCAACGGTGTGGTTTTATTTTACTTTGTTTTTACTTCGATAATCATGTCAGAAATCAATAACTCACATACTTTGTTTTGTGCTAAGTTTTGTAAGATTTTCCTTCAAATTGTACATTAATGATTGAGCTAAATGATTATGTAAAAAATGACCGTTTCAGTTATTGAATAAGTGTCTGCAGTAACCCACATACAGATGTGAATATAATTTGTAATCATAAATGGGATGAGTAAAATAAAGCACAAATGATATACATAAAACATTTATCATGGACGTGCCAGAATATGCTAGAGTAGATTTTTAAAAGATCCAGCTTTGTTTTTGGCATAGAGAGAGAGAGAGAAGAGAGAGAGAGAGAGAGAGAGAGAGAGAAGAGAGAGAGAGAGAGAGAGAGAGGGGAAAGAGAGAGAGAGAGAGAGAGAAAGAGAGAGAGAAAGAGAGAGAAAGAGAGAGAGAGAGAAAGAGGAGAGAGAGAGAGAGAGAGAGAGAGAGAGGAGAGAGAGAGAGAGAGAGAGAGGACGCACGGACACACATACACAAATGCAACCCTCAAATGACCTGATGAGACTAGTCACCACTATATGGTTGCATTGTATTATATGATTGCGAAAAAGGGTACATTTCCAATTTGTTGATTGCTTGTTTGTTTGTTTGTTTGTTCGCAATATTTGTCATTCTTTGGTTGATTTTATATAATCTTCACTGACCAGTTTCACTGTCTTCTCTGTCATTTAACATCTGGACCAACTTTTACTTCTGAATGCCTCATGAAGTAACACGAGGTCACTGAGTTTTACACCAGTTTTGTTTATAGCAAAAATAAAGCATGAATTACACTTTGTTGTTTATAGCAAAAACAAAGCATGAACTACACACCGTTGTGTTAGGAACACTACAGCCACACAAAACTAAACCCATTCTGACAACCGTAGCAGAACTGACAGACAGAAAAATCAGAAATAGTTGTTTGATGTATGACAGACAA
>JAPXFY010000027.1:12625763-12630763 GCA_030674185.1 Monoplex corrugatus | reverse complement strand
GTTTGTGTCTGTGTCTGTGTCTGTGTCTGTGTCAGTGTCTGTGTCTATGTTTGTGTCTGTGTCTATGTCTATGTCTGTGTCTATGTCTGTGTCTGTGTCTATGTCTGTGTCTATGTCTGTGTCTGTGTCTGTGTCTTTGTCTGTGTCTGTGTCTTTGTCTGTGTCTTTGTGTCTGTGTGTGTGTCAGTGTCTGTGTTTGTGTCAGTGTCAGTGTCTGTGTCTGTGTCTGTGTCAGTGTCTGTCAATGTCAGTGTCAGTGTCTGTGTCAGTGTCGGTGTCTTTGTCTGTGTCTGTGTCTGTGTCTATGTCTGTGTCTCTGTCTGTGTGTATATCTGTGTCTGTGTCTGTGTCTGTGTCAGTGTCTGTGTCTGTGTCTGTGTCTGTCTGTGTCAGTGTCTGTGTTTGTGTCTGTGTCTGTGTCTATGTCTGTGTGTATATCTGTGTCTGTGTCTGTGTCAGTGTCTCCGATCCTCTGACTTTTCGCTTTCCACGCACTAAGCTCAAATACCTATGGTCCACGAGCCTTCTCTGTTTCTGGTCCACTCTCCTGGAACAAACTTCCTCTCTCAGTCCGTCAGCAACCTACTTTTGTCTCCTTCAAGTCCGCTCTCAAAACTCACCTTTTCTCCTCCGCATAAAATCCTAACCTCACTCAACCACCCCCCCCCCCCCCCCTTTGCAGCCTGTCTCCGCTCGGAGGGGAATCACATGGTTATAATATATAATTGTATATGCTATGCTCTCTATAATTTTCCATTGCTTTTATTCTTGCTTTTATTGCTTTTATTCTTTTCCCCATTTATAGCCATGCGTGTGTGTGTGTGTGTGTGTGTGCGTGCGTGCGTGTGTGTGCGTGCGTGCGTGCGTGCGTGCGTGTGTGTCTGCTTCAGCGCTTAGATTTGATTTTATCAAGATTTTGCGCTATATAAATATTGTAATTATTATTATTATTATTATTAGTGTCTGTGTCTGTGTCAGTGTCTGTGTCTGTGTCTGTGTCTGTGTCTGTGTCTGTGTCTGTGTCAGTGTCTGTGTCTGTGTCTGTGTCTGTCTGTGTCAGTGTCTGTGTTTGTGTCTATGTCTGTGTTTGTGTCTATGTCTGTGTTTGTGTCTATGTCTGTGTTTGTGTCTATGTCTGTGTGTATATCTGTGTCTGTGTCTGTGTCAGTGTCTGTGTTTGTGTCTGTGTCTGTGTTTGTGTCTATGTCTGTGTTTGTGTCTGTGTCTGTGTGTATATCTGTGTCTGTGTCTGTGTCAGTGTCTGTGTTTGTGTCTGTGTCTGTGTGTATATCTGTGTCTGTGTCTGTGTCTGTGTCAGTGTCAGTGTCAGTGTCTGTGTCTGTGTCAGTGTCTGTGTCAGTGTCAGTGTCTGTGTCTGTGTCAGTGTCTGTGTCAGTGTCAGTGTCTGTGTCAGTGTCAGTGTCTGTGTCTTTGTCAGTGTCTGTGTCAGTGTCTATGTCTGTGTCAGTGTCAGTGTCTGTGTCAGTGTCTGTGTCAGTGTCAGTGTCAGTGTCTGTGTCAGTGTCTGTGTCTTTGTCTCTCTCTTTCTCTCCATCCACCCCCTCCATGTCTCTATTTTTTTTTTGCCCGTGTGTGTGGTGTGTGTGTGTGGTGTGTGTGGTGCGTGCGTGCGTGTGTGTGTGCGTGTGTGTATGGTGTGTGTGTGTGGTGTGTGTGTGTGTGTGTGTGTGTTCTCTGTGTGCTCTCTTGTCTCTTTCGTTCTCTCTCTTTCTCTTCTCTACTTTTCGTTTTGTCTGTCTTTCCCTTGCCATATACGTCTCTTTTCTCTTTTTTTGCATTTACTCTTTTTCTTTTTTTCTTCATTCCCTTGCGCATCATTACTCTCTCTCTCTCTTTCATTCTCTCTCTCTCTGTTGCTCCTTCTCTTCTCTCTTTCTCTCTCTCTCTCTGTGCTCTCTCTCTCTCTCTTCTTCTCTGTTCTCTTCTCTTCTCTCTCTGCTCTCTCTCCTCCTTTCTGTCTCTCTCTTCTCTTCTCTCTCTTCTGTGTTTCTCTCTCTTCTGCTTCTCTTCTCTCTGCTCCTTCTCTCTGCTTTCTCTCTCTCTCTGCTCTTCTCTCTTTCTCTTCTCTCTCTCGTCTTCTCTCTCTGCTCTCTCTCTCTTTCTCTTTTCTCTCTCTCTCTTTCTCTGCTTCTCTTTCTGCTCTTCTCTCTGCTTCTCTTCTCTCTCTTTCCTCTTTCCTCTCTCTCTCTCTGCTCTTCCTCTCTTTCTCTGCTCTCTCTCTCTCTTCTCTCTCTCTCTCTCTCTCTCTCTTCTGCTCTCTCTCTCTCTCTCTCTCTCTGCTTTCTCTCTCTTCTCTGCTTCTCTCTCTCTCTTCTCTCTCTTCTCTCTCTCTCTCTCTTCTCTCTCTCTGCTCTCTCTCTTCTCTGCTCTCTCTTCTCTGCCTCTCTCTTCTTCTCTCTGCTCTCTCTCTCTCTTTCTCTCTCTCTCTTCTCTCTTCTTTCTCTCTGCTCTCTCTCTCTCCTCTCTCTCTTCTCTGCTCTCTCTTTCTCTCTTCTTCTCCTCTCTCTCTCTCTCTCTCTCTCTCTGCTCTCTCTCTCTCTTCTGCTCTCTCTCTCTGCTCTTCTCTCTCTGCTTTCTCTCTCTTTCTCTGCTCTCTCTCTCTCTTCTCTCTCTCTCTTCTCTCTGCTCTCTCTCTCTCTCTTCTCTCTCTCTTCTCTTGCTCTCTCTCTCTCTGTTCTCTCTCTCTCTCTCTCTCTCTCTCTGCTTTCTTCTCTCTTTTTCTCTCTCTCTCTCTGCTCTCTCTCTTCTCCTCTCGTTTCTCTCTCTCTGCTCTCTCTCTCTCTCCTCTCTCTCTCTCTCTCTCTCTTCTCTCTCTCTCTTCTCTCTCTTCTCTCCTCTCTCTCTCTCTCTTCTCTCTCTTCTCTCTCTCTTTCCTCTCTGCTCTCTCTCTCTCTTCTCTCTCTCTCTGCTTCTCTCTCTCTCTGCTCTCTCTCCTCTCTCTCTCTCTGTTCTCTCTCTCTCTGCTCTCTCTCTCTTTTCTCTCTCTCTCTTCTCTCTCTCTCTTTCTCTCTCTGCTTTCTCTCTCTTTGTCTCTTTTCCTCTCTTTCTCTCTCTCTTCTCTGCTCTTTCTCTCTCTGCTCTCTCTCTGCTCTTCTCTTTCTCTCTCTCTCTCTCTCTCTGCTTTCTCTCTCTTTGCTCTCTCTCTCTCTTCTTCTGCTTTCTCTCTCTCTTCTGTCTCTCTCTCTGTTCTCGCTCTCCTCTCTCTGCTTTCTCTCTCTTTGTCTGCTCTCTCTCTCTGTTTTCTCTCTCTGCTTTCTCTCTCTTTGTCTCCTCTCTCTCTGCTCTCTCTCTCTCTTTTCTCTCTCGCTTTCTCTTTGTCTGCTCTCTCTCTGCTTCTCTCTCTCTTTGCTCTGCTCTCTCTCTCTCTGTTCTCTCTCTCTTCTTGCTTTCTCTCTCTTTGTCTGCTCTTTCTCTCTGCTCTCTCTCTCTCTCTGCTTCTCTCTCTTTGTCTGCTCTCTCTCTCTGTTTTCTCTCTCTGCTTTCTCTCTCTTTGTCTGCTCTCTCTCTGCTCTCTCTCTGTTCTTCTCTCTCTCTCTCTGCTCTCTCTCTGCTCTCTCTCTGCTCTCTCTCTCTGTTTTCTCTCTCTGCTTTCTCTCTCTTGTCTGCTCTCTCTCTGCTCTCTCTCTCTCTGTTTCTCTCTCTGCTTTCTCTGCTCTCTCTCTCTGTTCTCTCTCTGCTTTCTCTCTCTTTGTCTGCTCTCTCTCTGCTCTCTCTCTCTCTTTTCTCTCTCTGCTTTCTCTCTCTTTGTCTGCTCTCTCTTGCTCTCTCTCTCTGTTTCTCTCTCTAGTTTTCTCTCTCTCTTTTCTGCTCTCTCTCTCTTTTCTCTCTCTGCTTTCTCTCTCTTTGTCTGCTCTCTCTCTCTCTCTCTCTCTCTCTCTCTCTCTCTCTCTCATGCATCTTTGTGATACGATACATACCTGTTCAAATGAAATGTCAAAGTATGGGAAAGAAAGAAACTATCTGTGTCACATTACAATACAACTTTACCTGTCGTGATATGGATGTTTACATTTTGTGTTGTGTGTGTTGTTGTTTGTATCCATATAAAACATATTGTTAGTGCCACTCGTGTTTAAACGATTTATTTTTGTATTTAGTTGTTGTTGTTGTTGTCTTTCTTTCATTCTGATTTTATGGTAAGAAAATTAAATGAAGCTATAGTTGTGTGTATATGTGTGTGTATGTAAAATAGCACATCATAAGAAACACATCATGTACATGTGTGTATGTTGCCATACATATATCCATAACTGTATGTGTTTTTAACATTAATGTAGTGGTATGTGCATCATTATTGATGTTTATGTTCATCATCATCACATCATCATCACATCATCATCATCATATCATCATCATCATCATCATCATCATCATGTCGAGCTTGCTCGGCTATCCATGACACGTTTCCTCCATCCTTCTCTGTCAGACATTGCAGTAGGTAGTTCATCATACTGACAGCCCGTATCATCCGTCAGTTGGTCGATGAAGGTCTTCTTTGGACGTCCTGGTCTTTGTTTGCCGTGGCTGGGTCTCCATAGTAGAACATCTCCCACCAGTTTTTCTTTGCTACGCCAGCAGTGTCCCGCGAAGCGCAGTCTTTGTTGACGTATTGATTTACTGATTGGTGGGATCTTACCATATAACTCTTTGTTAGCTGGATGTTCTCTCCAGGATTTGTTCAGGGCTGCACGCAGCATTCGTGTGTATGCTCCATCAATCCTTCTTCTCCAATGTCGTTGTTAGGGTCCAACAGATTGAGCCATATGTAAGAACGGACTCTACTGCTGCTCGGAAGAAGTTCCTTTTCAGGTTGTCTGGTAGATTGAATTTTCAGACTTTGTCCAGTTGATTTAGAGCGCCCCAGGCATTTCCGAGTCTGGTGTTGACGTTTATGTTCGTTGCATGAAAACAATAAAGAAATAAAGAAAAAAAAAGAAAGTGAAGACATAGACCGGCGGCAGATAGACAGACAAGAAGAC
>JAPXFY010000027.1:12620763-12623263 GCA_030674185.1 Monoplex corrugatus | reverse complement strand
ATGTTGCCAGTCTTTTCCTAATCTTCCTTATGAATGATCTACTTGTGTCTGCCTCCATCAAGACTGTCTCGTTTGTTTTCTTTGCTGTCCATGGAACTCTCAACATCCTTCTTAGAAACCACATCTCGGCTGCCTCAATCTTGTTCTGGCTTTGCTTGTTGACTGTCCACGCCTCACATCCGTACAAAAGTATTGGTTCTACATGTATATAACATTCCAGAACTCTCTTCCTGATGTTAATTGATAGGCATTTGTTGGTAAGAATGCTTGTCATCTTCTTGAATGCCGTTTTGGCTTGGCCGATTCTGCCAGCTATTTCCGATGTGCATCTGCCGTCTGATGAAATGACCGTTCCCAGGTACTTGAACTTATTAACCTGTGTCAAGGTTGTGCCATTTGCTGTTATTTTGCATGAGGGGATTTCATGTTTTTACTGATCACCATGACTTCAGTCTTCCTGCTGTTTTGTTCCAACCCCTTACCTTTGCTTTCTATTTCTAGCATAAGAGGACTAAAAAAAGTAAAGTACGTAAGTAAACAAGTCACATTTGATGTTGTAGGGTGGAGTAAAGCTCGAAACATGAGATTTTGAGTCGAAAGAACCGGCAAACCCAGGAAAGAGAAAAGTCTGTCTCATGTTTACATTTCTTTCCGTCAGTTTTTATATATTTGTTATTCCATTTGTTGTTTTATCCGAATAAATATGATTTGTGTCCATTCATAGATTTGTTATTCCGTTGTGGTTTTTATCCGAATAAAATTATTTGTGTGTAACTTGTCCGACTTTTTAAAAAAATTTAATAGACATGTCTTTGGTCTTTTGGTTGAAGGGAAAAAAAAGTATTCGTGATGAGTTCCCCCCTCCCCTCCCCCCCCCC
This sequence comes from Monoplex corrugatus, assembly GCA_030674185.1. Taxonomy (NCBI): domain Eukaryota; kingdom Metazoa; phylum Mollusca; class Gastropoda; order Littorinimorpha; family Ranellidae; genus Monoplex; species Monoplex corrugatus. Next base: position 12,622,385 of record JAPXFY010000027.1, on the reverse strand, counting down.
CCCCGCCAAATACTTTCTCAAGATGTCCTTTGGCGACTACAGATGTACTTTCGTCATAGATCAATGATAAAAAAAGTCATTTAGTATTGAAGTTGTACTTTTGTCAGTCTGTGTGTATGTGTGGTGTGTGTGTGTGCGTGGTGCGTGGTCGGTGGTGTGTGGTTGTGTGTGTGTGTGTGTGTGTGTGTGTGTGTGTGTGTGTGTAGTGTGTGTGTGTGTGTTGTGTGTGTGTGTGTGTGTGTGTTGTGTGTGTGTGTGTGTGTGTGTGTGTCAATTCTGTCGTGTGTTATTCTCTTTATCTGTCGATATGTTCTCATGTCTGTCTGTTTGTCTCGCTATTTGTGTGTCTGTCTCTGTGTCGCTGTCTGTCTGTCTGTTTCTGTGTTATACTCTTTACTTGTCTGTCTGTTTTCTGTCTCCGTGTTTCTCTGTCTCTTGCCTGTCTCATTCTCTGTTTCTGTCTCTTTGTCTGTCTGTACGTCTTTGTCTGTCTCTGTCTGTCTCTAAGTCTTTGTCTGTCTGTACCTATGATTTTGTCTGTCTGTTTGCTTGTCTTTCTCGCAGGCGTAAGATGTATTGTGTAGAGTATGTGTTCGTGATATGTGCATGCGTGTGTGTGTGTGTTGTGTGTTGTGTGTATGTGTGTGTGTGTGTGTGTGTGTGTTGTGTGTATGTGTGTAGTGTGTGTGTTGTGTGTGTGTGTGTGAGTCTCTGTGTGTGTGTGTGTGTGTGTGTGTGTGTCACGCATATATATGTGTGGTCATGCCCGAGTGTATATGTGTGTGATATTAAGTTGAAAACCCCCCCCCCCCCACAGAAAAAAACAACAACAACAAAAAACAAAAATCAAAAAACCTCGAAAGAGAAATTAAGAGCAAAATTAGAAGAGATAAGAGGAAGAATGTGCAAAGATAAATGAGTATATGTATAATGAATTCAGAAAATCCAGGGATCTATTTCAACAGATAAAAAAAAAAATTCAATCCACTAAATTCCAACCCAGAAATGAGTGCATCAACTGCAAAGAAGGCACCACACTGACTGAACCAGAGCATATTATGAACAGATGGAATGAATATGGAGCATCACTTTTAAACGACAATAGCCCTCAAGACACTCTATGCTCTGACCTGAACTGTCCCGAATCAGAACCAGAACCATTTTTAAGTGAAACTGAAGCAGCACCAACCAGTCAAAAACAAGAAAATCTGCAGGTAATTGATAACATTCCAGGAGAATTGTTAAAACATGGCGGAAAAGAAGGTCTAAAAGCAAAGCACCAAATTTGCTGTAAAATCTGGAATACTCAACAGTGGCCAACAGATTAGAAACTTCAAGAAGTTGTGATGCTCCACAAGAGTGGCAATGTCAAAGATTGCAACAACTACAGAACCATTGCCCTAATCAGCCACGCCAGTAAGATCCTGCTCATAATCATTCTCAACAGATTGAAGCCCAAGATAGAAGAAGAACTATCTGACTGCCAGGCAGGCTACAGATCCAATGAAAGCACAACTGACATGTTCTTTGTGCTACAAACACTCATAGAGAAAATAAAAAGCGCAGAAAAAGAAGCTTTCATCACCTGCATAGACTATAGCAAAGCATTTGACAGCATCATT
>JAPXFY010000027.1:12580763-12588263 GCA_030674185.1 Monoplex corrugatus | reverse complement strand
TTCCTACCAAAGTATCTCTTTTGTCTCTATGTGAACCGTAACTGGTACAGTACCGCACATGTAATATTTTACAGAAAGCTTTTGTGCATCTTTCAGATAATGACCGCCAAAATTAGAAACAAACTGGATCAAAGCCATCAAATAACGAAATTTAGGAAAATGTGTAGGACAGCACACAAAACCTTAGAGGCACACAACTCATGACTTTAAACATACATAACTTCTACATTTTTTTGAGTACAAGCTTTATTCAGTACCAAAATAATCAGCAATGTATACTTTCCGTGGTATGTATATCTCAAATGCCAGTTAAACTGATTTCGTGTGGAGGTCACCTTTATTTACTTCGTTGAACTCAACACCCCACCAAGGTGACTCCTACCTTGAGTTTTCTAAAATCTCATCAACTCTGAAGTCTGGAAAGTAAACAAACAACAAACAAACAAACAAACAAACAAACAATAAACTGTGACTCTGTTCTTGTATCCTACGATTGAACTTATTTCTTTGTTGGCCTTTGCCCCTCTACCCCCCCCCCCCCCCCCCACGTGAGGGATGCTGGAGGTTCTTACAAAATAAATAGTATCCCCCACCTTCTGGAAACTCTGTGCTAGAAATTTCCTCTTTTCTGTCACTCTCTATCTTCCTGTCTGTTGCTTTGCTTTCTGTCATTTTTTCCTATCATTTTCTGCCTTGCTGGTCCATTCACCTGTATGTGTTCGATAAAGTCTTACGTACTTTCTCTTAAGATTGATAATTGGGTACATAAGTGCGTTTTTGGCTCTAGAGAAATCAGGTATGCGGAAGCAATTTTAGGTAATTTAGGCCCTTTTTTTATATATATGTTTTAGTGTCCTTAGTTATGTTTAAATTTATATTCAGTTTTTAAAAAAAAAATCTCCTGTGTGATAAATTGGGCGGAGTGGTCAACGCCAGGGGCGTCTTGTTAAAATGTGCCCGAATGCGTCGATATGTTATTTAATTTTCTGTTCCTTTTTGTTTCTTCCTGTTAAAGTACTGTGTGTATATTGAAACGGTTATAGCCCTGATATGGCTCTACGCAGTCGGCTGGGCTTTAAGCAGCAGTCAGAATAATAAGAATGTCCTTTGTATAAGAATGTCCTTTGTATACGCTTGACAAAGACCATGGGGCCAAACAGTTCAGTCTGTCTTTGTTCCGTCAATTACGCGAGTGTTCTTTGTTTTTCATGCGTTTAAGTTTCCTGACGAGGCCTGCCGCAGGTTGACACAGGTTAATAAGTTCAAATACCTGGGAACGATCATTTCATCAGACGGCAGATGCACATCAGAAATAGCCGGCAGAATCGGCCAAGCCAAAACAACATTCAAGAAGATGACAAGCATTCTTACCAACAAATGCCTATCAATTAACACCAGGAAGAGAGTTCTTGAATGTTATATAGAACCAATACTGTTGTACGGATATGAGGCGTGGACAGTCAATAAGCAAAGCCGGAACAAGATTGAAGCAGCCCAGATGTGGTTTCTAAGAAGAATGTTGACAGTTCCATGGACAGCAAAGAAAACAAACGAGACAGTTTTGATGGAGGCAGACACAAGCAGATCACTCATAAGGAAGATGAGGAAAAGACAGGCAACATTTATACCCCATTTTATCAGGAAAGGGGAATTGGAGCACCTGGTCACAACGGGAAAGCTGGAGGGAAAGAGAGCACCAGGTAGAAAATGCTGGACGGACTTGCAGAGTGGCTGGGGACGAGGAGGGTTGGGGAGATGCTAGGGGCAACGAGAGAGACAGATGGAAGTCCATGATCGCCAACGCCATGCGGCAGGGCACCTGAAGAAGAAGAAGAACGAGGCCTGATTTTTTTTCAAGACGGCAGCATCTTGTCTTGGTCATGTCATGCGCCGAACTGTTGTTTATTTGCATTACACCACTACACCATGGCGACTGTTATTGTTGTTCCTTTGTTTGTTCTGATGCTCCTCATTGTGAGCTCCTTTTAGAAGCATCACCATCACGTCCCTCGCAGCTCATTGTTTCTTGGTTTAATTAACCCTTTGACTCCCGCACCCTGTCCACCAGCATCCTGCATTGTCAACCACGCTAGCAAAAAAAAACAAAAACCTTAACCCTTTGACTCCCTCACTCTATCCACCAGCTTCCTGCCTATCCACCAGCTTCCTGCAGGAAGCTGGTGGATAGAGTAAGGAAGTCAAAGGGTTAAGTTTTTTGCAGTTGGATAGGGTGCGGAAGTCAAAGGGTTAAGTTTTTGCAGTTGGCGGATAAGGTGCGGGAGTGAAAGGGTTAAGATGCTCCTTCTTCTGCGCTCCTTTTAGTAGCATCTCCATCACGTCCCTCGCTGCTCCTTGTTTCTTGGTTTAACCCTTTGACTCCCGCACCCTGTCCAGCAGCATCACCCATTGTCAACCATGCTAGCAAAGCAAAAAGACTTAACTCCTTGACTCTTTCACCCTATCGACCGACTTTCTGCAGGAAGCTGGTGGATAGGGTGAGGTAGTCAAAGGGTTAAGTGTTTGCAGTTGGTAGGTAGGGTTGCGGGAGTCTAAGGGTTAAAATGCTCCTTCTTCTGTTCTCCTTTTAGTTGCATCTCGATGGCAGTAAGCTGGTGGATAGGGTGCGGGAGTCAAAGGGTTAAGTGTTTGCAGTTGGTAGGTAGGGTTCGGGAGTCTAAGGGTTAAGATGCTCCTTCTTCTGCTTTCCTTTTAGTAGCATCTACACCGCGTTCCTCGCTCCCGTTTATCAACACCTCATCATCATCATCATCATCATCATCATCATCATCATCATCATCATCATCATCATCATGTGCCCTGCCGCATGGCGTTGGAAACCATGGCCCTCCACACGAATCTGTATCCCCTGTTGCTACAAGTACATCTCCCACCCTCTCTGTCTTCAGCCACTCTGCAAGTCCTTCTAATAGTTTCTTCATGGGTCTACCTGGTGTTCTCTTACCCTCCAGCTTTCCTGTTGTGACTAGGTGTCCTAATTCACCTTTCCTCACAATATGTTCTATAAATGTTGCCTGTCTTTTCCTAATCTTCTTTGTTAATGACCTTCTTGTGTCTGTCTCCTTCAAGACTGTCTCGTTTGTTTTCTTTGCCGTCCATGGAACTTTCAACATTCTTCTTAGAAACCACATTTCGGTTGCCTCAATTTTGTTCTGATTTTGCGTGTTGACTGTCCACGCCTAACAACCGTACAACAGTATTGGCTCTATATAACATTCATGAACTGTTTCTGATTCCAACACACAACCGAGCACAACCTCCCCCCCCCCCCCACAAAAAATCCTAATTCAATAACATCCATATTTGCTTTGAGTGTCATTCTCCCATATTCTATATATTTCTCTCCATCTCTTTCTCCTCACCAAACAAGACGACGCCGGAGGAAAATTCAGAAGCAGCACCCTTCCACACCAGGCATAAAGACTTCACTGTTTTCTAATGTCCTCAACTTGATGTTTGCTTTGGGCACACAAAGAGAGAGTTCGCTCGACAGAAAACACACGGAAACTCAATCAATTGTGGGCATCACGGAGGTCTAACTCACTGTCCTTGTTTTGTCTGGAACAAAACATAACAGAAGAAAATGAGAGAGAGAGAGAGAGAGAGAAGAGAGAGGAGAGAGAGAGAGAGAGAGAGAAGAGAGAGAAAAAGAGAAGAGAAGAAGAGAGAGGAGAGAGGAGAGAGAACGAAAAGAGAAGAAGAAGAGAAGAAGAAGAAGAAGAGGAAGAAGAAGAAGAAGAAGAAGAAGAAGAAGAGAGAAGAAGAAGAAGAAGAAGAAGAAGAGAAGAAGAAGAAGAAGAAGAAGAAGAAGTAGAAGAAGAAGAAGAAAAGAAGAAGAAGAGAGAGAGAGAGAGAAGAAAGAAGAGAGAGAGAGAAGAGAAGAGAGGAGAAAAGAAGAGAGAGAAAGAAAAGAGAGAGAGAGAAAAGAGAGAGAGAAGAGAGAAGAAGAAGAAAGAGAGAGAGAGAGAAAAAAAGAGAGAGAGAGGAAGAGAGAAGAGAGAGAAGAAGAGAAGAAGAGAAGAAGAAGAAGAAGAAGAAGAAGAAGAAGAAGAAGAAGAAAGGAAGAAGAAGAAGAAGAAGAAGAAGAGAAGAAGAGAAGAAGAAGAAGAAGAAGAAGAGAGAAGAGAAGAAGAAGAAGAAGAGAAGAAGAAGAAAGAAGAAGAAGAAGAAGAAGAAGAAGAAGAAGAAGAAGAAGAAGAAGAAGAAGAAGAAGAGAAGAAGAAGAAGAAGAAGAAGAAGAAGAAGAAGAAGAAAAGAAGAAGAAGAAGAAGAAGAAGAGAAGAAAAGAAGAAGAAAACAACATACAAGAAGAACAAGAACGGGGACAAGAACAAAAAGAAAGGTTGAAAATTCTAGAAATCTTCCGTCTCAGTCAAATTTTATTAAGAAGAATCCAGACCGTGCGCATACGCCCATCTGTGGAAAATGGAACGTTTAAAAAATGCGAGAATGGAAATATTGTGTACCCGGTGATAGTTTGGAAACAGCCTCATTTGCCAATTGATCATTTGGTTGAAAAGAAGACCAAAAAAAAAAAAAAAAAAAAAAAGAAGAGAGAGGAGGGGAGGGAGGGAGAGGAAGAGAGGTAGAGACATAGACAGACAAAGACAGAGAGAGGCAACTGAGACAGAGGAGAGAGAGAGAAGAGAGAGAGAGTAGAAGACAAAGAAGACAGAACAGAAGAGACAGAGAGAAAGAGAGAGAGAGAGAGATAGAGAGACAGAGACAAAGACAGAGAGAGAGAGAAGAGAGAGAAGACAGAGACACAGAGAAGAGAAGAGAGATAGAGAGAGAAGAAAGAGGAGAGAGATAGAGAGAGAGAGAGAGAGAAAGAGAGAGAGAGAGAGAGAAAGAGAGAGAGAGAGAAAGAGAGAGAGAGAGAGAAGAGAGAGAGAGAGAGAGAGAGAGAGAGATGGAAACTGCAGACTTCAGATAATAAAGTATTTTTGTAATAAAGGCCATAGCTGCATATTACAGGGTGTGATCAATACAATACAGTATTTTCAGTAATGATAATGCATCATGAAATTACGTGTTAATGATTAATCAATTGAAATTATCACTTTCGAAATGTAAGTGCTTTATATAAAAACTGATAGAAGTTGCACACAACATTGGCGTTTGTTGATGGCATCAACACACTCCATTTAAACAAACGGGGGCTGCGGTTAACTCACCTGATGTTCTGATTTTATTACTCCCATTGCATTTATTATGTATAGTTTCTTTCATATTATTTCATATTATTTCCCCTAATACATTCACTGACACAATTACTGCATCATTTCCATCCATATCTATCAACTTTACAACATTACCAATGTTTGTCCAAGATTCTTCTTGGCACAAACATTCACTGTATACATAAGTTTATTACTCCTAGTTCTTTATATTCTGTCATCACTATTTACCATTTTAATCCATGACATATTTGTTACTATTTGGAAAGACAACATTAGCTTTCACAGGCATATTATCAGAGCTCTTAATTTCTCCAACATGTATTTTAGATAATTCATAAACATATGAAAGCAAATAATCTGAAAATGTTTAAAGTAATCAAAGACATTTCCATAATTTGAAAATTACGTACAAGGAATGTTCTGAGCTTACCACTTTATGCTTTGTGGCTGCGTCTATGCTAGCTGAATGGGTAGCGCAAACTGTGTTGGGTTTGAGAAATTCTACATGGGAGATAACTCCGTGACTCTCAAGAGTTATGTTACTTAGTTGATATCTGTACAAAGACCTTGAAGGTCGCCTTTGCACATACCATTCAAGATGCACAAACGTAAAAAAAACACACATATTCAACAGAGATTTATCAGAATTATTGACAGTAGCATTCTTAGAGCAACAGTTGACACTGTGTGTCTGTATGCTACACGGTATGTCGAATGTCTTACAAAAAAGCTTGGAAATATTACAGGTTCTGCTATCCAATTCACCACACAAAATAACATATACAGGGGGGGGGGGGGGGTGCAAAAGTAGGTATACAGTTATGGAAAAAGAAAACACTACAATACTCATTGCATTTATTATACAAACAAATGAATATTGCATATACATGTAATAACAAGCACAGCCTTAATCCCTCAGATACTCAAACTGCTTGCAGTCGGTATTCACGCACTCCTCTAATCGAGAGCGGAATTAAGCATTATAATAATGATGTGATACTTACTGTATACCTACTTTTGCACCCCCCTCCCCCTATATAGCTCTTGTTAACGGATAATCAGTCAGACATTCTTACAGTAAATTTATTCCTTTATCAAGATAAGAATTTTCATAAAATGGATATCTTCTTGTGAGACATAAATATAAACACACATGTAACACATCTTTATCAATTCCAAACAACGTTTTATTGGTAATGAACAGAGAACAGGTGACAAGTTCACTGGCATCAACACTTTTCACAAAGGTCACTTAATTCTCTTTCACACTGTTCATTTGTCGCATTCGTTCCATGGGCTTCACCATAGAAAATAAAATAATTTCTCTCAGACCTTTGCTCTGAATCATTGGTTTTCTTTTATTATTCATTTATCTTTGCCATTAAATCAGATTTTAGGATTTTCTTTTTCCACAAATCTTCATTTTTGTTTGGAAGCACACCCGCCTCATCTCTCATCGCCCGCACACAATCCCCCACAGCATCAGACCATTAGTTGAACTGCTGCATCCTTTGATCTACTTCATCGTGTCTACAGTTCATCATCATCATCAGGTGTCCTGCCGCATGGCGTTGGCGACCATGGACTTCCAACCATCTCTATCTCTCGTTGCCCCCAGCATCTCCCCCACCCTCCTCATCCCCAGCCACTCTGCAAGTCCGTCCAGCATTCTCTCCTTGGGTCTACCTGGTGCTCTCTTTCCCTCCAGCTTTCCCGTTGTGACCAGGTGCTCCAAATCCCCCTTCCTCATAAAATGGCTTATAAATGTTGCTTGTCTTTTCCTAATCTTCCTTATAAGTGATCTTCTTGTGTCTGCCTCCATCAAGACTGTCTCGTTTGTTTTCTTTGCTGTCCATGGAACTTTCAACATTCTTCTTAGAAACCACATCTCGGCTGCCTCAATCCTGCTCTGGCTTTGCTTGCTGATTGTCCACGCCTCGCATCCGTACAACAGTATTGGTTCTATATAACATTCAAGGACTCTCTTTCTGATGTTAACTGATAGGCATTTGTTGGTAAGAATGCTTGTCATCTTCTTGAATGCTGTTTTCTACAGTTAATGACAAACTTAATTAATTTCTTGCAGTGTGGGGTTTTTGATGTTAGTCAAGGATGGTGGCTGAGGAAAAGGTGGAGAGGGAGAGTACCCACTGTCAGAAACTACGAGCGGGTCTGTCGACGCTGGCTCTCCATGTCGCACCGGTTAGTTGTGACTGTCTCGTCAGTTCAAGCTTGGAAGGTGCAGGACCAGGGTATAACTTTTACATCGCCTTACTTACGGAGACCAAACATCTCCAGT
>JAPXFY010000027.1:12565763-12573263 GCA_030674185.1 Monoplex corrugatus | reverse complement strand
AAAAGGGACCAAATGAAATGCCCAAATACGTATGTTTATACTCTTTTCGGGGGAAAAGATGGCAGAATGGTTCAGACGTTCGCCTGCCAATAACTAAACTCGAGGTTCCAGGGTTCTTTTCCCGTTAGGCGATGACTTTTCTCCTCAATTTGACTAGAAAATTGGACTGAATATGTAGTCCTTCGGGAGGGAACGAAAACAATCGGACTCTTGTGCCATTTGGCATGCGCACAGTAAGAGATCCCATGGCAGTTGAAAATCATGGAAAGCAAAGCATTAATTTTGTCTAGCTTGCTGGTAAGAAATATTGGAGAGATACATTCATTTCCCAGGTCCCTCTCAAGACGCCAATATGCCTTCTTGCGTTTCTGAGTCTTGGTAAAAAAAAAAAAACCAACAAACAAACAAACAAACAACAAACAAACAAACAAACAAACCAAACCAAAAAACAAACAAACAAACAAGCAAACAAAACAAACAACAAAAACGGGTGGCGCTGCACCGCGGAGATGCGCTCTCAGCGGGGAAAGAAGTCCGAATTTCAAATGTAAGTCCCATTGTGACAGAAGAAATGAATATGAACATGAATGTGTTGGGCACACAGACCAACTTGGCGTTTCTACCTTTACTGATCAAGTTATATTAGAAACAACAGAACAATAGGATGTAGAGACAGCAAGGCAGAGTGTGTTACAAGAAGAGGGAGAGAGAGAGAGACAGAGAGAGAGAGAGAGAGACAGACAGAAGACGAGACAGAGAGACAGAGAGAGAAAGACAGAGAAGAGAAAGACAGAGAAGAGAAGACAGAGACAGAAAGACAGAGAGAAGAGACAGAGAGAAAGACAGAGAGAGAGAAAGACAGAGAAGAGAGACAGAGAGAAGAGACAGAGAGACAGAGAGACAGAGAGAGAAGACAGAGAGAGAGAAAAACAGAGAGAGAGAAGACAGAGAGAGAGAGACAGACAGACAGAGACAGAGAGACAAGAGAGAGAAAGACAGAGAGGAGAAAGACAGAGAGAGAGAAAGACAGAAGGAAGACAGAGAGAGAGAAGACAGAAAAGAGAGAAAGACAGAGAGACAGAAGACAGAGAGAGAGAAAGACAGACGAGACAGACAGACAGAGAGAGAGAGACAGATAAGAGAGACAGAGACAGAAGACAGAAAAGAAGAGTGTGACAGGGAAGACAGACAGACAAAGACGACAGACAGAGAAAATATAGAGAGACAGAGACGGAGAGAAGAAGAAAAGAGGTGGAGTCAGAAGAGAGAAAGGAAGAGAGAGAACAGCAGAGAGACAGACAGAGAGAGAGAGAGAGAAGACAGAGAGAGAGAGAGAGAGAGAGAAGAGAGAGAGGACAGAGAGAGAAGAGAGAAGAGAGACAGAGAGAGAAGAGAGAGACAGAGAGACAGAGAGAAGAGAATATGCTAGAACAGTGGTGTATGTGCGCCGCGCGCGCGCGCGCGCGCGCGCGTGTGTGTGTGTGTGTGTGTGTGTGTGTGTGTGTGTGTGTGCACGCGCATTGTTTGTTCTATTCCCGTAGAGTGTAACGTGCGTGCTTTTGACATAAACTGTGCTATGTAAATGAATTATTATTATTATTATTATTATTATTATTATTATTATTATTATTATTATTATTATTATATTATTGTTATTATTATTATCATCATTATTTGTTATTGTTATATTATCATTATTACTGTTATTGTTACATTATTATTATTATTATTGTATTATTGTTATCATCATTATTATTATTATTATTATTACAATTATTATTATCATTATATCATTACTACTATTATTATCATTATTATTACTTTCAATTTCTTGTTTGTTTAATAATGTTTAACCCGTTCATGTAGATTTCAAAAAGAGTCAAGAATCTTTTCAAATATATTGTTTATTTGCTTTGAAAGCGTTGACACCTACATGTATGTGTATGTGTGTGTGTGTGTGTGTGTGTGTGTGTGTGTGTGTGTGTGTGTGTGTGTGTGTGTGTGTGGCGCGCGCCGTGCGTGTGTGTGTATACATACATATATACATACATACATCACATACTACATACATACATACACATACACAATACAAATACATACAAATACATACATAATACATACACATACATACATACATAATACATCTACCTACATACAAATCCTGTGGGAATCGGGGCTCTTTCAGTATAATTAATAGTATCCCCACCTTCTCGAAATTCTGTGTAGAAATTTCCTCTTTTTCTGTACATCTTCTTGTTTCCTTCTTCCTCCTCTGCTTTCTGTCATTTCTTCCTGCTAGTCCATTCACCTGTATGTGTTCGATAAAATCTTACGAACTTTCTTTTAGGATTCATAATTGGGTACATGTATTAAGTGCATTTTTCGCTCTAGGGAAGTGAGATATGCGGAAACAATTTTAGGTAAATTAGATCCGTTTTTATATATGTTTTTTACTTGTGTTTCAATTTGTACTTTTGTATATTTATTAAATCCCCTGCGCAATAAATTGGACGGAGTGGTCAACGCCAGGGGCATTTCTTCAGATTATGTGCGCGAATGCATTGATCTGTGTACTTAATTTTCTGTTCCTTTTTTTCCTGGTGAAGTATTGTGTATGCTTTGAAACGGTTATAGCCCTGATATGGCTCTACACAGTCGGCTGGGACGGAGAGTTTTCCCCCTTGCTTTTCCCCCCAGACGCCCCCCTTTGAAGGTTAGGAAATAAAATCACAAAAAATACAAAATATAAAGGAACAAAATGAAACTTTCAGATCTGAATATTTACATGCTGGGTTAGTTCATGCCAAAATACTGAAGTTCTCATTTGAATATTTCTTCTTCGTGTGCCGTTTTGAAAATACTCCAAATTTTGTGGTCAGGATCACCGTACAGTCACACACTTTGATCAGCTCCATGAACACATAGTCAAAGGTGAGAAGGTCTTTGTATGCACAAAATAACAATAACAATAACAATAACATACACACACACACACACACACACACACACACACACATATATATATATATATATATATATATATATATATATACATACATGTATAGATATATGTACATATATGCATATATGTATACATTCCTTTGTTTTGCTTTGTTTTGTGTTTTGTTTTGTCTTCGTGGGCTACAATTCCTAAGTTCACTTCATTTTTTTGTGTGGGTCATTACATGGATGGTCTGTTTGTTGTTGTTTGTTGTCGTTGTTTGTTGTTGTTGTTTGTTGTTGTTTGTTGTTGTTGTTTGTTGTTGTTGTTGTTGCTGTTTGTTGTTTGTCGTTGTTTGTTGCTGTTGTTTGTTGTTGTTTGTTGTGTTGTTTGTTGTTGTTTGTTGTTTGTTGTTGTTGTTGTTGCTGCTTCTGCTGCTGCTTTTAGCTTGTTGAGAAGATATTCGTGTTCGCTCATGGGTTTATGTACAGGCTTAAAGGCTTGTGCAATGATCACCATACACATGGCACCAGTGACGTTAGTGCATATGGAATTCGTTCTGAGCGCCGAGACGTCTTGAGAAATTGAAACTTCCGGAGTTTGCTTCTTGGTGTTTTCGTGTTTCCATAATAACTGTACACTCACATGGCTTACAGGGTCTTTAACGTGTTTGTTTGGAGTTTAGGAGATTGAAGTTGTGAGTTTTTACTTTATTCAAGAGGGATTCATCGCACTCAGACAATTCCATATAGGCTTCACCCTGAGGCTGGACAAAACCCTATGAGCTTGCAAAATCTGAAAATGCGGAAAGGGTGAGTGAGAACCATCATCATCATCAAGTGCCCTGCCGCATGGCGTTGGCGATCATGGCCCTCCATATGCATCTATCTCTTGTTGCCGCAAGCACATCTTCCACCCTCTCTGTCCTCAGCCAATCTGCAAGTCCGTCCAATAATTTCTCCCTGGGTCTACCTGGTGCTCTCTTTCCCTCCAGCTTTCCTGTTGTGACCAGGTGCTTTAATTCCCCTTTCTTCATAAAACGGCCTGTAAATGTTGCCTGCCTTTTCTTAATCTTCCTTATCAATGATCTACTTGTGTCTGCCTCAATCACGACTGTCTCGTTTATTTTCTTTGCTGTTCATGGAACTCGACTGCCTCAATCTTGTTCTGGCTTTGTTTGTTGACTGTCCACGCCTCACAACCGTATGGCAGTCTCTCTCTCTGTCTCTCTGTCTGTGTGTGTGTGTGTGTGTGTGTGTGTGTGTGTGTGTGTGTGTGTGTGTGTGTGTGTGTGTGTGTGTGTGTGTGTGTGTGTGTGTTTCTCTCTGTCTGTGTCTTCCTGATGTTAATTGATAGTGAGTGAGAAGGGCATAAGAAACGCTAAGCTGACACCAGGATGATGGAAACATTAAGATCAGCAGCCAACAGACCAGGTGTTAATGATGCCAGTAGGGCTCGAATTCAAGACATCGGGTATTGTGTCCACGGCTGTCACAGAGGCAACCACATTAATGAACACGGAACTGGCAGAATTTTTCACAACAATATGATGATAATGATGACGATGGGGATGATAATCATGATTCTATTGAGTTCCATTCTAGTTACTCTATGCTTACTTCCTTAAGTATATCTTACCGCGTCAACCAGGCCCGACAGAAACAGACACCTGCCGTGTTGGTCGGTAAATTTGGACAACACTCTCAGTGGACGCATCCATGTTGTGAATGAGACCCGACTATGCGGTCCCAGCTTTTCCCAATGAGTCCCCATAGTACACTTAACCCTTTGGCTCCCACACCCTCTCCACCAACTACAAAAACTTAACTCTTTGACACCCTTACCTATCCACCAGCTTCCTGCCTGAAGCTAGTGGATAAGGAGAGGGAGTCAAAGAGTTAAGTTTTTGCTTTGCTAGCATGGTTGGCAATGCAGAATGCTGGTGGACAGGATGTGGGAGTCCAAGGGTTAATAACTCATGGTTGACAATGCAGAATGCTGGTGGACAGGGTGCGGGAGTTAAAGGGTTTATAAATCATGGTTGGCGATGCAGAATGCTGGTGGACAGGATGCGGGAGTCTAAGGGTTAATAATCATGGATGACGATGCAGATTGCTGGTGGACAGGGTGCGGGAGTCAAAGAATTGATAAATCATGGTTGACAATGCAGAATGTTGGTGGACAGGGTACGGGAGTTAAAGGGTTAATAAATCATGGTTGACGATGCAGAATGCCGGTGTACAAGGTGCGGGAGTCCAAGGGTTAATACAGCATGGTTGACAATGCAGAATGCAGGTGGACAGGGTGCGGGAGTCCAACTGTTAATAAATCATGGTTGACAATGCAGAATGCTGGTGGACAGGGTGCGGCAGTCCAAGGGTTAATAAAATCATGGTTGACAATGCAGAATGCTGGTGGACAGGGTGCGGGGAGTCAAACGGTCAATAACTCTGGGTCGGGTCCGGAAGAATCTTAGATTGATTTTTGACAGAACTGATGAGATTTGAACCTACAACCCTTACTAATCAGTAGTTCGTTGAGCTGACCACTACACCACGGTGACAAGTCATTAACCAATTTTTAAGAACAAACAAACAAAAGTGAAGAGGGAGGAGAGAACGATAGAGAGTTACAACCATCTTCTTCTCCAATTTTTCTCCTGTACGCATCCGGGTGAGCAGACGTATCTTGGCGATCAGATTTCTCTGCAACCAGGACGTTGCATGCACCGCAATACTGATACCAATTTTTTTCAAGGCCGTAAAGAATGTTGTGGTCTGAATGTGCCCTGGAGCCGAAAGACGAGTAAGTGACAAATGACCAGGACTGCGGGTTTGAGCTGCATGTTCGTAGAAGGTATACTGTGACCGTGTCCAAAAGATGGCACTGTCAGTAGCAAGAAACTCTTGGGGAGAGCCCCGAACAGCAGAAGATCTTCAGATGAACAACCCCCGTCAAGCCAGCGTTTCGGCCCTTCGCTCCTTACAGTCTAAGTGAGCTGGACCGCATTCAGATCATGACTCCTGGATGCCCCTCTGCATGCTTACTGAATAAAGATCTCACAGAATAAAGGCCCTGTTTCATAAAGATCCCACTGAATAAAGATCCCACTAAATAAAGATCACACAGAGAAAAGACCCCACTGAATAGAGACCCTGCTGAATAAAGACCGCACTGAATAAAGACTCAAAATAAATATAGGCCTTACTGAAAAAAAGACCCCACTGAAAAAGACACCACTGAATGAAGACACCACACTGAATAAAGACCCCACTGAATAAAGACCTCACTGAATAAAGACCCCACTGAATAAAGACTCAAAATAAATATAGGCCCCACTGAATAAAGATTTCACTGAATAAAGACCCCACTGAATGCAGACCCCACTGAACAAGACTCAAATGAATAAAGATACAAATGAATGAAGACCCAAATGAGTAAAAACGCATTGAATAAAGACTACGCTGACTAAAAGGCCCAACTGAATAAAGGCCAAGTGAATAAAGACCCCACTGAATAAAGACCCCACTGAATAAAGACCCCACTGAATAAAGACCCCACTAAATAAAGACCTCACTGAATAAAGACCTCACTAAATAAAGACCTCACTGAATAAAGACCTCACTGAATAAAGACCTCACTGAATAAAGACCTCACTGAATAAAGACCTCACTGAATAAAGACCTCACTGAATAAAGACCTCACTGAATAAAGACTCCACTGAATAAAGACCCCACTAAATAAAGACTCCACTAAATAAAGACCTCACTGAATAAAGACCTCACTGAATAAAGACCTCACTGAATAAAGACCTCACTGAATAAAGACCCCACTGAATAAAGACTCCACTGAATAAAGACCTCAATGAATAAAGACCTCACTGAATAAAGACCTCACTGAATAAAGACTCCACTAAATAAAGACCTCACTGAATAAAGACCTCACTGAATAAAGACCTCACTGAATAAAGACCTCACTGAATAAAGACCTCATTGAATAAAGACCTCACTGAATAAAGACTCCACTGAATAAAGACCTCACTGAATAAAGACTCCACTGAATAAAGACCTCACTGAATAAAGACCCCAGTGAATAAAGACCTAACTGAATAAAGACCTCACTGAATAAAGACCTCACTGAATAAAGACTCCACTGAATAAAGACCTCACTGAATAAAGACTCCACTGAATAAAGACCCCACTGAACAAAGACTTTACTGAATAAAAACTCAACTGAATAAAGGCCCCACTGAACAAAGACCTCACTGAATAAAGACCCCACTGAATAAAGACCCAAATAAATAAAGACCACACTGAATAAAGACCCCACTGAATAAAGACCCAAATAAATAAAGACCACACTGAATAAAGACCACAATGAATAAAGACCCTCTGAACAAAGACTTCCCTGAATTAAAACTCCACTGAATAAAGACCCAAATGAATAAAGACCACACTGAATAAATACCTCACTGAATATAAACCCGTGCTTGTTGTTTTAGGGAGTAAGCGAGAAGGGAAGGGAAGAACAGTTATGAGGTTTGAAGTCCGTACGTATTT
>JAPXFY010000027.1:12560763-12563263 GCA_030674185.1 Monoplex corrugatus | reverse complement strand
CAAATAAGAGGGAAGCAGGGAGAATTTTATATATCAACTAAGTAACATAACTCTTGAGAGTCACGAAGTTATCTCCCATGTAGAATTTCTCAAACCCAACACAGTTTGCGCTACCCATTCAGCTAGCATAGACGCAGCCACAAAGCATAAAGTGGGTTTGACAAATTCTACATGGGAGATAACTCTGTGACTCTCAAGAGTTATGTTACTTAGTTGAAAGCCAAGAAAAACAAATCAGTTTCAGTTTCAGTTTCAGTTTCAGTTTATCAAGACGACGTCTCCGCGCTCGGATCGGATTCCATATGCACTAACGTCACAGGTGCCATGTGTATGGTAATCCTGGCAAAAGCCTTAAGCCTGCACATAAACCCATGAGCTGACCAGATCCTGAGGCCCTATCTAGTCTATGTTTTACTTAGTCTATACTTTATACTGGTATTTTATCAGCCTACCACTGGAATCATCTTGGTTACATGTAAATGATATGTGTATCTGAGTATCCTATCTTCAAGAAAGGAACATACATGTGTGTATATATGTATATATATGTATATATATATATATAATAATAATAATAACAGTGAACATTTATGGCGCTTAATCTAAAAAAAGCCCTAAGCGCTTACAGTAAACACACACACACACGCACACACAACACACGCACACGCACCACACACACACACACACACCACACACACACACACACACACACACACACCCGCACACACACACACACACACACACACACACACACACACACACACCCGCACACACACACACCACACACACACACACACACACCCGCACACACACACACACGCGCGCGGGCACAGATTTCAAGGTGGCAGCAGAAGTAAGAGTACAGAACTACAGGCTAGGATTTAAAAAGAGTGGTTTTTAGACCGGACTTAAACGAAGAAAGGGTACAGGTAGAGCGGAGAGGAAAGGGAAGTTTGTTCCAAATAGAGGGGGCCTGATAAGAAAAAGCACGTTCACCAAGAGTTTTGTTGCGGAAGCGTGGGATTCTAAGTAGGTGGGCATCAGTAGAAGAGCGTAGCTCTCTGGAGGGAATGTAAACAGTCAGGAGATCAGAAAGATATATATCATATAGATAGATAGATATATAGATAGATAGATAGATAGATAGATAGATAGATAGATAGATAGATAGATAGATAGATAGATAGATAGATAGATAGTGAATAAATAAATTAATGATCAAAGGTCTGAATCAATCTTCACATAAAAATATTTGAGAGGTAGGCTATTTCCCAGGCCCCTTCCCTTGAAGCCCAATTAGCCTTTTTGCCTTTATGAAGTACGGTAAAAAAAATGAGAAAGAGAAAAAACAGAGAATATGTTGGAACAGTGTGTGTGTGTGTGTGTGTGTGTGTGTGTGTGTGTGTGTGTGTTGTGTATGTGTGTGTGTGCGTGTGTGCGTGTTGTGCGTGCGTGCGTGTGTGCGTGCATGTGTGTGTGTGTGTGTGTGTGTGATAGTGAGGATAACAACCTGGGTCAAGGAGTTATTCGCCGAACAGGTTTGAGTGCACCCAAGCTCAGCATCTTGTGTGTGTGTGTGTGTGTGTGTGTGTGTGTGTGTGTGTGTGTGTGTGTGTGTGTGTGTGTGTGTTGTGTGTGTGTGTGTGTGTGTGTGTGTGTGTGTGTGTGTGTGAGTGAATGAGAGAGAGACAGAGAGACAGAAAGAGAGAGACACACAAAGAGAGAGAGAGAGAGAGAGACAGACAGACAGACAGACAGACAGACAAACAGACAGACAGACAAACAGACAGACAGACAGACAGACAGAGACAGAGAGGCAGAGATAGAGACAAAGACAGAAACAGATGACGGCTTGGGTCATGGGTCATATATCCTATTATTCTCCTGTCTTCTCCCTCCACGTTTGTGTGGCGGTTTGGTCATTGTTGGCGATTTAATTTCTTAAATGAGGAGAGTGCGCGCCTTGGTGTGATTCTTGAAACAAGATTTGGCGCCTCATAAATGCCATCATCATCATTATTATTATTATTATTATTATTATTATTATTATTATTACTATTACTATTGATTATTATTGTTGTTGTTGTTATTACCATTGTATTATTATACTACTAGTGCTACTACTACTGATAATAATGATAATGATAACTATCAATATTATTATTATCATCATCTGTATTACTATTAATACTAGTTTTGTTACCATCTTCTTCGTCCTTATTATCATCATCATCATCATCATCATCATCATCATCATCATCATCATCATCATCATCATCATCTGTATTATTACTAATACTAGTTTTGTTACCATCTTCTTCGTCCTAATTATCATCATCATCTCATCATCATCATCATCATCATCATCATCATCATCATCATCATCATCAGAAGTAGCAGTAGAACTGTAGTAGTAGTAGTAGTAGTAGTACTTAGTAGTACTGTAGTAGTAGTAGTAGTAGTAGTAGTACTTAGTAGTACTGTAGTAGTAGTAGTAGTA
>JAPXFY010000027.1:12545763-12550763 GCA_030674185.1 Monoplex corrugatus | reverse complement strand
TTGTTTGATAAAGCAATAGACTCAAAATCTGGATGTCTGGAGTTCAATCCTCACCCTGCAATATAAAAGCTGCCTCGTTCGCTGCCATTTGAACAAGATTGAGGCAGCCGAGATGTGGTTTGTAAGAAGAATGTTGAGAGTTCCGTGGACAGCAAAGAAAACAAACGAGACAGTCTTGATGGAGACAGACACAAGAAGATCATTGATAAGGAAGATTAGGAAGAGACAGGCAACATTTATAGGCCATTTTATGAGGAAAGAGGAATCAGAGCACCTGGTCACAGCAGGAAAGCTGGAGGGAAAGAGAAGAACACCAGGTAGACCCAGGGAGAAAATACTGGACGGACCTGCAGGGTGGCTGAGGGCAGAGAGGGTGGAAGATGTGCTTGCGGCAACAAGGGATAGATACATATGGAGGGCCATGATCGCCAACGCCATGCGGCAAGGCACTTGATGATGATGATGATGATGATAATGATGATGATGATGATGATGATGATGGAGTGTGCTTATCGCCCTCAGACAATTTCATGTGCACTCCACTCAGACCTGTGGGCAATAGTCTGACAGACACATTGAGCCTTCCCCAAAATCCTTGGTGCTTGCAAGGTCTTGAAATGGAAGGAGAGGAAAGAAAGAACCTGTATCTATGGAATACAAGGCTGACACCACCAGAATGATGGAAACATTAACCCTTTGACTCCCGGACCTTGCCCACAAGTACCTTGCATTGTCAACCAGTCTAGCAAAGCAGAAACTTAACCCTTTGATTTCCTCAAACTCTCTAACAGCTTCCTGCAGGTAGAGAGAGAGAGGGAGGGAGAGAGAGAGAGAGAGACAGAGACAGAGACAGTTACAGAGACAGACAGACAGACAGTGGATAGGGTGAAGGAGTCAAAGGGTTAAGTTTTTACAGTTGGGGGATAGGGTGAGGGAGTTAAAGGGTTAAGTTTTTACAGTTGGGGATAGGGTGCGGGAGTCAAAGGGTTAAAAGTTTTAGCAGTTGGTGGATAGGGTGAGGGAGTCAAAGGGTTAAGTTTTTACAGTTGGGGGATAGGGTGAGGGAGTCAAAGGGTTAAGTTTTTACAGTTGGGGGATAGGGTGAGGGAGTTAAAGGGTTAAGTTTTTACAGTTGGGGATAGGGTGCGGGAGTCAAAGGGTTAAAAGTTTTAGCAGTTGGTGGATAGGGTGAGGGAGTCAAAGGGTTAAGGCGAGAAGTGACCAGGCCAGGTTTTAATGTTATGGGCTGGGATTGAACTCGAGATATCAGGTCTTGAGTCCACGGCTCTATCAAAAGAACCAACCTGTTGAAAAGAGAATTCGCTACAAGATTGCTTTGTTGTTTTAAGTCTCTCAACGGTCTTGCACCCCCTTACATCTCTGACCTCCTCCATCTGTACACCCCCTCTCGTCAACTTCGTTCCTCGGCTGATACTCGTACCTTCCGCATACCATCCTGTCGCACTAAAACCTATGGTCAACGCTCCTTTTCCTATCAGGCCCCTGTAATCTGGAATCAGCTCCCTGTCTCTGTTCGCCACTCTGCAACTCTCACTTCTTTCAAGTCCTCTCTGAAAACCCATCTCTTCCAGTCCCTCTCATGATACTTATAAAGACTCTACCACCTAACTTCCCCAAATCCCCCCTTGTTGTCTTTTGAGCCTTGAATGTCGGCTGGTGTGTGTGTGTGTGTGTGTGTGTGTGTGTGTGTGTGTGTGTGTGTGTGTGTGTGTGTGTGTGTGTGTGTGTGTGTGTGTGTGTGTGTGTGTGTGTGTGTGTGTTTGGTTGTGTCTGCGTGATACCTGTAAGCGCTTAGGGCTCTTGTTTTCATCAGATTAGGCGCTATATAAATGCTCTTTATTATTATTATTATTATAACCAGACCACGAAAAAACTGTGGTCCGTCTGAGGGAGGAACCTCCACGCCCCTGTTCCCCCCTCCCCATCTTATCTGCATTTCGTTTAAAACCCTTTGACTCTCACACCCTATCTTCCCCCTTTGACTCCCTCACCCTGCAGGAGGCTGGTGGATAGGGTAAGGGAGTCAAAGGGTTAATGTTTTTCTTTGCTAGCATTGGTTGGCAATGCATGATGTTGCTGGACAGTGTGCAGGAGGTAAAGGGTTAAAAGCAACAACAATAATAGCATCATCATCATCATCATCATCATCATCATCATCATTATCATCATCATCATCATCATCATCATCATAATGTGCCCTGCCGCATGGCGTTGGCGATCATGGCCCTCCATATGTATCTATCCCTTGTCGCCGCAAGCACATCTTCTCTGTCCTCAGCCACCCTGCAAGTCCGCCCAATATTTTCTCCCTGGGTCTACCTGGTGCTCTCTTTCCCTCTAGCTTTCCTGTTGTGACCAGGTGCTCTAATTCCCCTTTCCTCATAGAATGGCCTATAAATGTTGCCTGTCTTTTCCTAATCTTTCTTATATCCATGATCTTCTTGTGTCTGCCTCCTTCAAGACTGTCTCGTTCGTTTTCTTTGCTGTCCATGGAACTCTCAACATTATTCTCAGAAACCACACCTCTCTGCCTCAATCTTGTTCTGGCTTTGCGTGTTGACTGTCCACGCCTCACAACTGCATAGCATTATCAGTTCTGTATAACATTCAAGAACTCTCTTCCTGATGTTAATTGATAGATAATAGCAGCAACAATAATAAAACAAACAAAAAAATCAAAACTAAACATCTTCCTGATGTTAATTATTATTATTATGAACATTTAGTACGCCTAATCAAATTAATGCCCTAAGCGTTTACAATGGCAAAACATATAACCAGAATCACAAGCACACACACACACGCCCACAGAAGCACCCACACACACACAAACACACACACACACACACAAACACACACACAGCATGACATGCAAATACAATGACACATTGACACTAAGACACTATAATGTCACCATTACATTACATGGGGGGAAGGGGGCAGAGATTACCAGTTTTGGGAAACAGGTGAGTTTTTGAGGGAGCGTTTGAATGTGGACAGAGAGGGTGAGTATCTAAGAGAGCGAGGTAACTGATTCCAGATGGTTGGAGCTTGATAGGAAAAAGAACGCTGCCCAAACCTTTTAGTGCGGACTATGGGGATACTATAGAGACGGGTATCAGATGAGGACCGCAAAGCTCGAGATGGCGTGTAGAGATGTAACAGATGGGTGAGATACTCAGGACAGGAAGACTCAATAGATTTGAAGCAGAGGCAGGCAATCTTGTAGGATATTCTTTGCTGAACAGGGAGCCAGTGGAGAGAACAGAGCAATGGCGTAACATGGTTAAATTTTGAAGAGCGGAAGATGAGACGGGCAGCATGATTTTGAACTTTCTGAAGTTTGTTAATGAGATGAGAGGGGGAACCAGAAAAAAAGAGCATTACAGTAATCGAGACGGGATAGAACAAATGCACAGACAAGAGCCTTTGTCGTGTCTTCTGAGAGGAGGTGACGGATAGAAGCAATTCGGCGGAGTTCAAGAAAACAAGTCCGACAGACGTTGCTCACATGCTGGTGGAAGGACAGGGTTTGATCAAGAGTTACACCAAGGTTACTAAACATGGCCCACCTGAGAATTGAACTCGTTACTGTCAGAGTGATGGAACCCAGGTCCCCTGCCTTGTACAGTACGGTGCTATAAGCCCACTGAGCCACCCCGCCACCAGACACAACGAACAGTCAACTGATTGGACACCCTGTAATCGACCAGAAGGCAGCAAGCAATAAACATTTACGGCCATTGTATTGACCACTGGTCTGTTCCCTACTCAGTGAATGGACAGTATGGGATTTGTTGGTTTGTTCCATCTCTCTCTGTCTGTCTCTCTTTCTGTCTCTCTCTGTGTCTCTGTCTCTCTCTTTCTCTTTCTCTGTCTCTCTCTCTTTCTATGTCTGTCTTTCTCTCTCTTTCTCTTTCTCTCTCTTTCTCTCTCTTTCTTTCTCTCTCTTTCTCTCTCTTTTCTCTTTCTGTCTCTCTCTCTCTCTCTCGCTCTTTCTCTGTCTCTCTCTTTCTCTCTCTCTTTCTTTCTCTCTCTCTTTCTCTCTCCCTTTCTCTCTCCCTCTCTCTTTCTCTCTCTTTCTCTCTCTCTTTCTCTCCCACTTTCTCTCCCCTCTCTCTTTCTCTCTCTCTCGCTTTCTCTCTCTCCAGCAATGACGTATACTAACCCTTTGACTCCTGTACCCTGCATTTTGCCCACCAGCATCCTGCATTGTCAACCATGCTAGCAGGGCAAAAACTTAACCCTTTGACTCCCGTAACCTGTCCACCAGCATCCTGCGTTGCCAACCATGCTAACAGAGCAAAAACTTAACCCTTTGGTGGACAGTGCGGAGGTCAAAGGGTTAGGTTCCCCCCCCCCCCTATGTTTTGAACCACGGGAGCTATCTAAGTTTGCTTTCAGGTAGCAAGGGTTCCTCTTTCCTGCATACTGTTTATTTTTTGACAAATTCTTTTATAATTTCTGCTTTCCAGACATTCATCTGTACAGCAAAACTTTGAATTCTCTTTTTACCTCCCTAAAGAAGAACATATGACTGCCTTTAAGGCTAGATACAAAAAAACATAAAACAAAAAAAAACAATAAAAATAAAAATCCAAAACATGTGTGACTGCCCACGTTTCAAGCAAACAGGAATCAGAAAAAAAAAACAACACCGAAAAAAAGAATAAGAACGCGTATTTATACAACAAGACAAGACACGCGCAAATTTTCAGCCAACTGGCCTTGTCAAGCGTAAATCACAAACAGACAAACACCCAGACACAAAAGTTGGAGAGAAAGACTGAAACTTTCCTTGCTGCTGTGTCCAATGTGAGAAAAGGAATAAAAATAATAATAATAATTTAAAAAAAATCCCAGTCACACACGCAAAAAAATCCGCTGCCTCTGCAAGTACAAAAATCCAGTCACAGACAAATAGAATATCTATACATGGAAGAAAAGAGACAAAAAAAAAAACAAAAAAAAAAAAAAAA
>JAPXFY010000027.1:12533263-12538263 GCA_030674185.1 Monoplex corrugatus | reverse complement strand
AAGAAAGGTAGTCATGTGATCCTTAGCCCCCTGGCATACCGGTAATTGAAGAAAGGTAGTCATGTGATCCTTAGACCCTGGTGTACCGGTATTTGAAGAAAGGCAGTCATGTAATCCTTGGCTCCCTGGCATACTGGTAACTGAAGAAAGGCATTCATGTGATCCTTAACCCCCTGGCATTCTGGTAACTGAAGAAAGGTAGTCATGTGATCCTTAACCCCTGGCATACTGGTAACTGAAGAAAGGTAGTCATGTGATCCTTAATCCCCTGGCATACTGGTAACTGAAGAAATGTAGTCATGTGATCCTTAATCCCCTGGCATACTGGTAACTGAAGAAATGTAGTCATGTGATCCTTAGCCCCCTGGTGTGCCAGTAATTGAAGAAAGGCAGTCATGTGATCCTTAGCCCCCTGGTGTACCGGAAATTGAAGAAAGGCAGTCATGTGATCCTTGGCTCCCTGATGTACCGGTAATTGAAGAGAGGCAGTCATGTGATCCTTGGCTCCCTGATGTACCGGTAATTGAAGAGAGGCAGTCATGTGATCCTTGGCTCCCTGATGTACTGGTAATTGAAGAAAGGCAGTCATGTGATCTTTAGCCCCCTGGTGTGCCAGTAATTGAAGAAAGGCAGTCATGTGATCCTTAGCCCCCATGGCGTACCGGAAATTGAAGAAAGGCAGTCATGTGATCTCGGCTGCCTGGTGTACTGGTACTTGAAGAAAGGCAGTCATGTGATCCTCAGCCCCCTGGCGTACCGGTAATTGAAGAAAGGCAGTCATGTGATCCTTAGTCCCCTGGCGTACCGGTAATTGGAGAAAGGCAGACATATGATCTCATGCAATCCTCGGTTCGTTAACATTTCGACAGAGCGCATATGAAACTGGCCTGGTGTGACGAATCCCATTAGAACAAAATCCCGGTTTCCGACTAGCACTGATGTACCGGTAATTGAACAAGCGCAGTCATGTGACCCTTGGCTCCCTGACGCACCGGTAATTGAAGGGACGCGGAAATAATAAAAATTATGATGAAACATCGCTCATTATCTGTCAGTTCTCATGCAAGTGCATTCAGAAGAATAAAACGTACTTGCAGTGAAATATGACAATAGGTAGCAGTGTTCTTGTCAGAAATGCAGACATATTTTTTTTACCAGTATTAAGTTTAAATCGGAAAGATGGCGATTTTGATTTTGTACTTAATATCGTGAAGCTTTTGCTACTCTGTTCTTCATGTGGTCTTTTTTTTTTTTCTTCTTTCTCCTTGTTCTTCTTCGACATAGTCTTCTTGTTTATTTTACTTCTTCTTCTTTTTCATGTTTATCCTTATTTCTTTTTTGTTTCTTTTTGTTTTTCTAGTATGTATTTGTGCATGTGCGTGCGTGTGTATGTTTATGGTTGAAATCTGTTCAGTATGTATAAGTTTGATTTATAAGCCTCTCTCCTCTCTCTCTCTCTCTCTCTCTCTCTCTTCTCTCTCTCTATCTATCTATCTATCTATCTATCTATCTCTCTTTGTCTCTCTCTCTTTCTTTCTTTCTTTCTTTTTCTCTCTCTCACTCTCCTTCTCTCTTTCTCTCTCTCTTCTTCTGTCTCTCTCGCTCTCTCCTTCTCTCTCTCTCTCTCTCTCTCTCTCTCTTTCTCTGTGTCTTTCTTTCTCTGTCTCTGTCTCTTTGCCTCTCTGTCTCTGCTTCTGTCTCTGTCTGTCTGTCTGTCTGTCTGTCTGTCTGTCTTTAAATCAGAGAAGTTGCGTTTTTCATTACTTCTGCTGTTCTGTCAAATTTTGTTTCCTTTGTTCCTGTTTTATGGGCATATTCTTCTTCTTTTCTTCTTTTTCTTCATCTCATTCAATATCATTATTATGTTCTTTTCCTTCTTTCTTTCTTTCTTTTCTTTCTTCTCCTCCTTCTTCTCCTCCTCCTCATTTTTTTTCTTTTTCTGGACTACTTGTACGAACATTTTCTGTTCATGATTGTCTTTCCTATCTTGGAGTGTATTTTGATTTGGGTTGGGTTTCTTTCGGTCACATGACAGTCCATATTGAATTGATGGAGGGGAAGGAGGGTGGTAGCGGGTCTAACATATACTTTAATTTCCAACACTATTTAAGCGGCTAGCAGCATTCAGTGCAACAATTTGTACAGGTCGTGTTCCCCTCCACATTTCAAGACCTTGCCAGCACATGGGGTTTTGCGCATGCTCAAGGAGTCTGCCAGATAACTGTTGGCAAGTTTGGGGATCGCATAAGCAATTGTCCGAGAACGATGAATCCCTTTTAAACAAATTCCAGACTCTTTCTCAGATTCATTGTAACACATTAAAACAAAACACAACATGACATGACACAGCACAACACAACACAAGACAACACGGTGTGACATAACAACACAGCACAACACGACACAACACGGTGTGACATAACAACACAGCGCGACACGACACGACACAACACAACACAGCAGAACACAGCACAACGCAACGCAACTCAACACAACACAATCCAACGCAACCCAACACAACCAACCCAACGCAACACAACACAACACAACACAACACAACACAAACACAAACACAACAATACAAAACAACGCAACACAACACCAAGCAACGCAACTCAACACAACACAATCCAACGCAACCCAACACAACACAACCCAACGCAACACAACCCAACGCAACACAACACACACAACACAACCCAACGCAACACAACACAACACAACAATACAAAACAACACAACACAACAAAACACACAATACAACACAAGGAAACACAACACAGCAAAACACAGGTCAACTCAGTGTAACCCAAAAGCAATATAATCAAATCACACAGCACAGCACTAATACTCAACAAGACATAAGCCACACAATACAAACCCCGAACCAACAACAACCTCATAACCCCAGCCTCCCACTGCAAACGGCAAGCAATCCGCTTGATCGTATTATAAACGCCTAGACGATCACAGCGATGGAGCAATAGATGGAGTCGCCTAAGAATAGCGTCGATTGTGTTCCCGAGACATCCGCTGACGGAATGAGCCACGGATCGCATGACCGCGTCCCTTCAACTACCGGTGCGCCAGGGAGCCGAGGATCACATGACTGCGCTTGTTCAATTACCGATGCGCCAGGGAGCCACAGAGCGCATAATGCTGCTAGCCGCTTAAATAGTGTTGGAAAATGAATGAGATGAAGAAAAAGAAGAAGAAGAAGAAGAATATGCCCATAAAACAGGAACAAAGGAAACAAAATTTGACAGAACAGCAGAAGTAATGAAAAACGCAACTTCTCTGATTTAAAGACAGACAGACAGACAGACAGACAGACAGAGACAGAAGCAGAGACAGAGAGGCAAAGAGACAGAGACAGAGACAGAGAAAGAAAGACACAGAGAAAGAGAGAGAGAGAGAGAGAGAGAGAGAGAGAGAAGGAGAGAGCGAGAGAGACAGAAGAAGAGAGAGAGAAAGAGAGAAGGAGAGAGAGAGAGAGAGAAAAAGAAAGAAAGAAAGAAAGAAAGAGAGAGAGACAAAGAGAGATAGATAGATAGATAGATAGATAGAGAGAGAGAGAGAGAGAGAGAGAGAGAGAGAGAGAGGCTTATAAATCAAACTTATACATACTGAACAGATTTCAACCATAAACATACACACGCACGCACATGCACAAATACATACTAGAAAAACAAAAAGAAAGAAAAAAGAAATAAGGATAAACATGAAAAAGAAGAAGAAGTAAAATAAACAAGAAGACTATGTCGAAGAAGAACAAGGAGAAAGAAAAAAAAAAAAAAAGACCACATGAAGAACAGAGTAGCAAAAGCTTCACGATATTAAGTACAAAATCAAAATCGCCATCTTTCCGATTTAAACTTAATACTGGTAAAAAAAATATGTCTGCATTTCTGACAAGAACACTGCTACCTATTGTCATATTTCACTGCAAGTACGTTTTATTCTTCTGAATGCACTTGCATGAGAACTGACAGATAATGAGCGATGTTTCATCATTATCATCATGTGCCCTGCCACATGGCGTTGGCGATCATGGCCTTCCATACGTATCTATCCCATGTTGCCGCAGGCACAGCCTCCACCCTCTCTGTCCTCAGCCACTCTGCATTTTCTCTCTGGGTCTACCTGGTGCTCTCTTTCCCTCCAGCTTTCCAGTTGTGACCAGGCGCTCTAATTCCCCTTTCCTCATAAAATGGCCTATAAATGTTGCCTGTCTTTTCCTAAAATTCCTTCTTGTGTCTGCCTCCATCAAGACTGTCTCGTTTCTTTTCTTTGCTGTCAATGGAAATCTCAAAATTCTTTTTAGAAAGCACATCTCGGCTGCCTCAATCTTGTTCTGGCTTTGGGTGTTGACGAGCAATGTATGCTGTATTAGAAATGTTACACTGTATTAAAACATGATACTGTAACACAGTAAATCAGAAATACCGTAACATGCTGCATCAGAAGGACATTCGCAACCCGCATACATTTAAACGTAAAGCATTATCAGACTGAACTGAATGTAAATTTGGAAAGTGCTTAAAAAGACTACATAGCACTCATATACTTCCACGTGCACACCATCCAACTGTGACCTGCCAGCACAAAATCAGTCTTAACTAGCATTTTGGGCATTTTGAGATTACATATCACTGGAAAGTGTACATTCTGCTGATTACTTTGGTACTTGAATAAAGCGTGTATTAAAAAAAAAATGTAGAAGTTATGTATGTTTAAAGTCATTAAGTTGTATGACGGCCATTTTGAGAAAACGGCTTCTAAAGTGTTTGTGTGCTCTCCTACACATTTTCCTTGAATTTCTTTATTTGGTGGCTTTTACCCAGTTTGTTTCTAATTTTAGCTGTCTTTACCTGAAAGGTGCACCAAAGAGCTTTCTGTCTGTATATTACATATGCGGGTACTGTACAGGTTACAGTTCATAATAAGAGACAAAAATAGGTACTTTTGGATCAGTGTATTAAAATACCATTTTAAATTGA
>JAPXFY010000027.1:12518263-12528263 GCA_030674185.1 Monoplex corrugatus | reverse complement strand
TAATTCCGCACCGTTTCACTGGTTTTTCCACCATATATTTTTTGTTTTTTAAGATAGAAACTATGAAACTTGGCATGGATATTCTCTCTTATTAGTGCTGGAATCTTATCAATTTTAAGTGCAGTTGTCACTATAGAAGACAGGTTATGATTGTTTTTTATTTTTGTTTTAAAAATCTTTTTTTTTTCTACTGTTTGCAGGAGCCGGATACTAAAAGACTATTTCATCTACACACTTATAGATAGAACAGGATCCAGTTCAACCACTCTAAAAACAGTCCTGAAATAATCAAATACGTATATAAAATACAAAAAAGATATGGTGGAAAAACCAGTGAAACGGTGCGGAATTAAAATATTTTAAATAATTTTTTTTGAGACAAATCACTGGTAAATATCAAAATAGTATTTTTTTTTTTAGAAAGCCACATCATTTCTGCATATTTTGACAAAATTTCAACAAAATCAGATGTCTCATTGCTCAGAAACAAACAAACAAAATCCCCATAAAAATGACCCCCGCGCTAGGTGATACTGGCTCCTTAGACAAAGAACTCACAAAGAAAGACTGACAGAAGGATAAAAAACGAACAAAGAAAGAAACAAGGACAGAAAAAGAAGAGAGTTAACAAAGAACGATAGAATGACAGAAAGACAAACGACAAAAATGGAAAGATTGATACAAAGACAAATTAACTGATACAGAAGGAAAGACTGACAGAAAAAAAAATCTGGGTTCCTATTTGCCTGATAATTCGCAGCTGGAGGATGAAAGGTGAAGATTTTTTTCCCCGATCTCGCAGATCAAGATGTGTGCAGACTTGCTAGTAACTAAACACTTTTCTTTTTGATTGTTATTGTTGTTTAGATTAAAGTCCGGCCGACTGCGTAGAGCCATAACCCTCCTCCTGTTTATATGCACAAGGAATATTAAACACGCACTTTAAGAATGTCAGTTATGTCAGTGTCCAGTGATGTATTTCGAGATGTAGGCTCAAGGAAAAGGATGTATGCAGACTGCGCGGCAAGATACCGCCTGCACAGCGTGGCCCAAACACTGTGCAGAGTCAAAGCTCATATTGCTGATAGCCGGCCCAGCCGACTACTGGAGCCATATCAGGGCTAACATCACTTTAACGTTAACTCCAACAATAAACACGGATCCATGAAAAATCGGAACGCAAAAGAAGAAGAAGAAGAAGAAGAAGAAGAAGAAGAAGAAGAAGAAGAAGAACAACAACAACAACAACAACAACAACAACAAAAGAAAAACACCAAAGACTGAAAGAAAAATAACTAACCAATACAGAAGTAAACACGAACAACACAACAAAATAAACGACCAACAGACCAAAGAGACACCCCCCCCCCCCCCCCACAACCTTCAACCAACCAACAAACCAACCAACTCAGTAAACCATCCAACTAATCCGCAAAGTCAAACGCTGATCAACAAACCACTAAGCACAGTCACTAACCTGTTGGTTACAGTTCTATATCACCCCGTGTCCTCTGGCACTGAAGCGGACGACGAGGCAATTTGTCGCTAGTACCTGCTACCGCTTCCTGCTGCTGCTGACGAGAAAACCTCTTTGTAAGCAAAACTAACTACCGCGGCAGCGCCGGTAAAACAACACCGCCTCCGCTTGAACAACCAATACCCAGTGATTCTGCACTGAATCCCTTTCTTTAGCTTAAACATATACAGCCCGCCTCAACTCATCGAGAGTATTAGTACCACCATTCATTTCACTCACGATTCCTGAAGACTGTTCGAACGTTCACAAACATCTGGGTCAAGATTCTCGCGGCAGAGTTGTTCCCTCTACGGTTGCCGATTGAAAAGAGAAAAAGAATGGAATGATGAAGACAAGAGATGGAGAGAGAGAACGGCGGAGAATCTGAGAGTCTGCCAAGGGAGGCTGACTATAAGACAGAACAGAATTGTCGTAGCTTGTGGCTTTGGGATGTCACTGAACAGAGATCGAAATCGCTGGCGGCGCTATGGTGATTCGTTAGCGTCAATAGACAGACAGCTGTCAGTCAGCCTTTTATAAGGGTGCTTGTGAGTGTTATTATGGTCGGTCGTTAGTTGGCGACAAAAAAAGAGGACATCATTAACGTTCAGAAAAGGGTGTTGGCTGGAAATGGCACATGGAGTTACGGTCATCAGTTTGTGTCAAAAAGACATATTATTCAATGTTAAAAAAGGACGTTGGATGGAAATTAGTGTTAGGCGCTATGGTCATCAATTTGTGTCAAAAAGGCAAATAAAAGCAAAAACTGAACCTTTTGATTTCCTCACCCTATTCACCAGCTTCCAGCAGTATTTTGGTGTATAGGGTGAGGGAATCAAAGGGTTCAGTTTTTTTGCAGTTGGTGGATAGGGTGCGGGATTCAAAGGGTTAAAAGGACGTTGGATGGATATTAGGGTTAGGTGCTATGGACTTCAGTTTGTGTCGAAAAGACAGATATCATTCAATGTTAAAAGGACGTTGGATAGAAGTTAGCGTTAGGCGCTATGGTAGTCAGTTTGTGTCAAAAAGACAAATATCATTCAATGTTAAAAGGACGTTGGATAGAAGTTAGCGTTAGGCGCTATGGTAGTCAGTTTGTGTCAAAAAGACAGATATCATTCAATGTTAAAAGGACGTTGGATAGAAGTTAGCGTTAGGCGCTATGGTAGTCAGTTTGTGTCGAAAAGACAAATATCATTCAATGTTAAAAGGACGTTGGATAGAAGTTAGCGTTAGGCGCTATGGTAGTCAGTTTGTGTCGAAAAGACAGATATCATTCAATGTTAAAAGGACGTTGGATAGAAGTTAGCGTTAGGCGCTATGGTAGTCAGTTTGTGTCAAAAAGACAGATATCATTCAATGTTAAAAGGACGTTGGATGGATATTGGCGTTAGGCGCTATGGTAGTCAGTTTGTGTCAAAAAGACAAATATCATTCAATGTTAAAAGGACGTTGGATAGAAGTTAGCGTTAGGCGCTATGGTAGTCAGTTTGTGTCAAAAAGACAGATATCATTCAATGTTAAAAGGACGTTGGATAGAAGTTAGCGTTAGGCGCTATGGTAGTCAGTTTGTGTCGAAAAGACAAATATCATTCAATGTTAAAAGGACGTTGGATAGAAGTTAGCGTTAGGCGCTATGGTAGTCAGTTTGTGTCGAAAAGACAGATATCATTCAATGTTAAAAGGACGTTGGATAGAAGTTAGCGTTAGGCGCTATGGTAGTCAGTTTGTGTCAAAAAGACAGATATCATTCAATGTTAAAAGGACGTTGGATAGAAGTTAGCGTTAGGCGCTATGGTAGTCAGTTTGTGTCGAAAAGACAGATATCATTCAATGTTAAAAGGACGTTGGATAGAAGTTAGCGTTAGGCGCTATGGTAGTCAGTTTGTGTCAAAAAGACAAATATCATTCAATGTTAAAAGGACGTTGGATTGATATTAGCGTTAGGCGCTATGGTAGTCAGTTTGTGTCAAAAAGACAAATATCATTCAATGTTAAAAGGACGTTGGATAGAAGTTAGCGTTAGGCGCTATGGTAGTCAGTTTGTGTCAAAAAGACAAATATCATTCAATGTTAAAAGGACGTTGGATAGAAGTTAGCATTAGGCGCTATGGTCATCAATTTGTTTCAAAAGGACAGATATCATTCAATGTTAAAAAGACATTGAATGGAAATTAGTGTCCTGGCATTATGGTCATCAGTTTGTGTCAAAAAGACAGATATCATTCAATGTTAAAAGAACGTCGGATGGATATTGGCGTTAGGGACTATGGTCATCAGTCTGTCAAAAAGACAGATATCATTCAATGTTAAAAAGAACGTCGGATGGATATTGGCGTTAGGGACTATGGTCATCAGTCTGTCAAAAAGACAGATATCATTCAATGTTAAAAAGAACGTCGGATGGATATTGGCGTTAGGGACTATGGTCATCAGTCTGTCAAAAAGACAGATATCATTCAGTGTTAAAAAGGACGTTGGATAGAAGTTAGCGTTAGGCGCTATGGTCATCAGCTAGTGTCAAAAGACAAATATCATTCAAAGTTAAAAGGACGTTGGGTGGATATAAGCGTTAGGCGCTATAGTCATCAGTTTGTGTCGAAAAGACAAGTATCATTCATTGTTAAAAAAGAATCGAAAATTTTCTTTGCTGGATACAGAATCGAGATTTTTCCGTACTGGAAAAAAATGATTTTTTTCCAAGCTGGAGAAAGAATGAAAAAATTTCCAAACTGGAAAAAAATGAAAGTTTTTTCCAAGCTGAAAAAAACAACAACAGATTTTTCCGTGCTGTATGAAGAATGGAGATTTTTCCGACCTTCCCAAGTCAACATAGATGCTGACCTGCTAGAGCCTAATACCCCCCACCCCCTCCCCTTTTTGCGTAAGCATGCCTGCAGAATATCAACTACGCCCGTTAAAGACAACTTAAGCCATGCCAGTGCTTTGGTTGCGTATAGCAACACGAAAATATCTGGCACGCCCACCCCTCAAAACGGGGTATAAGTGCCTTAATGGTTAGGTTAAAAATGAAAAAGTAAAGAAAAGAACTGGTCATGAATAAAAAGCCGGCTGATATATTCCAATGCACTTGGGAAAACCAAACATCCACAAGAAAACAACAACAACACAACAACAAAAAACACACACAATGACTAATACACGTTGACAATTTACTTTACAATAACATGAAACCTATTCTCCACCAGAGTACATCACGATCCCCGTCTGATCTGGCACCAAGGTACACGCATTTACGCATACACTTATTTTTCTTTTTTCTCTCTTTTTGACCATTTCAAGTTTAATTGTTGACAGAATTGGGTGGAGCGCATACGGAACTACCCGAGTGTGATGAGTCTCTCGTAAACAGACAGTGAGCAATTTATTTGTCTGTTTTGTCAACTGGGATAAAAGGAATACCGGTACCACTGACGGTTTGAAAATAAAATGATAGAAAAACAGAACCGATCGTTTTACACGGCGTACTCAATGGCATTTTAGACATTGTGTATTTGAACAAAAAGCTATGACGTGTTTTTCCAATCTCCTATGAGGAAACGAGTGTGGTCATAGAAGCGTGTGGCTATATAAAATAAACGGTGGAGAAGTATTACACTGGGTTTTGATTCTTTACAGTTAATCACATTGGGATTTCGAGGGTTAAATGTTTGTTTTCTTTAAGAGCAACACAAAATCTACTGTGAACATAGCAAATAAAAACCAATCACTACCATTGGTAGTCGATTGGACATTTATTCTGTCTGTCTGTCTCTGTCTGTCTGTCTGTCTCTCTCTCTCTCTCTGTCTCTCTCTGTCTCTATCTCTCTGTCTGTCTGCCTCTCTCTCTCTCTCTTTTCTGTTTGTCTGCCTCTCTCTCTTTCTCTCTCTCTCGCTCTCTTTCTCTCTTGTTTGTCTTCTTTTCTTCGATATGCTGATGATAATGCGTTGACGTCGGACAATATCACCAGCATGAGAAGAATTCTGTACAGAGCAGATGCAGTGGGCAAGAAGACAGGTGTAAATCTAAACGCCGAGAAGACAAAAATAATGCACCCAGAAGGAGATGAAAGTCAAGCTTATCGAGATATTCAAATCAACAAGACTGCTTTAGAAACTGTCAATGAGTTTGACTATTTAGGCTCAGTTAAAGCTCATAATGGCATCTGTACTAAAGACATCAAAACGAGAATAGGCATGGCGAAACAGAAAATGATTCAACTCAGTAACAATTAAAGAAATAAGAGCGAAGCAAACTGTGTTAGATTTGAGTTCTATAGAACATGGGAGATAATTTTCAAGAGTTATGTCCTCAGTAACAATTGGAAAGACAGAAGCATACCAAATCCTTTAGAATACCAACATCCCTTAAAATCATAATTCTAAAATGTCTGATCTGGCCTGTAATGCTATGACTGTGAAACGTGGACAAGCAGAAAAGCAGATGAAAGTAAGATCGACGCAGCAGAGATGTGGTTCTACAGGCGGCCTCTTAGAGTCAAATGGACCGATAAAAGCATAAATGAAACCATTTTGAACGAATTCACAGTCTAACGTCAACCGCTGGCAGAAATAACCAGAAGAAAAATTAAATGTGACCCATTCTCACAAAAGGCACGATAAGTCTCAATTTAGGCATTTTCAGGTTTTGGTATCACTATACAGTTTAGAATCTCAGCTTTCAAATGGTACTAAAGTTGAGTTTCAGGCTACAAAAACAGAAAAGTTATGGGCTTTCAAAGATGAGAGGGGTGAAGTCAGCCAATTTGAGAATTATGTTGAGATTGATAGGCCGAATTCGAAAAGGTATTGTAATAAATCTCCTTAGCAACAAGCATTTAATTACAACAAACAGCTGAAATCCAACTTTGTTTACTTAATTTCCATCCATCCAAAACAACCAAAAAGAAAATTTGAATTTAAGAAAACGTACTTTTAATCACCAATGTTACGGATAATGTGATTTTTTGAAGTGAGAAAACATTCCAAACACACACATAAATGCTACTTATCCGATTGAATTCGATTTTATTCGTGTTAGGACATGTGTAAAGTGGTTATAGCATGAAAATGACAGAAAATTTCAAAATCGACTTTTTGTCCCTGTTCAGATGTTTTAGCTCTACAGCATAAAGGCCTCAGCCCGTTGCTTTATTGTACCTTTTCCAGAGCGGGCTCACAAATATTCAGCCACACAATCCGAACAACCAACAAAACCCTAATGACACAGTTTAAAGGAAAGTTGAGCCAAAAGAATCAAGGCAGTAATCCACTCCAATAAACAAATTCATCCATATCATCACGTTTGAAGGTCTCAATAGTAGAAGAGAATGTGAAGACCAATTAAATGAGAGAGTTGTTGTGATGACGTCCTGCCTACCGGGTTCTTTTCCAACTAACTGACTGACCAGGTAACAGGTTTCTATTTCTTTTTCCAGTTTAATATGTAACATAACTCTTGAGAGTCACGCAGTTCATCGCCATTGTAGAATGTTTCTGAGCTCACCACTTATAGTTTGTGCTTTATGTCTAGCTACGAATTGGTAGCGCAAATTGTGTTTCGAGAAATTGTTATCATGGGGATAACTCCGTGCTCTCAAGAATTATGTTACTGTGATATTTTAAAAATCCCCTGCTTCCTTCTTATTTCTTGTTTTTTCAGTATTGTTCCTTTTCTGTCTGCCATTTCCTTAGGGAGATTGATCCTCAAAACGAGAGTATTGTTTGTATTTCGTTGTTACACCACCAGATTAGTTGTTTGTGTTTACATCCACCCACATTGTTTGTATTTGTTTCACAATCCACCCAGAGATTGTTTGTATTTGTGTACACATCACACCAGAGATTGTTTGTATTTCTGTACACATCCACCCAGAGATTGTTTGTATTTCTGTACACCCACCCAGAGATTGTTTGTATTTCTGTACACACCCACCCAGAGATTGTTTGTATTTATGTACATATCCACCCAGAGATTGTTTGTATTTCTGTACACACACCACCCAGAGATTGTTTGTATTTCTTACACATCCACCAGAGATTTTGTTTTGGATGTATGACACATCCACCCAGAGATTGTTTGTATTTCTGTACACAACTACCCAGAGATTTTTGTATTTCTGTTACACACCTACCCAGAGATTGTTTGGGATTATGTACACATCCACCCAGAGATTGTTTGTATTTCTGTACACATCACCCAGAGATTGTTTGTATTTCTGTACACATCCACCCAGAGATTGTTTGGATTTTGTACACACCACCCAGAGATTGTTTGTATTTCTGTAACATCCACCCAGAATGTTTGGATTATGTACCTTTCACCCAGAATTGTTTGTAATTTCAGTAAATTACTCCAGGATAGGTTTGATTTACGTATACATAACACTACACACACACATACACACCCACCTACACACATACACACCTACCCTCATCATACACACAACACATCCACAGTAGAAGTCCGAACTTCACCCGTCGCGGTGCCCGTCAAAACTGTTACGACATTTGGATTTTTCTGTTCATAAAGAATTATTATAGGAATCCCCGAATTTGTTCTCTTGACACAAACAGTGTACCATAGACTGTGAGCACGGTCTAAAATTATCACGTCTTGCGGACGCGCACAAGAGTTGAGAGAGAGTATCGATGGATTTCCTGCTATATATATATAACGAGTCTATATTCCCGGTCAATGCGAGTGTGCGCTCTGCGATACGTTTCACTTTATTAGCCAGTCTTCTAAATTCCATAATAACTGACTGAATTTTGTTTAAAAAAAAGTATCTGCCTATGGTCTCAACCTGGATTTTTATTTCTGGAAGAAAAAAACAAAACAAAACAAAACAAAAACAATTGGAAACAGCAAAATTGATGACACGTTTTAAAGTTGTATAGTTATCTTCTGAGCATTTGAGCATCCTAGCGTAAGATGACTTTTAACACGCTCTTTTTTTGTTGTGTTGTTGTTGTTGTTGTTGTTGATTTCTGCAAGCAGATGACAGTTGGACAGTGACCTTGTTCAAAAGGGTTTCTTTTTTTTTAATCGGTCCAATTGACTCTAAGAGGCCGCCTGTAGAACCACATCTCTGCTGCTTCGATCTTATTTTGTCGAAGCTCTCTCGTCTCAGCGTCACACTACGACACGGAGACTTCGACTCATTGGCCACGTCCTCCGGATGCAAAATAGGTCACAGTCGCCACTCGGCATGCTCCTGATCGACTTCGACGACAACGGATTCCACCTGCGACAAGGGCAAGCGAGAACGCTCACGTTGAGAGCCGATTTGAACGATGACTTGAATTCGATCAGTATTAGTACCGTACAAACTGTGATAAATATGCCAAAGAGACAATATTCAAATTTGATTGATTCGTTTGATGCCTGATATGCTATTATGCTATCTAATATTTGAACGTAAAATATATATAT
Source organism: Monoplex corrugatus (assembly GCA_030674185.1). Classification (NCBI taxonomy): domain Eukaryota; kingdom Metazoa; phylum Mollusca; class Gastropoda; order Littorinimorpha; family Ranellidae; genus Monoplex; species Monoplex corrugatus. Next base: position 12,519,312 of record JAPXFY010000027.1, on the reverse strand, counting down.
ATATATCTTATTTTCACCTGCTTTTCTGCATGTTCACGTTCTACAGTCACAACATTACTGGCCAGATCAGACATTTTAGAATTTTGATTTTAAGGACTGTTGGCATGCTTCTATCTTTCCAAATGTTATTATTGAGTTAGACCATTTTCTGTTTCGCCATTCCTATTCTTATTTCGATGTCTTTAGTACAGATGCCATCATGAGCTTTAACTGAGCCTAAATACGAAAGAAGAATACGAACGCGTATTTCAATACAACAAGACAAGACAGGCGCAAATTTTCGGCCACTGGCCTTTGTCAAGCGTAAGATTACAGACAAACAAACACCAGATACACAAAGTTTGAGAAAAAGATTGAAACTTCCTTGCTGCTGCTGTTGATTCCTTTTCTCACACTGAACACTGCAGCAGGGAAGTTTCAGTCTTTTTCTCAAACTTTGTGTATCTGGTGTTTGTTTGTCTGTCATCTTACGCTTGACAAAGGCCAGTTGGCCGAAAATTTGCGCCTGTCTTGTCTTGTTGTATTAAATACGAGTTCGTTATCTTCTTTCGTGTTTTTTTTCTGGTTCCTGTTTGCTTGAACGCGGGCAGTCACACTTGTTTTGGATTGAGCCTAAATTGACAAACTCATTGACAGTTTCTAAAGCAGTATTGTTGATTTGCATATCTCGATATGCTAGACTTTCTTCTCCTTCTGGGTGGATTACTTTTGTCTTCTTGGCATTTAGATTTACACCTGTCTTCTTGCCAGCTGCATCTGCTCGGTACAGAGTTCTTTTCATTGTAGTAATAATTTGTCCGACATCAGAGCATATCACCGAAAGGAAGACAAACATAGAAAAAAGAGAAAGAAAGAAAGAAAGAAAGAGAGAGAGAGACTAAGAGAGAGACAGAAAAAGAGTGAAAGAAAGAAAGAAAGAAAGAGAGCGACAGAGAGAGAGAGAGAGAGAGACAGAGAGCGATGAGAGAGAGAGAGAGACAGAGACAGAGAAGAGACAGAGACAGAGACAGAGACAGAGACAGAGAGAGAGAGAGAGAGAGACGAAAGAC
>JAPXFY010000027.1:12508263-12513263 GCA_030674185.1 Monoplex corrugatus | reverse complement strand
CTTGTTGTTGTTCTTCTTCTTCTTGCTGCGTGTGTGTATGCGTGTGATTGTTTGTCTGTGAGTGTGCGTGTGTGTGTTTGTTTGCGTGTACATGCGCATGTGTGTATGAGTAAACTGTGCTCATGTGTAGCATAAAGAAGATGAAGAATTCATTATTGATGTTTCTAATTCACCCAACAGCAGCCAGGCTTACATTTATTGATGTTTCTAATTCACTCAACAGCAGCCAGGCTTACATTTATTGATGTTTCTAATTCACTCAACAGCAGCCAGGCTTACATTTATTGATGTTTCTAATTCACCAACAGCAGTCAGACTTACATTTATGATGTTTCTAATTCACTCAACAGCAGCCAGGCTTACATTTATTGATGTTTCTAATTCACTCAACAGCAGTCAGACTTACATTTATTGATGTTTCTAATTCACCCAACAGCAGCCAGGCTTACATTTATTGATGTTTCTAATTCACCCAACAGCAGCCAGGCTTACATTTATTGATGTTTCTAATTCACTCAACAGCAGCCAGGCTTACATTTATTGATGTTTCTAATTCACCCAACAGCAGCCAGGCTTACATTTATTGATGTTTCTAATTCACTCAAAAGCAGCCAGGCTTACATTTATTGATGTTTCTAATTCACCCAACAGCAGCCAGTCTTACATTTATTGATCTTTCTAATTCACCCAACAGCAGTCAGACTTACATTTATTGATGTTTCTAATTCACTCAACAGCAGCCAGGCTTACATTTATTGATGTTTCTAATTCACCCAACAGCAGCCAGGCTTACATTTATTGATGTTTCTAATTCACCCAACAGCAGTCAGACTTACATTTATTGATGTTTCTAATTCACTCAACAGCAGCCAGGCTTACATTTATTGATGTTTCTAATTCACTCAACAGCAGTCAGACTTACATTTATTGATGTTTCTAATTCACTCAACAGCAGTCAGACTTACATTTATTGATGTTTCTAATTCACTCAACAGCAGCCAGGCTTACATTTATTGATGTTTCTAATTCACTCAACAGCAGTCAGACTTACATTTATTGATGTTTCTAATTCACTCAACAGCAGTCAGACTTACATTTATTGATGTTTCTAATTCACTCAACAGCAGCCGGGCTTACATTTATTGATGTTTCTAATTCACTCAACAGCAGCCAGGCTTACATTTATTGATGTTTCTAATTCACTCAACAGCAGCCAGGCTTACATTTATTGATGTTTCTAATTCACTCAACAGCAGCCAGGCTTACATTTATTGATGTTTCTAATTCACTCAACAGCAGTCAGACTTACATTTATTGATGTTTCTAATTCACTCAACAGCAGCCAGGCTTACATTTATTGATGTTTCTAATTCACCCAACAGCAGCCAGGCTTACATTTATTGATGTTTCTAATTCACCCAACAGCAGCCAAGCTTACATTTATTGATGTTTCTAATTCACCCAACAGCAGCCAGGCTTACATTTATTGATGTTTCTAATTCACTCAACAGCAGCCAGGCTTACATTTATTGATGTTTCTAATTCACCCAACAGCAGTCAGGCTTACATTTATTGATGTTTCTAATTCACCCAACAGCAGCCAGGCTTACATTTATTGATGTTTCTAATTCACTCAACAGCAGCCAGGCTTACATTTATTGATGTTTCTAATTCACCCAACAGCAGTCAGGCTTACATTTATTGATGTTTCTAATTCACCCAACAGCAGCCAGGCTTACATTTATTGATGTTTCTAATTCACTCAACAGCAGCCAGACTTACATTTATTGATGTTTCTAATTCACCCAACAGCAGCCAGGCTTACATTTATTGATGTTTCAAATTCACCCAACAGCAGTCAGGCTTACATTTATTGATGTTTCTAATTCACCCAACAGCAGTCAGGCTTACATTTATTGATGTTTCTAAATCACCCAACAGCAGCCAGGCTTACAAACCTTTACATGAATCTCTGACGCGGGAAAGGATCAAAGGTCGTCCAATAATCGCTGATAATTATGATCATAATACTTTCAATTTCAGCAGTAAAGGTTATTTGCTAAAAGTCTTTTTTTTTTTTTTTTTTTTTTTTCAAACTTGCCGATGTTTGCATGCTGGGTGTTTTTCGTGTTTTTATAAGTCAGCCAACGCCACATGACATCCAGGATTTTTACATGCATGTTTGATGTTCAGAGGAAAAGAGAGATAGAAGAGAGACAGACAGACAGAGAGAGAGAGAGACAGAGACAGAGACAGAAACAGAGGCAGACACAGAGACAGAAAGACAGACAGAGAGAGAGAGAGAGTGAGAGAGACATACATACATACATGCATATATACATACATAATACATACATACATACATACATACGGAGGTCAGCTCGGATAGATGTATCCGCTACTGGTAACCTGGAACCCAGTACTACCTGTCACAGGGTCGAATTGCTGGCGACTAAACCAGCAACCCCACCAGTCCTCTCAGGAGGAGGGTGGCTAGAAACCCTGGTGGAAATAAATTAGATCCATCAAAGGGCGCCAGCTCTTCACAGCTACCCGCGGCCATCTAGCTAAGGGAGTAAACCCTGACAGTAAATCCGGTGTGGGGCCCCTAAGGCGGCTGGATGGCAAACTTTGTCACTTTCCGGCAGCTCCTGCGGCCGCGTTGGCACCAAAACGTAACAACCCTGCTGTTCCTTTGGATCTGTCAGCGAGGTGGAGAGGGGGGACAAGTTGCATGGGCAACAGCCTGTCTTCCATATTACACTGCCCAGGCTTACATCCGTCCATTCATCCACAAACACTCTGCACCTACGACCTGGAGAGGACACTCCAGCCTCGCTACTAACACTAGTGTCGGCACAACACGGGAAGCAACAGATACCGGTGATAAGTCATTGCTCAACTGGCATAGAGCTGACGCCAGGGTTGCTTTTGACGGTGGGAGAGACCTTCATGTCTTACTGGACAGCTACCGCCCACCTAAGCTGGGCAGCCCCCAGCCAGTTAGGTGCTGTCCCACCACGACCTGCCTTCTTCATTGGGTGCATGAAGATTAGGAGAAAATCTGACAAGCAGGTCGTTAATTACCGCACCAAACAAAAAGAAAAATTCAAATTCAAGAAACGGATCAGGAAAAGGATCAGCAGTGAAACTGGGCTGTTGGAATGTCCGAACAATGATGCCTGGGCTCTCCCAAGATCTGTAACACATCAGCGACGCCAGAAAAACCGCCGTCATAAACAGCGAACGAAAGAGGCTCAATGTGGACATTGCCACTCTGCAGGAAACACGGCTGGCTGACTCAGGAACACTAAAGGAAAGGGACTACACCTTCTTCTGGCAAGGAAAGAGTTCTGATGCCCCAAGAGAGCACGGAGTAGGCTTTGCAGTAAGGAACAGCCTGCTGAACATGATTGAACCAGGCAGCGGCGGTTCAGAACGACTCTTGACTCTCCGCCTCAACACCACCGAAGGCTATGTCACTCTCATCAGCGTTTATGCCCCAACTCTGTCCGCCTCTCCAGACACCAAGGATGAGTTCTACGAAAATCTTGCATCAACCATAAGGAACATCCCCAGGACAGAACAACTTGTTCTCCTGGGCGACTTCAACGCCAGAGTGGGTGCAGACAATGACTCATGGCCCTTCTGCCTCGGTTCCTTTGGAGTGGGGAAAATGAATGAGAATGGACAGCGACTGCTTGAGTTTTGCGCCTGCCATGAACTGTGCATCGCCAACTTCTTCTTCAAGACGAAGCCTCAGCACAAAGTCACCTGGAGGCATCCCCGCTCAAAACATTGGCACCAACTGGATTTGATCTTAGTAAGACGTGCCGCTATCAAAAACGTTCTCCACACTCGCTCTTATCACAGCGCAGACTGCGACACAGACCACTCTCTGGTATGTTGCAAGATCAGGTTACAACCAAAGAAGTTCCACTGCTCAAAGAAACAAGGGAACCCTCGCATTGACGTCAGCAAGATGTCTCAGCCAGATCTTGTGGAACAGTTCACAGAGGCCTTTCAGAGAGAATACAATGCATTGCAGCCCAGAGACTCTGCCACTGAGAGATGGGAAACGCTACGAGACACCATGCACCGCATTGCTATGGCCACCTTTGGGAAGAAAACTGTGAAGTCCCACGACTGGTTTGAGGCCAAATCATCAGAGATGACTCCCACTGTTTAGGCCAAGCGTGCCGCACTCACCAAGTATAAGCGGTCACCCAGTGAGAAGAACCTGCAAATCCTCAGGGCTGCCAGAAGTAAGGTTCAGCTTAACGCCAGGCGCTGCGCAAACGAGTACTGGACAGAGCTCAGCGAAGAGATACAGAGTGCTGCTGAAAGAGGCAACATCCGAGGAATGTATGATGGCATCAAGAAGGCACTGGGACCAACACAGAGCAAGATCGCCCCCCTCAAATCCTCCACTGGGGAAGTAATCAGCAATCCTAGCCAACAGATGGAAAGATGGGCGGAACACTACTCCGACCTCTACTCCACACAGAACATGGTGTCCCCCTTAGCCCTCGATGCCATCAAGTGCATGCCGGTATTGGAAGAACTTGACGCAGAGCCAACTGCGGACGAACTCAGCAAGGCCATTGATAGCCTGGCATCAGGGAAGGCACCTGGCAACGACGGAATTCCCCCAGACCTCATCAAGCACTGCAAGACTTCTCTTCTGCACCCTTTGCACGCAGTTCTCTGTCAGTGTTGGAATGAGGGAGCTGTACCACAGGACATGAGGGACGTCAAGATCGTCACCCTGTACAAAAACAAGGGCGAAAGGAGCGACTGCAACAATTACAGAGGTATCTCGCTCCTCAGCATTGTTGGCAAAGTCTATGCTCGGGTCCTCCTAATCCGCCTGCAGAAACTGGCTGAACACGTCTACCCGGAATCACAGTGTGGTTTTCGAGCAGAGAGATCCACGGTAGACATGGTCTTCTCCCTTCGCCAAATCCAGGAGAAGTGCAGAGAGCAGCGGATGCCCCTGT
>JAPXFY010000027.1:12498263-12503263 GCA_030674185.1 Monoplex corrugatus | reverse complement strand
GAGGGAGAGAGAAAGAGAAAGAGAAAGAGAGAGAAAGAGAGAGAGAGAGATAGATAGATAGATAGATAAGAGAGAGAGAGAGAGAGAGAGAGAGAGAGGAGGGAGGGAGGGAGAGAGACAGATAGATAACGACAGAGACAGCGGTAGGGTGGGAGGAAGGGAGGGAGAGAGGGAGAGAGGGAGGGAGAGAGGGGAGGGAGAAAAGACAGATAGATAGCGACAGAGACAGCGAGAGGGAGGGAGGGAGGGGAGAGAGAGAGGGAGTAAGAGAGGGAGGGAGGGAAAGAGGGAGAGAGAGAGAGACAGATAGATAGCGACAGAGACAGCGGGAGGGTGGGAGGAAGGGAGGAGAGAGAGAGGGAGTGAGAGAGGGAGTGAGAGAGGGAGAGAGAGAGGGAGAGAAGGAGGGAGAGAGGGAGGGAGAGAGACAGATAGATGGCGACAGAGACAACGGGAGGGAGGGAGGGAGGGAAATGGAGAGAGAGAAAGAAAGACAGAAAGAGAGAGAGAGAGAGAGAGAGAGAGAGAGAGAGAGAGAGAGAGAGAGAGAGAGAGAGGAAAATCCAACAGAATGAATATATAACGTAAAATAGACAGAATTTACAACAATCAAACAAACAGCAAACAAACAAACAAAAAAAGAAATTCTTTTAGGATACTCAAATGTTCAAAATTATAAAGTTTTAAAAAAATTTGATGAATTCTCCAAATTTCAAGTGATCATCTTTCTTTCCATGAATAAAGTTGCATAGTGAGAACAGTTATCTGACTCAGATATTTTCGTAGAATAAACTTCAATCGGCCATCAGGGAAATTTAGAATATTCAAACATAAAGTGACGATAGACCACCAAAGTGACGCACTGGATCCCTCGAAGCCAAAAAAAAAAAAAAAAAAAAAAAGGAACAGAGGTCGCTAGAGAACCAGATGGCCAGACGATCAAGAAAAGTTCGACAAACAATGGACCAGAACAGCAGTTAACCGGCAACAGTGGCGTGCGATGGGGAAGGCTTATGTCCAACAACGGACCCAAACAAGCTGAATTGAATTGAAGTGAAGTGAAATGAAGTGAAGTGAAGTGAAGTGAAACATAAAGTGAAACTCATCGCCTCAACTGAGACACTGTCATCACAAAACTTAACATTTTCTCCTTTGTCTCTTTATTCCTTTCATCATCATCATCATCATCATCATCATCATCATCATCATCATCATCATCAGCATCGTCATCAGCATCATCATCAGCATCAGCATCATCAAGTTCCTTGCCACATAGCGTTGGCGACCATGGCCCTCTAAATGTATCTCTTGTTGCCGCAAGCACATCCTCCACCCTCTCTGTCTTCAGCCACTCTGCAAGTCCGTCCAATATTTTTCCCTGGGTCTACCTGGTGCTCTCTTTCCCTCCAGCTTTCCAGTTGTAACCAGGTGCTCCTATTCCCCTTTCCTCAAAAAATGGCCTATAAATGTTGCCTGTCTTTTCCTGATCTTCCTTATGAATGATCTAATTGTGTCTGCCTCCATCAAGACTGTCTCGTTTGTTTTCTTTGCTGTCCATGGAACTCTCAACATTCTTCTTAGAAACCACATCTCGGCTGCCTCAATCTTGTTCTGGCTTTGCTTGTTGATAGTCATAACCATATAACATCATCGGTTCTATATAACATTCCTGATGTTAATTGATAGGCATTTGTTGGAAAGAACCCTTTTCATCTTCTTGAATGCTGTTTTGGCTTGGCCGATTCTGCTGGCTATTTCTTTGCGTCTACTTAATTCAGTCTCAAGCTTGGGACAGCGGCATCATAATCTAATCAAAGCAAAAACGGAAATATTTGGTAGCTGGTTTGCGTCTTTCTATATTCTAAACCTGTTCCCACACAATATCAACTAAAGAACATAACTCTTGAGAGTCACGTAGGAATTATCTCCCATGTTGTGAAACTTCTCAGATCTAACATAGTTTGCGCTACCCATTCAACTAGCATAGAAGCAGATACAAAGCACAAAAACAGTAAGCTCAGAACACTCCTCTGGCTTTGCTTGTTGACTGTCCACGCCTCACAACCGTATAACATTCTCGGTTCTATATAACATTCAAGAACTCTCTTCCTGATGTTAACTGATAGGCGTTTGTCGGTAAGAATGCTTTTCATCTTTCTATATTTCTATATGGGAGATAATTCCTACGTGACACTCAAGAGTTATGTCCTTAAGTTGATACTGTGTGGGAACAGGTTTAGAATATAGCAAGATGAAAAGCATTCTTACCAACAAATGTTTCTCTGCTTTGTATCTGTTTCTATGCTAGCTGAATGGGTAGCGCAAACTGTGTTAGATTTGAGAAGTTTCACAACATGGGCGATAATTCCTACGTGACTCTCAAGAGTTATGTCCTTTAGTTGATATAAAAATTCTCCCTGCTTCCCTCTTATTTCTTTGGTATGTTCCCACACACAACTGAATTCTTCCTTGTGAAATGCAGATTCATCTCTCAGGATTGACCAGTCACCATAGGACGGCGCCGCTTTTTTCCCCCGCGAGATTTTTGTTTACCTCTCTCTGAATAGATTTTCTATGGAACTGTGCCAAGAATAACCTCTCTGTTTCATGAATCCCTCGTTTGTCGTCCTACCTCAAAGACTAGCACTCAGACCTAGGTCTAGTAAAAATGGGGAAAAAGGAAGAACAATGTCTGTCCGATTGGGAATGGAACCAAGGACCTGTCACCTCTCACAACATGCCACCATTGTTGCATACACAGAACAAGGCCTGCTGTTTTGAAATTGTGTCCAATACGCTACTACAGGAACAAGGGGAATAACCGTACATTTTGATTCGTCTGCAAGGTAATTATAATCACCTCCCTTGTCACATTGTCGATCAGAATTTCGACACGAGCAATCGACAGTTGATGTTCTTTTCCTTCCCTCCTTCCTTCATTCATTCATTCATTTATTCATTCATTCATTCATTTATTCATTCATTCATTCATTCATTCATTCATTCATTCATTTATTCATTATATTTCACACGACTAAGTGACTCTGTCGTTTATTTATCTAGCTATCTGCATGTATACGCCTGTCTATCAAATAAACTTCCCCTCTCTCACATTTTCCCATTTCTTTATGAGTGTATATGATATTGTTTATTAAAAAAAAAAAACCCCAAAAAACCCCAAAAAAACCAACAACAACAAAAACAAAAAACAAAACATAACAATCTTATGATTTTTTTCACTCAGGTTTAGATCATCACAATTTTTATCAGTCTTGAAAATAATGTTAGGTCACAAAATAAAGAACACAAATTATATCTGATAATGAAAGTAAGGAAACACAAACAAGCCAACATTATTGTGTTGTGTTTCTTGTTTGTTGATTGACAGTGTCTGAATGAATGTTGTTTTTACACAGAGTGAGATAATTATTCATTAGCTGTGTACGTATCTGCCTCAACTACTTTTCATTCACATAACTAGATGCCTGTAGGGTTATGTTATCTGTGTCCCCCCCTCTCTCTCTCTCTCTCTCTCTCTATCTATCTATCTATCTCTCTATCTCTCTCTATATACATATATATATACTCCTAATCATAATTTAAGGGCCACTTCTTCCTTCCTCTCTAATTTTAAGTTGAAATAATTGACAATGTTTAGAATTGATTCTATGTTTTATTTCATCATTTCCACACCTGTTTTGGAAAAAGAAATTAGCACAATGACCCATTAGTGAACAGCACATGCATTTAAAGGAACATCCCCCCCTTTTCAAAAAACAGAAAGAGTCAGATTTGGCCAATCTGTTTTCAATATCGCGTGTGTCCGCCCCGAGCCTGGATGCATGCTTCACAGCGCCGATGCATCGACCCCACAAGGGTACGGACTGTGTCCTGAGGGATGGCCGCCCACTCGATCTGCAGGATGTCGACCAGCCTGGCCAGGGTGCCCGGTGGGGGGTGGTTGTCCCTGATGCGCCTCCCGAGCACATCCCAGAGGTGTTCAATTGGGTTCAGGTCAGGTGAGCACGCTGGCCAGGCCATACGGACGACCTCATGCTGCTCCAGGAAGTCGGTCACAAGGCGTGCTCGATGCGCAGGTGCATTGTCGTCCTGGAAGATGGCGCCTTGACCAAGGTCCACAAGCGCAGGCAGTGCCACAGCCGCCAGAACCTCGTCCCGGTACCGGACCCCGTTCAGGATGCCGTCAATGGGGAGCAGGGGGGTCCGGGTACCACGGCTCATGCCACCCCACACCATCACCGACCCGCCGCCGTACCGGTTATGCTCTTGGACAGTGGCGTCAGCGAACCTCTCCCCTTGACGTCGCCACACCCGAGCCCGGCCATCGTTAAAGGTCAGGGTGAACCTGGACTCATCCGAAAACAAGACCCGGGCCCACTGTTGCCTTGTCCAGGTCACGTGCTCCCTGGCCCAGGTCATGCGGCGCACTCTGTTGACCGGTGACAGCACGGGTCGGACGGCCGGTCTCCGTGACCTCAAGTTTGCCTCATGTAGCCGTCTTCTCACCGTGCTGCAGCTGATGTTAGCACCTGTTGCGTCCCTCAGCTGACCCCTCAAGGTCACCGCAGTGGATGCCCTTTCCCTCAGGACGGAGAGGGCAAGGTAGCGGTCTTGCTGTCTTGTCGTTACTCTGGGTCGACCCGTGTGACGCCTTTCCTGGACTGCTCCAGTCTCATTGAAGCGCTCCAGCAGTCTCTGGATTGTGGAATGCGACACTTCAAGTCGTCTAGCAACTTCCCGCTGCGCTAGGCCTTCATCAAGCAGAGCGAGGGCTCTCCCCCGCTGCTCATCCGTCATCCGTCGTCTTGCAAGCATGGTTAAAACGAACCAAGAACGGGGTCCTTTTTATCCTCGTCTGCGGGCAACTTTGGCTGGAGTAGTGTTCAAAAAGGGCTTGCCTTGCACGTGCAAAGCGAATTTTGTCGCTACCTTGCCTGCGTCGTCAGAGAGACCCTGCTGAAGATTCGACAATTTCGTGT
>JAPXFY010000027.1:12445763-12475763 GCA_030674185.1 Monoplex corrugatus | reverse complement strand
AGCGAACCTCTCCCCTTGACGTCGCCACACCCGAGCCCGGCCATCGTTAAAGGTCAGGGTGAACCTGGACTCATCCGAAAACAAGACCCGGGCCCACTGTTGCCTTGTCCAGGTCACGTGCTCCCTGGCCCAGGTCATGCGGCGCACTCTGTTGACCGGTGACAGCACTGGTCGGACGGCCGGTCTCCGTGACCTCAAGTTTGCCTCATGTAGCCGTCTTCTCACCGTGCTGCAGCTGATGTTAGCACCTGTTGCGTCCCTCAGCTGACCCCTCAAGGTCACCGCAGTGGATGCCCTTTCCCTCAGGACGGAGAGGGCAAGGTAGCGGTCTTGCTGTCTTGTCGTTACTCTGGGTCGACCCGTGTGACGCCTTTCCTGGACTGCTCCAGTCTCATTGAAGCGCTCCAGCAGTCTCTGGATTGTGGAATGCGACACTTCAAGTCGTCTAGCAACTTCCCGCTGCGCTAGGCCTTCATCAAGCAGAGCGAGGGCTCTCCCCCGCTGCTCATCCGTCATCCGTCGTCTTGCAAGCATGGTTAAAACGAACCAAGAACGGGTCCTTTTTATCCTCGTCTGCGGGCAACTTTGGCTGGAGTAGTGTTCAAAAAGGGCTTGCCTTGCACGTGCAAAGCGAATTTTGTCGCTACCTTGCCTGCGTCGTCAGAGAGACCCTGCTGAAGATTCGACAATTTCGTGTGGAAATTGTCTTCCTTGGGCCGCCCATTGCAAATCGGCAAATCCCCAAACACGTGCCAAAAGGAAACTGCAATGTTGTCTGAGCTCTTATCCATTCAGTTACGGCAACGAATTGGAGAAAAGAGTAAGAGAAAATAGGTTATTTCTCATTTCAAAAATTGACTCAAAACGTTCCTGGCCCTTCAATAATGACGTGTAGTATATTTTAGACTTGCAAGGATAATGGTGAGCATGATTTTTAACTCTTGTCTTTTTATTTTACCTGGGTGTCGTTTTTAACGTGGTGTTAGCTCTGATATGGCTCTAGTAGTCGGCTGGGCTATAAGCAATATGAACCTGAACCTGAAAGTAAGTTATCTTCTTTCGTAGTACGTTATAACCCTGGTGTCTGATTTTACACAGGCTGTTGGCTCTGTTGATAGATCCGTGGACTCGATATCTAGTGTCTCGAGTTCAATCCCGGTGGACAACTTAAAAGCTGCCTGTTCGTTGCTCGTCTTAATGTTTCAGTAACACTTATGGTGCTGACTTAGTGTTTCTCATGCAGGCCTACCTCCCTCCTCCCCATCTAGAGAACTAACTACAGTGTGTACAGTGTGTTCAGGACAACCAACAGAACTCATTCCTGCCACGTACCATCCAGGAGTGGAACGAAAACTTGACAGTGGCTGCTGTGTCATCAGAAACTTTTGACCTATTCAAGGCAAGAGTCTGCAGCCTACAATAACTTTTTTTTTCGTCTGCCCCCCACAAGTGTCAGAATAAACAACTGGATGATTGTGGACACTCATCGGATGAAGATGAAGATGAACCATCTCGTAGGGGTCTTGCGCAGGTTCAAGGAATAGGATCGGGTAATTGCTGCCAGATTCTGGTGGAGCGTATATGGAATTGTCTGAGTGCAATGAATTCATCTTGAAACTCCAAACCTTATCAAGCTGATCACCCCCCCCCCCCCCCATGGGGATGCCGGGCATTCTTTCAGTATGAATAATATCCCCACCTTCTAGAAATTCTGTGCTAAAAATGTCCTCTTATCTGTCACCGTTTCTGCCGTTATCCTTTGCTTTGTCATTTCTTCCTATTATTACCTGCCTTGCTGGTCCATTCACCTGTATGTGTTCGATAAAGTCTTAGGTACTCTCTTAGGATTGCTAACTGGGTGCATGTATCAAGTGCATTTTTAACTCTAGGGAGATGAGATGTGAGGAAGCAATTTTAGGTAATTTAGGCCCGTTTACGTGTATGTTTTAGTGTTCTTGTGTTTAAATGTGTATTCATGTATGATTTTTAAACCCATTGTGCCATAAATTGGACGGAATGGTCAATGCCAGGGGCATCTCCTTAGATTAGGTGCGCGAATGCATTGATATGTGTACTTTTCTTTTTTTTTCCTGTTGAAGTATTGTATGTTTTGAAATGGTTGTAGCCCTGATGTGGCTGTACAAAGCTGGCTGGGCTTTAAATTAAATAAAATAACAATGACAATAAAGCTGATCAATATGGGATACAAGAAACCAGGATTCTATCGTATTTGTCTGCCCTCCCCTTTCCATTAGACCTTGTGGTGGTCTGATTGCTAGTCTTTAAGATGAGATAAAAAACTTAAGTCCCCTATACAGTATACATCTAGCGCACGTTGAAGATCATACGGTGATAAAAGAATTGCGTCTGTTAAAATCCTGTTGAAAAATATGGTTAATGAATAAACAAACAAAAAAATGTGACAACGCACTTCGGTGATTTCCTTTCCCCGGAAGGAGCGACCCGTTTGTCACACGGAAAACCTTGAAATTCGTTGTGAACAACAAAACACCACAATCCAGTCAAGCTCGGAGTTCAGTCCATCAGGTATATCAGTATCTGAAACAGTGCTCCTTTTTAATCCTTAGCACAACGAACACATGATCAGAATATCATGAACCATGATTATTACCGTTTTCATCCAGAACGGTGAGCCTTTTCAATTCCAGGCAAAACAAATGTATGACCAAAATATTGTGAACATAATTATTACGTTATACATTCTAATACAAGTTCTTATGTCCACAGAAAGGTGTTAGACTGTGATCCTCCTTCACTGTGCCTTCAGTGGACAAAAAGCCCCGCACATCCAGGACCCGTGTTCAACACCTCAAGACACCACAAGGCGTCATTTACACCTTTCCCCGCCGTCTGGTCCATCTCGTCCGATCTTCATGATGACCCGGTAAGTAACTAGACCAAAACTTAAAAACTGGGGTGGGTGGGATGGGATGGATAGAGGAAGGGGGAGGGGTTTGCAGAGGGGTAGTGAGGTGGTGGGGATCTAAACTTTTCTAGGGACCAGCATTGTGATGGCTGTGCCAAGTCTATTCTCCATCTGATGACGGATTGACTCACAGCCCAATACATCGTTGGCATCTAGAACACTGAAGATCCTCCCTCCTCTGTTCTGAGTCGGCCTGTGTATGTCCTTCAGGGCCTTGAGATCTCCTTGTTCTGTTCGTGCCATGATGTCCTTGGTCTTCCTCTTTCGCGTTTTCCTTCATGGAAAAAAAGTGTCAGAATAGTTCAGACGTTCGCCTGCCAATAACTAAATTCGCGGCTCCAGGGTTCGTTTACCGTAAGAGGCGTCCAGTATTCTTAGTTTGACCGGAAAATCGAACTGGACGTCTAGCCCTTCGGATGGGGACAAAAAACGAGTCGGATTCGTGTACCATCTGGCCTGCGCACCTTAAAGAATCCACGGCAGTTGAAAATCGTGAGGAGCAGGATATTCGCCCGGCTGACCTGGCAAAAAGCTATCGGTATTGGAGTTAAAGATTCATTTCTTAATTCCTTCACTCGAGACCCAGTATTCTTGCCTTTCTGGGATCTTGGAGGGAAAAAAGTGACAGAGAAGACAAGTTGGGTCAAGGGTCATTTGTCGAACAGGCTTGAGTGTACTCTAACTTAGCATCGTGTGTGTGTGTGTGTGTGTGTGTGTGTGTGTGTGTATGCGTGCGTGCGTGTGTGTGTGTGTGTATGCGTGCGTGCGTGTGTGCGCGTGCGTACGTGCGTGTGTGTGTGTGTTCGTGCGTGCATGCGTGTGTGTGCGTGAGACAGAAGATGACGGCTTGGGTCAGGGGTCACACACCCTACTCTTGTCCTGTTCCCCACACCACCCCCACCCCAGTTTGCCTGTGTTTGTGCTCTGGTGGTTTGGTCGTTGTTGGCGATTGCTTTGGTGAATGATGGGAGTGTGTGCCTTGGTTTGAATCTTGAATCAAGATTTGGCGCCTTACTATTGTCATTTTTGTCATTGTTAGTCCAGTGGAGGGCAGTGTGGATAATGTGATTCTGCTCTCTTCGAGTAGTTACTGGTTGGAGATGGTGTTAGGCCAGATGATTCCTCTGATTCTTCAGAAAGTTTCTTGTGTGTAGGGTTGACAGCTTGATAAGGTCGCTCTCTGTCATCCTCCATCATTCTGAGCTTTAAAGTGGGGTGAAAAGGACACGGCTCTGGTACAATTCCACTGGTATTTGTATTGTACTTGGGGGAACTAGTGAGATGACTGTGCCCAGACATTCAAACCCTTCAACTTGTCCCATCATGCTGTGCCATCTGCCGTCACTCTGCATGAGAGGATTTCTTGTCTGTCACCGACCACCATGTCCCCAGTCCTCCAGTCATCTACACCAGGCACCGTATGCACTTTGGGGATGGCCAGCAGAGCCGGACCAGCTAAGAAAGCATTCAGCGTTCTTGACCACAGATCCCTGTCGATTGGTACCGAGGAGAGAGTTCTTCAGTGTTATATAGAACTAATCTTATTGTGTAGATGCGAAACGTGGACAGTCAACACGCAAAGTCAACAAGATTGAGGCAACTGAAATGTAATTTCTAAGAAGAATGTTATGAGTTATGCGGAGAGCAAAGAAACCAAACGAGACAGTATTGAAAGAGGCAAACACAAAAAGAACATTGATGAATAGGATTGGGGAAGGACAGGCAACATTTAAGGACATTTTAATGAGGCTAGAGAAATTAGAGTACCTAGTCACAACATGAAAGAGGCAAAAATAACACCGAGTAGTCCCAGGGAGAAAATACTGGACAGACTTGCGGAGTGGATGAAGAAAGAGGGAGGGAGATGTACTTGCAGCGACAGGGGATAGACTGGTATGGAAGGCCATGATCGCCAACGCCATGCGGCAGGGTACATGATGATTTGGGGGAACCTCCACACGTTGTTCAGCATTCTGAGCATGTTGGTCTTGCTGAGACGATGCTGGATGGTGTCTGCTCATCTATCGTGTCTGTCTCTAATGAAGACACTGCATGTCCTCCTTCAACTTCATCTTTGGCAAGAGTCCTGCTTCACCCTTCTGCAAATATACGTATACATGTACAACAAATATCATTGTGTGTCTGTACAGATCTTGTACATATACAAAAGCATAACGGACAAAACATTCTTTTACATGAAATTTTCTGAAGTCATGAATGTAAATATCAAATCAACATTCGATGAAACCACTATCATCACCATCCACCAAACACCAACCACCACCATCACCCACCACCACCAACCACTACCATCACCAATCACCACCACCACCAATCACCAACCACCATCACCACCACCACCAACCACTACCATCATCACAATCACCACCACCACCTCACGAACAGACAATAGGAATACATTTGATACCTTTCTCTTATCGACAGATGACTGAAGGAACTTAATGAACAACGTCTAAGCTGGACACCATTCCAGACATCCCCAGAACGGACGGTATTGATGAGTTCCAGAACCGTTCTGCTTTACAGCAAAGGACGAAAACTGACGTCTGCCTTTGTCAATGGCTGACAAGCCACACAGCCACACATCTAAAGGCCCTAATTGTATTTTGAAGGTAACTGAACAGAACGTGTGTGTGTGTGTGCGTGTGTGTGCGCGCGCGTGTGTATTTTCGTTCTTTGATTTAACGTCTTTTCACTATGAGTGATATTAGACGGGAAAAAAAAAAAAAAAAAAAAGAGTATGCGAGATGAGAGATGGGTTGTTTGTTGTTTTGGGCATAGAGGAGACATAGTTATAGATATAAGTAGGTGGGAAATAGAAAAATGGAACAATAACTTAACACTAGCATTTAACATCAACAATGTGTATGGAAAATTTAACTCTAAAGTACAAACTTTATAAACTTAAAGTAATGCATTAACAGGACTGTGAACAACGATTCTGAAATTTTAACTGACAAAAATTGATCGGAAGTTACTACTTAAAATGAGTTTCAGAATAATTGTCTTGTGTAAACATTTTTGGTAAAAAGAACGTAGCATTTTGCAGTAAAATATACAGTGAAACAGTGTGAATTGTTCGCCGCAAATACACTTGACATTTTTACAGTATTTTGTTTTCAATGCGTTTAGCTGAATACGAAAATGAACAGCAACAATCGTTCTCAAATGATATATGGAAGAAAACTGCAATTTTTTACACACATTTTGAAATGAAAGTTTTATCATTTGTTGTGACAAACTTTTCATGGAAATGTTCATGAAAACGAATCCATGAGGCTGATTCTAGCAAGTTTGCAAGCTTCTTTTACGGAAGTTATTAATACGTAATTCTGTAGTATTATCAGAATTGTGTGCACCTTGCTTAGCTGCTCTGTCAAACTACTTCGTTGCCGTGAAGACCAACGTGAGAAGGCACCCAGCATAAACTGAGATCTGTACCTTTTATCCTTAAACGATGTATAAGATGATTTGCCTCAGTAATTATTTCAGGTCTTGTGTCTGTATCAAAAGACTGCAAGGCATATAATACAGATTTTGAATCAACAAAGAGAACTACTTTGAAAAATACATGTGTAAGGTTTACTAGATAATGCAACGCTTGTAAAATAGCGACTAATTCCGCTGTAAAGATAGATATATTTGCCCCAATGAAAAATGACTTTATTATTTTATATTTTGGGACATAAAATGCTGCTCCAGCACATTTATTTTCTAAGACTGATCCATCGGTAAAAATATGGAGGTGGGTACGGTATTTTTCATCGATATGTTCTCTTGCTCTGCATATCGAAATGTTAACGTTTTCATATTTCTTAGCATCTGTATAATCAATATCAAAAGTAGCTTTTAGCATTTCCCATGTAGGGATGGTCGTTGTGGATGGTGTTTCAGCTATTTCATCCAGATTTATGTTAGACTGTTTGACCAGGTCAGATACGTAAGTTGCAACAGTCATTTGTGATGAAATGTTCTTTGCTCGTTTCGGAAAGTCAACATCTGACCTGATTTTTACTTCCTTACTCACAAAATTGTCCGTTTGTGAAGAAATTCTAACGGCAAACTTTGCTGTCGCTAACTCACGATAGTTGTTCAGAGGCAGAATTCCAGCAACTTTGTACGTTTCCAGGCAAGAAGCATGGACTGGTACACCTAGTGCAATTTTAAGACTTTTGCAGTCTAAGCTTTGAATCTTCTTTAGTAAATATTTTGGTGCACTGAAGAACACTTCTTGTGCATAGGATAATTTAGATCTTACAAGTGCTGTTGACAGATGAAGTAGTATGTTTGCATCCATTCCCCAGGGTAATCTGCTTATTATCTTTAGAAAATTTAAGGCTTTCCTTGCTTTTGTAAAAATATAATCAAAATGGACATTCCAGGTTAATTTCGATGTTATAAAGACTCCCAGAAATTTTACAACCTGCTTGTAATGTAGCACTTCACCATGCAGTTTGAAAGTAGGCAAGTGACTTAAAGTACCACCAGGATTAAATAGCGTGTGTATTTACGTGTGTGCGCGTGCGTGTGTGTGTGTGTGTGTGTTTGTGTGTGTGCGTGTGCATGTGCGCGCGTTTGTGTGTGTGTGCATGTGTGTGTGTGTGATTCTGTCTGTGTGTGTGTGTGTGTGTGTGTGTGTGTGTGTGTGTGTGTGTGTGTGTGTGTGTGTGTGTGTGTGTGTGTGTGTACCTGTGCGTGTGCCTGTTCCTATAAGCGCACGTGCGTTAAGTTTCTATGTATGTGTGGAGCGACAAATTACCAAACGCCCAGGTCCTAGCATGCGCAGGTCTCCCCACCATGCACACACTGCTCAGACAACGCAGGCTGCTCTGGCTTGGCCATGTGCGGCGGAAGGATGGTCGTATCCCAAAGGATAACCTTTACGGTGAACTATCCTCCGACAAGAGATCTGTTGGCCGCCCCCAAAAGACGTCTGCAAGCGCGATATGAAAGCTTTGGACATCAACACAGAGAGCTGGGAAGACAACAGCCAATCGCAATAGATAGCACAGTGTGCTCCAGAAACAACTCCGGGTGGGGGAAAAGAAGATCCAGACCTTAGCTGATGTGAGAGCCAGGTGGAAAGCAAGCTCTAATGAAGGGAATCCCATGGCCAGCATCCATACATGCATCCAAGGTCGCAGAGACTGCTGTTCCTGCGTCGGCCATATCGGCCACAGCCGACGCTGCTCCAGAGGCATCAACTCGACTCGACACGACACTAGGGTGCATCATCCACAGTCGGCTGTCGGAGGCCCACCACTCCTTTTCACAGGCGAGATCTTGAGGTTTCTACCTAACTTAAGGAAAAAATCTCCGGCGGTGATGACAAGTATACTACCGAGGATCACAGAAATAGTCATCTGTTGTGAACTTGACCACACAGTTTCAAACGCTGTGTTGATTCTTCTGGTTTCATTCGACAAACGCTACAAAAGCCACAATCTAAAAGTCATTTAAAACAGCGTGTGGCCCAGTGGAAAGAGTACGCGCCTAGAAATCCAAGTTCTATTCCCATCGGACGGTGATTTTTCGCATACCTCCACTAACATCTTGAGCGGTCCTTCATATGACACACTACACCTAAATACTGTATCCGAAAAGGGGGTTGGGGTGGGGTGTGGATGCCGGGGGATCTTTCAGTACAGATGGCTTCCCCACCCTCAGAAAATTCAGTGCTAGAAATTTCCTCCTTTCTCTCATTCTGTGTTTCTTCCTTGTTCCTTTTCTTTTTATCATTAAATTATTATTTTCTTCCTATTTTCTGCTATGCTGGTCTTTTGATCTGTTTGTGTTCTGTGCAGTCTTTCACGCTTTCTGTTGATACTGGCTGTTGGTACAGGTATTAACATTTTTGGCTTTGAGGAAACATGATACGCACAGGCAATTTTCGGTAATTTAAGGCCATGTTTTTATGTTTTAGTGTCGTTAGTGATCTTTTTGTTCGTGATCAAGTGATCTTTATGTTCGTGATCAAATTTTCATAAAACCTCATGGAGATAAATTCAAGGCAATGATCAATGCCACTAGCATATCTTTAGATTAGTGTGCGAATCTGTACTTAATTTCATTTCCATTTTTTTGTCAGGGTCATCGAGATTTGTACATTTTGCCATGGTCGTAGCCCTGACATAGCTCTGCGCAAGCAGCTGGGCTTTAAACAGTT
Source organism: Monoplex corrugatus (assembly GCA_030674185.1). Lineage (NCBI taxonomy): Eukaryota > Metazoa > Mollusca > Gastropoda > Littorinimorpha > Ranellidae > Monoplex > Monoplex corrugatus. The sequence goes on along the minus strand of JAPXFY010000027.1, from coordinate 12,466,629 downwards.
ATAATGATAGTAATAAAAGGAGATGCCCATGAACAGCAATTATTTTGGGCATGTTGAAAAGTAGTTTTCCTTGGCAGAATTCTGCCAAAGAAAACACTGAGGTAAACAAAAATACATGCATACAGATATAACAAAGGGAGGTGGCGCCCTACGATGGCGATGTGCTTTTTCCATGAAGGTCAACCCCCATTAATGCAATCTTACCCAATCCAGTCTAGTTTCTTCCATCACTGCGACGAGAAAATTGTCCAACTGAGATTTTCCTTCCTGTTGTGAAATGTTAGTTATACATCACAAAATGGTACATCCTTCAAACTAATAGTTCATTTTGAAACACAAACGGAAATAATCCCTAATTTGAGAGCAGTGACCTGAAATGCTCCTAAGGTTTCCGGAACACTGTATCTATTTCCTTGAATCTGTTCCAGATTCGTGCAACTGCATTTGTTCAGAAACTAATAGGCTTGTTTGTATCCTGAGTGCGTATGACTAATTGTCTGTTTTGATTGTTTGCTTGTTTTTTCCGGCGTGTGTTTGTGTTTTTGTTTTCCTATGAAAGCAAGTTTTGTACACGATTTTGCCAGGGGCAGTTCTTTTGTCGTGGAATCTTGTACTTCCATCCATCTGTCCGCCCCTGTCTATCGACATGTCTAAGCATGCATCCAGTGTCTACCTTGTCTGTCAGTATCCATGTACGTTTGAATCTCTTAAATCATTTGGACTTTTTTAATTTTCTATTTGTCTATTTACGCATTTTGTGTAAGTCCTTGCACATACAATTTTGGTCTTGCATTGTTGCAGTTTCCCGTAATGACCTCACACCACGTCAGGATAGTAAAGCACGCTCTGCATCGTAAAAAGGAGCGGCAGCAGCAGGAAGATCAAAACCAAGTAAGTCTTCCATTATAGTTATAGAAACAAAAAACAAACAAAAAAAAGCCATAAAGGAGAAACCAAACAAGAATACATGAAAAACAAAACTAAACACACCACAAACATGTAAAATAAAAAGAAGGAAGAAACGGATGAAGAAGAGGAAATGAAAAAGACACAGGGGAAAACAAACAAGGCAAGAACACAAACAGCAAGAACAGGAACAACAAGAACAAGAGCAGAACAACAAGAACAAAGACAAAAACAAACAAGAACAGAAAGAACCAGAAGATCAGCAAGAAGAAAAAGAGCAAACAAAAACAAAAACAAACAAAAAAATGAACACAAGAAAAACAAGAACCAGAAAAACAATAAGACCAAAAGCAAGAACAATAACAATAATAGTAATAGCAAGAACAAGAAAATCCAGAAGAACACGAAGACCAAGAACAAGAAAAGCAACTTGAAAAACAACTCGAAGAACGACAAGAACAAGAGCAATAACAAAAACAATTACAAAGATGACGATAACGATCATAGCGGCCAAGAAGAGCAAGACAAAAAAGACCAAGAACAAGAACAAGAACGAGATCACGAACAAGAACACGAACAACAAGAACACGAATAACGAGAACAAGACCAGAGCAACACGAAAAAGGACAAGAATAAAAATACGAGAAGATAAACAAAAACAACAGCAAGAAGAAAAAGAGCAAAAAAACCCAACAACAAAACAAAACAAAAAAAGACAAAGAAAAAGAAAGAACAAATATAACTAGAAAAACAGGCACAAGAAGAATAAGAAGACCAAAAGCAAGAACAAAAACAAAAATAATAAGATCCAGAACAAGAACACGAAGAACAAGAACAAGAAAAGTAGCATGAAAAACAAACCAAAGAACAAGATCAATAACAAAAACAAAGACGAAGATGATGATAACGATGACAGCGGCCAAGAAGAGCAAGAACGAGAACAAAAACAAGAACAAGAACGAGATCATGAACAAGAACACAAATGACAAGAACAGGAACAACGAGAACAAGAGCAGAACAAGAACAAGAACAGGAAGAACGAGAAGCTGAACAAGAACAACAGCAAGAAGAAAAAAATGAAAAAAACAAAAAATAACCAGAAAAAACAAGAATAAGAACAAGAAGAACACTAAGAAGAACAAGAACAATAATGATAAGAGGAAATAAACAGATCGACAATAAGAACACGAAGAACAAGAACAAGAAAAGCACCTTGAAAAACAACCCGAAGAACAAGAACGAGAACAACAAAAAAATTACTAAGTTGGCGATAACGATGACAGTGGCCAAGAAAAGCAAGAACGAGAACAAAACAAGAACAATAACTACGAGATCATGAACAACAAGAACATGAACAACAAGAACACAAACAACAAAAACAAGAGCAGAATGACAAGGACAAGAACAAAAAAACAAGAACAGGAAGAAAGAGAAGATGAAAAAAGCCAGCAAGAAGAAAAAAAAGAAGAAAAAAATGAAAGAAAAAGAATAAAAACAAACAACTAGAAAAAACGAGAAAAATAAGAACAATAAGAACAACGAGAGGTAGACCAAAAGCAAGAGCAAAAGCAACAGTAATAATTGCAAGAACAAGAAGATCCAGAGCAAGAACACGAACAACAAGAACACGAACAACGAGAACACGAACAACGAGAACAAGACCAGAGCAACAAGAACAAGGGCAAGAAGAAAAAAACACGAGAAGATAAACAAAAACAACAGTAAGAAGAAAAAGAGCAAAGAAATGAAAGACAGAAAGAAAAATAAAGAACAAAAATAAGTGAAAAACAAGAACAAGTAGAACAATAAGAAGACCAGAAGCAAGAACAAAAACAATAATGATAATAGCAAGAATAAGAGGATCCAGAACAAGAACACGAAGAACAAGAACAAGAAAAACCAACTTGAAAAAACAACACAAAGAACAAGATCAATAACAAAAACAAGGACGAAGATGACGATAACGAAAGAACGAAAAGAACAAAACAAGAACAACAAGACCATGACAAAAAGAACACGAACAATAAGAACAGGAACAACAAGAACAAGAGCAGAACAAGGACAAGAACAAAAACCAAATACAGGTAGAACGAGATAGATGAACAAACCCAACAGCAAGAAGAAAAAGAGCAAAAAGAAAAAAAAAAAGAAAGAACAAAAACAATAAATAGAAAAACAAGAACAATAAGAACAAGAGGAACTATAAAAAAGAAAACCAAAAGCAGGAACAAGAACAATACTAGTAATAGCAAGAACAAGATCCAGAAGAAGAACACGAAGAACAAGAACAAGAAAAGCAACATGAAAAAAAACCCAAAGAACAAGAACAAGAACAAATACAAGGACGAAGATGACGATAACGATGAAAGCAGTGAAGAAGAGCAAGAACGAGAACAAAAACAAGACAAGCACAACGAGATCACGAACAAGAACACGAACAACAAGAACACGAACAACAAGAACAAGAGCAGAACAAGGACAAGAACAAAAAAAAAGAACAGGAAGAAAGAGAAGATGAACAAAAACAAAAGCAAGAAAGAAAAAAGAATAAAAAAAAGAAACAAAAAAAACAAATATACAAAAACAAACAATTAGACCATGAACAAACAAAAGAAGAAAAAAAAGACCATGACAGAGCCAAGAATGACAACAACAAGAAACATAAAACAACTGATACAAGAACAAGATCAGATGAACAAAAGATAACGACGAAGGCCAAGAGAACAGAACAACTAGAACAGGATGAAAACAAGAACAAGAGCAGAACACAGGACAAGAACAAGAACTTGAACGAGAAGTGATGAACAAAAACAAACAGAAGAAGAGAAGCAAAAAAAGCAAAAAAAAGCAAAAAAAAAAAAGAAAAACAAAAAAACTAACTGGAAAAAACAATAGACCAAGAAACAAAAGAGAAGACAAAAGCAAGAACAAGAAACAATAATAATAGCAAGAACAAGAAGATCGAAGAAACAACAGAAAGAATAGAACACGAAGACAGAAAAACACAAGAATAACAATTACAATAACAAAAACAAGGACAAGATGACGAAACGATAGTGACAGCGGCCAAGAAGAGCAAAAACGAGAGACAAAACAAGAAAAGAAGATCATGAACACAAGAACACGAAGAACAAGAACAAGAACAAGAACAGAACAAGGACACAGAACAAAAAACAAGAACAGGAAAGAACGAGAAGATGAACAAAAACAACAGCAAGAAGAAAAAAGAAACAAGAAACAAGGAAAAAATCGACAAAACAAGAACAATAGACAAGAACAACAATAAGAAGACCAAAGACAAGAAAAGAAACAAATAATAAAGAACAAGAACGAGATCAAGAAGAGAACAGAAAACAAGAACAAGAAAACAAACATGAAAAAAACAGAAGAAGAACAAGACAGATAACAAAAAGACAAGAGACAAACAAGAAGGGAAGAAGAGAAGACGAGCAAAAACAAAAAAGAAAACGAAAAAGAAAAAAAGAAAATCATAACGAAAAAACAACAACTGAAGAACAGAGACAAAAAAAAAAAAAAAACAAGCAAGAACAAACAAGAAACACAAGAAGAGAACATAACAAAACAGACAAGACGAAACGATGAAGCAGCAAGAAGAGCAAGACGAGAAAAAAAAACAAGACAAGAAGAAAAAGAGACACAAAGAAAAGAAAAAACAAAAAAAGAACAAACAGAACATAGAAAAACAAAAAAAAGGACACAAGAAAAAATAATACAAAAACAAAAGCAAGAACAAGAAACAAAAATTAGCAAGACAAAAAGAAGAACAGACGATCAGAATAACAAGAACAGAAAACGAACACTAAAAACAACAAGAAACAACAATGAAACAAACGAAAAACAGATAACAAAAACAAGGACGAAGATGACGATAACGATGACTGTGGACAAGAAGAGCAAGAACGAGAACAAAAACAAGAACAAGAACAATGAGGTTATGAACAACAAAAACACGAACAACAAGAACAAGAGCAGAACAAGGACAAGAACAAAAAACAAGAAAAGGAAGAACGAGATGAACAAAAACAACAGCAAGAAGAAAAACAGCAACAACAACAAAAAAGAAAGAACAAAAACAATAACTGTAAAAACAAGAACAATAAGGACAAGAAAAACAATAATAAGAAGAACAAGAACAATGACAATAGCAGGAACAAGGAGATCCAGACCAAGAACACGAAAAACATGAAAAGCAACATGAAAAACAACCCGAAGAACAAGAACAAAAACGAAAACAAGGACGAAGATGACGATAACAATGACAACGGCCACGAAGAGCAAGAACGAGAAGAACAAACCAGAACAACGAGAACAACGGGATCATGAACAACAAGAACGCGAACAACAAGAACAAGTGCAGAACAAGACCAAGCACAAGAACAAAAACCAAGAACAGGAAGAACGAGAAGATGAACAAAAACAACAACACGAAGAAAAAGAGAAAAAAAAGAAAAGAAACAAACAAAACCAATAAAAACAAAAACAATACGAAGAAGAGCAAAAGCAAGAACAAGAACAATAATAAAACTTCCAAGAACAAGAAGATCCAGAGCAAGAACACAAAGAACAAGAACAACAAAACCAAGATTGTCAAGCTCACTAAGGCTTGAACTAGAGGGGAAAGACAGAAACAGACCTATCAACTCTAACACACCCGTTTCTGACTAAATAAGGAAATCCTTGGACAAAGTACAGTCACACAAATTTTATTACAGACAAACTAGACATGACACATCATTCACGCAAATCACGAATATAAATACAACATAAATAAGGGTGGCACCACACACACACACACACACACACACACACACACACACACACACACACACACACACACACACACACACACACACACACACACACACACACACACACACACAACATTTACGCTCATTTCACATCTTCAAACAATGGAATTTACTTAGAAGCATTTTTGCCATACGTGGCACCCCAAAACCAACATTTGATATCTTCGAACAACAAAATTCACTTAGAAGTATTTTGCCATACGTGGCAGCTCAAAACCAACACATTTGAAATTTTCAAACAACGGAATTCACATAGAAACATAGCCAACTCGCACACTCACAGCAAAGTTTTAGTCCACACGAAGATTTTTGGTCGTACGATGTTCCTATGCTAGGGTTACCAGTCACAAAGAGTCACTGAAGCATAAGTGGAATCCTTCGAAGTGCGGCGCCAACGAACGAACCGAGTAGAACGGCTGGGCCGTAGGCTCGTGGCGTGGAGGTACCGCCGATCTTGCCGGAAGACAGCCGTAGAAGCCCCTCCGGTCGCACCTGCCTCGGACACTCGTAACGTTGCCGGAGCTCGGACTCGTGCACCTCGTCGTAGGACCAGGCCCACAATGGACAGCAACGACGACTGGCTCAGGACACGGTGATCTTCTCCCTTCACGTTGGCGAAACCCTGATTACGACCTTACTTTCTGACCCGTAGATAGACAACCAGCAACGAAACTCATTATTTAAAGATATGACGACGAACAGCTACCAACACTAACCTAGCCCCTAAACTTCACATCAACTGCAGCAAAAGAAAGTGACTATTCACTGCTGGATACATGCTTGACAACGACACCTATATCCTACATTCTCACACGATAAATTTGAGTGACTGACCAATGAACCTGCCGCATACCATCCGTAGCAGAGGAAAAATAACAGGAGTCACACATAGACCTCCACAAACTCCACACAACTACGCAGAGCAACAAAACACACAGACCTCGACCACTTCTAGGACATGAAATCCAACTACTAGTGGGAACTGACCAGAAACTGGCCCTAATACACACCCAATCCACAAACCGACTGTAGCAGAAAGGGAACATCAACTGAACTCAAAACAGACCTCTACCACTTCTTGGACATGAAATCTAACTACAAGTGGGAACTGACCAGAAACTGGCCCTAATACATACCCAATCCACACCCAATCCACAAACCGACTGCAGCAAAAGGGGAACAACATCAACAGACAACTCTATAAACAAAACTATTACATCTCAAAAAACACAAACACATCTGACCACAAACTGGCCAGACCCCACCCCACTATCTGCAAACCGACTTTGCAGAAGGGAGGCCCGACACCAACTCTACTGTAACATCCGCAATTCTTATCTTTTAAAGCAACAAGCAAGTTCACAGAACCAGCACCCCAAACACACAAAATTCCATATACACGGGTACCAGGCAATCCATGATTTAGCCTGCCAACACAAGTTGACAGAAAAACTGTTCGCAAAAACAGCACCCAAAACACACAAAATTTGCACACACCAGACCCACGAAAAACATATCGTAGGCCACAAACACAAGTTAACAGAGCTGTTCACAATCCCCGTGCAAAGTACACACAAATACACGCACACAGACACAGGTAAACTATAGCTGGACAGGTGAGTTTTGACCCCAGTTGGCCAAGATTGACACACACTGACCCAACCAAACACTCCTGTCCCCAAAAGAGAAGAAAAGGGGAAAAAATAAAAAGATGAACAAAACTGCCGTGACAAACATGAAAAACAATCCAAAGAAGAGCAATAACAAAAACGAGGACGAAGATGACGATAACGATGACAGCGGCCAAGAAGAGCAAGAACGAAAAGAACAAAAACAATAAGAAGAACAACAACAAAAAACACACACACCAAGAACAACAAGAACAGGAACAAAGAGAACAACAAACAAGAACAGGAAGAACGAGAAGATGAACAAAAACAACAGCAAGAAGAAAAAGAAACAGAAGACCGAGAACAAGAACATGAAGAACAAGAACAAGAAAAGCAACATGAAACCCGAAAAACAAGAACAAAGACTACGATGACGAGAACGATTACAACGGCCAAGAAGAGAAAGAACGAGAACAAAAACGAGAAGAACAAGAACAACGAGATCATGAACAACGAGACCACGAACACTGAAAGCAGAGCAACAAAAACACGGACAAGAACAAAAACGAAAACAGGAAGAAAGAGAAGATGAACAAAAACAACAGCAAAAAGAAAAAGAGAAACAACAACAACAACAAAAAAGAAAGAACAAAAGCGCAACTAGTACGACAAGAACAATACGAACAAGAAGAACAATAAGAAGAGCAAAAGCAAGAACAAGAACAATGATAACAATAGCAAGATCAAGGCGATCCAGACCAAAAATACAAAGAACAAGAACAAGAAAAGTAACATGAAAAACAACCTGAAGTACAAGAGCAATAAGAAAAACAAGGACGAAGATGACGATAAAGATGACAGCGGCCAAGAAGAACAAGAACGAGAAGAACAAAAACAAGAACAAGAACAACATCATGACCAACAAGAACACCAACAACACGAACAAGAGCAGAACAAGGACAAGAACAAAAAACAAGAACAGGAAGAACGAGAAGATGAACAAAAACAACAGCAAGAAGAAAAAAAAGCAACAAAAAACACAAAAAACAAAGAAAAAAAGAGCAAAACCAGTAACTAGAAAAACAAAAACAATAAGACAAAAAGAACAACAATAAACAGAAGACCAAAAGGAAGAACAAACAAAATAATATCAGCAAGAACAAGATCCAGAACAGGACCACGAAAAACAAGAACGAAAAAAGCAAGATGAAAAAACAACCTGAAGAACAACAAGAACAAGAGCAACAACGCAAACAATTACGAAGATGACGATAACGATGACAGCGAGCAAGAAGAGCAGGAACGAGAAGAGCTAAACAAGAACAAGAACGAGATCATGAACAACAAGAACACGAACAAGAACAAGAGCAGAACAAGGACAAGAACAAAAACAAGAACAGGAAGAACGAGAAGATGAACAAAAACAGCAAGAAGAAAAAGAGCAAAAAAGAAAAAAATAGAGAAAAAAGAAAGGACAAAAACAATATTAGAAAAACAAGAACAATTAAGAACAAGAGGAACAATAAAAAAGACCAAAAGCAAGAACAAGAACAATATTGATAATAGCAAGAACAAGATCCAGAAGAAAAACCCGAAGAAGAACAAGAACAAAAACTAGGCCGAAGATGCCGATAACAATGACAAAGACCAAGAGGAGCAAGAACGAGAAGAACAAAAACAAAAGAACAAGAACAACGAGATCATGAACAACAAGAACACGAACTACAAGAACAGGAACAAAAAGAACAAGAGAGAAAACGAGAACACGAAAAACGAGAAGATGAACAAAAATACCAGCAAGAAGAAAAAGAGCAACAACAACAAAAAACAAAAAAAGGAAAAAAAAAAAAAAGAAAAAAGAAGAAAGAGAAAGAAAGAAAGAACAAAAGCCATAACCAGAAAAACAAGAACAATAGCAACAAGAACAACAATGAGAAGACCACAAGCAAGAACAAGAATAACAGCAAGAAAAAGGAGATCGAGAACAAGAACATGAAGAACAAGAACAAGAAAAGCAACATGAAAAACAACCCGAAGGACAACAAGAACAAAAACAAAAACAAGGACGAAGATGACGATAACGATTACAGCGGCCAAGAAGTGAAAGAACAAGAACAAAAACAAGAAGAACGAGAACAACAAGAACACGAGCAACAATAGCAGAACAACAAAAACATAGACAAGAACAGAAACAAGAACAGGAAGAACAAGAAGATTAAAAAAACAACAGCAAGAAGAAAAAGAGCAACAACAACCAAAGAAAAGAAAGAATAAAAACAATAACTAGAAAAACAAGAACAAGAACAATAAAAAGAAGAGCAAAAGCAAGAACAAGGTGATCCAGACCAAGAACATAAAGAACAAGAAAAGCAACATGAAAAACAACCCGAAAGACAACAAGAACAAAAACAAAAACAACGATGAAGATGACGATAACGATCACAGCAGCCAAGAAGAGCAAGAACGAGAAGAACAAAAACAAAAAGAACAAGAACAACGAGATCATGAACAACACAGAACACGAACAAGAACAAGAGTAGAACAAACGCCAACAAAAACAGAAATCAAGAACAGGAAGAACGAGAAGATGAACAAAAACAACAGCAAGAAGAAAAAGAGCAAAAAAGAAAAAAAAAGGTAAAGAACTAAAAACAGTTACTAGGAAAACAAGAACAAGAAAACAAGAACAATAAAAAGAAGAGCAAAAGCAAGAACAAGAACAATAGCATTAATACCAAGAACAAGAAGATCCAGACCAAGAACACGAAAAAAAAAAAGCAACATGATAAACAACGCGAAGAAGAACAAGAACAATAACAAAAACAAGGACGAAGTTGACGATAACGATCACAGCGGCCAAGAAGAGCAAGAACGAGAAGAACAAAAACAAGAACAAGAACAACGAGATCATGAATAACAAGAACACGAACAAGAACAAGAATGACAAGAACAAAAAGAGAAGAACAGGAAGAACGAGAAGAGAACAAAAACAACAGTAAGAAGAAAAAGAGAAAAAAAAGAAGAAATAGAAAGAACAAAATCTATAACTAGAAAAACAAGAACAAGAAGAACAATAAGAAGAAGAGCAAAAGCAAGAACAAGAACAATAATATAAATAGCAAGAACAAGAAGATCCAGACCAAGAACACGAAGAACAAAACAAACAAAAAAATCAACATGAAAAACAACCTGAAGAAGAACAAGAAGAACAATAACAAAAACAAGGACGAAAATGACGATAGCGATGGCAGGGGGCCAAGAAGAACAAAAACAAGAACAAGAACAGGAAGAACCAGAAGATGAACAAAAACAACAGCAAGAAGAAAAAGAGCAAAAAAGAAAACAAATAAAAAAGAAAGGACAAAAACAATATTAGAAAAACACAACAATAAGAACAAGAGGAACAATTGAAAAGAAGACCAAAAGCAAGAACAAGAACAATATTGATAATAGCAAGAACAAGATCCAGAAGAAAAACCTGAAGAACAACAAGAACAAGAACAAAAACTAGGCCGAAGATGCTGATAACAATGACAGCGGTCAAGAAGAGCAAGAACGAGAACTAAAACAAGAACAAGAACAACAAGATGATGAACAAGAACATGAAAAACAAGAACAGGAACAACAAGAACAAGAGCAGAACAACGACAACAAGAACAAGAAAGAACAGAAAAAAAGAACACGAAAAACGAGAAGATGAACAAAAATACCAGCAAGAAGAAAAAGAGGAACAAAAAAACAACAAAAAAGAAAAAAAAAGAAAAAAAAAGAAAGAGAAAGAGAAAGAACAAAAACAATATCTAGAAAAACAAGAACAAGAACAATAAAAAGAAGAGCTAAAGCAAGAACAAGAACAATAAAAATGATAGCAAGAACAAGAATATCCAGACCAAAAACAACAAGAACAAGAAACGCAACATGAAAAACAACCCGAAGGACAACAAGAACAAAACACAAAAACAAGGACGATGATGACGATAACGATGACAACGGCCACGAAGAGCAAGAACGAGAAGAACAAAAACATGAACAACAAGAACAGCGAGATCATGAACAATAAGAACACGAACAAGAAGAACAAAAGAGCAGAACAACAAGAACAAGGACAAGAACAAAAAACAAGAAGATGAAGAACGAGAAGATGAACAAAACCAACAGCAAGAAGAAAGAGAGAGAGAGAGAGAGAAAAAAAAAACAGAAAAAAAACAATAACTAGAAAAACAAGAACAAGAAGAACAATAAGAAGAAGAGCAAAAGCAAGAACAAGAACAATAATAATGCTACCAAGAACAAGAAGATCGAGAAGAAGAACACGAAGAACAAGAAGAAAGAAAAACAACATGAAAAACAACCCGAAGAACAACAATAACAAAAACAAGGACGAAGATGACGATAACGATGACAGTGGCCAAGAAGAGCAAGAACGAGAAGAACAAAGAGAAAAGAACAAGAACAACGAGATCATGAACAACAAGAACAAGAACAGAACAACAACAAAAACAGAAATCAAGAACAGGAAAGAACGAGAAGATGAAGAAAAACAACAGCAAGAAGAAAAAGAGGAAAAAAAAGTAAAGAACTAAATACAGTTACTAGGAAAACAAGAACAAGAAAAAACAAGAACAAGAAGAACAATGAGAAGAAGAGCAAAAGCAAGAAAAAGAACAATAATATAAATAGCAAGAACAAGAAGATCCAGACCAAGAACACGAAGAAAAAAAAAAATCAACATGAAAAACAACCCGAAGAACAACAAGAACAACAAGAACAATAATAAAAACAAGGACGAAAATAACGGTAACGATGACAGAGGCCAAGAAGAGCAAGAACAAGAAGAACAAAAACAAGAAAAACAACGAGATCATGAATAACAAGAACAAGAACAACAAGGACAAGAACAAAAACCAAGAACAGGAAGAACCAGAAGATGAAGAAAAACAACAGCAAGAAGAAAAAGAGAAAACAACGAAATAGAAAGAACAAAAAACAATAAGTAGAAAAACAAGAAGAACAAGAAGAGCAAAAGCAAGAACAACAACAATAATACTACCGAGAACAAGAAGATGGAGAACAAGAACACGAAGAACAAGAACAAGAAAAGCAACGTGAAAAACAACCCGAAGAACAAGAACAATAACAAAAACAAGGACGAAGATGACGATAACGATGACAGGGGCCAAGAAGAGCTAGAACGAGAAGAACAAAAGCAAGAACAAGAAGAACATCGAGCTAATACCATGCTGGTGGTCCTGCTCTGCTTCTGAGCCAGTATCTTTATCTTGGGGGCCTTTAACACTTCACTGAGTCTCGGTGTGTGAACACAGTTCTAGTAACCTTTCCGTGTGACTATCAATTGCCTTCAGCTAACGCCGTTTTCCTGTCCAGGTATCGTTTTTGTTCAGATCTTGTGTAACAGAAGGAGGGAAGCTCCGGATGGGGGGAAGAACAGAAAGAGGGAACTGCAGATGGGGGGGGGGGGGGGCAGAGGGAGGGATCTCCGGATGGGAGGGAGAACAGAGGGAGGGAATTCTGGATAGAAGGGAGAAGGGAGGGAGGCAAATATAGATGGGGTGAGAACGAAGGAAAGGAACTCCGGATGGGGGGTGGTGGGGGGAAGAGCATAGGGAACTCAGGGTGTGGTGGTGTGGTGTGCGGGGGAACGGAGGGAGGGAACTCAGGGGTGTGGGGACAGGGAGGGAACGTGGAGGGATGGAAGAGGGAGGGAACTCGGGGAAGGGGACAGAGGGAGGGAACTCTGGATGGGGGAGAGGACAGAGGGAGGGAACTCATGGTGGGTGGTGTGCGGGGAACAGAGGGAGGGAACATCAGATTGGGGGGGAACAGAGGGAGGGAACTCGTGGTGGATGGGGTGGGGTGGGTGGTGTGTGGGGAACAGAGGGAGGGAATATCAGATTGGGGGGGGGGAACAGAGAGGGAGGGAACTCGGGATGGGTGGGTTGGGGTGGTGTGCAGGGAACGGAGGGAGGGATCTTAGGGGTGTGGGGTGGGAACAAGGAGGAAACTTGGGGGAAGGGGACAGAAGGAGGGAATCCAGGTTAGGCGTGGGAGAACAGAGGGAAATATCTCCAGATGGGGGAGAACAGAGGGTGGAAACTCTTAATGGCAGGGGGGAAACGAAAGGAGGGAAGTCCAGGTTTAAGTGTAAACAGAGGGAGGGAACAAAGGGAGGGAACTCAGGCAGGGGGAACAGAGCGAGGGAACTCCAGGGGGTGGGGGAGAGGGAACTGCGGTTTTGGGGGGAAAGAGTCAGGGAACTCTGGATAGGAGGGAGAACAGCGGAACTTCGGATGGGGAGGGGGGGCAGAGGGAGAGAACTCTGGATAGGGGGAAACATAGAGAGGGAATTCCGGATGATGGGGGGACAGGAGGGAACTGCGGTTGTAGGGGGGGGGGGGAGAGGGATGGAAACAGAGGCAGGGAACTCCAGATGAAGGGGGAAGAGAACGCAGATGGGAGGGAGAACAGAGGGAAGGATTCCAGAGGGGGGGGGGGGCGGACAGAGGGAGGTAACTCTGGATGGAAGAGAGAACAGATGAAAAAGAACTCTGGGTGGGTGGATGGAACAGGAGGGAACTCCGGATAGGGGGTGGAGAACAGAGGGAGAGAACTCTGGATGGAGGGGTGGAGAACAGAGGGAGGAACACTGGCTGGAGGGGTGGAGAACAGAGGGCGGGAACTCTGGATAGGTGGGGGGGGGGGGCTGGAAAACACGGAGGGAACTCCGGATGGGGGAAGAACAGAAAGAGGAAACTGGGGGGGGGGGGAGTAATAAATGAAGGAGGGAACTCTGGTGGGGGAGAACAAAGGGAGGGAACTCAGGATAGGAGTTGGGAGAACAGAGGGAGGGAACTCTGGATGGGAGGGAGAGAATGGGGGGAGGGGGGAGGGAACTCGGGACGAGAATTGGGAGAACAGAGGGACGGGAACTTCATATGGGGGTGGAGACCAGAGAGAGGGAAGTCTGCATGGGGGTGGAGAACAGAGGGAGGGAACTCCGGATGGGTGGGTGGAGAACAGGGAACGAAATCAGGATGGGGCATTAGATCAGAGGGAGGGAACTCCAGATGGGGGGGGGGGGGTGGAGAACAGCGAGCGAAATCAGGATGGGGCATTAGATCAGAGGGAGGGAACTCCAGATGGGGGGGGGGATGGAGAACAGCGAGCGAAATCAGGATGGGGCATTAGATCAGAGGGAGGGAACTCCAGATGGGGGGGGGGGGGGGGATGGAGAACAGCGAGCGAAATCAGGATGGGGCATTAGATCAGAGGGAGGGAACTCCAGATGGGGGGGGGGGGGGATGGAGAACAGCGAGCGAAATCAGGATGGGGCATTAGATCAGAGGGAGGGAACTCCAGTGGGGGGGGGGGGGGGATGGAGAACAGCGAGCGAAATCAGGATGGGGCATTAGATCAGAGGGAGGGAACTCCGGATGGGGGAGGGGGTGGAGAACAGCGAGGGAAATCAGGATGGGGCATTAGATCAGAGGGAGGGAACTCCGGATGGGGGTGGGGGGGGGGTGGAGAACAGAGGGAGAGAACTCTGGATGGAGGGGTGGAGAACAAAGGGAGATAACTCTGGATGGAGGGGTGGAGAACAAAAGGAGGGAACTCTGGGTGGGGGGTAATAAACGAGGGAGGGAACTTTGGGTGGGAAAACGGAGAAATGGAACTCAGGAGGTGGGGGAGAACGGAGAGAGGGAACTCAGGGGGGGGGGGGGCAGGGGGCGAGAACATACGGAGGAACTCAGGATGGGAGTTGGGAGAACAGAGCGAGGGAACTCCGGACGGGGAAGGGCGGGGGCAGGAGAGAAATTCCCTGGCTGAAAAGCTATGTAACTCAGTCTTTGTGAGAACAGGGTCAGTGGGATGTAGTGATTAAGGGACGTCCCCAAACTACTACAAGCAAAATATGTAGTAATTAGGGGACATTTTCTAACATTACGTAATTTATATTTTATACGCAATAGTATACTATTTTATGCTTATTTTGATATTTTGAGCCAAATACACACACGTCCCTTTTCTACTGCCGTACACGTCGAATTGTCCCGTACGTACCACACAGGCACGTTCACACACACACACACACACACACACACACACACACACACGCACACGCACACGCACACGCACACGCCACACACACACACACACACACACACACACACACCACACACACACACACACACACACACACACACAAACACACACACAAACACACACACATACAAACACACGGACACGTACACACACACACACAACAAACGCACAGACATACAACCCCTCCCCCCCCCCCCACACACACGTACTAACACACACATACATGCACATACACACACACACACACATACACGCAAACATACACACACATACACATACACACACACCACACACACACACACTCACACACACACACACACACACACACACACACACACACACACACACACACACACACACACACACACACACACACACACACACACACACACACACACGGAAGAAAGTAGGGAGTCTAAATTACTTCTTTGGGGCCTGTGTCAATCTTCGGCCTTTAGAAGGGAGATGATAACTGTGGAAAAAAATCCTCTACAGAACATTCGCTAAATTGCTCCGGACTTCCGCTACTCTCTCTTTCCCTCCCTTTCTCCCTCGCCCCCCCCCCCCCCCTTCATAGCTCTATCACCGCACCCAACCCCCACCCCACCCCCCAACTTATCCTCGTATGAACTTTCCTTTTGCCAGTCGTAAAGTGACGTGGACAGATTTGAAATTACCCTTAGACTCCATGTAATTTAAAGCAAGGAAACAGCCAATCGAGCACCAACCAATTAAAGCAAGCAAGCAAGCAAGCAAGCGAGCAAGCAAGCACTCAATCGCTCACCCTCCCACGATGCAACTAAGCAAGCAACCAACCAAGAAAGCAAGCAAGCAACCAATTACTATTCTCAATATTTGAAAATGTAGGTGGCCATTTCATGATTAATTACCACTTCCCTCTTTGTTTTTTAATACTTGCTTGCCACTCTTTTATTTTAATGCTTTTTAATTTTTTTTCTGTTTCTCACTTTGAGTTAGTGCATTTCATTTTCATGTTTGTGTGCTTATTATACGTGTAAGTGGTCCGTGGGGATGCCGGGGGCTCTTTCAGTATAAATAGTATCCCCACCCGGAAATTCTGTACTAGAAATTTCCTTTTTTTTGTCACTCTCTTTATTTCTTTCTTCCTTCTTTGGTTTCTGTCATTTCTTCCTATCATGTTTTGCCTTCCTGGTCCATTCACCTGAT
Organism: Monoplex corrugatus; assembly: GCA_030674185.1. Taxonomy (NCBI): domain Eukaryota; kingdom Metazoa; phylum Mollusca; class Gastropoda; order Littorinimorpha; family Ranellidae; genus Monoplex; species Monoplex corrugatus. The sequence continues at coordinate 12,449,975 of JAPXFY010000027.1, read as the reverse complement.
TGTGTTTAATAAAGTCTTTTTACTTTCTGTTAGGATTGATAATTGGGTACACGTGTTAAGTGCATTTCTGGCTCTAGGGATATGAGATATGCGGAAGCAATTTTAGATAATTTAGGCCCATTTTTATATATGTTTCAGTGTCCTTAATTATGTTTAAATTTGTATTTAGGTATGTTTTTTAAATACCCATGTGCGATAAATTGGATGGAGTGGTTAACGCCAGGGACATCTCCTTAGATTATGCGCGCGAATGCATTGACATGTGTACTCAATTTTCTTTTTCTTTTCTTCTTGTAGAAGAAGTATTGTGTATGTTGTCAACTGGTTATAGCCCTGATATGCTTTACGCAGTCGGCTGGGCTTTAAACAACAACAACGAGAACAATTAAGTGGTCATTTGCTTCCTGACACAGTTGTTTTTCTTGTAAGTTCTGTTGGACACATGCAGCAGCTTTCTATTATCTCAGGACTCCTGCCTACTCCTTCGTCCGTAAATAGTCACTGGAGCTCCGCCGCGCTAAGGAAGTCTTCATCAGATTTCTCCAGCTCTGTCGGTTGTTTGCCAAAACCTGGATCTCTGAGAATATATATATATGTATATATTATATATATATATGTATGTATGTATGTATGTATGTATGTATGTATGTATGTATGTATGTATGTATGTATGTATGCATGCATGTATGTATGTATATATATACAGATATACAGAAAGATCTTAAAGATAGATAGATAGACATATATATATGTCTATCTATATATCTATATATCTATATATATATATATATATGGTGTGTGTGTGTGTGACCTCCCACCACGAAATCAGTCTTAACTCGCAATCAGTCGAACAGCACTAGGAGCTGAAAAGGTGACTGAGGGTCTATATGGGTGTTTTGACTTTTTCTCAAAATTGATTTCTGTAGACTATAATCTATCCTCCACAGAATCTTTTTTCTTGAAAAAATATTATTAATCAATTTAAAACGGTATTCTAATGCACTGATCGCAGCAGAAAGAACGCAATTTCCTTCCAAAAGTACCCATTTTTGTCTCTTATTATGAACCGTAACCTGTACAGTACCCGCATATGTAATATACTGATGGAAAGCTATTTGGAGCACCTTTCAGATAATGACAGCGAAAAGTAGAAACAAACTGGGTCAAAGCCACCAAATAAAGAAATTTAAGGAAAATGTGTAGCAGAGCACACAAAAACTTTAGTGGCCGTTTTCTCAAAATGGCCGTCATACAATTTAATGACTTTAAACATACATAACTTCTACATTTTTTTGAGTACAAGCTTTATTCAAGTACCAAACTAATCAGCAGAATGTACGCTTTTCAGTGATATGTATATCTCAAAATGCCCAAAATGCTAGTTAAGACTGATTTCGTGCTGGGAGGTCACATATATAGATAGATAGATAGATAGATAGATAGATAGATAAACAGATCGATCGATCGATAGATAGATAGATAGATAGATAGACAGACAGACAGATAGATAGATAGATAGATAGATGGACTGATAGACAGACAGACAGAGATAGATAGATAGATAGACAGACAAACGGATATGTAGGTAGGTAGGTAGGTAGACAGATATAGAAATATAGATATACGACATGTCAAAATTATGAAACAAAAATGGCTCTGTGGTAACTACTGGTCATCCACATGGTTTCTATGTTTGTCTGTCTGTTTGTCTGTCTGTCTGTCTGTCTCTTATTCTCTCTCTCTCACTCTCTGTCTGTCTGTCTCTTACTCTCTGTTTGTCTGTCTGTCTCTGTTTCTGTCTCTGTCTGTCTGTCTCATTCTGTCTGTCTGTCTGTCTGTCTCTCTTCCTCTCAAGAGTTTTCTGAAAGACTGATTTAGCAAGGCCATTGGATTTTGTTACATGGCCAACCCGACGTACTTTTCTTTTCTTGACAGAAGTGGGCAGATCGGCATTTGGTCCGGTGTGCTGCTTTAAATGGTTTGGCATACTTGTTCATTGGTGACGTGATCAGTGGTGTGCGATGGTTAGTGTCTGGTGACAACACCTCATTTTCTTGGCTTGGATATATATTCACCTTTCTAAATCCGTGTGAGGGTCCATGTGTCACAGGCATACAGGAACTTGCGTACCAGAAGCGAGTCTTGACCAGTCCCAGTCTGAAATGTATCAGCGTTAACCCTTTGACTTCCGCACTCTATCTACCAAATGCAGAAAAAACTTAACTCTTTGACTCCCCTCCTCTATCGACCAAATGCAAAAAAACCCCAAAAAACAAACTTAACCCTTTGACTCCCATACTCTATCGACCAAATGCAAAAAAAAACAAAAACAAACTTAACCCTTTGACTCCCGTACTCTATCGTCTAAATGCAAAAAAAAAAAAACCGTAACCCTTTGACTCTCGTACTCTATCGACCAAATGCAAAAAAAAAAACCCAACCTTAACCCTTTGACTCTCGTACTCTACCAAATGCAAAAAAAAAACCAACAAAAAACCTTAACCCTTTGACTCCTGTACTCTATCGACCAAATGCAAAAAAAAATTAACCCTTTGACTCCTGTACTCTGTCGACCAAATGCAAAAAATAACACTTAACCCTTTGACTCCCGTACTCTATCGACCAAATGCAAAAAAAGATTTAAACCTTTCACTCCTGACAGGACAGGAGAAGACAGGACAGGAGAAGACAGGAGAAGACAGGAGAAGACAAGACAAGGGAACAAAGAAAAGACAAGGGAACAAAGAAGACAAGACAAGGGAACAAAGAAGACAAGACAAGGGAACAAAGAAGACAAGACAAGGCAACAAAGAAGACAAGACAAGGCAACAAAGAAGACAAGACAAGGCAAGAAAGAAGACAAGACAAGGCAAGAAAGAAGACAAGACAAGGCAAGAAAGAAGACAAGACAAGGCAAGAAAGAAGACGAGACAAAGCAACAAAGAAGACAAGCAAGGCAAGACAAGAAAACAAAGGAGAACAGAAGAGAGCAGAACAAAATATAAGAAGTGAGAAAAGAGAAGAGAAGAAAACCAGGCAGAACAGAACAGAAAAGAACAGAACAGAACAGAACAGAACAGGAACAAGAACAAGAACAAGGAGAAGGACAAGGAGAAGAAGGAGAAGGAAGGACAAGGAGAAGGAGAAGGACAGCTGAGAAGACGACAGCTCGGAACGGAAGAGAAGAGAACGGAACGGGACAGGACAGAGCAGGACAGAGCAGGACAGAACAGGACAAAGCAGGACAGAGCAGGACAGAGCAGGACAGAGCAGGACAGAACAGGACAGAGCAGGACAGAACAGGAAAGAACAGGACAGAGCAGGACAGAACAGGACAGAGCAGGACAGAACAGGACAGAACAGGACAAAGCAGGACAGAACAGGACAGAACAGGACAGAGCAGGACAGAACAGGACAGAACAGGACAGAGCAGAACAGAGCAGGACAGAACAGGACAGAACAGGACAGAGCAGGACAGAGCAGGACAGAGCAGGACAGAACAGGACAGAGCAGGACAGAACAGGACAGAACAGGACAGAGCAGGACAGAGCAGGACAGAACAGGACAGAGCAGGACAGAGCAGGACAGAACAGGACAGAGCAGGACAGAGCAGGACAGAACAGGACAGAACAGGACAGAGCAGGACAGAACAGGACAGAGCAGGACAGAGCAGGACAGAACAGGACAGAACAGGACAGAGCAGGACAGAACAGGACAGAGCAGGACAGAACAGGACAGAGCAGGACAGAACAGGACAGAGCAGGACAGAACAGGACAGAGCAGGACAGAGCAGGACAGAACAGGACAGAACAGGACAGAGCAGGACAGAGCAGGACAGAACAGGACAGAACAGGACAGAGCAGGACAGAACAGTACAGAGCAGGACAGAACAGGACAGAGCAGGACAGAACAGGACAGAGCAGGACAGAACAGGACAGAACAGGACAGGACAGAACAGGACAGGACAGAACAGGACAGAGCAGGACAGAGCAGGACAGAACAGGACAGAGCGGGACAGAGCGGGACAGAGCGGGACAGAATGGGACAGAACAGGACAGAACAAGACAGAACAGGACAGAGCAGGACAGAACAAGACAGAACAGGACATAATAGGACATAACAGGACAGAGCAGGATAGAATAGGACAGAACAGGACATAACAGGACAGAATAGGACAGAACAGGACAGAATAGGACAGAACAGGACAGAACA
>JAPXFY010000027.1:12430763-12433263 GCA_030674185.1 Monoplex corrugatus | reverse complement strand
GGGTTTGCGTGTGTGTGTGTGTGTGTGTGTGTGTGTGTGTGTGTGTGTGTGGTGTGTGTGTGTGTGTGTGTGTGTGTGTGGTGTGTGTGTGCGTGCGTGAGATAGAGAGAAAGAGAGAGAGAGAGGGGAGAGAGAGAGAGAGAGAGAGAGAGAGAGAGAGAGAGAGGAGAGAGAGAGAGAGAGAGAGAGAGAGAAGAGAAATAAAGAGAGTGTGTTCTAATTGGAACAAGTCGATTTTTCACTGGAAATTAAACCCGCAACATAAACACTGGCCAGTTCGTTTCTCCCCTTGGGGATGCCAGGGACTCGTTCAGTCTAAATAGTCTCTTCCACCTTTCGGACATTCTGTGCTAGAAATTTCCTCTTTTCTGTCATGCTTTTTGTTTCTTTCTTCTGCCTTTGCTTTCTGACATTTCTTCCTATCGTTTTCTGCCTTGCTGGTCCATTCACCTGTATGTGTTTGATGAAGTCTACGTACTTTCTCTTCGGATTGATAACTGGGTACATGTATTAAAGTGCATTTTTCGTTCGTAAGGAAATGCGAAATGCAGAAGCAATTTTAGGTAATTTAAGCCCGTTTTTATATGTTTTATCGTCCTTAGTCATGTTAAAAGTTGTATTCAGGTGCGTTTTTTTTAAATCCCCTGTGCGATAAATTGATGGAGTGGTCAACGCCAGTGGCATCTCCTTAGATTATGTGCACGAATGCATTGATATGTGTACTTAATTTTGTTTTCATTTTTTTTTTCCTTGAGTATGTTTTGAAACGGGTTATAGCGCTGATATGGCTGTACGCAGTCGGCTGGGCTTTAAACAGAAATAACAGTAACAGGCCTGTTCGATGCCCATCTCTAAATCAAACCAATGGTACAGTCATTCTGAAGGTGTTAGCTTAGGGTTTCAGTCCCGTCCGCCCCCTTCCTCTTCCCCTTCCCCATTCCCCCCATTTCAAAACTTTGCCAGTGCATAGGGTTTTGCGCTGGCTCAAGGAGTTGCCTGTATGATCATTGGCAGATTTACTTTGAACACATAATAGAATTATCTGAGTGCGATGAATTCCTCTGTCTGCGTGACAAGGCTGTACTCTACGCATACTATCATAACATATCCTGGCGTCAAACAGGCCCAAGAGATACAGACACATGCGGTGTTGATCAAAAGATTTGAGCAACACTCTCAATGACGCATCCGTGAAGTGGATGAGGCTCGACTGTGTGGTCGCAGTCTTCCCAAGGAGCCCATAACACGCCCAACTCTGGGTAGGAGCCTGTTAGAGCCGAAAAATCCCACAAGGATTTTTGAAGGTACTGATGGGGATTCGAACTCACAACTATCCAGTCGGTAGTCCGTCGCGTTAACCACTACACCCTCGGCGACTGGTTGAGCTTGCAGGCTATGCGGGCCTTGAGCTGATTATGGCCGGTGTGGAGCCTCACCAGGATCACTTGCTGCTTTCTGGACAGTAGGTGGTAGTTGTCCCTTTGTGTCCGTGGCTTAAGGAGTGATAGTGATCTGATCATAGTCCTCTTCTCGCTGTAGCTGACGCTGTTGTCTGGTTAGTCTTTCTGGGCTCCTGGTTTTGGCAGCACATCTACCCTCTGGTACCCTACAGCACCAACAGTACCTTCTGGTTCCCCACAGTACCTTCTGGTACACCACAGTACCCCCTGGTACCCCACAGTACCCTCTGGTATCCCACAGTATCTTCTGGTATCCCACAGTACCTCTGGTATCCCACAGTATCTTCTGGTACCCCACAGTACCTTCTGGTACCCCACAGTACCCTCTGGTACCCCACAGTATCTTCTGGACCCCACAGTACTCTCTGGTACCCCACAGTACCTTCTGGTACCCCACAGTAACCCTTGGTACCCCACAGTACCTTCTGGTACACCACAGTACCCCCTGGTACCCACAGTACCTCTGGTATCCCACGTATTCTTCTGGTATCCCACAGTACCCTCTGGTATCCCACAGTATCTTCTGGTACCCCACAGTACCTTCTGGTATCCCACAGTACCCTCTGGTACCCCACAGTATCTTCTGGTACCCCATAGTACCCTCTGGTATCCCACAGTATCTTCTGGTACCCCACAGTACCCTCTGGTACCCCACAGTACCTTCTGGTACCCCACAGTACCATTGGTACCCCACAGTACCCTCTGGTACCCCACAGTATCTTCTGGTACCCCACAGTATCTTCTGGTACCCACAGTACCCTCTGGTATCCGGCAGAACCTCTGGTACCCTACAGTACCCTCTGGTACCCTACAAAACCTCTAGAACCCCACAGTGCTTTCTGGTACCCCACAGTACCCTCTGGTACACCACAGTACCCTTTGATACTCTACAATATCTTTTGGTACCCTACAGTACCTTCTGGTACCCCACAGTACCTTCTGGTATCCCACAGTACCTTTTAGTACCCCACAGTACCTTCTGGTATCCCACAGTACCTTCTGGTACCCCACAGTATCCTCTAGTATCCCACAGTACCTTC
>JAPXFY010000027.1:12420763-12423263 GCA_030674185.1 Monoplex corrugatus | reverse complement strand
GCTGCACACTTAGACACCACCGTCTCCATCCATGGCCGTTCTGTCTTGATTTTTGTGGACAATTTTTTTTAATATTAAGGCACGTAAACAAGGTAATTAGGTCCAAATGGGTCATGCAGTGCATGGACCCCCTCTCCCCACCCTATCCCCGCCCCCACCCTTTCTTTTGCTTGACGAAATAGTTTCGTGTGGGAGTTTGGGGATGAATGGACGGTCCGTGGTGAGGCATTGTTGCTCTGGGCCTCATCCAGGAACCTCGGGTGTTTCCTGATAACTTACTATACACTCTCGGACCGCTTGTTGGCTACGCTCCTCTATTGCGAGTTGTCTTCCCTTTCCTATGTCTCAAGCGGAAGACACACACACACACTCTCTCTCTCTCTCACACACGCACACACACACACACACACACACACACACACACACACACACACACACACACACACACACACACACACACACACATACACAACACACACACAACACACAATGTTAATTACTATTTTCCTATCTACTTCTGTCCTTCTATCTCTCTCAAAAGACATTACATGCTGCTAATTTTTAATTTCCTGGTGTATAATATATTGGAAAGCTGGAGGAAAGAGAGCACCAGATAGACCCAGGGAGAAAATATTGGACGGACTTGCAGGGTGGCTGAGGACAGAGAGGGTGGAAGATGTGCTTGCGGCAACAAGGGATAGATATATATGGAGGGCCATGATCGACAACGCCATGCGGCAGGGCACTTGATGATAATGATCATATCTTACATTATTGATGTATATGTATTTCTTTTTTAGTATATTTAGTTCTAAGAGGACATGTAGAATAGACTGAAATGTGGTTTTATGAAGAATGTTGAGAGTTCCATGGACAGCAAAGAAAACAAATAGAGACAGTCTTGAAGGAGGCAAACACAAGAAGAACATTAATGAAGAAGATTAGGAAAAAACAAGCAATATTTATAGGACATTTTATGAGGCGAGAGAAATTAGAGCGCCTACTCACGACAGGAAAACTGGAGAGAAAGAGAACATCAGATAGACTCAGGGCAAAAATATTGGACGGACTTGCAGAGTGGCTGAGGACAGAGAGGGTGGGAGATGTACTTGCAGCGACAAGGGATAGATTTGTATGGAGGCCATGATCGCCAACGCCATACAGCAGGGCACATGATGATGATGATGATTCTATCTTATCTTGTTAGTGTATTGATGTATTTCTTTTTCAGTATATTTAGTTTCTGGGCGGATTTGTAGAATTAGCCAGGGCAAGTTTGACAAACGGTTTGTAAGCTTATCACTTCTACCGTTGGAAATGATCGTAATTGTCTCTTTCTCTCGACTTCCCTTTCTCTCTTTCTCTCCTCTCTCTTACTCTCTCTGTCTCTCTCTCCTGCTCTCTCTCTCTGTGTCTTTCTCTTTCTCTTTCGTTCTCTCATACTCTCTCTCTCTCTCATTCTCACTCTCTCTTGTGTCTATGTCTCTCGTTATCACTCTCTCTGTCTCTGTCTCTCTCTCTTTCTTACTCTTTCTCTCACTCTCTGACTCGTCTCTCTCTTGCTCTCTCTGTCTCTTCCTCTCATACTCTCTCTCTCACTCTCTCTTTCTGTCTCTGTTTCTCTCTGTCTTTCTCTCTCTCTCTCTCTTACTCTCTCTCTCTCTATCTCTATGTCTCTTGCTCTCTCTCTTTCTCTCTTACTCTCTCTCCATCTCACTCTCTCCTTCTCTGTCTCTCTCTCTCTCTCTCTTTCTCTCTTACTCTCTCTCTCTCTCTCGCTCTGTCACTCTGTGTGTCTATCTCTATCTCTATGCCTTTTGCTCTCTCTCTCTCTCTTTCTCTCTTACTCTCTCTTTCCCTCTCTGTCTCTTTCTCTCTCTCTCTTTCACTCTCTCTCACTTCCTTTCTCTCTTTCTCTGTTTTCCCCCCACTCTCTCTCTCTTTCCCTCTTTCTCCCTCTGTCTCTCTCTCCCATTTTTTCCATATATCTTTTCTTTCCTCTCTTCCACCTCCCCCCTCTCTCTCTCTCTCCCCTCCCCCTTTCTCTTTCAATGGCTATGTGTGGCAGACGACCAGGAAAGAAAACAAACCCCGCGTCGTCTGCAAGCAAAGGCCAATATCATCCTCGTGCGATGACGCATCAGACATGGCCTGCCTGGTCATTTGTCACACACCACACACACACACACACACACACACACACGAGCGCGCATGCACGCACACACACACTCACAGACACACACACACATACACACACACGCACGCACGCAGACACGCACACACACACACACGCACGCACGCACACACACACACAACACACACACACACACACACACACACACACATACTCTCTCTCTCTGTCTCTCTCTCTGTCTCTGTCTTTCTCTCTGTCTTCTCTGTCTCTCTCTCTCTCTCTGTCTCTCTTTCTCTCTGTCTAGTCTCTCTCTTGTCTCTCTCTCTGCTTCTCTCTCTCTCTGTCTCTCTCTCTCTGTCTCTCTCA
>JAPXFY010000027.1:12398263-12400763 GCA_030674185.1 Monoplex corrugatus | reverse complement strand
TCAGCGATACAAAAGGAAAAAAAAACCACAATGACACCACCATCATCATCACCACCACCACCACCTACAACAACAACGACAACAACGACACCACCAGCACCAGCACCAGCACCAGCACCACCACAACCACCCACCACCACCACCACACAACAACAATAACGACATATTCATCACCACCTCCACCACCACCAACATAGGTAGGCCTCCTTCGGTCATGACTGACCATGGACAAAGTACATCCGTTCTAATGTCTAGATGGGCTGTCTGCTTGGTCCAAGCAGCGTCGCCTGTGACTATACAGACCAATGCGAGAGAGGCAGTCTCTGTTGCAGCGGCCGCATGTGTATGCTGATGCTGGTCTGTTGGCTGTCATCCCTTTTCTGCGAACTCGCTTTTCTGCTGCAGCAGCTGACAGTTTGTCCTCACCAATCCGCAGCCATTTCTTGAGAGTAGTTCTCCAGCTGTTGCGGTCGTCTGCGAGGTCCTCCCAGGACTCAGTGTTGATCTCAAGCGCCTTCATGTCACGCTTGCAAACGTCTTTGTATCTCAGCTGTGGGCGGCCAATGTTTCTCTGCCCTGTGGCAAGCTCACCATAAAGGATGTCTTTTGGGATGCGACCATCTTCCATGCGGCGAACATGGCCCAACCAGTGCAGCCGACGCTGTCTCAGCATGGTATGCATGGTTGGGAGGCCAGCGCAGGTTAGGACTTCGGTGTTGGTCAACTTGTCTTGCCAGGAAATGCCAAGTATGCGCCGTAGGCTTCTCAGGTGGAAGGTATTGAGCCTTTTCTCTTGATGAGCATGCGTGGTCCACGCCTTGCTGCCATACAGCAAGGTGCTGAGGACACAGGCGTTGTATACAGCCATCTTTGTCTTAGTGGTCAGCTTGGGATTTGTCCACACCCTTTGTGTGAGGCGGGCTAGTGTTGTGGCTGCCTTCCCGATCCTCTTGTCGACCTCTGTGTCAAGGGAGAGGTTATCGGTGATGGTGGATCCAAGATATGTGAATTGATGGATGGCTTCAAGCTCGTAGTCATCAATGGTGATGGCTGGTGGAGATGGCGTGTCTTGGGCCAGGACGTTTGTCTTCTTAAGACTGATGGTCAGACCAAAATCTTTGCAGGCCTGGGAGAAGCGGTCCATTAGTGACTGCAAGTCCCGCTGAGTATGGGTCACAACTGCGGCATCGTCGGCAAATAGCATGTCTCTGATGAGGGCTTCACGGGCCTTTGTCCTTGCTCTGAGGCGGGCGAGGTTGAAGAGCTTGCCATCTGATCTGGTCCGCAGGTGGATCCCTTCTTGCGCTGTACTGAACGCATGCCTCAGGAGGAGAGCGAAGAAGATTCCAAAGAGGGTTGGGGCCAGGACGCAGCCTTGTTTCACACCGCTGCGTACGTCGAAGGGCTTGGAGAGGTTTCCGTTGAACTGCACCATCCCTTTCATGTTTGAGTGGAAGGACTCAATTAAGCTGTGCAGCTTGGGGGGGCAGCCGATTTTTCGGAGAGCCCTGAAAAGGCCATCTCTGCTGACTAGGTCAAAGGCCTTGGTGAGGTCAATGAATGCCACATACAGGGGCATCCGCTGCTCTCTGCACTTCTCCTGGATTTGGCGAAGGGAGAAGACCATGTCTACCGTGGATCTCTCTGCTCGAAAACCACACTGTGATTCCGGGTAGACGCGTTCAGCCAGTTTCTGCAGGCGGATTAGGACCCGAGCATAGACTTTGCCAACAATGCTGAGGAGCGAGATACCTCTGTAGTTGTTGCAGTCGCTCCTTTCGCCCTCATGTCCTGTGGTACAGCTCCCTCATTCCAACACTGACAGAGAACTGCGTGCAAAGGGTGCAGAAGAGAAGTCTTGCAGTGCTTGATGAGGTCTGGGGGAATTCCGTCATTGCCAGGTGCCTTCCCTGATGCCAGGCTATCAATGGCCTTCCTGAGTTCGTCCGCAGTTGGCTCTGCGTCAAGTTCTTCCATTACCGGCATGCACTTGATGGCATCGAGGGCTAAGGGGGACACCATGTTCTGTGTGGAGTAGAGGTCGGAGTAGTGTTCCGCCCATCTTTCCATCTGTTGGCTAGGATTGCTGATTACTTCCCCAGTGGAGGATTTGAGGGGGGCGATCTTGCTCTGTGTTGGTCCCAGTGCCTTCTTGATGCCATCATACATTCCTCGGATGTTGCCTCTTTCAGCAGCACTCTGTATCTCTTCGCTGAGCTCTGTCCAGTACTCGTTTGCGCAGCGACTGGCGTTAAGCTGAACCTTACTTCTGGCAGCCCTGAGGATTTGCAGGTTCTTCTCACTGGGTGACCGCTTATACTTGGTGAGTGCGGCACGCTTGGCCTCAACAGTGGGAGTCATCTCTGATGATTTGGCCTCAAACCAGTCGTGGGACTTCACAGTTTTCTTCCTAAAGGTGGCCATAGCAATGCGGTGCATGGTGTCTCGTAGCGTTTCCCATCTCTCAGTGGCAGAGTCTCTGGGCTGCAATGCATCGTAT
>JAPXFY010000027.1:12373263-12380763 GCA_030674185.1 Monoplex corrugatus | reverse complement strand
AAGAGAGAGAGAGAGAGAGGACAGAGAGAAAGAAGGAGAGTGAGAGAGACAGAGAACAGAGACAGGCAGACAAACAGAGAGAGAGAGAGAGAGAGAGAGAGAGAGAGAGAAAAGGGAGAGAGAAAGGAGAAGAGAGAGAGAGAGAGACAGAGAGAAAGAAGGAGAGTGAGAGAGACAGAGAAACAGAGACAGGCAGACAAACAGAGAGAGAGAGAGAGAGAGAGAGAGAGAGAGAGAAAAGGAGAGAGAGAGAAAGGGAGAAAGAGAAGAGAAGAGAGAGAGACAGAGAGAAAGAAGGAGAGTGAGAGAGACAGAGAACAGAGACAGGCAGACAAACAGAGAGAGAGAGAGAGAGAGAGAGAAAGGAGAGAGAGAGAAAGGAGAGGAGAGAGAAGAGAAAGAGAAGGCAGACAGAGAGAAAGAAGGAGAGTGAGAGAGACAGAGAACAGAGACAGGCAGACAAACAGAGAGAGAGAGAGAGAGAGAGAGAGAGAGAGAGAGAGAGAGAGAAAAGGAGAGAAGAGAAGGAGAAGAGAGAGAGAGAGAGAGAGAGAGAGAGACAGAGAGAAAGAAGGAGAGTGAGAGAGACAGAGAACAGAGACAGGCAGACAAACAGAGAGAGTGAGAGAGAGAGATAAAGAAAGACAGAGAGAGAGGGGGGGGGGAGAAAGAGAGAGAGAGAGACAAAGAGAGAGAGAGAAAGAGAAAGGGAGAGAGAAAGAGAAAAAGTGTGTGAGAGAGAGAAGAGAGAGAGAGAGCAAGAGAGAGAGAGAACAAGAGAGAGAGAGAATGAGAGAGAGGGGAGAGAGAAAGAGAGAAAGGAAAGAGAGAGAGAGAGAGAGAAAGAGAGAGACAGAGAGAGAGAAGGAGAGTGAGAGAGACAGAGAACAGAGACAGGCAGACAAACAGACAAACAGATAGACAGACAGGACAGACAGAGAAAAGAGAGAGAGAGAGAGAGAGAGAGAGAGAGAGAGAGAGAGAGAGAGAGGGGAGAGAGAGAGAGAAAAACAGAAACAACATTTCTTAAGAGGTAGTGGCAAAGGTACATTTATGCTTGTTTAGATCTAGCTATCACTCACACACTAATTCAAGTAACAATCATAAAAAATTATTTCCATTTGCATGGCGTAAACAGTCCATCTCAGAAAATACTTGTTTGCACTTTACAGATAAAAGACATACTCAAACAAACAAACAAACAAACAAACAAACACACACACACACACACACACACACACACACACACACACACACACAACACACACACACACACACACACACACATACACACACACACATACACACACATACACACAACACACAAACACACACACAAATAAACACACACATATACACACTCGCACACACCCAAACGCGCGCGTGCGCACATACACGCGCACACACACACATACGCACGCAAGCACACACATACAGACACAGAGAGAGAGAGAAAGAGAGAGAGAGATAGAGTGAGAGAGAGAGACAGACAGACAGAGAGAGAGACACACACACACAGACAGAGAGAGACAGCGAGAGAGAATCGGATTCCCATTTACATACGTTATGATATAAAGTGCCCATGACGGATCTTCCATAATACAAGTACACTATAATACCCATAGAGGGTCTACACTAATACACTATACTACCCATAGTGGGTCTACACTAATACACTATAATACCCATAGAGGGTCTACACTAATACACTATAATACCCATAGTGGGTCTACACTAATCACTATAATACCATGAGGGTTACACTATACACTATAATACCCATAGTGGGTCTACACTATACCTATAATACCATAGAGGGTCTACACTAATACATATAATACCCATAGTGGGTCTACACTAATATATTACCATAGAGGTTACATAACCTACATCCATAGAGGTCCTAATACACTATAATACCATAGGTCTACACTAATACACTGTATACCAATATGGTTTACACTAGTACACTATAATACCCATGGAGGGTCTACACTAATACACTGTATTACCATAGAAGTCTACACTCTACTATAATACCCATAGAGGGTACTACACTATCAAGTACACTATATATACCCATAGAGGGTCTACACTAATACACTACAATACCAATAGAGGGTCTACACTAATCCAAGTACACTATAATACCCATAGAGGGTCTACACTAATACACTGTAATACCCATAGAGGTCTACACTAATACACTACATATACCAATAGAGGGTCTACACTAGTACACTATATTACCCATAGAGGGTCTACACTAATACACTACAATACAATGAGGGTCTACACTATACACTAATACCCATAGAGGGTCTATACTAATACACTTATACCCATAGGTCTACACTAATACATACAATACCAATAGAGGGTCTCACTAGTACACTATATACATAGAGACACTTTTACACTGGGTCTACACTAAAATTATCCATGAGGTTACTACACTAATACCATGAGGTAACTAACCTATAATACCCATAGAGGGTCTACACTAATACACTACAATACCATAGAGGGTCTACACTAATCCAAGTACACTATAATACCATAGAGGGTACTACACTAATACACTGTAATACCCAGGGTCTACACTAATACACTAAATACCATAGAGGGTCTACACTAATACACTACAATACCCATAGAGGGTCTAACTAATACACTATAATACCCATAGAGGGTCTACACTAATACACTACAATACACATAGAGGGTCTACACTAATCCAAGTACATATAATACCCATAGAGGGTCTACACTAATACACTGTAATACCATAGAGGGTCTACACTAATACACTACAATACCAATAGAGGGTCTACACTAATACACTATAATACCCATGGAGGGTCTACACTAATACACTGTAATACACATGGAGGGTCTACACAAATACACTATAATACCATAGAGGGTCTACACTAATACACTATAATACACATGGAGGGTCTACACTAATACACTATAATACCCATAGAGGGTCTACACTAATACACTATAATACACATGGAGGGTCTACACTAATACACTATAATACCCATAGAGGGTCTACACTAATACACTATAATACCATAGAGGGTCTACACTAATACACTTACATACCATAGAGGGTCTACACTAATACACTAAATACCCATAGAGGTCTACACTAATACACTTAATACCATGAGGGTCTACACTAATACACTATAATACCCATAGAGGGTCTACACTAATACACTATAATACCATAGAGGGTCTACACTAATACACTATAATACCCATGAGAGGGTCTACACTAATACACTACTAATACCCATAGAGGGTCTACACTAATACACTATAATACCCATGAGGGTCTACACTAATACACTATAATACCCATAGAGGGTCTACACTAATACACTATAATACCCATAGAGGGTCTACACTAATACACTATAATACCCATGGAGGGTCTACACTAATACACTATAATACCCATGGAGGTCTACACTAATACACTATAATACCCATAGAGGGTCTACACTAATACACTATAATACCCATAGAGGGTCTACACTAATACACTATAATACCCATAGAGGGTCTACACTAATACACTATAATACCCATGGAGGGTCTACACTAATACACTATAATACCCATGAGGGTCTACACTAATACACTATAATACCCAAGAGGGTCTACACTAATACACTATAATACCCATAGAGGGTCTACACTAATACACTATAATACCATAGAGGGTCTACACTAATACACTATAATACCCATAGAGGGTCTACACTAATACACTATAATACCCATGAGGGTCTACACATAATACACTATAATACCCATGAGGGTCTACACTAATACACTATAATACCCATAGAGGGTCTACACTAATACACTATAATACCCATAGAGGGTCTACACAATACACTATAATACCATAGAGGGTCTACATTAATACACTATAATACCCACAGAGGGTCTACACAAATACACTATAATACCATAGAGGGTCTACACTAATACACTATAATACCCATAGAGGGTCTACACTAATACACTATAATACCCATAGAGGGTCTACAAAATACACTATAATACCCATAGAGGGTCTACACTAATACACTATAATACCACATGAGGGTCTACACAATACACTATAATACCCATAGAGGGTCTACACTAATACACTATAATACCCATAGAGGGTCTACACTAATACACTATAATATCCCATGAGGGTCTACACTAATACATTATAATACCCATAGAGGGTCTACACAAATACACTATAATACCCATAGAGGTCTACACTAATACACTATAATACCCATAGAGGGTCTACACTAATACACTATAATACCCATAGAGGGTCTACACCTAATACACTATAATACCCATGGAGGGTCTACACTAATACACTATAATACATACCATGGAGGGTCTACACTAATACACTATAATACCCATAGAGGGTCTACACTAATACACTATAATACCCACAGAGGGTCTACACTAATACACTATAATACCCATAGAGGGTCTACACTAATACACTATAATACCCATAGAGGGTCTACACTAATACACTATAATACCCATAGAGGGTCTACACTAATACACTATAATACCCATAGAGGGTACACTACACTAAATACCCTAGAGTACACTAATACCATAAGTACCATGAGGTCTACACTAATACACTATAATACCCATGAGGGATCTACACTAATACACTATAATACCCATGAGGGTCTACACTAATACACTATAATACCCATAGAGGGTCTACACTAATACACTATAATACCCATAGAGGGTCTACACTAATCACTATAATACCCATAAGGGTCTACACTAATACACTATAATACCCACAGAGGGTCTACACAAATACACTATAATACCCATAGAGGATCTACACTAATACACTATAATACCACAGAGGGTCTACACAAATACACTATAATACCCATAAAGGATCTACACTAATACACTATAATATCCATAGAGGATCTACACTAATACACTATAATACCCATGGAGGGTCTACACTAATACACTATAATACCCATAGAGGGTCTACACTAATACACTATAATACCCATGGAGGGTCTACACTAATACACTATAATACCCATGGAGGGTCTACATAATCACTAATACCATAGGGTCTACATAATCATAAACCCATGAGGGTCTACACTAATGACACTATAATACCCATAGAGGGTCTACACTAATACACTATAATACCCATGGAGGGTCTACACTAATACAAGTACATTATAATACCCATGGAGGGTCTACATTAATACACTATAATACCCATGGAGGGTCTACACTAATACACTATAATACCCATAGAGGGTCTACACTAATACACTATAATACCCATAGAGGGTCTACTAATACACTATAATACCAAGGTCACTAATACACATATACCCATAGAGGGTCTACTATACATAAATACCATGAGGTCTAACAATACATATACCCATAGAGTCTACACAATACATAAACCATAGAGGGTCTACACTATCACTATAATACCCAGAGGTCTACACAATACACTATAATACCCAGGAGGGTCTACACTAATACACTATAATACCCATGAGGGTCTACACTAATACACTATAATACCACAGAGGGTCTACACTAATCATTATAATACCCATAGAGGGTCTACACTAATACTACTAAATACCCATGAGGGTCTACACAAAATACACTATAATACCCATAGAGGATCTACATAATACACTATAATACCCATAGAGGGTCTACACTAATACACTATAATACCCATAGAGGGTCTACACTAATACACTATAATACCCATAGAGGGTCTACACAGATACACTATAATACCCATGGAGGGTTACACTAATACAAGTACATTACCAATACCCATAGAGGGTCTACACAAATACACTATAATACCCATAGAGGATCTACACTAATACACTATAATACCCATAGAGGGTCTACACTAATACACTATAATACCCATAGAGGGTCTACACTAATACACTATAATACCCATAGAGGATCTACACTAATACACTATAATACCCATAGAGGGTCTACACTAATACACTATAATACCCATAGAGGGTCTACACTAATACACTATAATACCCATAGAGGGTCTACACTAATACACTATAATACCCACAGAGGGTCTACACAAATACACTATAATACCCATAGAGGATCTACACTAATACACTATAATACCCACAGAGGGTCTACACAAATACACTATAATACCCATAAAGGATCTACACTAATACACTATAATATCCATAGAGGATCTACACTAATACACTATAATACCCATGGAGGGTCTACACTAATACACTATAATACCCATAGAGGGTCTACACTAATACACTATAATACCCATAGAGGGTCTACACTAATACACTATAATACCCATGGAGGGTCTACACTAATACACTATAATACCCATGGAGGGTCTACACTAAGACACTATAATACCCATAGAGGGTCTACACTAATACACTATAATACCCATGGAGGGTCTACACTAATACAAGTACATTATAATACCCATGGAGGGTCTACATTAATACACTATAATACCCATGGAGGGTCTACACTAATACACTATAATACCCATAGAGGGTCTACACTAATACACTATAATACCCATAGAGGGTCTACACCAATACACTATAATACCCATGGAGGGTCTACACTAATACAAGTACATTACAATACCCATGGAGGGTCTACACTAATACACTATAATACCCATGGAGGGTCTACACTAATACAATACACTACAATACCAATAGAGGGTCTACACCAATACACTATAATACCCATGGAGGGTCTACACTAATACAAGTACATTATAATACCCATGGACTGTCTACACTAATACAAGTACATTACAATACCCATGGAGGGTCTACACTAATACACTATAATACCCATGGAGGGTCTACACTAATACACTATAATACCATAGAGGGTCTACACTAATACACTACAATACCCATAGAGGGTCTACACCAATACACTATAATACCCATGGAGGGTCTACACTAATACAAGTACACTATAATACCCATGGAGGGTCTACACTAATACACGTATACTATAATTCAAAGAGAATGTCTACTGATATAGAAGTACATTATAATGCTAAATAAATTAAAATAGCTCAAAGACAACGTGCAAAACTGAAATAACAAGGATTTGTGAGAGAGAAGAGAAGAGAGAGAGAGAGAGAGAGAGAGAGAGAGAGAGAGAGGAGAGAGAGAGAGAGAGAGAGAGAAGACAGAGATAAAGAAAGACACACAAGGGGACACAGACAGACAGACATACAGAGAAAAATAGACAGAGTTACAGAAAGCAAGACAGGAGAAGGAGAGAGAGCCGAGTAAGAGAAAGAGAAAAGAAAAGAAAGAAGAGAAAGAGAGAGAGAGAGATGGGGAGGAGAGATTGGGGAGTGAGTGAGGGACAGAGGAG
>JAPXFY010000027.1:12343263-12358263 GCA_030674185.1 Monoplex corrugatus | reverse complement strand
TGACTCCCGCATCGCATCCACCAACTGCAAAAAAATTAACCCTTTAATTCCCTCGCTCTATCCACCAGCTTTCTGCATGAAGCTAGAGGATAGAGTGAGGGGTTAAGGTTTTGCTGTTGGGTGGACAGGGTGCAGGGGTCAAAGGGTTAAAGATTACTATTCAAACTATCGAATAATTTCAAAAAAATGTGTGTTTGTTTGTTTGTTTGTTTGCTTGTTTGTTAGTCTGTTTGTTTGTTTGTGTGTTTGTGTGTTTGTTTGTGTGTTTGTTTCTTTGTGTGTTTGTTTGTTTGTTTGTGTTTATTTGTTTGTGTGATTTTGTTCGTATGACGCCTCACTCAACATCATGAAAAGTAATTGAAAATGTAGCTCCATACATCAAGTATAGTCGTACTGAAAACGTCTCCATGTGGTCCCCCACATAATCTAACAGGCAACATCGCACTCCAACAACCCTGGCTCAGTGAAAACTATCAAGCAGTAACGTATTTCCACGATCAAGTGAACAGAATTAACTCTTTTAGTTTGAGTGTTAGCCGACAACTTCAACAAGGACACCCTGTCTCTTGTCGCATTTCCATAACGTTCTCACGTTGGCGTCTTGAAGAAATTACGGCCCCTGCTTCCATCCGCTGTAAAATTGGCTCATTACAGGCAGACATGCTGCCAGCGCCTTCAATTATACCACTCTGGAAACAAACAGAACAGGATGTGATGTGAACTGCCGGCCTTAACTGGATACTGCCACTAAGTGGACACTTGGTGTAACATAGTCTAGGTAGGGCCTCAGGACCTGGCCAGCTCATGAGTTTATGTGCAGGCTTAAGGATTGTGCCATGATCACTACTCACGTGGCACCTGTGATGTTAATGCTTATGAAATTCGTTCCGAGCGCGGAGACGTCATCTTGAGAAACTGAAACTGAAATTCCAACAGGCACAGCAACGGGCATGCCATTTTGAAAACGCCCGGTTCTCCTCCGATCATCGTACAGACAATGGTCTTCCTCTCAGATGTCTTCTCTGTTCTGCAAGCTCTGGAGAATGGAAAGCTCCCCTCCTGACCAAGACCCACTAGTAAATCACAAGAACCAGAAGAGTAGTCCTCCAGTGGATCCCTGCTCACTGTGGAATACCAGAAAATGAGACAGTAGATGAACTAGGAAAAAGAGGAGCCCAGGAAGGTATACTACCGTAAAATTCGGGCTATAAGCCGCGACTTTTTTCACCAGCTTTAACACCTGCGGCTTAAAAAACGATGCGGCTTACTTGCGGATTTTCTCCGATTCCAGGAGCGTCATGCTCGCGTATATTCTTAGCTTCTCTTTAACTCACCAAAATCGCGTTTACCGTTCATGACTTTTCTGGTGAGCTCCATGTTAAAGTGTTAACTGTTAACTAGTCACGGTTTTAAATCAAATCCGCACACGATGAAGCATTCAGATCGGTATTCAGATCTGCTCTGCTCAAGCGTACACTCTTAACATGCCGAAAACGTGACGTAATGCCTACAAAGCAGCCTTCAAGTTGAAGGCGATCGACCTGGCCATTGAAAAAGTGCGGCTTATAAACCAGTGCGCTTATGCGTAAATATAGTTAAGATTTTTCTATAATTTAGTGGGTGCACCTTATATACCTGCCATGGTCCTGATGAGGCTCCACACCTGCCATAACCAGTTCAACGTCTGTGTGAACCACACGTTCAGACTGACACCCATCAGTACTGCCCTGCCCTTGAGGTCAAGAGGACAAAACGCATAA
Organism: Monoplex corrugatus; assembly: GCA_030674185.1. Taxonomy (NCBI): domain Eukaryota; kingdom Metazoa; phylum Mollusca; class Gastropoda; order Littorinimorpha; family Ranellidae; genus Monoplex; species Monoplex corrugatus. The sequence continues at coordinate 12,356,503 of JAPXFY010000027.1, read as the reverse complement.
TGTCATCTCTACATGTACCAAGTGGAGTAATTGAAGATATGGCAGACTATAACTCCTCTGACCACCAAGCTCCAAGGCAGCTTAACTTGCAGGAACTGGAAATAACTGCCACATTCATCGCCAGACCTGTAGACTGCGAACAAAAGAGAGAAGAAGTCAGATCATGGAAATTAAGCAACGTGGCCCCTGTTAGCACTTAGATGGGTGGTTTCATGGAAACACAAACTGTGTTGCCAACATCTTTCCTTTTCCCTCACATAGCATCTGTGGAGTTTGTTACATGAAGCCTTCCGACTGTAGACACGCTATCTTAAGAAACCTGAAACCGAAATTGAAATGAATGCATGCCTTGTAATGGAAACAAAAAATGGGTGGTCTGGTGACTTGATTGGAAGGGGCGGAGGGATACAAACTGTGTGCCATATACAACAACTAAAATCTGAAACTGTATAATTAACTGACTTTGTATTGTTTAAAAACAAAACATACAACAGACCAGTAGATATGACGTGTGTGTATGAGTTTTGCTGAATCCATTGTACATAAATCCTGTTCAGTTTTCTCAATGATATCGCAATAATGTTCAGCAGATATTGTCTTTATTTGTGTTTAGTCAAAAACGAATGAACAATAAGTTTGAAAAAGAAAAACTGTGTGCGTATCAATTCGCCTATATAGCTATTGTGTGAATCCGTTCAGCATTACGCACAAAAGATAGCTCCTTGAGGGAGAAGAGATGGAAACTACCTTTATTATCCTGTCCCTAAAATAGTTGAGATCTTTGCAATCTCTCTCTCCTTCACGACCTCTGGGTCATGGACCAAATTTTACCATCATTATTTTGTTTTACCTCCTAGCAACACAGCAGGCAGCTACTGTAGCATAACATCGTTCTTTCTGGCTGTCGGTAAGGACTTTTCATTGAGTTTGGAATTTGTTCCAGAGGAATTCATCATACTCAGATAATTCCAATGCGCTGCACCCCAGTGTACCAGACTTCTACAGCCTATGCAAAGTTCCATGCGGGTGCAAGGTTATGAAATGGTGAGTGGGGGAGAGAGAACCTATGAACCATTAAACTCGCACCATCCAAGACGATTGGAGTATTAAGGTCTGTAGCAAGCTAGCCAGTTTTTTTTATGTTGTAAGCTATATGTTGTATGCTCTAACAAGAACTCGGACCTCATGACAACCACCTTTCAAGGAAAAACAGTGGCAAAAAGGAAGAAAGGAGATCCCCATTCATACACGAGAACATAAGCAACATCAGTGGCCTAAATATTCAAGGAATTGTCCAAAAAAGTCAAGACAGAGAGCTCATGGCAACCATCTTTCAAGGAAAAACAGTGGCAAAAAGGAAGAAAGGCAGATCTCCAATCTCATACATCGAGAACATAGACAACATCAGTGGCCCAAATATTCAAGAAATTGTTCACAAAAGTCAAGACAGAGCAGCCTGGAGGGAGATGGTGGTGTCCAAGTGTGCAGCGGCCAACTTCGAACCGGTGACGCGACAGGTGAGACAGGTGGTGTAGGCTAGGACTAAACCAGAGACATCAGATCTTGAGTTTGTGGCTTTCTCAAGCTTCAGTTTCAGTTTCAGTTTCAGTTCTCAAGATGACGTTCCACGCTCGGAACGAATTCCATATGCACTAACTCACAGGTGCCACGTTATGGTGACTGTGGCACAAGCCTTAATTAAGCCTGCACATAAACCCATGAGCTGGTCAGGTCCTGAGGCTCTACTAGACTATGTTTTACCTAGTCTGTATTTCATACTGGTATTTTATCAGCCTACCACTGGGATCATCTTGGTTACATGTAAATGACATATGTATGTGTGTATTTTACCTTCAAAAAAGGAACATATAAAATAAATAAATAAATAAATAAATAATTCAAGGTCTGAATCACAACACAACTAGCTATTCTGTATTAACTCGTCTCACATGACAGACCCCCCCCCCCCCCTAGTCAACTGTCATGCTAAATGCTCAGCTATCAAGGTAGTGCTGACCAGTTAAGGCGATGTGGCCAGCTACAGTGGGTTTAAAACGGGCACTCTGCAGCAGACGGGGAGACGTTGTAATCACTTTCGCCCATATGGCGGCCATGTTGGACTATTGCTGCCGACCAATGTCAAGAGCACAGTTTGAACTTCGTTATCAGGGCTCCGTGTTGTGTATGGAGCGCAAACATCTTCTACGTTTTCTTTTTTTCTTTTTTTTTTTTTTAATTTTAATTTTTCTCTCCTCTTCAATTTTGTTCTTCTTCTTGCTTTCTTATTTTAGATTCAGTTTCAAATTCAAATAACTTTGTTATCTCTAAAAGATAAATTAACTGATTATTAGTGTTTTTGCTGCTTTCTTCTTCCAGGTTTCTCTTTTTGTTTTTTTTTGTTTTTTTTGTTCTGCCTCCCCCCCCCCCCCCCCCTCTTACATTCTATCTTCTTCGATTTCTGTCCCTTCTCTTCTATTTATTTTTTATGTTTTTTTTCTTTCTTTCTTTCTTTCTTTTCTTTCTTTCTTTCTTTTCACCTTCTCTCTCTTCTACTGTCTTCTCTTTTTTCTTCTTTTTTATTTGTGTGGTTAGCTAACTTTTTTCATTTTAATTCTTCGCCTTTCCTCTTCTTTCTTGCTTACTTTCTTCTTGCTTTCTTTCTTCTTTCTTTTGTTCTTTCTTTCTTTCTTTCTTTCTTTTCCTTCTCACTTCCTCCTAATACTCAGTTTATTTTTTATCCCCTCAAGCCTTTGGTTGCGTGAGTATCGAAGCTGAATCTGTTTTGGAAATCAATACCACCGCAACCCACCCTCCCAAAGCGCGCCTACTGATAAAACGCTCCGGCTTGGGTTTGTTTACAGAGAAATTACAGCAAAAAGTCTGTCCAAGAGAAGTTACAGTAAGAAATAAAACAACTCCGGTATCTTACAGAGGAGAGAGAGAGAGAGAGAGAGAGAGAGAGAGAGAGAGAGAGAGAGAGAGAGAGAGAGAGAGAAAAGAGAAGAGAGAGAAAAAGAGCGAGAGTAGACAGGACAGATAGACAAGCCAGATAGACAGACACACAGACACACACAAAAGAGAGAGAAGAGAGAGACGAAGAGAAGAGAGAGAGAGAAAGAGAGAGAGGAGAGAGAGAGCAAATAGATAGAGGCTGAAGACAAACTCAGATCTGAAACTGATAGCAGAGGAGAAACACAGAAAAGGAAGGAAAGAAAGAGACAGTATGTACGACATACTTAATTAAAGCAAATCAAAAACCTAAATGAAAAAGGAACGTAAAAAGGTCGGAGAAAGAAAGAAAGAAAGAAACGAACAAATACATAGATAAATAAACAAATAAACAAATCAATAAATATATGAAACTGAAAATAAAGACTCCACGTTTGAATTGATCCATTACTGCATTCAAAACAGTGAATACACAGAACCATCTTTTTACAGGAACATCGCAATCGTCAAACATCTACACAACAGAATAGTCACTAAACAACGATGAAAGCTCGATTTCTCAGTCAACAATTCTGTACATCAGATGATCATCACGACAAAGCAACCTACAAACACGTTCAATCATCACCATAACCATTAACAACAGCAACAACAACAACAACATGCTCCGCATCAAAACAAGCGACCACACACAAAGCTGTTTCGCCACGTGACACGAGCATGAGCCAATCAAATGAAATCCACTCTGTCAGGAGACAGAAACAAGAGCCAATGAAATTCATACACCATGTCATGTGAGACGAGAATTATCCAATCAGATGTATTGTATTTTATGACAAGGGCACCAGCCAATGAAATCCATTCATCTTGTCGCGTGACACGAGCATGAACCAATCAAATCCATGGTGTCAAAAAAAAAAGAAACATGATCCAATCAGAATTTGTTTCGTAGCGCGATACGAGTTCGGGACCAATCAAAATCCAGTATGTAAATTGAGACAAGTGAGAACCAATCAAAACAAAACCAGGATCTCGTAAGCTTGTCATGTCGTCATCAGAATGGTTTTCTAGTCAGTCACAAACAGTGACGTCATCGAATACGTAAAGCCCAAAAGCCGTGAGCAAGGAATCCATTGCAAGTCTGCCGGAACCAGAGACTGTCGAACCAGAGACACACAACCAGAGACTATGTACAACAGCAAAAAGATATCCCATAATATACAGAATCAGCTAAAAACACTGTTTGATTTTCACATTCAAAAGTAGCAATCATACATGTATATAAGTAATACATAATAGATCATGTGATAGTTCACGTAAGCAACAGTTTTGGTGAATACAAAATACGTTCTCATATTATTAACAATAGTAGATCAAAATTCCAGCTAAATTTTTTAATTCATTTGGATAGCAAATATTCATTTTTTTTCCTCAATAATCAACACCAAATTGAAATCCAAAAAGAAAGGAAAAAAAAGGATCATATGCACATCCTTTTGATAGAAGTTGAGAGGGACAGTTGTTAAAATCACAAATAAATTTCTAATCAAAATACATATTTTATCATCAATAGGGAACAAACTTTAAAAGAGAGAGAGAGGGAGATGAGAGAGAGAGAGGAGAGAGAGAGAGAGAGAGGGAGATGAGAGAGAGAGAGAGAGAGAGATGAGTGAGGAGAGAGGAGAGAGGAGAGAGAGAGAGAGAGAGAGAGAGAGAGAGAGAGAGAGAGGGGAGAGAGAGAGTGTGTGTGTGTGTGTCTGTTGACAAGAAGTCATTCCTACATGGTTCTGTAAGTGCCTCATGTAGCATTTTAAAATCCATCAAACCGTGCATGCATGTGCATGTGTATATAAACAAACGATTTATTTATTTGATATATATTATATAGTTTATATGTGGTGAATTTGGGATTTCCGATTAAAGCGTGTATATCTGATTCATATATCATGTAGTCATCTTGGATTAAGATACAGTTGTACCATGTCTTGCGATTTTAATACAATCACCTTCTTACTGAAATACTGGTAGTTCGTTTGACATCAGATCTTATGGATAATAATTGCGCTTTGTTTGTTGGTTTTCTTTGTTTAATTTTTCTAGGAAACACAAACACTGAAATACAACACGAGTACCGTTGGAAGTGCATTTATGCATAAAGAACAATAAATGTAAAGCACAACTGTGCATTAAGACAGGCATAAATTGAATTAATACAGAAGTGAAAAAAAGACAAAAGGAATGCACAAATATGAAAAGAAAATGTGCCAAAGACAATGAGTGCCAGCATTCGTGTCAACGAATGAAAAAATGAATTTGTGAACAAGTGAGTATGTGTGTGTGTATGCCGATGTGAACACGCACATGTGCACACTCCTGCTCCGACATATTGTGAAACAGTCCACCATTCTCGAAGCAAAATCGTCCAGACAACAAAAAGTCCACGAGATGACGTCAACAAGCAAAGCTTTGGTGTCACCACTACACAGCTGACGCAACCGTACGTCACTGTATGACATCACACTTTTTGAAAAAAAAAATTGAGCATCACCCGTAAAACGAGGTGATCACAGAAACACACATTTCAGACGATGATCCTTCCACTTTCATTCTCCTCAACAATATGGCCACAGAACAGTATTTCGGAGAAAAGCCAGCACTGTGTATATGTACAGCAACATCGACACCACATTCCGTTTTTTTTAGAGATGTGATGTCACAAGTCACAAAGTCCTGCAAGAAACGGCAAACATCTGGCTAGTTATTTGCTTTAAAAAAATGGCGTAGTATTGTGTTGATAAAAGCCCAGTAAACCGAACACAGTGCTAGATTCTTCTTTTAAATGGAGTTTTGTCAGCGTGCTTTCGTGGTGAAGTTGTCATTAACTGGCTATGTATGCCAAACGTCCATGAACTCTAAGCCTGCAAAGCTAGTTCTTCAGGGTGTGACACCCGCTAGCTAATATACACAGCACATTTCACGTACTGACAAAAATGGGTTCATTGAATGAGCATGCGTATAACCACGCCGACCAAGAAAGCCGGCACAGGAGTGAAGCCATGGTCAGTTTTAATCAGATTCTAAAACAATGAATGGTTTTTGTTGTAGGCGGTATGTTAAAAAGAACATATGTAAAGGATACTGTACTCACCGAAAGGAAACAATACAGAAACAATAGAGAAACAATGCAACGCTTATTATAAAGACAACGCTTTTTTCTGGATGTCACATTTGGTGGGAACCACTGCTTAGAAAAGAGTGTGTTTTCATACATAGCCATTCCACTGACTGTGAACGTAATGACTGCACTTTGTGATATATGTCGACCGCCAAAAGACAATATCCAACACACTCGTACGTCTTAAGCGGTAAAACATTTGGAACTGGTTTTTATGAACATTTGATAGATAAATAATTTTGTTTTGGTAAATTAATGTTGAGTTTGTTAGTCAAAGGTAAAGAAGTCTGGAACGTAACAAACAGAGGGCAGGCACGGATCAGAAAGTCACGACTGTCAGCACTCAGCTAGGGAAGCAAGCAGCTGTATGGAGACGAGGTATACAGCCCGTCCTGGTCCCTGACTTTCAAACCAAACCTCAGTTTATCGTGTACCGACAGGACAAAGCGACCCATCCCATTTGCTAAATTGCAGAGCAGTTCCTAACTCAGAACCACACCAGCGTTATATCTTGGACATTCCGCCGAGCATGTTTGGGATGAGCTAGGTCGCAGAATCCTTAAAGGACCCCCGAAATCCAAGACATCGAAGATATGGAGTGCAGCCTTCTATAGAAATGGACCAACATTCCACATGTTTTTTTTTTTCCAGAGGCTGGTTCAGTTGATGAAGAGCAAATGCCATGGATGCATCAACGTCCGGGATGGTCACGTGTGATAAGGAGAAAACAACTGCTCCCTGGCTTACTCCTGACAGTTGTGGTTTTCTGATCCATAGGCCCACCTGTGTCTGTTGCATTCTGAAGATTCTTATGGCTGACTAAATAACGTCAAATTTAAATTTCATCGAAACAAAAAGTAATGATTTACCAAACACTGATAAAAACCAGTTCCAAATGTTTTTACCATTTATGAGTTATGAGTGTGCTGAATATTTTCTGTTGCCAGTCAGTGAAGGTCATGTCTTAGTCAGTAAAACATCATCAGCGCGTTTACAAGTTTTACGTGTAAAAGTAAGCGTAGAGTATACAGCCTTGGCACGCAGTCTTATTCCAGAATAGGATCCTATAGCATCGTGATTATCATCCCCATCTTCGTCATCATCGTAACATTATGTAACATTGCTCCACATTTTGTGTCCATTTATCGCAGCCTTGCAAATGGGAGAGAAAAATAAAAAATATGCGCAGGCTTGTAACGTCTGCTGTGATTGTTTCGGGTCTTTTATCACAAAACACCCGCGGTGTCAGCACACACCAATACGTTTTACAGTCAGATTAGCACGATGTGCTTAGCGCAAAGGACATGATCCGAGCACTGTATAGCCTCATCCCAGCTAAGTAACATCGTATGAGCTATTGGAGTTATTGGAGTTATTTCAAGACGGATTCAGCGCACTTGGACAACTCCATATGCGCTCCACCCAAATCTGCCAGCAATTATCTTTAGAGATTTCCTGAGCCTGCACAAAACCCTAGATGCGCTGACAAGGTCTTGAAACGGAAGGACTATGAACACTAAGCGACACCAGCAGAATGATGGAACATCAAGATGGGAGCGAACAGGCCAGTGGACCTATGAAACACTAAGCTGACACCACCAGAATGATGGAAACATTAAGATGGGCAGCGAACAGGCCAGTGGACCTATGAAACACTAAGCTGACACACCAGAATGATGGAAACATTAAGATGGGCAGTCAACAGGCCAGTGGACCTATGAAACACTAAGCTGACTCCTCCAGAATGATGGAAACATTAAGATGGGCAGCCAAACAGGCCAGTGGACCTATGAAACACTAAGCTGACTCCTCCAGAATGATGGAAACATTAAGATGGGCAGCGAACAGGCTAGAGGACCTATGAAACACTAAGCTGACACCACCAGAATGAAGGAAACATTAAGATGGGCAGCGAACAGGCTAGAGGACCTATCAAACACTAAGCTGACATCACCAGAATGAAGGAAACATTAAGATGGGCAGCGAACAGGCCAGTGGACCTATCAAACACTAAGCTGACACCACCAGAATGATGGAAATATTAAGATGGGCAGCGAACAGGCCAATTTTTAATGTTGCGGGCCGGGATTGAACTCGAGATAACAGATCTTGAGTCCACGGCTCTAGCAACTATAGTACACCGGAAGTAAAACTCAACGTTTCTCTATTGTTCTGCACACTGTAAGTACAGTATCCTTTTATCATGCAACTTTGACTAGTTTGGTGATGGAGATGTAACATGCCAGTAACCAGACGATTGCTGTTGAAAGTTCATCACGAAAATTATACACACACCTACATTCATTCTTCATCATCATTTCTGCCCATCCACCAAAACAGAATTTTCTTGAAGCATGTAGGAAAATTCGCCATAAAAATAACAACGTATTTGGGTAATTCCCAAACATAAACCAATTCTGATGGCTCATCTCGAAAGGATACTTCACTCAAATTTCCTCTTACTGGACACATATTATTTTTAGTGGTCATCTATCGCTGCAGACGTCTTAGGAATCATCATAACACCAAAAATCTACCAAAGGTAGAACTTCCTGTCTTCCGCTAGTATCATACAGTATTCCTCAAAATTCAAATCGAAAGTATGATATGCATGTATACATACATATATGTATAATATATATATATATATATATATATATACATATATAATGAATATATATAATGTATATATATAATATATATATATATATATATATATATACATACATACATATATATGTATACATATACATATATATCGAAATAATAACATGAACACTTTTGTCATTAAAACAATGCAGTTTTTGAGGAGCTTGTACAAAACAGTGAAGCTGTGAACGGGAAAGATGAATGGCATAACACTGCCTTCATCGGAGTAATGTACCATTTCTGAAGAGATCCAAAACGACAGATCCCTAAATCCCCATCGTGCACAATCATTTGATCACTTTTGAACATTAATCTCTAGGACATCTAAACATAACTTTCATCGAAAGTTTTGTGTCTGAATTTCCCAGCCTGAATATAACTACATTCCTACTGTTCACTTCTGGTTTTCCTGTGGCAAGAAAGCCTGATTGCATGACAGTTCCAGCCATCATGTATCGTTTTTGTTTTCAAAATTTACAGGGATCTGTGACACAGAAACGTGAATAACCACGTGATTGCCTTTGATGGTTCATCAAGCAACAACAATGTGCAAATATTTCCATACATCAATCAAACATTCTTTTCGAAATGTTAAACGAAATGATAATTATATATGTGCTTCCAATATCACGACAATAAGCATTTCAGACATTCCATTTATAATCACTGTTTCAAAAGATCCATCTATAACGACCATCTCAGAAGATCTACCTATGTCACAATCCTGTATCTGTGCAAAATCATTATCAGGCTTATCAAGGTTGTAGAATCAGCACAATATAACTGAAATATTCATATCGATTCGTAGATTCAGCACAGAATAACTGTACTTACACCAATGGCCTACTATTAGACGAATCTTTCAAAAGCTTGAAATGAAAAATTTACATATTTCAAGTACACCAGTTTTGCAGAACTACCTAGACATCTATGCACATTATGACCATCATGAAATGTGGTAATCGTTTCTGAAAGAGTAAGCATGAAAGTTTAATAACAACTTAATAAATACGATTCCTGTAGACCTGCGAAAGACTCTACACACTCTGCAGACTCAAGACAGCAGAATTTCCAACCAATTATGTAGGTACCACAGTCATCAGTCATCAGACCTCGTCTCTGCTGGTTTAACCAGATATTTACATAACAACATCACCAACATCCATCATACTCATCGACACTGCAGATTTGACCGAAAATATACAAACATTTCCATAGCTATCAAAGACATGGCGTTTGCAGACACAAAGCAAAGCTGATTTTTTTCCCCAAGCCACCTGTGATGGCTACCCACAGTCACCACGTCCTCTTTGTCCAGATGTAATCAGAAATGTACACATTTACGCTGTCTCGTCTGTAGACTGAAGCAGAAAATTACATGTATAACCACAGGCATCAAAGATATCGCTTCTAACGATTAAAAGCCATTAATATTTCTGAGCCACCTGCATCGGCAACCATAACCAAGTCTCTCTTTCTGGAGATTTAACCCAAAATTTACATATTTCCATCACTTTGTATACAATCTCCACAGATTTACCATAAAATGAGATTAAAATAGAGAGAGAGAGAGAAAACACAAATTACCAGTCACCAGATATAAAGCTTCTTCAGATCTCAGACTCCAAAATCTCCCAGCCACAATTAATCATCAAACATATCTCTTCTGCAGATCCAACACAGCAGAGTAGCTAGCCTGAAGACGAGCACTTTGAGACTCCAGCCGTTGTCTTAAGTCCTGCAGAGTTTCCAGAAGAATCCGCTTGCGATGGATGTCCAGGAGACGTTGGAAGCGCAGCTTCTGCTGCTGCCGCACCATCTCCTCCTCTCGGGCCTCTCGGATCTTTCTGCTAACTATGCGTTTGCCTTGGCGTAAAAACTGAACCTTGTCTTCAAGACTGGCTTTCACCTGTTGAAGGTTTCGGCCTGTAGAAGGTGGGTTGTCAAATAACCGAGGAGGAAGGAACCTTTTAGATGAAGGAACTAACGCCAGTTTAGATGCCCGGCTGGATTCGAAATTTCCCTCTTCTGGGTTGGTGATGTCATTTTTCTCTGACGTCATGCTGGTATCGAGGCATGAGCAGAAGTCTTCCTCCCCTGCCTCACTTCCGTGGTTTCGGGGCGTGCTGGTGAAGATGGTGGATGGAAGTTGGAAGGGACCTTCCAACTCTTTCGCCTCCTCTGACCTGGAAGACAGATGGTCATGCAGGACACAGGGCGAAACGCTCCTCCCTCTCTCCTCAGGAGGCAAGATGACGTCACTAAATCTTGTGACGTCATAGGGGTAAGGTACGACGTGATCGTAGCTGGAGTGTCGATTAACTTTCCGTCTGCACGATCTGTGGACTCCTTCAGGAGGTGCGTCTTCTTGGCTGTCCTTTGAACCCGAACAATCTGCATCCCACGAGCAGTGTTCGGATTTATCCTTCATCCTCGCAGCACACATGCCTGATTGGTTCCCTCCCAAAGCGCCTTTCCTGGAACAGTTCCCATCCATGATGTTGAACTCGAAGGTGCAGGAAATGCGCTGCGAGCAAAGGTCTCCAGCATTCTCAAACATTTCGGACGATGGTTTGTGTTTGGGGAGTTTTCGTATAACGTTCCTTTTCGGGACAGCTCCTGAGGCGACCGCAATGTCAGAACATTTGGTGGAATCACTGGCTGTCTGACTCGTCACATCGCTGTCGGAAGTTTTGGACATTTTGTCGTCTGCGGTGGTGGTAGTGGTGGTGGTGGTGGTAGAGTCGCTGGAGTATTCAGTATTTGCGGCGATATTGTTGTTGTTAGTGGTGGTGTTATTGTTGTTGTTGTTATTGTTGTTGTGGCTGTTGTTGTTGTTGTTGTCGTCTGTGACGATACGACCGTCACGGCTAAGACTGGAGTAACCGGTGTCTGTAGAGTTCTGCATGATATCAGGAACGAGCCATAATCGAGACCCCTCCACCCACAGCGTAGACTCTTCCTCTTCCTCCTCTTCCTCCTCTTCCTCAGTCGCACATCCACTTCCTTCCCCTGTCTGCCAGTCACTTCCGCCACTGGCCAGCCATTCAGATCCACTTCCGTTGCTCGTCACCCAATCGGAGCTGCTCTCTGTACTAGCCAGCCAATCCGAACTAGAGTTGTCTTCTTCGTCATCAAAATCTGTCTGCACAGCAACGTCGACCGTGGGCAGTTCTTCAGAGGAAACCACGTGTTGATTTGACGCGTCAGTTAACGTGCTGTCCAGTAAGGTGTCTCGACTCTCTGTCCTCAACGAATCTGTACACTGCAACGCTTCAGCGAAAGTGGCATAGTCCAGAACTGTTGAGACACCAGAACCAGAAGTCTGAAGAATCAGAGTGTCTTCAGAATCGATATTATAGAGATCTATCAAGGAATCGGATTTATCTTCTTGTTTCGAAGAATCCAGAGTAGACTCGAAACTCACATCTGCACTGTCTTCGTACTCAGAACTAATGTTCTGAGCCAGCTGCTCGATGTTGCTGGTGATGACACAAATGTCATCGCAGGGTGACAAGATAGAAGACTCATGTACACCAGTGATGGTGTAGAAGTCCACAGAATCAGCTTCACAAAAAAATTCGCCAGGAAGGTAACCCGGCACGAGCTCTCCAAACGTTCCTGGCACTGCTCTGCTTCTCTCAGACACCACACACCTCTCTGGATGAGCAGTTTCGAAATGCAGCGAATCTTTACTATTCCCTAAACTCCTAGATCTTGTCGGGGGAGATCGACTGCTGGAATCTGAATCCCAGAACTTGGAATCCCGGTTAGCGATGAGAGCTTTGGATGAGGAAGAAGGACAAGAGGACCGTGCCTTCACGCGGAATTTGGGTTTGGATTTGGGTGAAGCTGAAGACGCAGCGATTGTGAAGTTTTTGACCAGTTCCAGGTCTCTGTCCACACTTCGGCGTTTGGTGTTGAGATTCCTCTGTTTTCTGCTGGTGGTGACCTTGTGTTTGTCCTTCTCGCTGGAGGAGGTGGCGATGTCCCCGATGCCGCTGTCCAAAGTGGAATAATACTGCTCCGTGTCCGTGTGATGAGTCTCGAAAGCGATATGACGCGTCAAGTCTGACGCCTTCACCTCAGAATGATGACGGCGGTGTCGCCGATGACGATGCAGTTGAGTCTCGCGCGTCGCGCTGACGTCGCTACTGAACGACGTCAGAGGTGACGTACTGTCTGACGATGAAGGAGGGGCGGGGGAGGAGGAGGGTGACTGGGAACGGGAGGAAGGACAAGGGGACGAAAGACTTCTCACGCTGTAAGGACTGGGTCTGGGCGACGGCAACCAGGGGTTGGTCCGAATCCGGGAGCGACTCCGGGGTCCTCTCTGCGATCCCGGCGTTGACGATTCGAAGGAGGTGACGCTGTCCGGATACCCGTGGCCAACCGTGTAGAAACTGGAGCAGTCCCAATCACTGTAGCGTTCGTGAGCCGCCCAGGAACTGCAGACCGGTGAAGCGT
>JAPXFY010000027.1:12330763-12335763 GCA_030674185.1 Monoplex corrugatus | reverse complement strand
TGATTTTCAGGAAGGGTGGACATTTATCAAAACACGAAAAATGGTTCTATGGAATTAACGAGGTTAAAGTTGTTAATTCTTATAAATACTTAGGAATGATATTTTCGACAAAATTAAGTTTAAATTATGCATGGGAAGAATCTTGTAATAAAAGGAAAAAGGGTGTTATTGAAATTCTAAAATCCTTACGGAAGCTCAATTCTATTGATTGTAATTTATATTGGAAAATGTTTGATACACAGATAGAACCTTTACTTACATATGCAACTGAAGTATGGGGTCTTACTGTAAATCCACATATGGAAAAAGTGCATACATATGCTATAAAACGTTTTTTGGCTGTACCAATTCACTCTTCTAATACTGTTTTATATGGAGAAACTGGAAGATATCCTTTATACATTAGAACTTTTGTGAAGAGTATTAAATACTGGTTGAAATTGTTAAGGCTTCCACAATCTCGGTTATGTAAACAGGCATATGAAATGATGGAAATAGGAAAACAGAACTGGGCCTATCAGGTAAAAAAGGCTTTATCAGAACTTGGGTTTGGAATCGTGTGGTTGTCCCAGGGAGTAGGAAATGAGTGTCAGTATATTAATGAATTTAAAGACAGGCTTATTTGTTCGTTTAAACAAAATTGGCACTCAGATATGGAAAACAAAGAAAAATATAGTTGGTTCTTCTGATTTAAAGATGTTTTTCAAACCGAAAAATATCTCAGTGTTGTTACGGATAAATGGCAAAGAACTAATTATGCAAGATTTAGATTAAGAACACTTGGTTTCAATGCAAATAAAAATTGGTTTCAACCTGGGACGTCCACAGAATATCCTTGCTCCTTATGTGGAAACAATGTCGATAATGAAAAACACTTTTTATTCCAATGCCAAATTTTTGACACAATACGTGGAAAATGCAAAGTTTTTGAATCCGACATGGCCAAAAGACAAGATGTTGTATCTATTTTGTCGTCTGATGACGAAGTCATAATCAAATCAGTGGCACTATACATTGCGGAAGCACAAAAAATAAGACATAACACTTACAAGCCCGACAATAGTGCTAGACAATATCATACTGGGATTAATTTAATCTCTTTTGACTGACGTGGGCTATATCACGTTAACTCCAAAAGAAGCCGCTTTATTATAGACTCTGTTTTGTAAAGAGCTGTTTTCATTTGCTTTATTTTGCTTTGTTTGCCGATAATCTAAGAGTAGCTAATAATATGAAAATATTGGTATATTTGTAGAATATGTTAGAAGTGGATATTGAAAGGGTATATAGACACTTAAGGGTCTACTATACATGTTAACAAAAAAACAAAAAACAAACAAAAAACAAACCAAAAACAAATAAATAAAAGGCATAGTTATGTCCCTTGTTAACAGAGTATTATGGGGCAGTTATGTGAAGATTATATTATTATCAATAAATGTAAAGTTTGGGTGGTCTAGCCCAGATGTTTCATCATATTACAGTTTTGATGTGTGTGTGTGTATGTGCGTGCGCACGAGCGCGCGCCCGCGTGTGAGTGTATATGGGTGCGTGTGTGTGGGTGTGGGTGTGTGAAACAGATTTTGGTTTGCCTAAACCTAGACAAATTATTGGCCTGAATGTAGGAACACTGTTCTGATATTTTTTGTTTGTTTGCATTATGTAGTACTGATAAAATGGATGATTGTTCATTATATATGATTTGAATATGTTCGACTGTTTTTTTTTTGATTATGCGTGAAGAATTTGCGCACATACAAAGAGTGGATTATGTGTCGCACTACTGGAAAATTGTTATCCCCCTTGTCAAAAGACCTTTTCGGGTAATGACAATAAACAGTTTCAGTTTCAGTTTCCCTCTTTCTTTCTATCTCTCTCTCCCTCTGTCTGTCTGTCTGTCTGTTTCTCTCTTTCTTTCTCTCTCTCTCAGTCTGTCTGTCTGACTGTCTCTGTCTATCTCTTTCTGTCTGTCTGACTGTCTCTTTCTTTCTCCCCCATCTCCCCCCCCCCCACCTCTCTCTCTCTACGGAGCGCCCTGGGGATACAGAGAAGGTTCGGGGTCATTTGCCTAATGGATGTCAACTTCCCGGGGATCAAACCATAACACCTACGTTCCTACAGACAAACACTGCGCCAACTACAAATCAGAAACACCGACACTTGTGCTGGCTGCCTTCTTGATTCACACTACAGATGACACATGCTATCAAGCGGTCTTCCTCTCAGATGTCCTCCCTGTTCTCCAGACCCCGGAAAATGACAAACTCACCCACCTGACCAACGCCTTCTAGTAAGTCAGAAAAATCAGAAAAGTAGTAGTCCTCCAGTGGTTCCCCACTCACTGTTGAATACCAGGAAACTGCACGGTAGATGAGCTTAGGGAGAAACTATTGGACGGACTTGCAGGATGGCTGAGGACAAAGAGGGTGGAGGATGTACTTACAGCGGCAAGGGATAGATGCATGTGGAGGGCCATGATCGCCAA
This sequence comes from Monoplex corrugatus, assembly GCA_030674185.1. Classification (NCBI taxonomy): domain Eukaryota; kingdom Metazoa; phylum Mollusca; class Gastropoda; order Littorinimorpha; family Ranellidae; genus Monoplex; species Monoplex corrugatus. Next base: position 12,333,278 of record JAPXFY010000027.1, on the reverse strand, counting down.
CGCCATGTGGCAGGGCACATGATGATGATGAAATGAGCTCAGCAAAAAGAGGAACCCAGGAAGACAAACCAGACAACAGCATCAGCTTCAGCGAGATCAGGAGCATCATCAGACAACACTTTAAGCCACGGATAGAAAACAAAACAAACAAACAAAAAAACCAAACGACTACCAGCTTTTTTCCCAGAGAGCAGCAAGTGATACCGATGAGGCTCCTCACCAGCCACAACCAGCTGAACGCCCATCTGAACCGCTAGTTCAAACAGACGTCCCCACCTAGCGCCCCCTTCGAGGTTGCCACTATCAAGTGGAGCGACAGGGGACATGGCTGATGACAACTGAGTTAATGGGGGTAGGGAGAAGAGAGGCAGAATGGTTCAGACGTTCGCCTGCCTATAACTAAACTCAGGCTCCAGGGTTCGCTCCCCGTAGAGGCCTCGACTTTTCTCCTCAGTTTGACCGGAAAATCGAACTGAACGTCTGTTCCTTCGAAAGGGGACGAAAAACCTGTCGGACCCGTGTGTCTTCTGGCTGCGCACGCTAAAGATCCCACGACAGTTGAAAATCGTGAAGAGCAGGGCATTGCCCATCTGCCTTGGTATAAAATATTGGAGAGATAGGTTAATTTTCCAGGTCCCACCCCTTGAAGACTAATTAGCCTTCTTGCCTTTCTGAAGTCTTGTTGAAAAAAATATGAATATGAATATGAATTTGAAACGAGGGAGAGGGGATGGGCGCAGCCCACGTGGTGCTGACCCCGGGAAAAGTTGAGGTCTCTGCCACCTCACTCCTCTACGACTCCGGATTTATGGAACTATCTTGGTAGGACCTCAGGACCTGGCCAGCTCTTGGGTTTATGTGCAGGCTTAAGGCGTGTGCCACGATCATTCTGGATCTTCTCCATCACATGGCACCTGTGACATTAGTGCGCATGGAATTCATTTTGAGCGCGGAGACGTCATCTTGAGAAATTGAAATTGAAACTGAAACCGACTACAACTCCTCTGTAAAAACCCGTCCACATTCATCACTAAAAAATGTATATGGCCTGATCACGTAGATGTCGAACGGAAAAAGAAGAAGAATTTGTCTGATGGTTGTCAGCAAGTTCCACCCACCAGATAGCTGTACACAATTTGTACCCTTGTTTCCAGTGCCAGCCAACGTGACCCCCCCCCCCCAATCCCTCCTTCCTGCTCACCACCTCTATCACCGATCCCCCTTCCCTCCCCTCCCCATCACACACTCACACACAGCACAAAGATGTAATATACAGTATAGCTCAGTGACAACGTACACGCGCGCATGCACCTATACGCCAATCCACCCCACGTTTCCGATATGACCTTTACAGCTGAGCTATCGCGAATCCATCACTGTGCTTTTATGCCAGGAACCTACATGAAAAGGTCAAATTGTCCGTTTATATGACTACGTGTTATGCTCGGGGACAAATAACATGCTGTGTTGGTTTCCTCTCTCTGTCTGTCTCTGTCTCTGTCTCTGTCTCTCTATCTCTGTCTTTCTCTCTCTCTCTCTGTCTGTCTTGTCTCTGTCTCTCTGTCTCTGTCTCTGTCTATGTCTCGCTGTCTCTGTGTCTGTCTCTCTGTCTCTCTGTCTCTGTCTCTCTTTCTGTCTGTCTGTCTCCGTCTTTGAGCTGTGCTTGTTGCAGCAAACAAATGTCATGTGTATAGAACAGCAATGGCAAGTTTGAAAAATGGCTTCTAGCCAATAGCTTTTACCGTTGGAAAATAAAGAATCATCGTCATTGTCATTGTCATTGTCATTCTCTCTCTCTCTGTCTTTTAAAATGTTTTAATGCATTCCGATTTTTTCCTGGGGGCGTACCATATATGCATTATTTTGCCCACACTGTGTAGGCGTATGTTGCTACACAGTCTGCATACTCCATTTCTGCGGTCGTGCATGCTGGCTGTTTTCATGTTCCTATCACAGAAACCCCTCAGTCAGAAACAGGCCCAAACCTGTACTTCAGTCTGAGACAAAATGTTGACAAATGGTCTGGCAAAGGCAGACAAACTAAACCTCTACGACTGAAAGCTTAGGATTAACCAACGTAGAACCCCTCAAAGCAGGAACAGGCCCATACCTGTACTTTTAGTCTGAGACCAAAATGTTGGACAATGTCTGGCAAGGCAGACGAACTAGCCTGTAGTGAAAGCTTAGGATTAACCAACGTACACCCCCTCAAGTAGAAACAGGCCCTTACCCGTACTTCAGTCTGAGACATGATGCTGACAACATCTAACTCACCAACATTGCCAACATCTTGTTTCAGAATGAAGTACGGTATGGACCTGTTTCTAGCTGAGGAGTTTCTGTGATATCCCGATAAGCTACCAGACACTGACGTGACTTACATGATCTTTAACGTGCATAAGTCATGCTCTGCGTCAGTCATCATCATCATCAGGTGCCCTGCCGCATGGCGTTGGCGATCATGGACTTCCATCTGTCTCTATCTCTTGTTGCCCTGAGCATTTCCTCCACCCTC
>JAPXFY010000027.1:12305763-12308263 GCA_030674185.1 Monoplex corrugatus | reverse complement strand
ACACACACACACAAACACACACGCATACACACATACCACACAACACACACACACACACACACACACACACACACACACACATAGACCACATACGAAACAGTCTACACACACACGTGTGCGCGCACACACGCACAAACAATCAAGCATACACACATACATACATACATACATACATACATACATACATGCATACATACGTACATACATAATACATAATACATACATACATACATACATACATACATACATACATACACACACATACATACATATATACATACATACCTACATTAATACATACTTAAATGCATGCATGCATAGATACATGCATGCATATTACATACATACATACATACATACAAACAAAAATACATACATACATACATACATACACACATACATACACATACATACATGCTTACATACACATACATAATACACACATACATACATACATACATACATACATACACACATACATACATACATACATACATACATACATACATACATACATACATATATACTTACATACTTACTTGCGCACATACGCACATGCACAAACGAACAAACAGCAAATCACAACAACAACAATAACAACAAGACACAACAACCCCAACAACAACAACAAATCCAAATATATTCAAACCACGTACAAAGGGCGTTGAACTAACCCATTATCTCGCTTCCTAATCCCCCCACCCCACCCCATCCCACACCTCCACCCACCCACCCACCCCCTCCTCTCCCCCCTCTCCACACACACACACACACATAGAAACACACAACTTCACCTGCCACCTGGATTTGCGGTTGGTTTGAAAGTGATATCAGTAGAAATGTCAACATGGCGAAAACTCTTCCATCTGGGGGTACCGAGAAAATCCGTACGTACATGTACACCGACACCTTTGCTTACCTCATCTCCTAGGGGGGGGGGGGGGGGGAAGAGTGGCAGAATGGTTCAGACGTTCGCCTGCCAATAATTAAACTCGAGGCTCCAGGGTTCGTTTCCCGTTGAGGCTTCGACTTTTCTTTTCTGTTTCACCGGAAACTCAAACTGAACGTCTTGTCCTTCAAAAGGGGACGAAAAACGAGTCGGACCCGTGTGCTTTCTGGCCTACGCACGTTAAAGATCACACGGCAGTTGGAAATCGTAAAGATCAGGGCTTTCACCCGGTTTGCGCTGTTTGAAACATTGGAGAGATAGGTTGATTTCTTTGGGTGTTGCCCCTGACGGTCAGTTAGCCGTTTTGCCTTTCTAAAAAGTCTGATAAAAAGAAAAAAAATCGGTGGCGCTGCAATGCGGCGACGCACTCTCAAAGGGGAGAGCACACCCCGAGTTTCACATGGTAAATCCATTGTGACAAAAGAAATTAAAAGGAATATGTCTATCTGTCTGTTTGTCCGTCTGTCTGTTCTCTCTTTCTCGCTACTGTCCATTAACCCTTTCACTCCCGCACCCTGTCCACCAGCTTCCAGCATTGTCAACCATGCTAGCAGAACAAAACCTTAACCCTTGACTCCCTCACCTTATCCACTAGCTTCCCGCAGGAAGGTGGTGGATAGGGTTCGGGAGTCAAAGGGTTAAGTTTTTGCAGTGGGTGGATAGGGTTCGGGAGTCAAAGGGTTAACCTGTCCGTCTGTCTTTAAGCTGTGTGCTTGTCTCTCTGCCTGTCTGTCTACTTGAATACCTATTTTTTGTCTGTCTGTCTCTCTGTCTGTCTGTCTACTTGAATACCTATTTCTGTCTGTCTGTCTCTGTCTGTCTCAGTTCAGAATCAAATACTGTATTATCTCTAAAAGAGAAATTGGATACAGTACAACTGTTACCATCGAGCCGTGGACTTTTATGAAGCACATGAAAATATAATCAAATGAAATGAAATGGGGTGAAATCAGATAATGGAGAATGAAACAAAATAAAATGAAAATAAAATAAGATAAAATAAAATAGAATGAACACTAACTCGTACACAAAACAAACAAACGCACGCGCCCACACATGCGCGCGCATACATACGCACACACACACACACACATTCGCACATACACAAACACACACATACACACACACACACACACACACACACACACACACACACACACACACACACACACACACTCATACACACAAATACACACACACACACACACACACACACACACTCTCTCTCTCTCTCTCTCTCTCTCTCTCTCACGAGAATTTAGTATAAGACGAACAACTACAAAGGGCACTAACCCCACTCTCCCCTACCCCCTCCCCCTCCTGCGCCTGCACGTACGGACGGTCTGAAAGTGATATCAGTAGAAATGTCAATACCAGAAGACGTGCTGTCCTGGGTGGTATCTGGAATTTCCAATATCGAGTCAGTGTGTGGAGTTGTCGTAGAAATCCCATCCTTTGAGAGCGAAGTGGCTGCCATAGTTTTCATCGATTTCTACAAAGAAACTTAACACTGCTCTCTGTTTTATGTAGGCCTATAATACGTATGGTCCC
>JAPXFY010000027.1:12265763-12268263 GCA_030674185.1 Monoplex corrugatus | reverse complement strand
ACCTTGTCTTGTTTTGAGTTATCTTGCCTTGGTCTTGCCTTGTCATGTTTTGTTTTGTTTTGTTTTGTTTTCCAAAACAAGTGCGACTGCCAGCGTTCAAGCAAACAGGAACCAGAACAACAAGCAAACCAAAAAGAACAAGTATTCAATACAACAAGACAAGACAAGCGCAAATTTTCGGCCAACCGGCCTTTGTCAAGCGCGAATGCACGATCACGAACAGACACCAACCAACGGATAATAAGAAAATGACTAAAAACTTCCCTGCAGCCTCGTCCAGTGGATAAAAAGGGACTAAATGAAATGCCAATGTATCTATTGTTTTGTTTTATTTTGTTTCGGTTTGTCTTGTCTTGTCTTGTTTGTCTTGCCTTGTCTTGTCTTGCCTTGCCTTGCCTTGCCTTGTCTTGCCTTGATCTGTTTTGTCGTGTCATGCTTGCTTGTCTGTTTTCGTCCTGTCTTGTCTTGTCTTGTCTTCCTTGTCTTGTCTTGTCTTTGTCTAGTTTTGCTTTGTTTTGTCTTGCTTGTTTGCCTTGCCTTGCTTGTCTTACTTGTCTTGTCTTCCTTGTCTTCTCCTTGTCTTGTCTTGTCCCGTCTCGTCTTGTTTCTATCAAACACGCGTTGTTTCTGGTTTTCTTTTTTGCTCTCTGTCTCTCTCTGTCTCTGTCTCTCCCAGTCTCTGTATCTCTCTCTCTGTCTCTGTTTATCTGTCTGTCTGTCTGTCTATCTGTCTGTCTGTCTGCGCTCTCTCATTGTCTGTCTCCGTCTGTCTGTCTGTCTCTGTCACTCTCTCGTTCTCTGTCTCTGTCTCTCTGTCTCTCTCTCTCGTTCTCTGTCTCTGTCTCTTTCTCTATTTCACACACAGCACACACACACACACACACACACACACACACACACACACACACACACACACACACACACACACACACACACACACATTCGCACACTGACCACTCCCTAAAACACTCGAAAACACATAAATGCACACAATAACACCCATGCATGCGCCCGCACACATACACACTCGGCGCGCGAACACACACGTACACATAAAACACACACACACACACACACACACACACACACACACACACACACACACACACACACACACACACACACACACACACACACACACACGTACGCACACATACACACACACATCCATTGTTACATAAAATCATATGTTAAAATTTTCGTTCCATTTTTGCATTCTCCCCCCTACTTATGACATTTTACTCATTCTCCCCTCTGCCCCCAAACCAACCAGTCCAACTATCGTCCTCCATTCCATTTTATTTCATTTTTGTATTCCCTCTCCCCCCTCCCCCGTCTAATATCACTTATAGTGAAAAGACGTTAAATCAAAGAACGAACGATAAAATCACATACATACAACACACACCATCCCTCCCCTTCCTCTCTCTCTCTCTCTCTCTCTCACCTTAGATTGTTCATAAAAACAAGCGAACCCTTTTCTTCTGTCCCATCTTTTGAACTATTCCAATGGCCCTAAGGGTCTGAGATCATTTTTTTAACAACGCTATGACGATGAATGGCGATGATGATGATAATCATGATGCCGTGGAGTTCCACTCTGGATTTTGAGACAGCGTAACAATGGGTATAACTTTTGGAACCGTCTGTACTGTAGCCAGGCATCAACCAGGCCCGGGAGGTACAGACACCTGCGGTGTTGCCTCAAGACATTTCCGATACACCCTGAATGACGCGTCCGTGAAGTGGATGAGACTGGGCTATGTTGTTCCCCAATCTTTCCAAACAGCCCGTAATACCTCAACTTTGGGTGGGAGCCGACTGGGACCATCATCATCATCATCATCATCGTCGTCGTCGTCATCATCATCATCATCATCATCATCATCATCATCATCATCATCATCATCATCATCATCATCATGTGCCCTGCCGCATGGCGTTGGCGATCATGGCCCTCCATGTGCATCTACCTCTTGTTGCTGGCTGCAAGCACATCTTCCACCCTCTCTGTCCTCAGCCACCCTGCAAGCCGTCCAATGTTTTCTCCCTGGGTCTACATGGTGTTCTCTTTCCCTCCAGCTTTCCTGCTGTGACCAGGTGCTCCAATTCCCCTTTCCTCATAAAATGGCCTGTGAATGTTGCCTGTCTTTTCCTAATCTTCCTTATGAATGATCTTCTTGTGTCTGCCTCCATCAAGACTGTCTCGTTTGATTTCTTTGCTGTCCATGGAACTCTCAACATTCGTCTTAGAAACCACGTCTCGGCTGCCTCAATCTTAGTCTGGCTTTGCTTGTTGACTGTCCACGCCTCGCAACCGTACAACAGTATTGGTTCTATGTAACATTCAAGAACTCTCTTCCTGATGTTAACTGGCAGGCATTTGTTGGTAAGAATGCTTTTCATCTTCTTGAATGCTGTTTTGGCTTGGCCGATTCTGATTTCAAGAAGATGAGAAACATTTTAGGGACCGAACAACAACAACAAAAATCCTTTGATA
>JAPXFY010000027.1:12253263-12258263 GCA_030674185.1 Monoplex corrugatus | reverse complement strand
TGTGATATGATCATAGACATGGATAGAGAAACAGGCAATTTATTCTGTCACATTCTGTGATATGATCATAGACATGGATAGAGAGAGACAGGCAACTAATTCTGTCACATTCTGTGATATGATCATAGACATGGATAGAGAGAAACAGGCAACTAATTCTGTCACATTCTGTGATATGATCATAGACATGGATAGAGAGACAGGCAAATAATTCTGTCACACTCTGTGATATGATCATAGACATGGATAGAGAAACAGGCAATTTATTCTGTCACATGTTGTGCCATTATAGCCTCGCTAGCTTTGTGACATTAGAGCCACAGAGCTTGCAAGCACACAGCGTTGATACATCATTTCACAAAGATCAGTCTAAATCTGTGACAATGCTTTTTATGGTTGTTAGAAAAATAGAAGGCAACAGGCAAATAACAGATAATTCCGACTGCAAAAGTTTATGACCAAAAATATCAAAGATGACAACATGCTGATCATCACCATCATCATGTCGAGCTTGCTCGGCTATCCATGACACGTTTCTTCCATCCTTCTCTGTCAGACATTACAGTAGGTAGTTCATCATACTGACAGCCCGTATCATCCATCAGTTGGTCGATGAAGGTCTTCTTTGGACGTCCTGGTCTTTGTTTGCCATGGCTGGGTCTCCATAGTAGAACATCCCCCACCAGTTCTTCTTTGCTAGGTCTTCTTTGGACGTCCTGGTCTTTGTTTGCCATGGCTGGGTCTCCATAGTAGAACATCCCCCACCAGTTCTTCTTTGCTAGGTCTTCTTTGGACGTCCTGGTCTTTGTTTGCCATGGCTGGGTCTCCATAGTAGAACATCCCCCACCAGTTCTTCTTTGCTACGCCAGCAATGTCCCGCGAAGCAGGAAACGAAATATTATCATTATTATTAATGTTATTATTATTATTATTATCATTATTATTATCGTCATTACTATCATTATTATTATTATCATTATTATTATTATTATTATTATTATTATTATTATTATATTATTATCATTATTATTATCATTATATTATTATTATTATTATTATTATCATTATTATTATTATTGTTGTTGTTGTTTAAAGCCCAGCCGACCACACAGTGCCATACCAAGACTAGAACCATCTCAATACTTTTAAACCTGAGAAAAAAACTGGAAAAGAAAATTAAGAACACATATCAAGGCATTTGCGCACATAATCTAAGGATATGTACCTGTCGTTCTTGACGCCGTCCAGATTATCACCAGAAAAGGTGGTGGTTGTGGTAAACAGCAACCTGAATTACATTTTTAAATATCACTAAACACACTGAAACATCTGTATGTAAACTGGACTGAATTACTTAAAATTGGTTCTGCACATCATATTTTCTTAGAGCCAAAAATGCTCTCAACACATATATCCAATTATCAATCCTAAGAGAAACCACGCAAGGCTTTATGAAAATCATACAGGCGAAAGGGTTAGCAAGGCTGATGATGATAGGAAGAAATGACAGAAAGCAAAGGAATAAGGCAGAAACAAAGACAGTGACAGAAAAAAAGGAAACTTCTAGCACATAATTTCCAGAAAGTGGGGATACAACTCACACTGAAAGAACTCCCATCCCCACGGTGCTGCAAAAATTGAAAGACTTTTGAAAACAACGATAACAGGACCAACAGCAACAATAACAACAATGATTAATTGTTCACAAAATCAATATAATGAAACTATCGCCAAACAACAACAACAACAACAACAACAACAACAACAAAAACCCCCACTGTCATTTACCGAGCAACAATCTTTAGCTTGTCACAACAATGTTTCGAGATATGTATGGAAAAAATACAGGTGAATGGGCCGGGAAGGCACAAAATGATGGGAAGACAGGACAGAAAGCAAGAGTAGGAATGGATGAACCCCTTTTGTCAACGAATTTACGATAGGTGAATCTGCATGGCAAAATTCCGGCTTTAGACACAATCAGCCAGTCATAACTATGGCTAAAAATAGCTGGACAAGATCCAAATTGGATCAAATGAACTCTCTCCATATTTCAAGTCTTCAACATCAAATCTTCTTTTTCTCGAAGTTTTGTGATATCTTATAAACTGTAAACACCCTTAAAAGCAACTCTTTATCAGAAAAAAATTCTTTTCCAAAATTATGGGGTTATACATTTCTTGTCAAAAATACATTTAAAAACTTTGAATGTGTCTATAAAGAAACTATAATAGATGAATTAATCCTTTTGTGTTTTTACTTTGTTTCGTTTTTATTTTTATTCATTTTTTGTTTGTTTGTTTGTTTGTTTCTTTCTTTCTTTCTTTCTTTTTAAGTGAAGTCACAGACTTTAAATTTTCGAAATGAGTTGAAAATTCAAAAATGAAAATGTTGCACATTAGACTGGTTCTCCTAGGGTGGGTTACGTGTGACGGCGAACAGCTGAGGCCGACATGGGCTATGAGTTAGCTGACAACCAATCTACATCAGTATTTATATCTGTGGTGTGGTCCTGTCACTGTCTGGTGTTGGGGGGGGGGTGGGAGGGGTGTCTGTTGAGGTAAAGTCGTTGAGGCCTGTGTCACGTAGCCAGCAGTTGTTGAAGTGGTCAGCGACGGGTGGGGGTAGTCGAATGGGTTAGACATCAAAGACTCTCAATCGGAAGATCTGGGGTGCTGGAATGTGTGTGTGTGTGTGTGTGTGTGTGTGTGTGTGTGTGTGTGTGTGTGTGTGTGTGTTTATGTGTGTGTATGTGTGTATGTGTGTGTACGTGTGTGTGTTTATGTGTGTGTGTACGTGTGTGTGTGTGTTTATGTGTGTGTGTGTTTATGTGTCTGTGTATTTGTGTGTATGCGTGTGTGTATACTGTGTGTTGTGTGTGTGTGTGTGTGTGTTGTGTTTGTGTGTGTGTGTGTGTGTGTGTGTGTATTGTTTGTGTGTGTTGTGTTGTGTGTGTGTGTGTGTGTGTGTGTATGTGTATCTGTTGTGTGTGTATGTGTCTGTGTGTGTGAGTGTATGTGTGTGTATGTGTTGTGTGTGATGTGTCTGGTTGTGTGTGTGTGTGATGTGTGTGTTGTAGTGTGGTGTAGTGTATGTGTGTGTGTGTGGTGTGTGTGTATGTGTGTGTGTATGTGTGAGTGTATATGTGTGTGTATGTGTGTGTGTATGCACGTTTGTGTGTGTAGTACGATTTCATACTGACTTGTAATAAATGGGACGACGGACGACGACGAGCAATGATGAAGGTGGATGTGCGTATTAGCGTTTGTGTATGTGTTGCACTACATTTACAACACAGACACACACACACACACAACACACACACACACACATACACACACACACACACACACACACACAACACACAACACAACACACAAACAATATAACATACCAATAATATATATATAATGTATATATATATATATATATGTATATATGTATATGTATATGTCTGTGTATGTGTGCGCGTGCGCATGTGTGTGTGCGTGTGTGTGTGGAAGGATATGGACAGGGATAGTTGATATGCAACAGAAAAAAAATCATTCGAAGGGTATGGAACTACTAAATGGAGAGAGGAACAAAAAAAACAAAAAAACTAGGAGCATTGAAATGATACCCCTTTTTTTTTTTTTAGGTAGAAACACATCACAAGTCAGTTCACAATTAGTTCAAAGAATCAGTTATATCAGAGCTTTTAGCATGCAGACTTATGGACAGGGATAGTTAATATGCAAAAAGAAAAAAAAAAGAAAAAAAAAACACATTTGAAGGGTATGAAACTAATGAATGAAGAGAGGACAAAAACGAAAACTAGGAGCATTAAAATGATAGCTTTTTTTTTAGGCAATGACACATCACAAGTCAGTTCACAATTAGTTCAAGGAAGCCGTTATGTCAGAGCTTTTAGCATGCAGACTTTTGGACAGGGATAGTTAATAAGAAAACAAAAAACATTTGAAGAGTATGGAACTAATGAATGGAGAGAGGACAAAAAATAAAACTGGGAGCATTGAGGTAAAAACACATCACAAGTCAGTTCACAATTAATTCAAAGAACCAGTTATATCAGAGCTTTTTGCATGCAGACTTATGGACAGGGATAGTTAATAAAAACAAAAAACAAAAAAGACAACATTTGAAGGGTATGGAACTAATGAATGGAGAGAGGAAAAAAAATAAAACTATGAGCATTGAAATGATACCTTTTCTTAGTAAAGACACATCACAAGTCAGTTCACAATTAGTTCAAGGAAGCCATTATATCAGAGCTTTTTGCATGCAGACTTATGGACAGAAATAGTTAATATGAAAAAAAAAAAAAAAAAAGACAATTGAAGGGTATGGAACTAATGAATGGAGAGAGGGAAAAAAAGAAAACTAGAAGCATTGAGATGATGACATCTTTTTTAAATAAAGACACATCACAAGTCAGTTCACAATTAGTTCAAGGAAGCAGTTATATCAGAGCTTTTTGCATGCAGACTTAGCATTTGGACAAGGTGAAATTGAGGGCATGTGTGTGGGGGGGGGGGGGAGGAGTTGGCAAGCGGAGGAAAGAAAAGAAGGAAAATGGGGAAGAAGGGGGTACAAGTGGATTGTAGGAGAGCTGAAATGAAATCTGGAATGAATACAACTGAAAAATGAAGTGGAGGAAATCTAGACTTCGTATGTATGTTTGTGTATATGTAGGTATGTGTGTGTGTGTGTGTGTGTGTGTGTGTGTGTGTGTGTGTGTGTGTGTGTGTGTGTGTGTGTGTGTGTGTGGTGTGTTGTGTGTGTGTGTAGTGTGTGTGTGTGTGTGTGTGTGTGTGTGAGTGTGTGTGTGTGTTGTGTGTGTGTGGTGTGTGTGGTGTGTGTGTGTGTGGTGTAGTGTGTGTGTGTGTGTGTGTGTGTGTGTGTGTGTGTGTGTGTGTGTGTGTGTGTGTGTGTGTGTGGTGTGTGTGTGTGTGTGTGTGTGTGTGTGTGTGTGTGTGTGTGTGTTGTGTGTGTATGTGTGT
>JAPXFY010000027.1:12242339-12253163 GCA_030674185.1 Monoplex corrugatus | reverse complement strand
TTCAGTAACCCCACCTTCTGGAAATTCTCAGCTAGAAATTTCCTCTTTTCTGTCACTCTTTGTTTCTGTCTTGTTCCTTTGCTTTCTGACATTTCTTCCTATCATTTTCTGCCTTGCTGGTCCATTCACCTGTATGTATTCAATAAAGTCTTACGTACTTTTTCTTAGGATTGAAATTTGGGTACATGTATTAAATGCATTTTGGCTCTAGGGACGGAGTGGTCAACACCGGGGGCATGTCCTTAGATTATGTGCGTGAATGCATTGATATGTGTACTTAGATTATTTCTTTACCTTTCTTTTTTCCTGTTGGAAGTTTTGTATGTTTTGAAGAGGGGTTGTAGCCCTGATATGGCTTTACGCAGTCGGCTGGGTTTAAACAACAATAACAAATAATAATTTGCGCAGCATGACGGCCCTTACTGGACGAAGGTGCTTCACAGGAACCCCTTTTTACGTCATTATCCGCCTTTCATGTTTTAGCTAGCCATGACGAACATGGGAATACACAATGGAGGTTTCCCTTTGTCTTCCATCCGTTTGTGTAAGACTCTCCGTTAGCCTTTTTCGTTCCCACGACAACCTACAGGGCAGTAGGGGTGATTTCTGTCAGGGTTTACTCCCGTAGCTTTATTCTCTCCCGAAATAACCACAGGACAGTGGTGCTATTTACCTATAGCTGGGGTTGAACACATAGCTTTTTGTCCAGCAATGATTTCCCACTTGATATTCTGTCTTCCATCAAGTCTAACTTGAAGACATAGCTTTTTGTCCAGCAGTGATTTCCCACTTGATATTCTGTCTTCCTTCAAGTCTAACTTGAAGACATAGCTTTTTGTCCAGCAGTGATTTCCCACTTGATATTCTGTCTTCCTTCAAGTCTAACTTGAAGACATAGCTTTTTGTCCAGCAGTGATTTCCCACTTGATATTCTGTCTTCCATCAAGTCTAACTTGAAGACATAGCTTTTTGTCCAACAGTGATTTCCCCTCTATAGTCTGTCTTCCTTCACGTCTAACCTGAAGACAGACCTTTTTGTCCAGCAGTGATTTCCCCTCTATAGTCTGTCTTCCTTCACGTCTAACCTGAAGACATAGCTTTTTGTCCAGCAGTGATTTCCCCCTCTATGTGCCCATCCTTTTGTTCCACTCTGCTACTGTCCTCTGACTCCCCGTTTGCATGTGATTTGTACCTTGGAGTTTTGATCATTGTGAGTGAATGCTTCGGTGAATAATGAGAAGGAGCGCTTTGATTTGATTTTTATATCAAAATTTGATGCCTTGTAAATGCCGTTGTGATTATTATCAATAATATCCCCACCACCTTGAAATTATGTGATAGAAATTTCCTCTTTTCTGTCGCTCTTTGTTTCTTCCTTCCTTCTTTGCTTTTTGTCATTTCTTCCTATCGTTTTCTGCCTTGCTGGTCCATTCACCTGTATGTGTTCTATAAATCCTTGTGTACGTTCTCTTAGGATTGATAATTGGGTACATGTATTAAGTGCATTTTTGGCTCTAGGGAAATGAGATGTGGAAGCAATTTTAGGTAATTTATGCCTGTTTTATATGTTTTATTGTCCATAGTTATGTTTAATTTGTATTCAGGTGTTTTTTAAATCCCCTGTGCGATAAATTGGACGTATGGGTCAACGCCAGGGGGATCTCCTTAGATTATGTGCGCGAATGCATTGTGTACTTTTATTTCCTTTTTTGTTCTGTTGAAGTATTGTATGTGTTTTGAAACACTTATAGCCGTGACATGGCTCTATGCAGTCGGCTAAACCAAACAAACGATCAAAAACATAAATAAATAAAATAAAATAATAATAATAAAAAAGAAATTTTAGTTAATTTTTAGACGAGTCTTTATATTTGTTTTATGTACGTAGGTATTTAATACATTATTTTGTGTTCATGTTTGTTTTTTCACCCCCTGGGGATAAATTGGACTGAATGATCAACACTGGTGGCATATCCTTAGATTATGTGCGCGACTGCATTGGTATACTACACGTCATTATTGAAGGGCCAGGAACGTTTTTGAGTCAATTTTTGAAAGGAGAAATAACCTATTTTCTCTTACTCTTTTCTCCAATTCGTTGCCGTAACTAAATGGATAAGAGCTCAGACAACATTGCAGTTTCCTTTTGGCACGTGTTTGGGGATTTGCCGATTTGCAATGGGCGGCCCAAGGAAGACAATTTCCACACGAAATTGTCGAATCTTCAGCAGGGTCTCTCTGACGACGCAGGCAAGGTAGCGACAAAATTCGCTTTGCACGTGCAAGGCAAGCCCTTTTTGAACACTACTCCAGCCAAAGTTGCCCGCAGACGAGGATAAAAAGGACCCGTTCTTGGTTCGTTTTAACCATGCTTGCAAGACGACGGATGAGCAGCGGGGGAGAGCCCTCGCTCTGCTTGATGAAGGCCTAGCGCAGCGGGAAGTTGCTAGGCGACTTGAAGTGTCGCATTCCACAATCCAGAGACTGCTGGAGCGCTTCAATGAGACTGGAGCAGTCCAGGAAAGGCGTCACACGGGTCGACCCAGAGTAACGACAAGACAGCAAGACCGCTACCTTGCCCTCTCCGGTGAGAAGACGGCTACATGAGGCAAACTTGAGGTCACGGAGACCGGCCGTCCGACCCGTGCTGTCACCGGTCAACGGAGTGCGCCGCATGACCTGGGCCAGGGAGCACGTGACCTGGACAAGGCAACAGTGGGCCCAGGTCTTGTTTTCGGATGAGTCCAGGTTCACCCTGACCTTTAACGATGGCCGGGCTCGGGTGTGGCGACGTCAAGGGGAGAGGTTCGCTGACGCCTCTGTCCAAGAGCATAACCGGTACGGCGGCGGGTCGGTGATGGTGTGGGGTGGCATGAGCCGTGGTACCCGGACCCCCCTGCTCCCCATTGACGGCATCCTGAACGGGGTCCGGTACCGGGACGAGGTTCTGGCGGCCGTGGCACTGCCTGCGCTTGTGGACCTTGGTCAAGGCGCCATCTTCCAGGACGACAATGCACCTGCGCATCGAGCACGCCTTGTGACCGACTTCCTGGAGCAGCATGAAGTCGTCCGTATGGCCTGGCCAGCGTGCTCACCTGACCTGAACCCAATTGAACACCTCTGGGATGTGCTCGGGAGGCGCATCAGGGACAACCATCCCCCACCGGGCACCCTGGCCAGGCTGGTCGACATCCTGCAGATCGAGTGGGCGGCCATCCCTCAGGACACACTCCGTACCCTTGTGGGGTCGATGCATCGGCGCTGTGAAGCATGCATCCAGGCTCGGGGCGGACACACGCGATATTGAAAACAGATTGGCCAAATCTGACACTTTCTGTTTTTTGAAAAGGGGGGGATGTTCCTTTAAATGCATGTGCTGTTCACTAATGGGTCATTGTGCTAATTTCTTTTTCCAAAACAGGTGTGGAAATGATGAAATAAAACATAGAATCAATTCTAAACATTGTCAATTATTTCAACTTAAAATTAGAGAGGAAGGAAGAAGTGGCCCTTAAATTATGATTAGGAGTATATGTATTCAAATTTTTGTCTAAGCCCCTTGGTGTTAACTTTGGCAGAATACCAACGCCAGGGATATATCCTTAGATTATGTAAGTAAACACAGTGATATTTGTCTTGACTATTCTGAAGCAGGCATTAGAATAGACGGAGAATATCTCAGTCATCTCAGGTTTGCTATTATTTTTGCGGAGAGTCTCAAGCAACTGCAAAAAATATGTTGAGTGAACTAACTAAATGCGGCAAAAAAGTAGGACTAACAGAAACTTGAAGAAAACAAAAATTATGGTCAACAACTACATCGAAGACCTAGATGGAAAAGTAACGATCAAAAATGAACTAGAAATTGTTGACCACTACATATACTTAGGCCAACGCATCTCAGCAGAATCCTCTTCCAAAGAGGAAGAAATCAAACGTAAGTTAACCCTTGGCTGGCAAGCGTTTCGAAGAGCAATTTCGGTTTTCAAGAATGACAAAATTGTGTGTGTACTGAAATGGTTGTAGCCTTAAAATAACGATAACAATAACAATTAATTGAGACTTATTGATTTCTCTATTTACCGACGTGTTTATTTTTAGTCTGTGCACGTACAGTTTGGATTCAATTTGTTTCAGTGTGTCTGCAAAAGCGTTACGCTCCGTGTTGTATCTGAAAAGAGGAGGAGCAGCAGCAGCAGCAACAACAGCAGCAGCAGCAGCAATAAAAACAGAACAAGAAGAAGTAAGTCTTTGGAATATGCTATAAACAGGGGGAAAACTCAACAACAACAACAACAACAAACACACAAATGAAAAAGGAATAAATACAAATAACAACAAAAACAAAAACATAGCAAAGACATTCACAATAAGAACAAGAAGAGGAAGCAAAGAAGACAGACGATAAGAGGAAAGGAAGAAGAAAGATCAGAAGAGGAAACGGAGAAAACGCAAGACAACATAAACAAAAACGGCAAGAATGAAGACAAACTATGAGGAGACAAAAAAAAAAAAAAAAAAAAAGATAAAAAGAAAAAAAGAAGAAAATCAATATAAGCATAACGACAGGATCGATTAGAACAAAAAAACAACAACGAAAAAACAAACAAAACAGACAAAAACAAAAACAAAACAAAAAAACATCCGTCACCCAGAAAGTCGGGGAAAAAACCCAACAGAAAACCCAACAGCAGCAAGAATAACGACACAAAACGGAAACCCAGAACAAAGAGTATGACAAAAAATAAAACGAGGAAGTTAAAATAAAAAGTTGAAGAATAGAAAACAGAACAGTACATAATGCACAGCAAATCCAAAACTATGCTTGTTACGGAATCAATAACAAGACAATCAACATGGATACACAGGAGAAATGAAGAGCAAAAGGAACAAAAAGCAATCCGACAAGAAGCAATACAAGCACCAGAAAAAGAACATCTGTGATGACAACAGCAAAAACGTCATCAGCAAATCGCCAAGAAAAGCACAAAGAACAATGACAAGGGAAAAAATCAAGAATACAAACGTCGAAAAGAATAGCAACGAGAACAGGATCAAGAATGAAAAACAATGGAGCGAGCACAACTAGGGAACAAAACTAAAATAAACGGGGAAAAAAAAAGAAAAAAAAGAAAACGTCTAAAACCACAGAACGAAGGCAAGCAACAAAACAAAAGAAAAATGGGGAAAAAAGCGACACTAACAAAAACAAAAGAAGAGGAAAGAGTGAAAATTAACAATTACAAAAACAATAAAAACAGAGAAAATTACGAACATAAACAAAGATGGCAGGAAGTCGAAGAAACAAAAAAACAAAAACAAAAACAAAAAACATTAAGAAAAACAAGAGGAAAAACAAGTACAAGAAGAACTAAGTGAGAAAAGCAAAACGTACACCAAGTATAAAATAATATCGACACACGAAGAAAAAAAAAAGAAATAAAGCAAGAACAGTACACAATACATAACAAATCCATTGCTATTATCATTGCACAAACAATAACAGTATCAACATGAAAAAGGATACAAAATCAAAACCAATAACGGCAAGAATATCGGGAGAAATAGGACAAGAATCCGAACAAGAAGAAGCAGAACAACAAGAAACAGAACAACAAGAAGCAGAACAACAAGAATCAGAACAACTAGAATCGGAACAACAAAGAACAAGAGACAGAACAACTAGAATCAGAACAAGAATCAGAACAAAGAACAAGAAGCAGAACAACAAGAGGCAGAACAAGAGGCAGAACAAGAGGCAGAACAAGAGGCAGAACAACAAGAAGCAGAACAAGAAACAGAACAAGAAACAGAACAAGAAGAACAACAAGAAACAGAATAAGAACAACAAGAAACAGAACAAGAAGAACAACAAGAAACAGAACAAGAAACAGAACAAGAAGAAGAACAAGAAACAGAACAAGAAGAAGAACAAGAAGCAGAACAAGAAACAGAACAAGAAGCAGAACAAGAAACAGAACAAGAAACAGAACAAGAAGAAGAACAACAAGAAACAGAACAAGAAACAGAACAAGAAGAAGAACAAGAAACAGAACAAGAAGAAGAACAAGAAGCAGAACAAGAAACAGAACAAGAAGAAGAACAACAAGAAACAGAACAAGAAGAAGAACAACAAGAAACAGAACAAGAAGAAGAACAACAAGAAACAGAACAAGAAGAACAACAAGAAACAGAACAAGAAACAGAACAAGAAGAACAAGAAACACAAGAAGAAACAGAACAACAAGAAACAGAACAAGAAGAAACAGAACAACAAGAAACAGAACAAGAAGAACAAGAAACAGAACAAGAAACAGAACAACAAGAAACAGAACAACAAGAAACAGAACAACAAGAAACAGAACAAGAAGAAGAACAAGAAACAGAACAAGAAGAAGAACAACAAGAAACAGAACAAGAAGAAGAACAACAAGAAACAGAACAAGAAGAAACAGAACAACAAGAAACAGAACAAGAAGAACAAGAAACAGAACAAGAAACAGAACAACAAGAAACAGAACAACAAGAAACAGAACAAGAAACAGAACAACAAGAAACAGAACAACAAGAAACAGAACAACAAGAAACAGAACAACAAGAACAACAAGAAACAGAACAAGAAGAAGAACAACAAGAAACAGAACAAGAAGAAGAACAACAAGAAACAGAACAAGAAGAAGAACAACAAGAAACAGAACAAGAAGAAGAACAACAAGAAACAGAACAAGAAGAAGAACAAGAAACAGAACAAGAAGAACAAGAAACAGAACAAGAAGAAGAACAAGAAACAGAACAAGAAACAGAACAACAAGAAGCAGAACAACAAGAAACAGAACAAGAAACAGAACAAGAACAACAAGAAACAGAACAAGAAACAGAACAACAAGAAACAGAACAACAATAAACAGAACAAGAAACAGAACAAGAAACAGAACAACAAGAAACAGAACAACAAGAAACAGAACAAGAAGCAGAACAACAAGAAACAGAACAAGAAACAGAACAAGAAACAGAACAAGAAACAGAACAACAAGAAACAGAACAACAAGAAACAGAACAACAAGAAACAGAACAAGAAGCAGAACAACAAGAACAACAAGAAACAGAACAAGAAACAGAACAACAAGAAACAGAACAAGAAGCAGAACAACAAGAAACGGAACAAGAAACAGAACAAGAAACAGAACGACAAGAAACAGAACAAGAAACAGAACAACAAGAAACAGAACAAGAAACAGAACAACAAGAAACAAACAAGAAACAGAACAACAAGAAACGAACAAGAAACAGAACAACAAGAAACAGAACAACAAGAAACAGAACAAAAACAGAACAACAAGAAACAGAACAAAACAGAACAACAAGAAACAGAAACAGAAACAGAACAACAGAAACAGAACAAGAAACAGAACAACAAGAAACAGAACAAGAAGAAACAGAACAAGAAACAGAACAAGAAGCAGAACAACAAGAAACAGAACAAGAAACAGAACACAGAAACAGAACAACAAGAAACAGAACAAGAAACAGAACAACAAGAAAACAGAACAAGAAACAGAACAAGAAACAGAACAACAAGAAACAGAACAACAAGAAACAGAACAACAAGAAACAGAACAACAAGAAGCAGACAACAAGAAACAGAACAACAAAAAGAACAAGAAACTGAACAAGAAACAGAACAACAAGAAACGGAACAAGAAACAGAACAACAAAAAAACAAGAAACTGAAACAGAAAGACAAGAACAGAACAAGAAAGAGAACAACAAAAAGAACAAGAAACAGAACAAGAAACAGAACAACAAAAAGAAAAGAAACAGAACAAGAAACAGAACAAGAAACAGAACAACAACAAGAACAGAACAATAAGAAGCAGACAAGAACAGAACAAGAACAAGAACAGAACCAGAAACAGAACAACAAGAACAGAACAGAAACAGAACAACCAGAAACAGAATAACCAGAAACAGAACAAGAAGAAGCAACAACAGGAACAGAACAATAAACAGAACAAGAAGCAGAACTAAACAAGAAGCACAACAACAACAAGAAACGAACAAGAAGCAGAACAAGAAGCGGAACAAGAAGCAGAACAACAAGAGGCAGAAACAACAAACAGAACAAGAGGCAGAACAACAAGAAGAGAACAAGAAATAGAACAAGAAGAACAACAAGAAACAGAACAAGAAGCAGAACAACAAGAAGAGACAGAACAAGAAGCAGAAGAACAAGAAGCAGAAGAACAAGAAACAGAACAACAACAGAACAATCAGAACAACAATCAGAACAACAATCAGAACAACAGTCAGAACAACAAGAAACAGAACAACAAGAAACGGAACAACAAGAAACAGAACAACAACAAGGAACAGAACAAGAAACAGAACAAGGAACAGAACAAGGAACAGAACAAGAAACAGACCAACAACAAAAAACAGAACAACAAGAAACAGAACAACAAGCAGAACAGCAAGAACAACAACAACAGAACAACAAGAACAAGAAACAGAACAACAAGAAAAGATCAAGAAGAACACAGAAACAGAACACAAATAACAAGAACAAGAATCAGAACAAGAAACAGAAAGAACACAAGAAGAGAACAAGAAAGTGAACAACAAGAAGAGAACAAGAACAATAAACAGAAACAAATACAGAACAAGAATCGGAACAAGAAAAAGAACAAGAAAATAAGAAACAAGAAACAGAACAAGAACAAGAAGCAGAACAACAAGAAGCAGAACAACAAGAAGCAAGAAAGCAGAACAAGAAGCAGAACACAAGAAGCAGAACAACAAGAAGCAGAACAACAAGAAACAGAACAAGAAGCAGAACAACAAGAAAAGAACAACAAAGAAAACAAGAAACAGAACAAGAAACAGAACAAGTAGAACAAGAAGAACAAGAAGCAGAACAAGAAACAGAACAAGAAACAGAACAACGAGAAGAACAAGAAGCATAACTACAAGAAGCAGAACAACAAGAAACAGAACAAAAAACAGAACAAGAAGAACAACAAGAACAGAACAAGAAACAGAACAAGAAACAGAACGACAAGAAACAGAACAAGTAGAACAACAAGAAACAGAACAAGAACAACAAGAAACAGAACAAGAAACGGAACAACTAGAAGCAGAACTAGAAACAGAACAAGAAACAGAACAACTAGAAGCAGAACTAGAAACAGAACAACATGAAGCAGAACAACAAGAAACGGAACAAGAAGCGGAACAACAAGAAGCGGAACAACAAGAAACGAACAACAAGAAGAGCAACAAGAAGTATCAGAACAAGAAGAACAAGAAGCAGAACACCAACAAAGAACAGAACAACAAAGAACAGAACAAAGAACAGAACAAGAAGCAGAACAACAAAAAGCAGAACAAGAAACAGAACAACAAGAAGCAGAACAAGAAACAGAACAAGAAGCAGAACAAGAAGCAGAACAAGAAGCAGAACAAGAAACAGAACAAGAAACAGAACAACAAGAAACGGAACAAGGAACGGAACAAGGAACAGAACAACAAAGAACAGAACAACAAAGAACAGAACAACAAGAATCAGAACAACAAGAATCAGAACAACAAGAATCGGAACAAGAAGAATCGGGAACAAGAAGAATCGGGAACAAGAAGAAACGGAACGAACAAGAAGAAACGGAACGAACAAGAAGAAACGGAACGAACAAGAAGAAACGGAACGAACAAGAAACGGAACAACAAGAAAGGGAACAACCAGAAGCGGAACAACCAGAAGCGGAACAACCAGAAGCGGAACAAACAGAAACGAAACAACAAGAAACGAAACAGGAAACAGATCAACAGGAAACAGAACAAGAAGCAGAACAACAAGAAGCAGAACAAGAAGAAGCAGAACAAGAAGAAGCAGAACAACAAGAAACAGAACAAGAAACAGAACAACAAGAAACAGAACAAGAAGAACAACAAGAAGCAGAACAAGAAACAGAACAAGAAGAACAAGAAACAGAACAAGAACAAGAAACAGAACAAGAAACAGAATAACAAGAAACAGAATAACAAGAAACAGAATAACAAGAAGCAGAACAAGAAATAGAACAAGAAACAGAACAACATGAAACAGAACAACAAAAATCAGAACAACAAAAATCAGAACAACAAGAACAAGAAGCAGAACAAGAAGCAGAACAAGAAACAGAACAAGAAGAACAAGAAGCAGAACAAGAAGAACAACAAAAAACAGAACAACAAGAACAGAACAACAAAAAGCAAAACAAGAAGCAAAACAAGAAGAAGCAGAACAACAAGAAACAGAACAAGAACAAGAAGAAGCAGAAGAACAAGAAGCAGAAGAACAAGAAACAGAACAAGAAACAGAACAAGAACAAGAAGAAACAAAACGAGAACAAGAAGAAACAGAACAAGAAGAAACGGAACAAGAAGAAACAGAACAAGAACAAACGGAACAAGAAGAAACGGAACAAAAAGAAACGGAACAACAAGAAACAGAAGAACAAGAAGCAGAAGAACAAGAAACAGAAGAACAAGAAACAGAACAAGAACAACAAGAAACAGAACAAGAAACAGAACAAGAAACAGAACAACAAGAAACAGAACAACAAGAAACAGAACAACAAGAACAACAAGAAACAGAACAACAAGAAACAGAACAACAAGAAACAGAACAAGAAACAGAACCACAAGAAACAGAACAAGAAACCGAACAACAAAAAGAACAAGAAGAAACAGAACAAGAAGAAACAGAACAACAACAAACAGAACAACAACAAACAGAACAAGAAACAGAACAACAAGAACAAGAAACAAAACAAGAACAAGAAACAG
>JAPXFY010000027.1:12234839-12237339 GCA_030674185.1 Monoplex corrugatus | reverse complement strand
TTCATTTCATTCATTCGTTTCATTCATTCATTCATTTATTTCATTCATTTGTTCGTTTTTTCATTAATTAATTGATTAATTAATTAATTAATTCATTCATTCATTAATCATTTATTCATTCATTTATTCATTCATTCATTCATTCATTCATCATTCATTCATCATTTATTCATTCATTCATTCATTCTTTCATTTTTATTCATTTCATTCATTCATTCATTCATTCATTCATTCATTTCATTAATTTTATTTACCCATTCATTCATCCATTTGTTTGTAATCCTGTTTTCATTTTTGTCTTGTTTTCATTCATTCATCCATTAACCCTTTGACGAGCACACCCTATCCATCAGTTGCAAGAACTTAACCCTCTGACTCCCTAACCCTATCCACCAGCTTCCTGAAGGGAAAAGATGGGGTGAGGGAGTCAGAGGGTTAAGTTCTTGATTTTCTAGCATGGTTGACAATGCAGAATGCTGGTGGACAGGGTGCGGGAGTCAAAGAGTTAAATTCTGTGCTATACATTCTCGATTGATTGATTGATTGATTTGGTTCAAATTTTACGTCGACATCCACCTCAGGTGATACTGACACCACCAGAACAACAATGATGTTAAGATGGGACAGTGAGAAGGCCAGTTTTAATGTAGCGCACCGCGGGATTCGAACCCACAACTATTAGCATGTGAATCCGACGCTCAAACCAATTAAGCAACTAAATCCCGCGTTGATATTCATTCTCTCTTTCTTCTTCTATTGAGGCTTTAAATCCTACCACACATGGTGTATGCGAGGACTAGCAAATACAAATTTTTGACGAAGCTTTAAGATAATGTTTAGTTTTGTTTTGTTTTTAGATAAAATGGATAATTTAGAAATAATTTCATAAAAAATACAGATTAAAAACTTTCCAGGGCCACAATTAAAAACAGAAAGAGAATGACAGATCTACGAACAAAGTGATACAAAAGACAAAGCATACATTGAAAACTACATACAGATATGTACAGTGATTTACACTCCTGAGCTCCGTAAATATCTTACGTTAATGGCACTCAACAGGTTAAATTAAATACGCTTTCGATAAAATATGTACTAGGTAAATGCTTGCTGAGAATTGTATTCTTGGTTTGGTGTTTGCTCACTCACTCATACACACTTGCCTGGGAATGGTAGCAAAGGAAGAACACACACTGAATTCTACCTATATACAGGGAGGTTACATTCTCATACCATGTTAGTCTTTTGAGCTAAATATGAATGTGACCTCCCACCACCAAACCAGTCCTAACTCGCAGTCAAACACCACTAGGAGCTGAAAAGGTGACTGAGGGTCCATCTGGGGTGTTTTGACTTTTTCTCAAAATTGATTTCTGTAGACTATAATCTATCCCCCACAGATTTTTTTTCTTGAAAAAATATATCAATTTAAAACGGTATTTTAATGCATTGATCGCAGCAGAAAGAACGCAATTTCCTACCAAGATGACTTATTTTGTGTCTCTTATTATGAACCATAACTGTACAGTACCCCCCATGTGATATATTGATGGAAAGCTCTTTGCTGCACCTCTCAGATAATGACAGCTAAAATTAGAAACAAACCGGATCAAAGCCACCGAATAAAGAAATTTAAGGAAAATGTGTAGGAGAGCACACAAAAACTTTAGAGGCCGTTTTCTCAAAATGGCCGTCATACAACTTAATGACTTTAAACATACCTAACTTCTACATTTTTTTGAGTACAAACTTTATTCAAGTACCAAAATAATCAGCAGAATGTACACTTTCCAGTGATATGTATATCTCAAAATACCCAAAATGCTAGTTAAGACTGATTTCGTGCTGGCAGGTCACAAATGGTATGTACATCTATCATTGACTTTTATTCATTCTCATCCCTATATTCTACTTATACAGCGTCCAGTCAGACGGACTGGTTACCAGGTCATCCAAAGGAAAATGGTGCTGCCTTGAAGGTTTATCTCCCAGAGATAGCTTGGGGTGTGAAGGGTGGTATCATCGTGGAGGTCCGGTATTGGGCCGGGTATCTATCTCACACAGTCCTTGCACTGCTGCCAGACGTCTAGATCTTATCACCCCCTGCCTCTTAGCACTGCTGATGACAGCATGGTAGGTCTGGTCACTTGTGCGGTGTCTGGAGTCATTCCGGCATAGAATGGGGTGGTGTGGTGTGGGGTGGGGGTGGGATGAGGGTGGGGTGGTGTGGGGTGGGGGTGGGGTGAGGGTGGGGTGGTGTTGGGATGGGGGTGGGATGGGTTGGGGATAGGGTGGAAGGACAGAGAGAGACAGAGAGAGAGAGAGACAGAGACACAAAGAGAGAGACATAAAAAGAGAGAGACATAGAGAGACAGACAGAGAGAGACAGAAAGAAAAAAGAGAGAGAAAGAGAGAGAGACAGAGAGAGATTGAGAGAGAGAGACACAGAGACAGAGAGACAGACAGACAGACAGAGAGACAGAGACAGAGAGATACAGAT
>JAPXFY010000027.1:12224839-12229839 GCA_030674185.1 Monoplex corrugatus | reverse complement strand
GGGAGTGAGAGAGGAGGAGGGAGGAGGAGAGGGAGGGAGGAGGAGAGGGAGGGAGAGAAGAGGGAGGGGGAGGAGGGAGGAGGAGAGGGAGGGGGAGGGAGGGAGGAGAGAGGGAGGGAGGGAGAGAGGTGGAGAGGGAGGGGGAGGGGAGAGGAGAGGGAGGAGGAAGAGGAGGAAGGAGGGAGAGAGGGAGAGAGGGAGAAAGGGAGGAGAGAGGGTGGGAGAGAGGGGAGAGGGAGAGGGAGGGAGGGAGTAGGGAGGGAGGGAGGGAGAGATGGAGAGGGGAGGGAGAAGAGGAGGGAGAGAAGGAGGGAGAGAGGGAGAGAGGGAGGAAAGAGGGAGGGGAGGGCTTCTCCTCTAAGGACCGTGTGCCACCCTGATACCAGACTCTGCCTGGTTGTGGATACCATTCTCCTCTTGCTGTCACAGGCGGCAGGGTCTGATAAGTTCTACGCAGAGCAAAACGAGTCACCTCTGGGTGGAGCGCATATGGAATAACACGAGTGCGATGAGCCCTATCATATTAAGCAAATTCCGAGCAAGCTCTGGCTATAAGCGTAAAAGATGTATACATGCCAAAGTCTCTGTCTGTCTCTGTCTTTCTCTGTCTCTTTCTCTGTCTCTTTGTCTGTCTTCTGTCTCTGTCTCTGTCTCTCTGTCTCTCTCTGTCTCTGTCTCTCTGTCTCTGTCTCTGTCTCTGTCTCTGTCTCTGTGTCTTGGTCTCTCATTTTCTCTCTCTTTGTCTCTGTCTCTGTCTCTCTCTCTCTGTCTTGGTCTCTCATTTTCTCTCTCTGTGTCTTTCTTTATCTGTCTCTCTCTGTATTAATTATATATCTCTCTCTTGGTCTCTCGTTTTCTATCTGTCCTCTCTCTCTCCCTCTCTCTCTCTCTCTCTCTCTTTCTCTTTCTCTTTTGGTCTCTCATTTTCTCTCTCTGTGTCTCGTCTCTCTTGAATTAGATTGGATTGGATGGATGGATGAATGAGATGGATAGATAGATAGATGATAGATAGATAGATAGATAGATAGATATATAGACAGATAGATAGATAGATAGATATAAGATAGATAGACAGATAGATAGGTAGATAGATAGAGAGATAGAGAGATAGATACAGAAAAAAGAGAGGGGTAGGTGGGAAGAAAAGGGAGAAAGAAGGACAGACAGACGGACAGAGAGGCAGACAGAGAGGATGTCGAGGAGAAAGACAAGACATCGACACACAGGAAGACACAGACACAGACACAGACACAGACACAGACACACAGACACATACACATACACAGACAGACACAGACACAGACACAGACAGACAGAGACCATAAGGACAATCACATTACACCACAGACCAAAAGGTGAAAGGCGCGGACATATAATCTCGTTGACATCGAACCGCTTATTTTAGATTGCAGGAGGGCACACAGGGACACAGAGATAGAAAGAGAGAGAGAGACAGAGAGAGAGAGAGAGAGAGAGACAGAGACAGACAGACAGACAAACAGACGGACAGACAGACAGACAAAGACAGAGACAGAGACAGACAGACAGACAGAGACAGAGGCAAAGAGACACAGAGAGACAGAGAGAGATAAAGACAGAGAGAGACACAGAGAGATAGAGACACAGAGAGACAGAGAGTGAAAGAGATAGAGAGACAAATAGACAAGAGAGACAAAGAGAGACAGAGTCAGAGATAGAGAGACAGACAGACATAGAAAAATAAAAAGAGAAAAGATAGAGAAACAGAGACATGAAGACAGACAGAGACAGACAGAGAAACAGAAAGAGAGAAAAAGAGAAACAGAGAGAGAGAGAGAGAGAGACAGAAACAGAGACAGAGAGAGAGAGAGAGGGAGAGGGAGAGGGGCGGGCAGACAGGCAGACAGAGTCTCATCACATCTCATCTGCATCAACTTCGGTCATCAAACAAATAGCCAGACTTGATGACATTCACAAAAAATAACGCGCCTCATTCTCCGCACGGACAGCCCCCCCCCCCCCCCCCCCCCCCCCACGATCCCCGACCCCCCACCACCACATCACCACCATCATCACCACTCTCACCTCCCAAACTCGCTCACCAACACACCTTTTGATTTGGTTCAGTTTTTACGTCGACACCCACATCAGGTGATATGGCCGACGGGGATAACCATCTCAGGGAAGTGGGGAAAGTGGGACCTGTCTAATTCTATACCCACACCACCAGAACCATGAAATTTACGACACTGGAAAAATCCACAAAGATATGTCAAAATCAAGTTTCATTGCACTTCCAAAGAAGACAGGGGCTATAGAATGCGAACTCCATCGCACTATCAGCCTGATGAGTCACGTAACATGAATCATACTGAGAATAATCGTGATGATGACAAGGAATAGAATCAAAAGAGAAATAGCAGAACAGTGTGGATAGGCCATTTTATGAGGAAAGGGGAATTGGAGCACCTGGTCACAACAGGAAATCTGGAGGGAAAGAGAGCACCAGGTAGACCCAGGGAAAAATATTGGACGGACTTGCAGAGTGGCTGAAGACAAAGAGGGTGGAAGAGGCGCTCGAGGCAACAAGGGATAGAAACAGATGGAAGGCCATGATCGCCAATGCCATGTGGCAAGGCACTTGATGATGATGATGATGACGACCAGAACAACGAAGATGTTAAGATTGGACGGTGAGAAGGCCAGTTTTAACGTAGCACAGCCTGGAATTCGAACACACAACCATTAGCATGTGAATCCGACGCTGAAACCCAACGGAGCTACTGGGGTCTGCCAACACACCTGCAAAGTCAGCAAAACTGAGGTCTCCACGAGAGCAGAGCATGAAAGACCGCATGCTCGGAGATCGGTATCCACACCTGTGAAGAGTCAGGCATCAGGGTGGCATACATTTTCTTAGAGAAGAAGCCCTCCCATCCCCTCCCTCCCTCCCCTCATACAAGTGTTCGGCCCTTAACCGTGTACTGAAGGAGGCTGGATGCATTAGATCATACCTCTGGATGTTCTTGTCTTGTTTAAATTGAACTATAAAAGGATTAGCAATGGCAGCTACGAATTTGGCTTATGTCCTGATACTCGTGTCTTATTGTTGAAATAAAGTTCATCTCTCTGTCTCTAAGTCTTTGTCTGTCTCTCTCTGTCTTTGTCTCTCTCTGTCTGTCTGTCTGTCTGTCTCTCTGTCTGTCTGTCTCTGTCTGTCTCTGTCTGTCTCGGTCTCTCGGTCTCTCTGTCTCTGTCTGTCTGTCTCTCTCTCACTTGAGCGTGGTGTGTGTGTATCTATCTATCTATCCATCCATCTATCTATCTATCTATCTATCTATCTATCTATCTATCTATCTATATCTATCCATCTATCTATCTATCTACCTATCTATCTATCTATCTGTCTGTCTGTCTGTCTATCTATCTATCTATCTGTCTGTCTGTCTGTCTGTCTCTTTTTCTTTCTCTCTCTCTCTCTCTCTCTCTCTCTTTCTGTTTGTCTGTCTGTCTGCCCCCCTCTCTCTCTGTCTCCTTTTTTCTTTCTCTCTGTCTCTCCGTGTGTCTCCCTCTCTTTATCTCTCTGTCTGTCTGTCTATCTCTGTCCCTGTCTCTCTCTCTGTTTCTCTCTGTCTCCCTCCCTCCCGCCCTCTCTCTCTTTCTTTCTCTTTCTGTCTCCTGATGAAGAGAATGGAATGACAGTGATGGAGCTATGGAGTTCTATTTCAGACTGGGAATGATTGACCGGGCTGTACTGTACGCTTCCTTCCACATGTGTTATCCTACACACCTAATGTGTTGGTCAGGTCACGTACGAGCCAACACCCCCAATGACACATCCGTGAAGTGGACAAGACTCCATTTGCCAACCATACAAGCACAGTAAAAAAAAACTTAACACTTTGATTCCCTCACCCTATCAACCAGTTTATAGGATAGTGGATAGGGTGAAAGAACCAAAGGGTTAAGCTTTTGCAGTTGGTGGATAGGGTACTGGGAGTGAAAGGGTTAATGTGGAAGGTTAACAGAGTTCAGAGTGTGTTTACAGTTTGTTGAAGAAGGATTCCTCGCACTCGGACAATGCCATATGCACTCAGCTTTCACGTCAGTCAATGTTTTTGTTTTGTCTGATTCAACGACACACAGAGGGAAATTTTTTTTTTCCTTAAGTTTTTGTGTATTTGTTTCTTTGTTGTCTTTTGTGTACCCTTTGAATTTGTATCTCGCAGTTTGTTCCAGATGGACTCAACGCACTCGGCCGGACATCTTTATCTACGCTCCACCTAACCTGCCAGCTATTATTCTGGCGGACTCCCTGCAGTTTCAGTTTCTCAAGAGGACGTCTCCGAGCTCGGAATGAATTCCATATGCACTAATGTCACAGGTGCCGTGTGATGGAAAAGATCCAGAATGATCATGGCACAAGCCTTAAGCTGCACATAAACCCACGAGTTGGCCAGGTCCTGAGGTCCTACCTAGATAGTGCCATAACCCTGGGGTCGAAGAGGAGTAAGGTGGCAGAGACCTCAACTTTACTCGAGGGGCTAGCACCACGACGGCGACGCCCATCCCTCTCCCTCGATTCAAATTCATATTCATATTCGTTTTTTTATAACCAAGACATCAGAAAGGCAAGAAGGCAATTGGTCTTCAAGGGGTGGGATCTGGGAAACCAACTCTTCAATGTTTTATACCTAGGCAACCGGGCAATACCTTGCTCTTCACGATTTTCAACTGCCGTCGGATCTTTAGCGTGCGCAGCCAGAAGGCACACGGGTCCGACTCGTTTTTCGTCCTCCTTCCGAAAGACTAGACGTTCACTTCGATTTCCGGTCAAACTGAGGAGAATAAGTCGAGGCCTCTACGGGGAGCGAACCCTGGAACCTGGAGTTTAGTTATTGGCTGGCGAATGTCTGAACTTTTCTGCCACTTTTGCGTTCTGGGGAATTATGACCAAGATGCGGCCCGGCTCTCTTCGAGTGTAAGGAGTTTAGGGCTGAAATGCGTGAGGGCGGCTTGTC
>JAPXFY010000027.1:12214839-12217339 GCA_030674185.1 Monoplex corrugatus | reverse complement strand
CGACATCCAGTTCATATTCAAGTTCAAGTTCATATTGCTTATAGCCCAGCCGACCACTAAGAGCCACATCAGGGACAACACCACGTCAAAAACGACAACCATGGAAGGGTTTCTTTGTTCTGTTTTGACTCGTTGAGCTGTGTGTACTTCTTGCTATATCGGGGCAACGTTTGGAGGATGAAGGGTGGCTAACTCCACAATTTAAACATACTGGTGTCCTTCACATGATCCTTCGTGTGCTTCCTTGGCACACATGGCACATTTTCTGTGTCGGTACATCTGTCTTTATGATGCTCATACTTTTGCGATGGAAACATTCAACGACACTTTCACATTCAAATCCCTATCCTTCAAAGACTGTGGAATAACAGGACAGCAGAACGTCAGGAACAATGTATTCATCTTATATGAGTAGACACCTCTTTATCTATCTATCTATCTATCTATCTATCTATCTATCTATCTATCTATCTATCTTCTATCTATCTATCTGTCTATCTATCTGTCTATCTATCTTCTATCCATTAATCTATTTCTGTCTGTCTATTATCTATCTATCTTCTTCTCTATCTTATACTATATATCTATCTATCTATCTATCTATCTATCATCATCTATCTTAATCTATTTATTCTATCTATCTATCTATCTATATATCTATCTATCCATCAATCTATCTGTCATCTATCTATATCTATCTATATCTATCTATCTATCTATCTAATCTATCTAATCTATCTATCTATCTATCTAATCTATAAAATCTATCTATATATCTATCTATCTAATCTATCTAATCTATCTATCTATCTATCTATCTATCTATTCTATTCTTTTCTATTTGTCCTTTCATTTTTTTTCGCCTTAAAGCAGATATGTGAATAGACGTTAAAAGAAATAACGAAACACACACACACACACACACACACACACACACACACACACACACACACACACAACACACACACACACACACACACACACCACACACACACACACACACACACACACACACACACACACACGCGCGCGCAAAAACACACACACACGCACACACACATACACACACTCTCTCTGGCTCTCTGGCTCTCTCTCTCTCGCACACACACACACACACGCACAACACACACACACACGCAGAAAACACACACACACACACACACACACACACTCGATTCCCTCTCCAGCTCCTTCAATCCCTCTCTCTCTCACCTTCCAGTCTAACCTCCCCACACTACAGAGAACTCACTGATTGGCGAGCCAAGGAGGAACCTTCATCGTACGTTTCATGACGCTATACTCGAATGCAGTGCTCACAAACCCCAAGTTTTTATCACTAAAAGGACCATAACCGAGCCCAGACTACTGACTGGAGTTATACACCTTTAATACCCTGAAGGTCCATATACTAGTACCCAGACTGCCATTAAGCTCTGGTAAAGAGAAGGATGTGGGGGGTGGAGGAGAAGAGAGGAGAGGGGAGGGGGCTGCTTGAATTTGGGGGGTTAGTGGTGGGTGGAGGTCGGAAGGGGGTGCTGGTGAGGATTTTGTGTTGTTGTTTGTCATGTTTTGTAAGGTTTAGTCTTGTGCTACAGATGTTGTTTGTGTATGTGTGTGTGTGTGTGTGTGTGTGTGTGTGTGTGTGTGTGTGTGTGTGTGTGTGGTGTGTGTGTGTGTGTGTGTGTGTGTGTGTGTGTGTTGTGTGTGTGTGTGTGTGTGTGAGTGTGTTGTGTGTGTTTGTGTTGTGTGTGTGTGTGTGTGTGTGTGTTTGTGTGTGTGTGTGTGTGTGTGTGTGTGTGTTGTGTGTGTTTGTGTTTGTGTGTATGCGTGTGTGTGTATGTGTGCGTGTGTGTGGTGTGTGTGTGTGTGTGTGTGTGTGTGTGTGTGTGGTGTGAGTGTGGAGTGTGAGTGTGTGTGTATGCGTGCGTGTTTATGCGTGTGTATGCGTGTGTGCCCGCGTGTGTGTGTTAGTGTGTGTGTGTGTGTGTGTGTGTATGCGTGCGCGCACGTGTGTGTAAGTGTGCATGTGTGTGTGTTTATGTGTGTGTGAGTGCATATGTGTGCGTGCGCGCTTGTGTGTGTTTGTCCCATTTTCTACGCCACATTAATAACCAAAGAAGCTAAATCCTAAAACACTGTGACACTGTAGTGTTCAAGCCAGCAGGAATCAGAAAAAAAAAAATCACACACACACAAAAACCAGAACAATCAGAAGGCGTGTTTGACATAGCAAGACAAGACAGGCGAAAAATTTCAGCCAACTGGCCTTTGTCAAGCGTGTACAAAACACGACAAAGAAAAAATGCACAACACTTAGCGGGGGAAAAACGATAGACAACTTGCCAGTGTGGATTTGACAGACGCCTTGATTCTATGCAAAACTGGATGCTAAAGTATTGGGTAGAGTTTAGATTCTATATGGACTATACAACAGTGGCTTCATCATCACTTGTAACGTCTGTTCAGAGATTAAAAATTCCCAAATTTCTGAATCACATAG
>JAPXFY010000027.1:12207339-12209839 GCA_030674185.1 Monoplex corrugatus | reverse complement strand
TTGTTATTGAATTTTCCTTCTGGCGCTGCAGGCCAAACC
This sequence comes from Monoplex corrugatus, assembly GCA_030674185.1. NCBI lineage: Eukaryota > Metazoa > Mollusca > Gastropoda > Littorinimorpha > Ranellidae > Monoplex > Monoplex corrugatus. The sequence continues at coordinate 12,209,800 of JAPXFY010000027.1, read as the reverse complement.
AGATTTTGGATTTCAAGTGGTGCCTCGCGCTGAGAATCGGAATATGTTTCCCTGAGATGCTGCTCTAGGGTTTCCTTGCCCACTGTGAGAGTCCCTGATTTGGGTTGTTCAAACAGCTTTCTTGCAAAGTCAAAGGGATCTTTGAAGAAACGATCTTGAGTCTTCTTCTTTTTGCTCTTTCTTCGCCTTGCTGATTCCACTTTGCTGAGAGCATTGTGTTTGGCCTTCAGATCTTTCCAGAGTTCCAGGAGCCCTTGCTTCTCGAATTCTGAGGCAGTTTTCATTCGCTTTTTAAGCTTCCTTTTCTCCCTCCGGATGCTCTCCATCTGTTGCTGTCTTCTGGATTTCTGGGGAGGCGTTTTTGTCTTTGGCTGCTTCACTCCATAAGTGTCCCTGCAGATAGAGTATATGATGTCTCCGTATGTGTCAAGTTTGTGTTCCAGCGTACTGTTCCCTATTAGCGCATTCAGCTTAAGGACAAGTTCCTCATCTAATTTCTCCCATTGTTCTTTTGCACCGGCAGGCGGCAAATTGAGTTTTCCACGTTTGGCGTTAAGAGCTTGTGCAAAATCCGCATCAGAACCGTCAGCGTGGATGTCCTTGGCACTATGGTTTAATTCCTGGCCTTGGTCATCCAACGTCTCACCTGCTATCGCAGTGCGCTGCTGCTGGTTCGTATGTGTCTTCAAACAGCCCATTTTTGTCCTGTGGATCTTCATGCCGCGTTTGGTGGTGAATCTCCTTCCACACGCACACGGAAATTCCAACTGGTCATTAATCATGGTCCGTTGTGCGTTTCCAGTCGTGATGGAGTCAGTGCCGATGGATTCATCATTCTCTCCCCCTTTCGGTGAATCCTGGGAGCATCTTTCATTTGGAAAACTCGTGGCATGTTATCAAAGGCAAAATGGGAAGCCAACCCACAAAGCCCGCAGATCTAGTCTTTCCCAGTGTCCTTCGGTCTTTCCCGAATGTCCTCCGAACTATTCCCGGAAGTCAATGGACTGACCATGTGCAGGTAGAAAGAAACTCTAATATAATATATTGAGTGCATTTTTGGCTCTGGGGAAATAAGATATGCGTAAACAATTTTGGGTAATTTAAACCCATTCTTATATGTGTTTTAGTATCCTTAATATGTTTAAATTTGTATTCTGATATGTTTTTTTCTAAATCCCCTGTGCGATAAACTGGGCGGAGTGGTCAACGCCATGGGTATCTCCTTAGATTATGTGCGCGAATGCATTGATGTATGTACTTAATTTTCTCTTCCTTTTTTTTTCTGTTGAAACAGTTAAACCACTGTTATGGTACTACGCAGTCGGCTGGGCTTTCAGCAACAATAAGAACACGTCATCTTCTCTAGCTCAACGGCACATTAGCGAAATTATCTGATCCCGTTGTTCGCGTCCTAATGGAGATTCGAACCCACAACCCTCCAGTCGGTAGTCCGTTGCGCTAACCACTACATTACGGCGACTGGTTTTTGTCGTTGTTGTTTTTGTTTTTGTAAGAAAGAGGTTTAGTAGATGGGGATAGAAAAAGATTGCCTAACCCTGCTCATTGATCAGAAGCTCGTAGGGAGAGTGATGTGGTTGAGACGTCAACTCTTCTTGGCACCAGCAATATAAGGGCCGGTGCCAATCTCTCTGTCTTCGTCTCTGTCTCCCTCCCTCCCTCTCTAACCCTATCTCTCTGTGGCTACTTTACCCCCCCCCCCTCCCCGGCCAACTCTCTATTTTATATCTGTCTCTGGCTGGTTAACACCCCTTCCCTCTCTCTCACCCTCTCTCTTTCCTTTTCTCTCTCTCTCTCTCTTGCTCTCTCTTACTCTTTCTCTCTTTCTCTCTCTCTGTCTTTCTGTCTCTCCGTCTCTCTCTTTCTCTCTCATTTTCTCTATCTCTCTTTCTATCTCTTTCTCTCTCTCTGTGTCTCTCTCTCTCCTTCTCTCTCTCTAACTCTCTCTCTCTCTACTCTCTCTCTTCTATCTCTCTCTCTCTTTCAGTCTCTCTCTTTCTGTCTGTCTCTCTCTTTCTCTTTCTCTCTTTCTGTCTCTTTCTCTCTCTCTCTCTTTCTGTGTCTCTCTCTCCTTCTCTCTCTAACTCTCTCTCTCTTTCTCTCTCTCTTTCTCTCTCTCTTTCTCGCTCTCTCCCTCTCTCTCTCTCTGTCTCTTTCTCTCTCTCCTCTCTCTTTCTGTCTCTCTTTCTCTCTCTCTCTTTTTGTCTCTCTCTTTCTGTCTCTCTCTCTTTCTTTCTCTCTCTCTCATTCTCTCTCTCTCTCACTCACTCACTCTCTCTCACTCACTCTCCCTTTCTCTCTCTCCCTTTCTCTCTCTCTCTTTCTCTATCTCTCTTTCTCCCCCCCCCCCTAAGTTTTATCTCTGTTGTATGTCTCTCTCTGTGCCTCTGTTTATGTGTGTGTGTGTGTGTGTGTGCGCGCGCGCGCGCGTACGTGTATATAT
>JAPXFY010000027.1:12194839-12197339 GCA_030674185.1 Monoplex corrugatus | reverse complement strand
TCTCAAACTCTATCTCTCTCTCACTCTCTCTCTCTCTCTCAACAAGTCATGTGTCCATATGAATCAAAACAGAGAAAGAGAGAGGGAGACAGACAGACAGACATACAGACAAACAGACAGACAGAAAGACACATGAAGAGAGAGAGAGAAACATTTACAAGGAACAGAAAATATTATAATCGCCACATCAAAATCTTGCAAATACAACAAAGCATTGCATAACGTAGCCTGCGATTTCAAAAGCAACTCCAGGAACTCTGATGACGATTTTGGATGACAAGCATGCGCCCGCACGCACCTTCCATATTTTCCCTGAATCCCTCCACCCCAACCCCACACCAGACACCCCGACCCCATATTTTAAACAATAATAGAGATACGTTATTTTCTGAAAGAAAGAAATTATTGGTTTTCAAAATGTGCCGTTTCTAAATTATATATACATATATGCCGAAAACTACAAATACATGAAAGAATTAGGTGAAACATATTCCCCTGTGGGGTTGCCGGGGCTCCTTCAGAATGAATAGTATCCCCACCTTCTGGAAATTCTCTGCTAGAAATTTCCTCTTTTCTGTCACTCTCTTTGTTTCTGCCTTGTTCCTTTGCTTTATGTCATTTCTTCCCATCATTTTATGCCTTGCTGGTCCATTCACCTGTATGTGTTCAATAAAGTCTTACGTACTTTTTCTTAGGATTGATAACTGGGTACATGCATTAATTACATTTTTGGATTTATGCAGAAGCAATTTTTTAGGTAATTTATGCCCGTTTTTATATATGTTCTGGTGTCCTTTCGTTGCTTAAAGTTTATTCAGGTATTTATTTAAATCCCTGTGCGATAAATTGGACGGAGTGTCAACGCCAGGGGCATGTCCCTAGATTATGTGCGTATTGCATATTGATATGTGTACTTCATTTTCTTTTTTCTTATGTTGATGTTTTGTATGTTTTCAAGGGTTATTAGCCCTGTATGGCTTTCGCAGTTCGACTGGGTTTTAAACAACAATAACACACACAACACACACACAACAATCACAACACACAACACACACACACACAACAAAAAAACAACAAAACAGGTGAAATACATGTTGTTTTCCAAAATAACAAGTTATTGGCTAAAAGCCATTTCTAAAACTTGCCTTTTGTACACTATATATATGCCGAAAACCACACATGCGTGGGAAGAATTAGACGAAATATGTTGATAAATCAATAACATATAACACATCAGGAAACAGAAAAACTTCGTTGCTAATTATTTCGCTGAGCGAAATGGCTGCCGCTTTGCGTGTGGTGTAGGGGGGGTCAGGTGATTGGTGGGTGGTGAGGCATTGTTGCTGTGGCTCCCACCTAGCACTCTACTTGATAACATACATCCCGAGAACTACAAATACAGAGGAAGACACAGAAGAAATATAGTGATAAATCAATAACATAAATCATAATGCTTAAAGAAATTAAAAAAAAAGTCCGGTGCTAGATTACATATCTACTTATAAAACTGAAAATATGCTGAGAAAGAAGAGATGCATCAATAAATCAAAAACAAAGACGTGATATGTGAATAAAGAAATCTAAAGAAAATTACCAAAGAAAAAAAAAAGGGAAGCGGGGGGAAAATTTTTATATATATTTTGTTCGTCTTGTCTATGTGTGTGTGTTTGGTCAGTTAAAGGGAATAAAAGACTAAGTCAATCTTGAACAAAAGGGACCAATATATTGTATTTTATTTCTCTCCTCTCTCTTAGTTTTTTGTGTGGGGTTTTTTAATTTTGGTAGGGGTAAAAAAGGTAGGATTGGGCGCCCTTTTTTTGAGGATTGTTCTGAGCTTACGGTTTTTGTGCTTTGTATCTGCTTTTTATGCTAGCTAAAAGGGGTTTAGCGCAAACTGTGTTAGAGTTGAGAAGTTCTACAACATGGGAGATAATTCCACGTGACTCTCAAGAGTTATGTCCTGTGGGTTAATAAAGAAAATTAAATTGCCGTTGTTTGAGACAGAAAGAAGCCTTAACCCGTTACTTTACAAACCATCACACGAGAGGATTTTTTGATCCCGGGGAGGACTCGAACAGACGTGTGTGTATTTAGGTGATACGTTTTCTCATCAAATGAAAGGTTTGTCACTCTCTCTATTTCTTTTTGTTTTGTCTGTCTCTTTTCTCTGTCTCTCCTCTCTTCTCTCTTTCTCTTTCTATGGGCTGTCTCTCTCTATTTTTCCCCTTTTCTCTCTCTCTCTCTCTCTCTAGTATTTTATTTAATATTTATATATATATATTTATTTTTAAAACACTTTTTCTTCATCTATCTATCTTTTCCTTTTATCTATCTATTATCTATATACTATCTATTTTATCTTTTTATCTATTATTTATCTATTATCTATATATCTATCTATCTATAAAAATTTTTTTCTATCTTCTTTTTTATATCTATCTTCTATCTAAACTTATATTTATCTATCTATCTTTTTCTATCATTTCTATATATCCATCTA
>JAPXFY010000027.1:12184230-12194739 GCA_030674185.1 Monoplex corrugatus | reverse complement strand
TAAATCATACATACATACATACATACATACATACATCATACATACATACATACATACATACATACCAATACATACAACATACATCATACATACATACATACATACATACATACATACATACATACATACATACATACATACATACATACATACATACATACTTTATACATACATACATACATACATACATACATACATACATACATACTACATCATACATACATACATACATATCATACATACATACATACATACATACATACTATACATACATACATACATACATACTACATACATACATACATGCATACATACATACATACATACATACATACATGCATACTACTACATACATACATACATAGCATACAACATACATACATACATGCATACATACATAATACATACATACATACAAATGCATGCATACATACATACATACATACATACATACATACATACATACATACATACATGCATGCATACATACATACATACATACATACATACATACATGCATACATACATACATACATACGTACATACATAAATACATACATACATGCATACATACATACATACATACATACATAACATACATACATACATACATACATATACATACATACATACATACATACATACATACATACATGCATACATACATACATACATACATACATACATACATACATACATGCATACACGGGAAGAGAGAAAGAGAGAGACAGACAGAGACAGAGACAGAGAGAGATAGAGAGAGAGACAGACAGACAGACAGACAGACAGACAGACAGAGTGGGTGACAGAGAGAGCGACAAAGAGAGAAACAGAGAGAGAGAGAGAGAGAGAGAGAGAGAGAGAGAGAGAGACACGAGAGAGTGAGTGAGAAGAGAGAGAGTGGAGAGAGAGACAGAGAGAGAGAGAGAGAGAGAGAGAGAGAGAGAGAGAGAGAGAGAGAGAGAGAGAGAGAGAGAGAGAGAGAGCAATACATATTCACTAATGACGAATATCTGCTGGCACAAACAAATTTCCGTAAGAGGAGGTTATAACCCTATCCTGTCTTGTCTAGACAATCTGCTGTTATGGAATGAAGGGATATCGAGTGTTCTTCTTCTTCTTCTTTCTTCTTCTTCTTTTTCTTCTTTGTCTTCTTCTTCTTTTTCTTCTTGTCTTCTTTGTCTTCTTCTTCTTCTTTTTTTTCTTCTTTGTCTTCTTCTTCTTCTTCTTTGTCTTCTTCTTCTTCTTTTTCTTCTTCTTTTTGTTTTTTCTTCTTTGTTTACTTCTTCTTCTTCTTTGTTTACTTCTTCTTCTTCTTTGTTTTCTTCTTCTTCTTGTTCTTCTTCTTGTTCTTCTTTTTCTTCTTTTTCTTGTTCTTGTTGTTCTTCTTGTTTTTTCCTTCTTCTTCTTCTTTTTCTTCTTTGTCTTCTTTTTCTTTTTTCTTCTTCTTCTTCTTTGTCTTCTTCTTCTTTTTTCTTCTTCTTTTCATCTTTTTCTTCTTCTTCTTGTTCTTGTTCTTCTTCTTCTTCTTTTCCTTTGTATTCTTCTTCTTCTTCTTCTTCTTTTTCTTCTTCTTCTTTGTCTTCTTCTTCTTCGCAATATTTCTTCTTCTTCTTCTTCTTCGCAATTCTTCTTCGCAATTCTTCTTCTTCTTCTTCTTCGCAATTCTTCTTCTTCTTCGCAATTCTTCTTTCCAATTCTTCTTCTTCTTCTTCGCAGTTCTTCTTCTTCTTCTGTCTATTTTTCTTCTTCTGTCTTCATCATCATCATTCATCAGTATCATCATCATCATCATCATCATCTTTCATCATCATCGTCATCATCATCACCATCATCATCATCGTCAGTATCATCATCACCATCATCATCATCATCATCATCATCTTCTTCTTCTTCTTCTTCTTTTGTTGTTGTTGTTGTTGTTGTTCTTTTTCTTCTTCTTCTTTAGCTTCTTTTTTTTTTCTTCTCCTTTTTCTTCTTCTTCTTCTTTGAGTGACTATCTCTCTTCTCTAAACATCCATGTCATACTTCTACAGTCGCTGAATACCATCAAAACCAATTTACCTAAAATATCCGGTTTTTATTATCCACCAATATGTGACTCTGTAAATGACGGTGGCCGTATACAAACAGCTATATATATTCATGAAGGACTGAACTACTGTGAAAGAACATCTCCAGTACCAAAACCTACCGTATTTATTTCATCATGTGCAATCATTGTAAAATTTTCCTCATCGTTAGTTGCGAATATGGCCTCTGCATATTCACCAAGAGGCCCAGACTCTGTGAACATTGAATGGCTAAGACATTTTTAAGGTCAAAAAGACAAGTGGATAATTGGTGGTGATTTTACTGCACATGCCCCATTTTGAGAAAAGCATTGTACAAACACAACAAGCATCAGGTTGACTGAAAATATTGTAGATTCACATTTATGTTTACATAACAACGGACACGTTACCCAGATCCTGATGTACCAGCCCACAGACCCACAGCTATCGACCTCACTTTAATATCACCTAAACTAGCACCAAACGCTACGTGGCAAACAGAGGATGACTTGTTGGGATCAAATCACATCCCCATACGTCTTACCCTAAACCATACTGCTGAAATAGAAACCATACCCCCAAGTTTAATTATAAAGACGAAGACTGGGCCAGTTTTAAAGCAATCCTTGAAAAGACAAAAACAGATCTATCTGAAACAATGAACATAAACGACATGTACGCAGCCATCTGAATCTCCCTCTTAAGGGCTGCTAACATTTCAATTCCAAAACTCAGTGTCAAAAATTGGAAAATATCATGGGCATGTCTGGTGGAATAAGGATTGTCAAAATGCAGTGAACGAAAAGAAAGAAAAATACAAAATATATTTAGCAAACAGGTCACCTGAAAATCATACAGCGATGAAAAGTGCCAACATTAAGTGTAACAGAATCACAGAGCAAGCCAAAGAACAACACTGGACATCTTTTTGTAAATGTGAAGCAAACGAACACAAAGATATGCAAAAAGATTTGGGAAAAACTAAAATCAGTGAAATTAATGAAAAACGGGATCAAGTTGCCATCCATTCCAGTAAAGCTAGACAACAACCCTTTTCCTAGTTCACTGGAAAAAGCAGAAGCTTTTGCCGACGTGTTTGCTGAGGTCTGTCGTGTAGAAGGACTTCCTGTCTCTAGTAGAAATTATAGGGAACGAGAAGAAAAGAAAGACGTATATAGGGATCCTGCCTCTGACAATACTCTACATAAATGCATCACTCACATTTCAAGAATTAAAAGATCCATTCAGTCAATTCCAAGTAAAAAGACAATTGGACTAGGTGCAATTTTAAATGAAATGTTGAAAATTTTACCAGAAATGTTTGTAATTTTGCTACATAACATATTTTAAAAAAATGCTGGAACAGTGGGAAAATGCCTAACTACTGGAAACAAACAAAAGTGGTTCCTGTACTAAAACCAGCAAAATGTAATGCCGATTTGAAAAGAAAAAAAAACAAAAAAACTACAGGCCAATTGCATTAACATCGCACCTATGTAAACTAATGGAGAAAATGAATTTAAAGAGATTGATGCACTATTGTGAAAAGAATGAAATAATACCAGTGAATCAGATAGGATTTCGAAGTCATCAGTAAAAATCCTAACAAAGCTAACTACTAACATAAAACAACTATTTGCAAGACGTCAGTGTGTTTAGCTACATTTTTGATATAACTAAAGCATACGACGAAGTGTGGCACTCCCGAAAGTTACTTATATTTAAAAATATTGGGCTGACAGGTCATAATTTTGACTATGTTAAATGTTTCTTAGAAAACATAGTCTTTCAAACGAGAATTGAAAATGTCTATTCCACAAAACGAGTTCCTCAAATGGGTATTCCTCTGGGGTCCGTTATAGCTCCCCTTCTTTTCGCGATATTAATGCATGACTTACCCAGTAAAATATCTAATCATGTAGTTTTAGCTCAATATGCTGACGACTTATGCATGTGGATGCTGGTAAATATGAAAAGGAAAACTCCTTTGCGCTGTATTAATTATACACGCAAGTGCTACCAATTAGAACTTGATAAAATAGCACGATACATGGTAGAAAATGGGTTTCATCTATCCATGGAAAAAACAAAAATAGTTTTGTTTAACAGTGGAGCTAAACTAGCAAATATTCCCACTTTCAAACTGGGAGATAGTCTTCTTCAGTATAACGAGTCGATTAAATTCCTAGGAGTTTTCCTTACAGCAAAATTGTGTGTGTGTGTGTGTGTGTGTGTGTGTGCGTGCGTGCGCGCGCGCGCGTGTGTGTGTGTGTGTGTGTGTGTGTGCGTGCGTGTGAAGTTGTGTGTGCGTGTGTGTATGTGCGCGCGCGCGCGCGCGCGCGTGTGTTGTGTGTGTGTGTGCGTATATGCATGCGTGTGTGCGTGTGCGTGCGCGTGTGTGGTATACTTCTTTCGATTACATTTTTTAGTCCAATCTTCAAGTACTTGACAGATCAAAGATATCAACCAAGACACACACAAAATGCTTTGCTTCTGAAATAACTTTCAGTTTCAACCCTCGTTGGTTCGGAAGAGCTATCGATAAAGAAACTTACTGATGACGGACATTTATCGCTTTTGATAGAACAATATAGGGGTTCTATCCCTCCCACTCCCTCCCCTCTTCCTCCCTCCTCTCCCATTTTTTTTCTTCTTCACTGGTTATCTGATGACTTAAAGATGCTGATGCAACACACTAAATGGATTTGTTCCTGAAATAACTTCCTGTTTCAAAATAAATGAGGAAGGATGAGTGTGGTGTGTGTATTTGTGTGTGTGTATTTGTGTGTGTGTGTGTGTGTGTGTGTGTGTGTGTGTGTGTGTTTGTGTTTGTGTTTATGTGTGTGTGTGTGTGTGTGTGTGTGTATGTGTGTGTGTGCGTGTGTGTGTGTGTGTGTGCTGTGTGTGTGTGTGTGTGTGTGTGTGTATCTGTCTGTCTCTCTCCCTCTTCCTACCTCTGTGTGTGTGTGTGTGTGTGTGTGTGTGCGCGTATGTCTGTATGTACATCTGTCTGTCTCCCTCCCTCTCCCTCCCTCTACCTGTCTGTCTGTCTGTCTGTCTATCTGTCTGTCTGCACACATACTGACCTAAGAGATCAGAAATGCATCCACCTTCACATCCACGTGGGAGGTACCCACACCAAGTAGGATCAAACCTACACTTTCCAGTTGGAACTCCGACGTCTTAACCACTTGACCACAATCGCCTGTGAAAATAACTTTCATCTCCTTTCTGTCCAGAACAGTTTTTAGACGAAAAGCTCAAAGCCGACGGAAACTTAATACTTCCTTCAATTATATTTAGTCAGTCATCTCTTTGGGTCCCTAACAACCCAAAGATGGCAATCGATACAAAGACAAAGAGCTGTGTTCCTGAAATAACTTGTACTTCAACCTTCTCCGGTTCGTAGTTGTCTACAATGTAAAATATCCAGACGATGGAACCCAACGCTTCCTTTGTTCATTTTCTAGTCATCTCTTCGGTTGGTTGATACAGCAGCAAACCACGACCAGCTGGGAAGACATCGCTCGCAACAGAATCATCTTCAGTCTTACGTTCTCCCAACTAAGCTATTTCGGGTTCCGGAACGGAACATTGTCCGGCGGTTGACTTTCTTTTTTTTTTTTGTTGGGGGGGGAGGGGGGGGGGAGATGATCTTCTCCAACACATGGCGCCTGTGACGTTAGTGCATATGGAATTCATTCCGATCGCGGAGACGTCATCTTGAGAAACTGAAACTGAAACTGAAACTGAAACTGAAACTGCCTTCATGTGTCCAGTAATCATGAACTGACGTCAAAACACAACTGCAAAAACACACGAACAATAACTGTGAAAACTATGGCATGAAAATCAGCTCCAGCAAGGCAAAGGTATGTCATCATCATCATCATCATCATCAGGTGCCCTGACGCATGGCGTTGGCGATCATGGACTTCCATCTGTCTCTATCTCTCGCTGCCCCTAGCATCTCCCCCACCCTCCTCGTCCCAGCCACTCTGCAAGTCCGTCCAGCATTTTCTCCCTGGGTCTACCTGGTGCTCTCTTTCCCTCCAGCCTTCCCGTTGTGACCAGGTGCTACAAATCATCCTTCCTCACAAAATGGACTGTAAATGTTGCCTGTCTTTTCCTAATCTTCCTTATGAGTGATCTACTTGTGTCTGCCTCCATCAAGACTGTCTCATTTGTTTTCTTTGCTGTCACGTGTGCTAAATCTTAATGTTCATTTTAAAACTTCCATAAACGTCAAAAATATCGTTATGAATATTTTGTGTACTATGCAAAGTTCATGTATCAATACAGTCTTTTCATATGTGTAAAATGTTTTGCTGTTGTCATTCTTCGTTGCCACATTGTATGTTAGATGTCCGTTTGTTGTGAAACAAATAATGAATTTTAAAAAAAAATATATAAAAAAGACAGAAGTATGTATGAAGGACAAACACATCACAAACTGAATATCAGAATCAAAGGGCGACAATTTCAAGTTAGTACAAACTTTCAGTACTTGGGAAGTTTATAGAATGCAGATCGAGAAATGGGAAGAAAAAAATTAGGCTGTAGTTCAACAAGCGAACGTTGTTAATCTGTTTACTTTCCACGGTTTTTGAAAACACCCAACCATCCCTATGGGAACAACATTCAGGCTTATCGGAACAGTCTTGTGTCCATGGTGACATTAAACAAAGCCCTGGACAGAAAGGTCACAATCTGTGAGATGAGATGTCTCTGAAGAGTTGCAGGCAAGACCTAAAGGGACATAAGTAGAAACGTAGAAATCCGAGAGCTATATCACAACAGCATTATATAGAATGCCCAAGGATGAAGGTTGGAGGAAGAATGATAACAACATTCGTTACGCAGATGATATCGTGCTAACTGCAGAAAATGAAAAAGACGTACGCAGCTTTGTGAATATAATAGAAATAGAAAGCTAAAATAAAGGGTTGGGGCTAAATAGCAAGAAGACTGAAGTCATGGTAATCAGTGAAAAAACGAGAAATCCCCTCACGCAAAATAACAGCAAGTGGCACAACTTTGAGACAGGTTGATAGTTTAAATATCTGGAAACGGTCATCTCACCAGACGGCAGATACACATCAGAAATAACCAGCAGAATTGGCCAAGCCAAAACTACATTCAAAAAGATGAAAATCACCCTTACCTATCAATTAACTCCAGGAAGAGAGTTCTTCAATGTGATATAGAACTGACACTATTGTATGGCTGTGAGGCGTAGATAGTGAATACGCAAAATCAGAACAAAATTGAGGCAACTAAAATGTGGTTTCTAAGAAGAATGTTGAGAATTCCATGGACAGAAAAGAAAACAAATGAGACAGTCCTGAAGGAGGCAGATACAAGATCATTGATAAGGAAGGTTTGGAAAAGACAAGTAACATTTATAGGCCATTTTGTGAGGAAAGGGGAATTAGAGCACATGGTCACAACAGGAAAGCTAGAGGGAAAGAAAACACCAAGTAGACCCAGGGAGAAAATATTGGACGGACTTGCAAAGTGGTTGAGGACAGAGAGGGTGGGAGATGTACATGTACTTGCAGCGACGAGGGATATATTCGTGTGGAGGGCCATAATCGCCAACGCCATGCGACAGGGCACATGATGATGATGATGATGATGATGATGATGATGATGATGATGATGATGATGATGATGAAGAAGATGATGATGATGACTGCGGATCAAGTGGTTTGGCCATCTGACCAGAATGTCAGTCAACCAGCCACTCTTCGATTGTTCAACACTAGATGTTCGGACTTGAGAACCAGAGGAAAACTATGGGGGGTGCTGAATAGTTGGAGTGACACAAACCCATTCCACATCTACATCTATAACGTGACTTCACGCCAGGCTTCCCCGTTTAGATGCAGAGCGACAGCATCATCTCCCAGCGACTCCTCTCGGTACACGTGGACGGAAAGAGTTAAAGCATGTATCAACTTCTTCGTCGACCAAGGCTGCTGTCATGTTAGCTAACAGATGTAGCAGACGACAAAAATAAACCCCGACTGTCAATATCCACCCACTCGCGTGTTTCTGGGTTGGGTTTCATTGGCTTGAAAGAAAAACTTACAGATCTTGCGTTATGTTTTTGAAAGGAAGATGGCTGAATTTTTTTTTTTTTTCTGAAAGAATAGGATTCATTTAGATTGGTTCGTATCGTTTCCTTTTTCTTTCTTCTTCGCCTACGTGTGTGGTGTGTTGTGTGTGTGTGTGTGTGTGTGTGTGTGTGTGTGTGTGTGTGTGTGTGTGTGTGTGTGTGTGTGTGTGTGTGTGTTGTGTGTGTTGTGTGTGTGTGTGTGTTGTGTGTGTGTGTTTGTGTGTGTGTATGTGTGTTTGTTTGTGTGTATGTATGTGTTTGTTGTGTGTGTGTGTGTGTGTGTGTGTGTGTGTGTGTGTGTGTGTGTGGTGTGTTTGTTTGTGTGTGTGCTGGTGTGTGTGTGTGTGTGTGTGTGTGTGTGTGTGGTGTGTGTGTGTTTTGTGTGTGTGTGTGTGTGTGATATGTTCGATGTGCTTGTTTCTTTCTGATATACCACGTTTCTTAAGCAGCATGTTTCGCAATTGAATTCATTATTTCTTACACCCCAGCCCACATTAAAACAAACACACACACACACACACACACACACACACACACACACACACACACACACACACACCACACACACAAACACACACAAACACAACACATCAACAAACAAACACACACACAACAACAAACACAAACACACACACACACAACACACACACAAACACACACACACACACACACACACACACACACACCACACACACACATAACAAACACACATACACACACACAACACACAAACACACACGACACACACACAACACACACACCACAAACACACACACACACACACCACACACACACACCACACACACACACAACACACACACACACAACACACACACCACAACACACACTGACATCAGTTTCACACAAGACTGTATCAACATGACTATTATACTAAACTGACGCAACAGAATTAGTAAACAAACATTCAAACTTACCTGTGCTCGAACCTAAGGGCTGAGCCAACAGGATATTCACCCAAAAGAACCAGAGTGGCCACCAGCCCGTTCTAACAAGTAAAACCACAAGCCATTGCCGACGTGTAAAACTTTTGGGCAGATACTGTAGGGTTTGTGCCATGATCATTTTGGGTCTCTTTTTTTTTTCTTCTTTCGCGTTTCAGTGTCTTGTAATGTGGTCTGCGTTGATGGCATGCATATGTCTGGTGCGTGAGTGAGCCTTGATTTGAACTGTCAAGATTTGGCGCCGTATGAATACTGTAATTATTATTATTATTATTATTATTATTATTATTATTATTATTATTATTATTATTATTATTATTATTATTATTATTATTATCATTATTATTATTGTTGTTGTTGTTGTTGTTGTTATTATTATTGTTATCATTATCATTATTATCATCATCATCATCATCATCATCATCATCATCATCATCATCATCATCATCATCACCGTCATCATATATTATTATTATATTTATTGTTATCATTATATATTATTATTATCATTATTATTACTATTATTGTTATTATTATTATCATTATTGTGATCATTTTTATTGTCTTATCCATCACATGGCATATGTCGTGTCAGTTTCAGTTTCAGTTTCTCAAGAGGACGTCTCCGCACTCGGAACGAATTCCATATGCGCTAACGTCACCACGTGTATGGTGATCATGGCACATACCTTAAGCCTGCACATAAACCCATGAGCTGGCCAGGACCTGAGCCCTACCTACCTAGACTATGTTTTACCTGGGTGCCGAATATTCCGACCGTGGAAACGACATCTTAGGAAACTAAAAGTGAAGCTGATGCAAACAGAATCCATAAAACTCATGAACAGAGAAGAAGATCACGTATAGTATTGACAAAACAAGACATAAGATCATTTCGGCTGACTGGCCTTCGTCAAGTGATCAAAAAAGACAACACAGAGGCAAGGTCATCAGGTTTAGGACAAAATCAGAGGGTAAAAAGAAAACTTAACAAACAAAAAGCGAACAAAAATAACGATAATAATCAAAGGACATAACTCTTGAAAATTATCTCCCATGTTGTAGAACTTCTCAAATCTAACACAGTTTGCGCTACCCATCCAGCGAGCATAGAAGCAGATACAAAGTACAAAAACAGTAAGCTCAGAACACTCAAAAATAACAATGTTCTTTCCTGCATCAGTTGAACTGGAGACATGCTCACGTGAAAGTTGGTCGTTAGGCAGAGACTGTCCCTAACATCCAGAATTTGTCGGAAACAGCTGGTGTTTCATGACAGCAAACGACTGATTATTTTCTTTCCAATTTTTGACATAACGTTAGCAGCATTGGCTCAGTGATGCTGGATGATATCGAACCTGTATGTCTTCTG
>JAPXFY010000027.1:12146730-12151730 GCA_030674185.1 Monoplex corrugatus | reverse complement strand
ATTTTGTTTTTATGAATTAATCAATTCATTCATTCATTCTCTCTCTCTCTCTCTCGCTCTCTTTCTCACTCTGTTTCTCTCTGTCTCTCTCTCTATCTCTGTTTCTCTCTCTCTCTCTTCCTGTCTCATCCTCTCCCTCCTTCCTCTCTCTCCCTATCTCTCTTTCTCTCTCTTTTTTCTTTTGTTTTTGTTCTTACTCCTTCTCTCTCTATCTCCCCCCCTCTCTCTCTCCCGTCTCTCTCTCTCTCTCTTTTGTCTCTGTCTCTCTCTGTGTCTCTCTGTATCTGTCTGTCTGTCTGTCTCTCTCTCTATCCTCTCTCTCTCTCTCTTCTCTCTCTCTCTGTCTTTGCTTTGTATCTGTCTTTGTCTTTATCTCTGTCTCTGTCTCTGTCTGTCTGTCTCCTTTTTCTTTCTCTCTGTCTCTCTATGTCTCTCTCTTTCTCTCTGTCTCTCTGTCTCTGTCTCTGTCTGTCTCCCTGCCTCTGTCTCTCTCTCTCTCTTCTCTGTCTCTCACTCTTCTCTCTGTCTCTCTGTCTCTGTCTCTGTCTGTCTCCCTGTCTCTGTCTGTCTCCCTGTCTCTGTCTTCTCTCTCTCTTCTCTCTCTCTCTGTCCCTCGCATCTTTTTCTAGTAGCAGCATCACGTTTTTTTAAGCCAACGTATGGTGGTCCATCAGTCCAACAGCATGAAAAGTCACCATTCAACATTATTTTTCACCGATGTCAGATACTCAAGACCTCAAAGTTGACAGGTGTTAACAGTTCACAGGTTTCAAAGATCTGAGGCCTCAACTTTCATGGGTCATCATCATCATGTGCCCTGCTGCATGGCGTTGGCGATCATGGCCCTCTATATGCATCTATCCCTTGTCGCAGCAAGCACATCTTCCACACTCTCTGTCCTCAGCCACCCTGCAAGCCTGTCTAATATTTTCTCCCTGGGTCTACGTGATGCTCGCTGTACCTCCAGTTTTCCTGTTGTGACCAGGTGCTCTAATTCCCCTTTCCTCATAAAATGGCATAGGTGTCGGATATATAACACCTCATTGTTCATAGGTGTCGTGTGCATAATACCTCATTGTTCATAGGTGTCGGATACATGGTACGTCAATTTTCATAGGTGCCTGATACATGACATTTCATTGTTCATATGTGTCGGATATATGACATCATAAGTTTCATAGGTGTCAGATACATAACACCTCAATTTTCATAGGTGTCAGATACATTAGAAAAAAGCTGACCACATCTCCCCTCTCCTGGCATAACTTCACTGGCTCCCTGTATCAAAGCGCATACAGTACAAACTAGACACCATCTGCTACAAAAGTCTCAATAACGCAGCCCCCGATTACCTGTCAAGCTTACTTGAGATCGATGTTCCCTCACGTACCCTCTGCTCTGCCTCCGATCCTCTCACTTTTCGCTTTCCACGCACTAAGCTCAATACCTATGGTCCACGAGCCTTCTCTGTTTCTGGTCCACTTTCCTGGAACAAACTTCCTCTCTCAGTCCGTAAGCAACCTACTTTTGTCTCCTTCAAGTCCGCTCTCAAAACTCACCTTTTCTCCTCTGCATATAATCCTGACCTCACTCAACCCCCTCTGCAGCCTGTCTCCACTCGGTGTGGAATCACATTGTAATATATATTTGTATATACTAAGCTTTTTTTAAACTTTTTTTTTTTTTTTTTGTTTTATTTTTTTTGAGTACACTTATATTTAATTTTCCATTGCTGTTCTCCTTTTTGCACATTTATAGCCATGTGTATGTGTGTGTGTGCATGCGTGCGTATGTGTATGTTCAGCGCTTAGATTTGTTTTTTATCAAGATTTTGCGCTATATAAATATTGTAATTATTATCATTAACATAACACCTCCATTTCCATAGGAGTCAGATACATAACACCTCAATTTTCATAGGTGTCGGATATATGACTCCTCAATTTTCACAGGTGTCGGATACATGACCCTCTATTTTCACAAGTGTCAGACATATGAAACCTCAATTTTCGCAGGTGTTGGATAAATGACACCCCAATTTTCACAGGTGTTTACTATACAAATCTCAAATTTCTACAGGTGCTGGATGTACAATACCTTCTCAACGCGTTGGGGTTATGTGCAGACTTGTCGTTCACGTCATGATATTTTGGATCATTGTCCATCACATGGATTCGTGCCGTTGATACACATGGAGTTTATTCCAAGCGGGGACACGATGTCTTGAGAAAGATGAAAAAAACAACAACAAAAAACAAAAAACAAACCCAATAACACACACAAAAATACTTGAAACTGGAATGGGCTGACAATTCTAACACATGCACGCGTGCTAAAGGTGGAGTCACACACATACACTTTTTGGTAAAGGTGGGGTCACACAAATATACACGTGGTAAAGGTGGGGTCACACAAATATACACGTGGTAAAGGTGGGGTCACACAAATATACACGTGGTAAAGATGGGGTCACACAAATATACACGTGGTAAAGGTGGGGTCACACAAATATACACGTGGTAAAGGTGGGGTCACACAAATACACGAAAGTGAGGTACCAATATACACGTGGTAAAGGTGGGGGTCACACAAATATACACGTGGTAAAGGTGGGGTCACACAAATATACACGTGGTAAAGGTGGGGTCACACAAATATACACGTGGTAAAGGTGGGGGTCACACAAATATACACGTGGGAAAGGTGGGTCACACAAATATACACGTGGTAAAGGTGGGGTCACACAAATATACACGTGGTAAAGGTGGGGTCACACAAATATACACGTGGTAAAGGTGGGGTCACACAAATATACACGTGGTAAAGGTGGGGTCACACAAATATACACGTGGTAAAGGTGGGGTCACACAAATATACACGTGGTAAAGGTGAGGGTCACACAAATATACACGTGGTAAAGGTGTAGGTCACACAAATATACACGTGGTAAAGGTGGGGTCACACAAATATACACGTGGTAAAGGTGGGGTCACACAAATATACACGTGGTAAAGGTGAGGGTCACACAAATATACACGTGGTAAAGGTGGAGGTCACACAAATATACACATGGTAAAGGTGGGGTCACACAAATATACACGTGGTAAAGGTGGGGTCACACAAATATACACGTGGTAAAGGTGGGGTCACACAATATACACGTGGTAAAGGTGGAGTCACACAATATCACATGGTAAAGGTGGAGTCACACAAATATACACGTGGTAAAGGTGGGTCACACAAATATACACTGGTAAAGGTGGGGTCACACAAATATACACTGGTAAAGGTGGAGTCAAAATATACACGTGGTAAAGGTGGGGTCACACAAATATACACGTGGTAAAGGTGAGGTCACACAAATATACACATGGTAAAGGTGGGGTCACACAAATATACACGTGGTAAAGGTGGGGTCACACAAATATACACGTGGTAAAGGTGGGGTCACACAAATATACACGTGGTAAAGGTGGGGTCACACAAATATACACGTGGTAAAGGTGGGGTCACACAAATATACACGTGGTAAAGGTGGGGGTCACACAAATATACACGTGGTAAAGGTGGGGTCACACAAATATACACGTGGTAAAGGTGGGGTCACACAAATATACACGTGGTAAAGGTGGGGTCACACAAATATACACGTGGTAAAGGTGGGGGTCACACAAATATACACGTGGTAAAGGTGGGGTCACACAAATATACACGTGGTAAAGGTGGGGTCACACAAATATACACGTGGTAAAGGTGGGGTCACACAAATATACACGTGGTAAAGGTGGGGTCACACAAATATACACGTGGTAAAGGTGGAGGTCACACAAATATACACGTGGTAAAGTGGGGGTCACACAAATATACACATGGTAAAGGTGGGTCACACAAATATACACGTGGTAAAGGTGGGGTCACACAAATATACACGTGGTAAAGGTGGGGTCACACAAATATACACGTGGTAAAGGTGGGGTCACACAAATATACACATGGTAAAGGTGGGGTCACACAATATACACGTGGTAAAGGTGGGGTCACACAATATACACGTGGTAAAGGTGGGGTCACACACATATACACGTGGTAAAGGTGGGGTCACACACAATATACACGTGGTAAAGGTGAGGTCACACAAATATACACGTGGTAAAGGTGGGGTCACACACATATACACGTGGTAAAGGTGGAGGTCACACAAATATACACGTGGTAAAGGTGGGGTCACACAAATATACACGTGGTAAAGGTGGGGTCACACAAATATACACGTGGTAAAGGTGGGGGTCACACAAATATACACTGTAAAGGTGGGGTCACACAATATACACGTGGTAAAGGTGGGGTCACACAATATATACGTGGTAAAGGTGGGGTCACACAAATATACACATGTAAAGGGAGGTCACACAAATACACTATAACGTGGAGCACAAATACACGTGAGTGGTCACACACATATACACGTGGTAAAGGTGGGTCACACAAACAACATATAACACCACACATACACACACAAACACAATACACACACACTATAACACACACACACACACACTAAACACACACACACACTATACTTAAACATACACTTCAACACAACAAACCACATTTACACAGCAGTCACACACACACACATCATACTCAACAACAATTCACAAAACACACTACACTCACACAGACACACAACACCTCACACACACACACACACCATCACCACAACACACACACACACACACACACACACACACACACAACACACACCACACACACACACACACACAACACACACACACACACACACACACACACACACACACACACATCCTTTGTTTCTCAATGGAGTGCAGAGAAAGGGAAAATTGGGTGTGCATTCTTTTTACAGCAAAATCTTTAATAAAATTCAACTAAGCAGAATGAGAGACAAAATCCACATACTTTCCAGGTAAGAACAGGCAGAATTTTGCATCGGTAGAAGCTGTGCAGATCATATCACTACT
>JAPXFY010000027.1:12116730-12134230 GCA_030674185.1 Monoplex corrugatus | reverse complement strand
CAGAGTGGAGAGCGATGTCTGGTCTCATGCCTGTCTTGCTGATGACATCTGGGTAATTTCTCCACTCTGGCAGGTCTGCTGTACACTCCCAGTCGACTGCTCCATCCAGAAGACCCTTTGGCAATGTGCTGGTTGTCATAGCAATTTCGGGCCAGACCTGTTTCCCTCCTGCTTTGTAGAACGTTGTCATAGCAATTGGTGCGTTTGGGGTCATGGTTTTTTCGCTAACCACGTCTGTGATCACTTTCAGAACTTGGTTGTGCCTCCATGTATACCTTCCTTGGGCTAGCGCTACTTTGCAAGAGCTTAGGACATGTTCCACTGTTTGTTTCTTCTGACAGAGCGGACATGCTGGGTCATCTGATTTCCCCCATTTCACTAAGTTTGCATTCGAGGGGAGCAGGTCATATACAGATCTGAGGAGGAAGCTTATCCTTAGAGGAGCCAAGTGCCACATATCGTTCCAGCTGAGACTTCTTTGGAGTGCACTGTCCCATGTTGTCCATTGCCCCTGTTGACCTTGCTGGACTGCCTTCTGCACTCTTTTGACATCTTCTTCTTTCTTCAACTCCTGTATGATCATGTCTCTTTTTTCCTTCCTTTTGGCTTTGGACTACCACTGCATTTTTGTTGCTCCCAGTCCCTGTCTGTTGGTTTGCGTGTGTCCAATTATTTCTTTGATGCTGAGGTTTCTCTTGGCATTGTTTACAGCCTCTTGGACTTTCCATTTTTTGCCAGTTCTCAGCTTTGGCTGAACTGATCTCACGATATTGTCTTCCGATTCCTCCAGCATGCTCAACAATCTTGCTTTTCCAACTTTGTATTCCTCCACTATGGATTTGAGAGGTAGCTTCAGCATTGCTTGACGACAGTAGAATGCAACATCAGTGAGACCAGGTGGGACACCGAGCCATTTTCTTGTGTATTTGCTGATTTTGGCTTCCATTGCTTCCACTGTGCTGGTGCAAATGTCATAGATTAGCAGTGGCCACAGCAGCTTTGGTATCAGCATGAACTGTAGACACCAGACTTTGCATTTGCCTGGCAGTCCGCAGTTATCTATTTTCTTCAGGCCTTCTTCTGCTGTTTGCTTGGTTTCACATCCCCTTTGTGTGTCTTTCAGGGAGTCATCATACCATCTTCCGAGACTTTTTACTGGCTCTTCTGTGACAGTGGGGATGGCTTGGTTGGCTACCATGAATTTGACTGAATCTGCCACTTTTCCTTTTCGCAGTGAGAGACTTCGGGATTTCTTTGGTTTGAACCTCATTCTTGAAGAGGCCACCAACTCATCCAGCTGCTTTAAGATTTGGTGTGTCTCTTCCTCATCTGTGGACAAGACTGTTGTGTCATCCATGAAAGCTTTCAGAGGAGGCATCTGGTATCCATCTCCCAGATTCACTGGACCTGAACTCTTCATTGCAGCTTTCAAGATGACTTCCATTGCCAACACGAACAGTATGGGAGAGATTGCACAGCCCATTGCAATGCCCACCTCTAGGTCTATCCAGTCCGTGGTGTATTCTTTGGTAGAGAACCGCATTGAGAACCCTTGGAAATACTTCCTCAGCATTGTTCGGATGTTTTCTGGGATGTGATACATTTCAAGAGCCAGCTGGATTATATCGTGTGGAACTGATCCATATGCATTCGCCAGATCAAGCCAAACTACGTCAATGTTTCTCTTCTCTGTTCTTACTTTTTGGATGGCATCCCAAATCAACGTGGCATGTTCCAAGCATCCAGGCATTCCTGGTATGCCTCCCTTTTGGACTGACATATCCAGATACTTGTTTTCAGTCAGGTATTTTGTCAATCTTGCTGCCATAACAGAGAAGAAGATTTTCCCCTCGACGTTTAGAAGTGATATTGGCCTGAACTGGTTGATGCTGCTGGAGTTCTGCTCCTTCGGAATGTACACTCCTTCAGCTCTCATCCATTGGTCGCTGATCTTCTGGTTCCTCCATGCTGATCGAATCATCTTGTGGAGCCATTCGAGCACTTTTGGGCATTTCTTGTAGAGCAGGTATGGTATTCCGTTTGGTCCAGGTGCTGACTTGGCTCTGGCTTTCTTTACTACGTTCTTCACTTCATCCAGTGTTGGTGGTTTGTTATTAAATTTTCCTTCTGGCGCTGCAGGCCAAACCAGATTCTGGATTTCAAGTGGTGCCTCGCGCTGAGAATCGGAATATGTTTCCCTGAGATGCTGCTCTAGGGTTTCCTTGCCCACTGTGAGAGTCCCTGATTTGGGTTGTTCAAACAGCTTTCTTGCAAAGTCAAAGGGATCTTTGAGGAAACGATCTTGAGTCTTCTTCTTTTTGTTCTTTTTCGCCTTGCTGATTCCACTTTGCTGAGAGCATTGTGTTTGGCTTTCAGATCTTTCCAGAGTTCCAGGAGCCCTTGCTTCTCGAATTCTGAGGCAGTTTTCATTCGCTTTTTAAGCTTCCTTTTCTCCCCCGGATGCTCTCCATCTGTTGCTGTCTTCTGGATTTCTGGGGATGCGTTTTTGTCTTTGGCTGCTTCACTCCATAAGTGTCCCTGCAGATAGAGTATATGATGTCTCGTATGTGTCAAGTTTGTGTTCCAGCGTACTGTTCCCTATTAGCGCATTCAGCTTAAGGACAAGTTCCTCATCTAATTTCTCCCATTGTTCTTTTGCACCGGCAGGCGGCAAATTGAGTTTTTCACGTTTGGCGTTAAGAGCTTGTGCAAAATCCGCACCAGAACCATCAGCGTGGATGTCCTTGGCACTATGGTTTAAATCCTGGCCTTGGTCATCCAACGTCTCACCTGCTATCGCAGTGCGCTGCTGCTGGTTCGTATGTGTCTTCAAACAGCCCATTTTTGTCCTGTGGATCTTCATGCCGCGTTTGGTGGTGAATCTCCTTCCACACGCACACGGAAATTCCATCTGGTCATTAATCATGATCCGTTGTGCGTTTCCAGTCGTGATGGAGTCAGTGCCGATGGATTCATCATTCTCTCCCCCTTTCGGTGAATCCTGGGAGCATCTTTCATTTATGGAACTCGTGGCATGTTATCAAAGGCAAAGTGGGAAGCCAACCCACAAAGCCCGCAGATCTAGTCTTTCCCAGTGTCCTTCGGTCTTTCCCGAATGTCCTCCGAACTATTCCCGGAAGTCAATGGATTGACCATGTGCAGGTAGAAAGAAACTCTTGGGAGAGCTAGACAACAGAAGGTCTTCAGAGAAGTAACCCCCTTTAGACAAGTGTTTCGGCCCTGAACTCCTTACACTCTCGGGGGGCCGGGCCACATCCAGGTCATGACTCCTGGATGCCCTTCTGCTGTTGTCTATTTTTTTTTTTTTTTTTTTTTTTTTCAGTATTCCTGCTGATCCGTCAAATGGAGTACAGAACCATGACCATGGTACAACGATAGATAATCATAAAAACAATGATGATGATGATGATGATGATGATGACGACGACGACGGCGATGATGATAATGAAGATGACGATGATGACGACGACGACGACGTCGATGATGACGACGACGATGATGACGATGATGACACGCGCGCGCTCGCGCACACACACACACACACACACACACACACACACACGCACGCACGCACACACACACACACACACACACACACACACACACACACACACACACATACACACACACACACACACACATACACACACACACACACACACACACACACACACACATATTAACTCACACAAACATAAATTAGTTGAAAAAGATGAGACAGTGCGCAGATCGATACAGATACAAGAGAACACACACACACACACACACACACACACACACACACACACACACACACACACACACACACACACACACACACACACACACACACACACGCAACACACACACGCACACACACATACACACACGCACAAACACATACATACACACACATACAAACACACGCACACACGCGCACACGCGCCACACACACACACACACACACACACACACACACACACACACACACACACACACACACACACACACACACACACACACACACACACACACAAGAGAAAACGAAAATCGACGTTACCAACAGCAACAGCAACAGCGGAGAAACAACAAGAAGGAGAACAATAATGATGAAACCAACAATAAACATCCCTCTGATAAAACAAACCACGGTCAATATTCCAAACGATTTAAAAAAAAAATCCTGAAAACTTCAGTTACATGTGTTCAATTAACCTCTTGTCACTCACAGCAACCACCATCACCACCACCACCATCCCACCACCAGCACAATCACCACTACCACCACCACCACCACCACCACCATCATCATCACCATAATCACCACCACCACCACCAGCACCACCAGCACCATCATCATCACCACCACCACCACCACCACCACCATCACCACCACCAACAGCACCACCACCAGCACCACCACCATCACCAGCACCACCACCATCACCACCACCACCACCACCACCACCATCACCACTACCACCACCATCACCAGCACCACCACCACCACCACCACCATCACCATCACCACTACCACCACCACCACCACTACTACAATCACCACTACCACCACCACCACCACTCATCATCATCATTACCATAATCACCACCACCACCACCAGCACCACCACCACCACCACCAAAATTCCCTATTCTCTCCAATATCCCACTTCCCCAAATCCTTCACGAATCTCTGAACTTTGAGTGTTCAGCTCCTATGGCGTTGTAGCAAATAAGTTCTTTTTTTTTTATTGTCTGTTTTAGTGCTTTGTTTGTAAGCTCTGTTTTGTTTTGGTTTGGTTTGGTTTGGTTTGGTGTGTTTTGTTTTGTTCTGTTCTTGTTTTGTTTTGTTCTTGTTTTGTTTTGGTTTGGTTTGGGTTTTCTTGTTTGCTTTTTTTCTGTTTTGTTGTTTGTTTGTTTGTTTCATTTTCGTTCCGTTTCGTTTTTGCTTTTAAAAGCGCGTTCTGATTTTTTTCCCCAGGATGCTCTTATGCATGTTGTTTTTGCTCACACTGTGCAGGCGGTATGTTGCTGCACAGTCTGCATACTCCGTCTTCAGTGGGCTTGCTTCATGGGCGTTTTCATTTTCTGTACGCCATCGGACACTGGCATAGCTGACAGAATAGCCATCGGACACTGGTATAGCTGACAGAATAGCCATCGGACACTGGTATAGCTGACAGAATAGCCATCGGACACTGGTATAGCTGACAGAATAGCCATCAGACACTGGCATAGCTTACAGAATAGCCATCGGACACTGGCATAGCTTACAGAATAGCCATCGGACACTGGCATAGCTTATAGAATAGCCATCGGACACTGGCATAGTTTACAGAATAGCCATCGGACACTGGCATAGCTGACAGAATAGCCATCGGACACTGGCATAGCTTACAGAATAGCCATCACTGGCATAGCTGACAGAATAGCCATCACTGGCATAGCTGACAGAATAGCCATCACTGGCATAGCTTACAGAATAGCCATCGGACACTGGCATAGTTTACAGAATAGCCATCGGACACTGGCATAGCTGACAGAATAGCCATCGGACACTGGCATAGCTTACAGAATAGCCATCACTGGCATAGCTGACAGAATAGCCATCACTGGCATAGCTGACAGAATAGCCATCACTGGCATAGCTGACAGAATAGCCATCACTGGCATAGCTGACAGAATAGCCATCATTGGCATAGCTAACAGAATAACCATCACTGGCATAGCTGACAGAATAGCCATCACTGGCATAGCTGACAGAATAGCCCTCACTGGCATAGCTGACAGAATGGCCATCACTGGCATAGCTGACAGAATAGCCATCACTGGCATAGCTGACAGAATAGCCATCATTGGCATAGCTGACAGAATAGCCATCGGACACTGGCATAGCTGACAGAATAGCCATCGGACACTGGCATAGTTGATAGAATAGACATCGGACACTGGCATAGCTGATAGAATAGACATCGGACACTGGCATAGCTGACAGAATAGCCATCAGACACTGGCATAGCTGACAGAATAGCCATCAGACACTGGCATAGCTGACAGAATAGCCATCGGACACTGGCATAGATGACAGAATAGTCATCGGACACTGGCATAGCTGACAGAATAGCCATCACTGGCATAGCTGACAGAATAGCCATCACTGGCATAGCTGACAGAATAGCCATCACTGGCATAGCTGACAGAATAGCCATCACTGGCATAGCTGACAGAATAGCCATCATTGGCATAGCTGACAGAATAGCCATCACTGGCATAGCTGACAGAATAGTCATCACTGGCATAGCTGACAGAATAGCCATCACTGGCATAGCTGACAGAATAGCCATCACTGGCATAGCTGACAGAATAGCCATCACTGGCATAGCTGACAGAATAGCCATCACTGGCATAGCTGACAGAATAGCCATCACTGGCATAGCTGACAGAATAGCCATCACTGGCATAGCTGACAGAATAGCCATCACTGGCATAGCTGACAGAATACCCATCGGACACTGGCATAGTTTACAGAATAGCCATCGGACAATGGCATAGCTTACAGGGTCTTTAACGTGCGTACGTGATGCTCTGCGTGCTTATACACACAACGTGGGGCAGGTATGGAGAGGTGGAGGTGAGGGGGGTAGACACTGGCAAACATACACACATGTTGATTTAGGCGACCGAAAAATAATCTCTATCTTTTACCCACCAGGCGGGATCGAACCCCAGACCTTCCGATTGGGCCGGCCGATGTCTTATACATTCCACTACCGTGCCCTTCTTGACTGTTTAAATCCTCAGCCCAAAGATCATCACCATCATCATCATCATCATCATCATCATCATCATCATCATCATCATCATAGACATTGACAACAATAACAACATACAGAATTTGAAGAAAAAAATGGCAACAACAGTTGCACCAGCGGCAGCAGCTGCAATAACAACAACACCAACAACAATGTACAGAATGTGAACAACAACAACAATAACAACAACAGCTGCACCAACATCAACAACAGTAAACACAACATACAGAATGTAAACGAGAAGAAGAACAAAAACATACAACATATGAACAACAACAATAACAAGAACAGCAACAACAGCAAGAACAGCCACGACAACGACGATGAAGACAAGAAACCATTTTACCAAAACAAACTAGTATCGAAATTCTTAAGAAGTAAAAAAAGAAAGAAAGAAACAAACAAACAAAGAAACAAAGAAAGAAAGAAAAAGAAAGAAAGAGTGAGAGATTGAAGGAACGAAAGAGAAAGAAGGAAAGAAAGAGAGAGAGAGAAAAAAGAAAAAAGGAAAGAAAAAAGAAAGAAAAGAAAAAAGAAAGAAAAAAGAAAGAAACGAAGAAAGAAAAGAAAGGAAGAAAGAAAGAAACGAAAAAAGAAAGAACAAATGAAGGAAGAAAGAAAGATAGAAAGAAAAGAAAGAAGAAAGAAAAAAGAAAGAAACGAAGAAAGAAAGAAATGAAGAAAGAAAGAAACGAAAAAAGAAAGAAAGAAATGAAGAAAGAAAAAGAAAGAAGAATGAAGAAAGAAAGATAGAAAGAAAAGAAGAAGAAAGATAGAAGAAAGGAAGAAAGGAAGAAGAGAAAGAAGAAAGAAAGAAAGAAGAAAGAAGAGAA
The DNA here is from genome assembly GCA_030674185.1 of Monoplex corrugatus. Classification (NCBI taxonomy): domain Eukaryota; kingdom Metazoa; phylum Mollusca; class Gastropoda; order Littorinimorpha; family Ranellidae; genus Monoplex; species Monoplex corrugatus. The sequence goes on along the minus strand of JAPXFY010000027.1, from coordinate 12,126,585 downwards.
AGAAAGAAAGAAGAAAGAAAAATGAAGAAAGAAAGGAAGACGAGCGAGAAGAAAGTGAGAAAGAAACACAGAAAGAAAGAAAGAAAGAAAGAAAACCCAATACCACATCTTCCATTAACCCCACTCACCTTCCTTCTTACCCCCTCCCCCCCCCCCCCCCCAACCCAATTCCTCCACGAATCTCCGACCTTAGGAAGCTCCATTCCTCAGACGATCCAACAAACAGTTTAAATCCTGACCCTGGCTTTGCACACGGCCCTGAAGACGTCTCCAATTGACGAGAAATCACGAGAAGTGGAGCGAGAACAAACACACCAATTTGCACCCTTGTTCCCCTGCCCAGCGAGGATCAAGAACACCGTTTGGCTGTGCCAAAGGTCAAGGTCGCCAGCAAATCCTCTTTGCAGGACGGATGAATGGAGAATGCTGGGAGAAGATTTTCTTATTTGTTTTTGAGATCGAAGGTTCAGTAGTTTTTGTGCCTATCACTGGTATGCGAAAGAAACAAAAAGGATGAGAAGTTTAAGATCAAGGCAGGTCATGCGCACGTTTGTGTGTCCGTGATAATTACATATTGATCTGACAATTTTCCATTTATTGAATATGCACGTTTGTGTGTCCGTGTAAATTACATATTGATTTTACAGTTTTCCATTTATTTTGATGTTCTTTAAAATAAAAAAAAAGGGGGGGTGGGGGTGGAGGAGGGGAAGAAACCTCAGAGAGATTGTTTCAGACTGATCCACAAACGGGGTGTGTCTGCGTACCTGTGAATATTCCAGACTGATCGATGATATAATGTGCCTGGCTGTGGATAAGTAAGTAAGTAGATAAATAAGTAAATAAGTAAGTAAGCAAGCAAGCAAGCAAGCAAGTAAGTAAGTAGGTATTAAGTAAGTAAGTAGTTTGTGTGCAAGTATTACGTAAGTAAGTAAGCAAGTAAGCAAACAAGCGAGCAAGTAATGAGTGGAGTGAGTGAGTAAGTAAGTAAGTAAGTAAGTAAGCAAGCAAGCAAGTAAGTAAGTAAACAAGCAAGTAAGTAAGTAAGCAAGCAAGTAAGTCAGTCAGTAAGTAAGTCAGTCAGTAAGTAAGTAAAGTAAGAAGCAAGTAAGTAAGTAAGTAAGTAAGCAAGTAAGTAAGTAAGTAAGCAAGCAAGTAAGCAAGCAAGTAAGTAAGTAAGCAAGTAAGTAAGTAAGCAAGTGACAAAATATGTAAGTAAGTAAGTTAATAAATAAACAAATAAATCAATCAATAAATTGGGGGGGGGGGGGGATAGTTTTCACCAGACCCAGGACAGATGCGTATCTGTCCATCAGTGAACAGTTCAGATTGATCTCTGGCAACTTTGTCTGTCTGTCTGTGGACAACACTGGCCGAGAAAGATTGTCCTATGTTTATTATGTTGTTTATTTTATTCTGTTCATCGAGCTGCCATACTGGTTTTCATCACAAAATGTTTGTCAAATGGCAGCCCTAAACGAAACTCAGGGATGCATGAATTTAAACCGGCATGACTTTTTCTTACCAACAAATGCCTATCGATTAACATCAGGAAGAGAGTTCTTGAATGTTATATAGAACCAATACTGTTGCACGGTTTCGAGGGGTGGACAGTCAACAAGCAAAGCCAGAGCAGGATCGAGGCAGCCGAGATGTGGTTTCTAAGAAGAATGTTGAGAGTTCCAAGGACAGCAAAGAAAACAAACGAGACAGTCTTGGTGGAGGCAGACACAAATAGATCATTCATAAGGAAGATTTTGAAAAGACAGGCAACATTTACAGGCCATTTTATGAGGAAAGGGGAATTGGAGCACCTGGTCACAACGGGAAAGCTGAAGGGAAAGAGAGCACCAGGTAGACCCAGGGAGAAGATACCAGACGGACTTGCAAAGTGGCTGGGGACAAGGAGGGTGGAAGAGATGCTTGAGGCATCAAGTGATAGAGACAGATGGAAGTCCATAATCGCCAACGCCATGCGGCAAGGCACCTGATGATGATGACGATGATGATGATGATGATGATGATAATGATGATGATGATGCTGCTGCTGCTGCTGACTTTTTAGAGGAGATTTTATACAAGACAACAAAGTCAGGGACGTTTTTTCCAGGCGTACGAAACATGAGGACAGTTGGCTGATCTGTTGTTGTTGTTGTTGCTGTTGTTGCTGGTCCTAACTCATAGGAATTTGTTTGTTTGTTGTCTTTGTGTCTTTGTTTGCTCGTTCGATCGTTCGTTTATTTGTTCGTTCGTTTGTTTGTTTGTTTGTTTGTTTGCTTGTTTGCTTTTTCGCTTTTTTGTTTTTTGTTTGTTTGTTCGTTTGTTCGTTTGTTCGTTCGCTCATTCGTTCATCTGTTCGTTCGTTTGTTCGTTTCTTTCTTTGTTTATTTGTTTATTTGTTTGTTTGTTTGTTTGTTTGTATGTATGTATGTATGTATGTTGACTGAACACACGTTCTCGTTCTATTTTCATGTGTTTGTAGTTTCTCTTCGTTTCAACACTGGCAGTCACTTTGATTAAAACAACAACTACCAAACGTTTAACGGAGAATGTTGCTCTTGTCTTCTCTGTTGGATATGTTTTAATGAGGCCAATGATTTTGCTAGTGTAGAGTCTCAACACCCCCTTCCTTGCCAACAGCCCAAATTTGACCAATTTTGATAACATTTTAGCATAACGTGAACCAAGAAGGTGGGGAAGGGTAAAGGAATGAGAGGAAAAAATAAAGAAGAATTGTGACCAGCCTTAGTGTTCGAACCCACGACTGCTGAATTTTCTGACCAGCAGAGTTAATGGCATCAATGACCAACGTGAAAGGTGTATGCAAAGGCTTCTGGCTTGTCCATGATTATTTCAGAGTTCTTTTCCATCACATGACATCTGTGATGCTGGTGACCCTAAGGACCTGGCCAGCTCATGGGTTTATGTGCAGGCTTAAGGCTTATGCCATGATCAACGTACACATGGCACCTGTGATGTTCGTGCGTATGGGATTCATTCCGAGCGCGGAGACGTCGTCTTGAGAAACTGAAACTGAGACTGAAACTGATGTTGGTGTATAGGCATTTTCTTTGTCATGTTTCAATGTTTAATACATCGTTTAAGCCCAACTGAAGCGTACAGAGTAACAGTAAATGGATTAAAATCCAACAGAATTAACTTTAAAACTTTATTTTCAGCTAAACAGAAAGACAAATACTATTAGCAAAGCAAAATCAATCGCACAGTAGACATCAAATTCAATATATTGCTATGGTATCCACATCTTGATCAAATGATTCTGTATGTGTATATGAAATATCACCAAGTATGAGAAGTATGAAAAGAAACATTTACGAGTAAAACATTGACAAGCATATTCACATATGAACAAATGATTACGTTAAACTTCACCTATATCAAGTGGTAGATATGGCAGCCATTTTTCTCTGTAAATGTGCAGGTTCAACTCCACTTCTGCATTGTATTCTTCCCTGAGATATTTTGTAGTAAGCTAGCTTGTAAAGGAAGTGATATTTGGGAAAGTTTTATCCAGTTTGCAATTATAAATGTGTACATTTCCTAGAAGGATTATTATCCCAAATATTGAATCTGTGCGTGTGTTTTCATTAGCAGCAAACAATGTTACGTTTCCAGTTAATCTGATCTTTGCACAGTTGACACATTTTGACTTCAACAACATGTAACCAAGATTATTCCTGTGGTAGGCTGATAAAATACCAGTATAAAATATAGACTAGGTAAAACACAGTCTAGGTAGGGCCTCAGGACCTGGCCAGCTCATGGGTTTACGTGCAGGCATGAGGCTTGTGCCATGATCACCATTACACGTGGCACTTGTTTCGATCCGAGCGCGGAGACGTCATCTTGAGAAACTGAAACTGAAAGACTTTAACAATTCCTCAATCATTTCCCAAAATCTTCTGACATGCCAACATTTCCAAAATATATGATCAATACTGTCCTTTGTTTCCAAACAGAAGTCAGAGAAAAAGGGATTCGCAAGTTCCCATTTCTTAGGAGTGACAGTAGTTTATATAATGCTGTGTACATTACATATCTGAAACCTTTTAGATATATTTCTTGTATTTTATAAATTTCAGTAAATACGCTTTACCATGGAATGATTATTTCCAATTAATCTAACCATTGTGAACATGAACTTGGAAATGCATCGTCCAATGTTAAAATATCACCGCAGATCCGTATTTTTAAGGTATGGTGTCAGTTTCTTTCAGTACTGTAGGAACATCATTTGCACAAACATTTTGGTGTGTTAATTCTTGTTTTATCTATATATTTCTTAATCAACATTCTGCATCCATTATAAAGGAGAAATTGACGTTTATATTGTATCTTGCATCAAATTCTCGAATGTCGTGAGTGATCTGTTATCATTTAAAAGATGTGCAATATGATACACTCCCTTTTAAATCCAACTTTTAAATTTCATCATATTATTTCAAGTGGTATATGTGGAATGTATTCTGAGCTCGGAGACATAATCTTGAGAAAAAAAAATTACAAACTGTATGACGAGTCAAGGAAAATCATAAAAAGACAGATTGTAAGTATGGCTTCATTAACTGGTTCATGTCTCGCTCAACATTTTTCACAGGAAAAAAACAGTGTCGACTCTCTGTCTCTGTCTCTCTCCTCTCGTCGTCTGTCTGTCTGTCTCTCTCTCCCTCTCTCTCTCTCTCTCTCTCTCCCTGTGTGTGTGTGGTGTGTGTGTGTGTGTGTGTGTGTGTGTATGTGTGTATGTGTGTTGTGCGTGTGTGTGCGAGCGTGTGTGTGTGTGTTCTCTCTCTCTTCTCTCTGTCTTCTCTCTTCTTATTGTGTCTGTGTTGTGTCTGTCTGTCTCTCTTTCTGTATGTGTGTGTTGTTTGTGTGTATGTGTGTATGTGTGCGGGCGCACGCATGCATGTGTATGTGTGTGTGCGTGTTTATGTGCGCGCGCGCGCGCGCGCGTGTGTGTGTGTGTGTTTTTTGTGTGTATGTGTGTGCGTGCGGGCGCATGCGTGTGTATGTGTGTGTGTGTGTGCGTGCACGCCTGCGTGCGTGTGCGCCTGTGTGTGTGTGCGTGTGCTCCTGTGTGTGTGCGTGTGTGGTATTGGACAAGACAGTGAAGAAGCCGATAGCCTGGCCTGGTGGACTCACGAAATGTAAAAGTCAATGAGTCAATTGAGAGAGTCACGTAAGCCGATAGGTTCTTTGGATAGAGCCGTGGACTCAACGTCTAAGCGGGCCTCAGTAGCTCAGTTGGTTTGAGCGTCGGATATTCACATGCTGATTGTTGTGGGTTCGAATCCCGGGGTACGCTAATTAAAACTGGCCTTCTCACTGCCCCAACTTTTAATTAACATCATTGTTGCTCTGGTGGTGTCAGTATAGGATTAGATAAGTCCCATTGTTGTTCTAGTGGTGTAAGTATCGGATTAGATAAGTCCCTCCCATTGGTTGTTTCAGTCGGTATATATGGGGATGGGTGGTGTCACCCCCTTCATCCAATTCCTGGGATTGGTTATCCCGCCGGCACATTACACTGGTGTTCGCTGCCAATCTTAACCCTTTGGCTCCTGCACCCTATCCACCAACTGCAAAAACTTAACCCTTTGATTCCCTCACCCTATCCTACCAGCTTCCTGCAAAGGGTTAAGTTTTTGCTTGGTGCAGGAAGCTTGGTGGGATTAGTGTTGAGGGAATAAGGGTTAAGTTTGTGTTGCTGTGGTGCAAGAACTGGTTTGGATAGATGTGAGGGAATCAAAGGGTTTATTTTTTTTTCTCTTTTTTTTTTTTTTTTTTTGCTTTGCTGGCGTGAATGGCAATGCAGGAATATTGGTGGACAGGGTGGGAGTCAAAGGGTTAATGTTTCCATCATTCTGGTAGTGCCAGCTTAATGTTCTATAGGTCACTTTTTCCCCTTCCTCACCCTGTCCTCTTCCCCATTTCAAGACCTTGCGGCACATAGGATTTTGTACAGACTAAGGAAATCCTGCCAAATAATTTCTGGCAGATTAGGTGGAGTTCGATGAATCCCTCTTGAAAAAAACTCCAAACTATTACTCCTTCAAAAAAAAACAACAACAAAAACAAAAACAAATGTGACTGCCCGCGTTCAAGCAAACAGGAAGCAGAAAAAATAAAACACGAAAAAAGAATCAGAACGCGTATGTAATAAAACCAGACAAGACAGTCGCAAATTTTCAGACAACAGGAAAGCTGGAGGGAAAGAGAGCACCAGGTAGACCCAGGGAGAAAATATTGGACGGACTTACAGGGTGGCTGAGGACAGAGAGGGTGGAAGATGTGCTTGCGGCGACAAGGGATAGATACATATGGAGGGCCATGATCGCCAACGCCAGCGGCAGGCCACATAATGATGATGATGTCAAGCGTAAGATCACAAACACCAAAAACAAAAATTAGGAGAAAAAGACTGAAACTTCCCTGCTGCTTCGTCCAGTGTAAGAAAAGGAATAAACCGACTAAAATGACATCATAATGTGTTTTGTGAGTAAATATGATGTCAGAGCGGAAGTAAGACGAATTCTGCAATTTGGTCATGCCATATACATATAGTGCTTTATCCTGAACAGAGTCCAGGGGCTAAAATCAAAACTATGATGCCCTAGCTCAGGAGACGAAGGATGGATTAACTGAAACATGACGTGAAGGCATTCGTCAGAGTGGTGAGAATCACGTCAGCTGGCCTGGAATGTTGGCCTTGGTTTTGCTCAACACGAACAGGGGTCATTGTTACTGTGTTTGTTCAAGACAGTTGCTGTTTGAGCATGACAGAGAGCAAAGACACCTTCAGACAGGATTACAGACATAGACATAGAACCCATATGCTAGAAATTTGCAGCATGTTTCAATAGAAATTCATTGCACGCAGACAATACCATAGGCGCTCCACCCAAATCCGCCAGCAGTTATCTGAGAACACATCCTGAGTTTGTGTGAAACCCTACGCACTGGCAAGGTTTTGAAATGGGGAAGAGTAGACAAGGAGATCTATCAAACACTAAGGTGACACCACCAGAACGATTAATAATATACTATGGGTTTCAGTCTTGTGTAAAAGCGGTACTTTATAGACAGACGGACAGAGGAATAGAGACAAACCGAAAGAAAGAGTTTGGAGTTTGTTCAAGAGACAGAGAGACAGACAGACAAACAGAGACATGGCAGAGACAGAAATACAGAGAGACAGACAGACAGAGAGACAGACAGACAGACAGACAGAGACATGGCAGAGAGAAAAATACAGACAGACAGACAGAGAGACAGACAGACAGACAGAGACATGGCAATGAGAGAAATAGAGACAGAGACACAGAGACACAGACAGACAGACAAACAGACAGACAGGCAGACAGACAGACAGACAAAAGACTTGTACACTGCCATATGCGTTCTACCCAAATCTATCAGTAAACATCTTGAAGATTGAGTCTGAACAACACCTTGTAGCCTGGCAAGATCTTGAAAGTGGTAGGTAAGGACATAACATATCTATGGAAACGCTTAGCTGGGTCCACCAGAATGATGGAAACATTACGATGAGCAACCCTCCCCCCCCCCCCCTTCCAAAGAAAAAAAAAAAAAGAAAACGACAAAAAACAAAAAAACAAAACAAAACAAAAACGAACCGGATATTGTATTATTTTGCTTTGTTTGTTGTTTGGTTGATGTTGTTTTATGTTTTGTTTGTTTGTTTGTTTTGTTTGTGTTTGTGGTTATTGTTGTTCTGTTTGTGGTTGTTGTTGTTTTGTTTCTGGTTAATGTTTTCTGTTGTTTGTTTGTTTGTTTGTTTGTTTGTTTGTTTGTTGTGGTTGTTTGTTGTTGTTGTTGCTTGTTTGTTTTGTGGTTGTTGTTATTTGTTTGTTGTGGTTGTTGTTTTTTTGTTGTTTGTTTGTTTTGTGGTTGTTGTTTGTTTGTTTGTTTGTTTGTTTTGTTTGTGTTTGTGGTTATTGTTGTTTTGTTTGTGGTTTGTTTTTTGTTGGTTGTTTGTTTTGTGGTGGTTGTTTTTTTGTTTGTTTGTTTGTGGTTGTTGTTGTTTGTTTGTTCGTTTGTTTGTTTGTGGTTGTTGTCGTTTTGTTGTTGTTGTTTGTTTGCTTGTGGTTGTTGTTATTGTTTTTCTTTTCTATTTTCCCCCAAGCTGATAACGAATGATTTATAAGTTCAAACTCGGAGCATGCAGGTAAAAATGTTCCAGTATCATCGTTAGATCAAATTTATTAGAAACAGAGAGACAGAATTTGGTATTTTTTGATGTTTGTTCAAGAACGATAATCCTTACTCGATCAATTCCACAGGCCTTGCACCCAAATCTGCCGGCAACTATCATCCGGCAAACACCTTAAGCCTGCGCAAAAACGCAATACGCTGTCAGAGATTCAAATTCAGTCAGAACGTAACTACACAAAACACTGCCCTCGGTGAGATATGACTCCGGAGTGGGAGGGAAGGGCAGGGGTTGGGGGTATAGGGTGTGGGGTGGGGGTGGGGGCGTGGAAGCAATTTCTAAGTGTGGCAACAAATTTGGGAGAAGACCCGGAGGCCATCACAGTAAAAGCCTTCTTTCTTTTTCTGTCCTTTTTCCTTTTTCTTTCTTTCTATTTTTTTTTTCTTTCTTTCTTCTCTTCTCGTCTCTTCTCTTCTCTATATCTCGGTCTCTCAGTCTGTCTCTGTCTCTCTCTCTCTTTCTTTCTCTCTCTCTCTTTCTCTTTCTCTCTTTCTCTCAATCTCGCTCTCTCTCTCTTTGTCTCTCTATGTGTCTCAGTCTCTCTCTTTCTCTCTCTCGCTCTCTCCCTCTCTGTCTCTCTGTCTCTCTCTGTCTCTCTCCTTCTCTCTGTCTCTCTGTCTCTGTCTCTCTCTCTGTCTCTGTCTCTGTCTCTGTTTCTGTCTCTGTCTCTCTGTCTCTGTCTCTCTCTGTGTCTCTCTGTGTCTCTCTGTGTCTCTCTCTGTCTCTCTGTCTCTGTCTCTCTCTCTCTCTCTCTCTCTCTCTCTCTCTCTCTCTCTCTCTCTCCCCTTCTTTCTTGTTTTTCTCTATTTCTTTTTAGCCCCCTGACAGGGTGGCGTGTAGTACGTGCAATACCAAGTATGGCTTCTCTTCTCTTCTCTTCTCTGTCTCTGTCTCTCTCTCCCTCTTTTTCTCTTTCTTTCTTTCGTTCTTTCTTTCTGTCTCTTTCTCTGTCTCTTTCTCTCTCTCTCTCTCTCTCTTTCTGTCTCTTTTTCTGTCTCTTTTTCTGTCTGTCTGTCTGTCTCCCTCTCTCTCTCTTCTTTCTTTCTCTTTCTCTCTCTCTCCGTCTCTCTGTGTCTCTCTTTCTGCCTCAGTCTCTCTCTCTCACTCTCTTTCTTTCTTTCTTTCGTTCTTTTTTTCTTTCTGCCTTTTCCTCTCTCTCTCCGTCTCTCTTTCTCTGTCTCTCTTTCTGCCTCATTCTCTCTCTCTCTCTCTCTCTCTCTCTCTTTCTGTCTCATTCTCTCTCTCTCCGTCTCTCTTTTTTTTTTCTCTCTCTCTGTTTCTCTCTCCCTCTCTTTATTTCTGTCTCTTTCTCTATCTCTGTCTGTCTGTCTGTCTGTCTGTCTGTCTGTCTGTCTGTCTGTCTGTCTCTCTCTCTCTCTCTCTCCTCTCTCTCCTCTCTCCCTTCTTTCATGTTTTTCTCTATTTCTTTTTCGACCCCTGGCAGTGTGGCGTGTAGTACGTGCAATACCAGGTCTGGCACCGTTCCAGGCCACGCTTACTCTGCTCCCTGAACGTAATGAGCTGAGCTACGTGGGCGTAAGAGTTCATGCCAGTAGCACAGAGAGAGAGAGAGGGGGGGGAGAGACAGACTGACAGACAGACAG
>JAPXFY010000027.1:12109230-12114230 GCA_030674185.1 Monoplex corrugatus | reverse complement strand
CAAGGGGGAGAGGGAGAGACAGCGAGAGAGGAGAGAGAGAAAGACATAGAGGGAGAGAAAAGGAAAAAGAGGAAGACACAGAGAGACAGACAGACAGACAGACAGACAGACAGACAGACAAACGGAGAGTGCCTGATAAAGTCATCAGTGTCACAATATGGGCTTTAGAGATGGGTTTCGCATAGCTCTCTGTGTTCACTGCTTTTCTACTTTGTGGGGTAGGGTAGGATATAGAGAGAGGGGGATACTGAACAATGTATTTGGGTTTTCAATCGAGAGGGGGATACTGAACAATGTATTTGGGTTTCAATCGAGACGGTGATACTGAACAATGTATTTGGGTTTTCAATCGAGAGGGGGATACTGAACAATGTATTTGGGTTTTCATTCGAGACGGTGATACTGAACAATGTATTTGGGTTTTCAATCGAGACGGTGATACTGAACAACGTATTTGGGTTTCAATTGAGACGGTGATACTGAACAATGTATTTGGGTTTCAATAGATAGGGGGATACTGAACAATGTATTGGGGTTTCAATCGAGAGGGGGATACTGAACAATGTATTTGGGTTTCAATCGAGACGGTGATACTGAACAATGTATTTGGGTTTCAATAGATAGGGGGATACTGAACAATGTATTTGGGTTTCAATCGAGAGGGGGATACTGAACAATGTATTTGGGTTTCAATCGAGAGGGGGATACTGAACAATGCATTTGGGTTTCAATCGAGAGGGTGATACTGAACAATGTATTTGGGTTTTCAATCGAGAGGGGGATATTGAACAATGTATTTGGGTTTCAATCGAGAGGGGGATACTGAACAATGCATTTGGGTTTCAATCGAGAGGGGGATACTGAACAATGCATTTGGGTTTCAATAGATAGGGGGATACTGAACAATGTATTGGGGTTTCAATCGAGAGGGGGATACTGAACAATGTATTTGGGTTTCAATCGAGAGGGGGATACTGAACAATGTATTTGGGTTTCAATCGAGAGGGGGATACTGAACAATGAATTTGGGTTTCAATCGAGAGGGGGATATTGAACAATGTATTTGGGTTTCAATCGAGAGGGTGATACTGAACAATGTATTTGGGTTTTCAAACTTCCTCGTCTACAGGTATTGACCTTATTGTTGGCGATGATGTGAGAGTGTGATGAAGTCTTTTTTTTTTTTTTTAAAGTCGTTTACAACTTTATTTGCCAGACTTCCAACGTACATCAAAACACCTTAAAGTACAAAGAAACTTTTTTTCTGTTATTCCTTATTTCTTTGTTAATGTCTTCGTTTTACTGTACTTAGTTCGATTGGAGTAGTGGGGTGATGGGTAATGAAGAGTGAGAACTGCTTTGAGTAGTTTAATCGTTCTGGTTATTCATTCTGTTTGCCAAAGGCTTTATACCATTTTTGCTTTCCATTTGTTTGTCCGAAAATTATGTAGTAGTAGTAGTAGTAGTAGTAGTAGTAGTAGTAGTAGTAGTAGTAGTAGTAGTAGTGTGTAGTAGTAGTAGTAGTAGTAGTAGTAGTAGTAGTAGTAGTAGTAATAGTAGTAGTAGTATTAGTAGTAGTAGTAGTAGTAGTAGTAGAAAATTACGTAGTGGTAGTAGTAGGAGGAGGAGGCCTCAGTCAGTCAGCATCGACTATGGATGATGCGTCCTAGTGTCCTTTTGAGTCGAGTTGACGCCTCTGGAGCAGCGTCGGCTGTGGCTGGTAAGGCCGATGTGGGAAAGGCAGTCTCTGCGACACTGGATGCATGTATGGATGCTGGCCATGGGATTGCCTTCACAGGAACTTGCTTTCCACCTGACTCTCTTTTCCTCAGCGAAGTTCTGGATCCTCTTTTCCCCCAACCTGAGTTGTTTCTGGAGCACATTGCGCCATCTGTTGCAGTCAGCTGCTGTGTCTTCCCAGCTCTGTGTGTTGATGTCCAGAGCTTTCATATCGCGTTGCAGACGTCTTTGGCTGGGGGCAGCCAACAGATCTCTCGCCGAAGACTAGTTCACGCAAAGGATATCCTTTGGGATACGTCCATCTTCCACTGGCACACATGGCCAAACCAGCGCAGCCTGCATTGTCTGAGTAATGTGTGCATGGTGGAGAGACAGCGCATGCTAGGACCTTGGCGTTCGGCATTTTGTCGCTCCACTTGATGCAGAGGTTCAGGGTGAAGGCAGTGCAAGTGCAATCTGTTCAGCTTTCGCTCTTGTTTGGCATATATTATGTCATGTTTCGCTGCCATACAGTAGAGTGCTGTGATGCAGGCGTTCTTCACGCATCTTGGTCAGAGTGACGTTTGGTTCTCTTAGACACGAGCAGTAAGTCGGCTTGAGGTTGCTGCAGCCATGCCAATGTGCTTGTTGATCTCGGCATCCAGGGACAGATTGTTGCTGATGATGGACCTGAGGTATGTGAACTGTGGACGCATCAAGTTCGTAGTTGTCGATGGTGATGACAGATGGAAGGTCCACGTCTTGGATCAGCACGCTCGTCTTTTTCAGGCTGATGGTCAGACTAAAGTCTTTGCAGGCTGTTTATGAGGCAATGGAGTTGTTGCTCAGTGTGTGAGGTAACAGCATTGTCATCGACAAGAGCGGTCTCTGATAATGGCCTCGCGCACCTTTGTCTTTGCTTTCAGTCTTTCAAGATGAAGAGTCGCCCGTTGGATTTGGTGCATAGTCAGTTCCTTCCGTTGCAGTCCAAAAGCATGCTTCAGGAGCATGGATAAAACATGCCAAACAGGATGAGAGCAAGGACGCAGTCTTGCCTGACGCTGCTTTTGATGATAAAGGGTTTAGACATGCTGCCCTCGTGCTGGATGATGCTTTCATATCGTCGTGGAATGAATCTGATCAGGCTGGGCAGATTTGGAGAGATCCTATTTTCAGGAGAATGTTTAACAGTCCATGCCTGTTGACCAGGTCAAAGGCCTTGCGAGGTCGATGACGTGGATGTAGAGGGGCTTTACAAGTGCACACACGCGCGCACACACACACACACACACACACACACACACACACACACACACACACACACACACAACACACACACACACACACAAATACACACATAACACCCGCACATACACACATACACACATACACATCTACACACCATACACCAAACAACACACGAACAACACACACAACACACACACACACACACACACACACACACACACACACACACTTGGAAATCCAGCTTGACTAAGAATGAGTGTGTGGTGTGTGTGTGCGCGGCGCGCGCTGTGTGTGTGTGTGTGTAGGTTCGTTCGTTCTTCTTGATTTAAGTTTTCAGTAAATGATATAGACAATGTGTGTGGTATGTGTGTGTGTGTGTGTGTGTGTGTGTGTGTGTGTGTGTTGTTGGTTGTGTGTCGTGTGTCTGTGATGTCTGTGTGTCTGTGTGTCTGTGTGTCTGTGTGTCTGTGTGTCTGTGTGTGAGATAGTCTGTATGTGTGTCTTTGCCTGTGTATCAAAGAGAGAAAGAGTCAGAAAACACACTGAAAGAGACAGACAGCGAGAGAGAGAGACAGAAGCAGACAGATAGACTGCAAACAGGTGAATGGGAAGAAAAATGACTTCATCTTATTTTGTCAAGGGATTTTAGGTAGATGACTATGAAATCAATAGTATCTATAAGCTTTATAAGCTGTAAATGGACTTCATAAAAAACTATAAGGTGTATCCGGTGTGTGTGGTGTGCAAAAACAACAAAGGAAAAAGATTGCAGAATAGGCTTAAGTTCAAGAGAGTGCGAGGGAGGGAGGGAGGGAGGATAGAACGAGGAGAGTGAGAGATAACAAGAGAAAGAGAGTGAGAACAAGAGAAAGAGAGACACAAACAGACAGACAGAGACAGAGAGACAGAGAAAGGGAGAGACAGATAGAGAGAGAAAGACAGAGAGAGAGAGAGAAGGGGAGAGAGAGAGACAGAGAGACAGATAGACAGAGACAGAGAGAGAAAAACGAGAGAGAGAAAAAAGAAAGAGAGAACGAGAGAGAGAGAGTGAGAGAGACAGATAGACAGACAGACAGAGACAGAGAGAACGAAGGAGAGAGAGAGAGAGAGAGAGGAGAGAGAGAGAGAGAGAGAGAGAGAGAGAGAGAGAGAAAGAGACAGAGACAGAGCGAGAGAAAGAGAGAGGGAGAGAGAACGAGCGAGAGAGAGAAAAACAGAACAGAGAGAGAGAGAGAGAGAGAGAGAGAGAAGAGGAGAGAGAGAGAGAGAGAGAGGGAGAAAAACAGAGGAACGAGAGAAAGAGAGAAAGAGAGAATGAGAGAGAGAGAGAATGAAAGAACGAGAGAACGAGAGAGAAAGAGAGAAAGAGAGAACGAGAGAAAAGAGAGAGAGAGAAAGAGAAAACGAGAGAGAGAGAGAGAGAGAGAAAGAAGAGAGAGAGAGAGAAAGAGACAGAGCGAGAGGGGAGAGAGGGAGAGAGAACGAACGAGAGAGAGAAAGACAGAACAAGAGAGAGAGAGAGAGAGAGAGAGAGAGAGAGAGAGAGAGAAATGAGAGAGAGAGAAAAACAGAGACAGAGAGAGAGAGAGAGAGAGAGAAACGAGAGAACGAGAGAGAGAGAGAGGAAGAGAGAACGAGAGAGAGAAAGAGAGAGAGAAAGAGAGAAAGAGAGAACGAGAGAGAGAAAGAGAGAGAGAAAGAGGGGGAAAGAGAGAGAGAGAAAGAGAGAACGAGAGAGAGAGAGAGAGAGAAAAGAAGAGAGAGAGAGAAAGAGAGAGAGGGAGGAAGAGAGAACAAGACAGACAGAGACAGAGACAAAGTCAGAGAAAAGAGAGAGAGACAAAGAGAAACAGAGACAGAGACAGAGAGAGACAGAGAGAGACAGAGACAGAGAGAGAGACAGAGAGAGACAGAGACAGAGAGAGAGACAGAGAGAGACAGAGATAGAGAGGTTCTAAATCAGTCTGCTCTTGTTACAAATTGCAATACATCGCACGGAAGATTTGTAAAATGACTTTATCACATGCGAGGAG
>JAPXFY010000027.1:12056730-12061730 GCA_030674185.1 Monoplex corrugatus | reverse complement strand
GTTTTAACCCTTTAACTCCCGCACCCTATCTACCAACTGCAAAAACTTAACCCTTTAACTCCCACACACACCCTATCCACCAACTGCATAAACTTAACCCTTTAAATCTCGCACCCTATCTACCAACTGCAAAAACTTAACCCTTTAACTGCTGCACCTATCTACCAACTGCAAAAAACCTAACCCTTTAACTCTCGCACCCTATCTACCAACTGCAAAAACTTAACCCTTTGACTCCTGCACCCTATCTACCAACTGCAAAAACTTAACCCTTTGTCTCCCTCACCCTATCTACCAACAACAAAAACTTAACCCTTTGACTCCCTCACCCTATCTACCAACTGCAAAAACTTAACCCTTTGGTTCCTTCACCATATTCACCACTTTCCTGCAGGAAGCTGGTGGATAGGGTGAGGTAATCGAACGGTTAAATTTTTATTTTGCTAGCGTGGTTGACAATGCAGGATGTTGGTGGATAGGATGCGGGAGTCAAAGGGTTAAGTTTTTATTTTGCTAGCATGGTTGACAATGTAGGATGTTGGTGGATAGGGTGCAGGAGTCGAAGGGTTAAACTGAATGTGTTGATGTCGTCAAGAAATATTAATATTGTACGAAACTTCTCTTTGTTTTTGAACAAAGCACCAACGTTTCGATAAAAAGATTTTTTTTCATGATGTTAGTAACTGGTGGATGTAAGTTTATGAAATTATTATCATTACTGAAAATATATTGTAGTCTTTATTGTTCAGCACATTTATAGGTCATTTTATGAGAAAAGGGGAATTGGAATACCTGGTCACAACAGGAGGACTGGTGAGAAAGAAAACACCAAGTAGACCCAGGGAAAAAAATATTGGACGGACTTGCAGAGTGGCTGAGGACAGAGAGGGTAGAAGATGTGCTTGTGCAACAAGGGACAGATGCATATGGAGGGCCTGATCGCCAACGTCATGTGGCAAGGGCACACGATGATGATGATAATTGTTCAGTGTATGTAAGTTCATGAAATTATGTCATTGACTGAAAATTAATTGTACTCTGTATTGTTCAACGCAGTTCATGAAATTATTATCATTATTGAAAATGTATTGTACTGTGTATTGTTCAATGTAAGGTCGCAAAATTGTCATAATTATGACATTATTGTACTTGATGTTAATTGAAGTATTATCTACTGAATATTTATGTACTCTGTATTGTCAATGTAACTTCATCAAATTATTATCATTACTGAAACTTTGTTGTGCTCTGTATTGTTCAACGTAATTTCATAATCCAAAACAAGTGTGACTGCCCGCGTTCAAGCAAACAGGAACCAGAAAAAAACACGAATGAAGAATATGAACGCGCATTTAATACAACAAAACAGCAAAATTTTCGACCAACTGGCCTTTGTCAAACGTAAGATTACAAACAAACAAACACTACATGCAAAATATTTGAGAAAAAGACTGAAACTTCCCTGCTGCTGTGTCCAATGTAAGAAAAGGAATAAACTAACTAAGATGACATCATAATGTGTTTTTGAGTAAATATGATGTCAGAGTCTGAGCGAAATAAGAACTATGACGCACTAGCGAAGAGTAGTGTCTGGAATGTAAAAGGATACCAGTATTACATAATGCAGAAGAGAAAATATGACATATGTTCGACAGAATGGGAAAATATTTAATGAAGAGGTATTAAATAATGCAAAATATATTTCATAAATTAATTATCATCATTACTGAAAATTTATGTACTATGTATTGTTATAATGTAAGTTCATGAAATTGTTATCATTACTGAAAACTTATTGTGCTCTGTATTGTTTAATCTATGCTCATGAAATTATTATCATTGCTAAAAATGTATCGTACTGTTTGTCGTTCATGTATCTCTCCGCTCCATAAGGGGCTATGAGCTATATTATGAATACATTATTTAAAGTGTGAAGCATGTCTTTGATGTTGTGTTTGTGTGCTGATAATACATTATGTACACATCTTTGAGTGTTAACCCTTTGACTCCCGCACCCTGTCCACCAACATTCTGTATTATCTACCATGCCAGCAAAAAGCAACAATTCAGTCCTTCGATTCCCTCTCCGTATCCACCGGCTTCCTGCAGGAAGCTAGTGAATAGGGTGAAGGGGTCAAAGGTTTAGGTTCTGCGGTCGGTGGATAGGGTGCGGGAATCAAAGGGTTAATTAGATAACAAGACAAGAATTTGCTATTGTTGAATAATAGAGTGTTTTGAACTGTCAGATTTTCAACTCTCTCTCTCTCTCTCTTTCTCTCTCTCTCTCTCTCTCTCTCTCTCTCCCTCGGTCTCCCCCTCTCTCTCTTTCTCCCTCCCTCTCTCTCTCTCCCTCCTTCCCCCTCTCTCTCCCTCTCTCTCTCCCTCTCTCTCTTCCTCCCCTCTCTCTCCCTACCCTCTCTCTCCCTACCCTCCCTCTCTTCTCTCTCTCTTTCTCCCTCCCTCTCTCTCTCTGTCTCTCTCTCACTTTCCTCTCTTTCTCCCTCCTCCCACTCTCTCCCTCCCCTCTCTCTCTCCCTCCCTCTCTCTGTGTCTTTTTCCCTCCCTCTCTCTCTCCCACTCTCTCCCTCTCTTTCTCTCCATCTCTTACTCCCTCCATCTCTCTCTCCCTCCAGCTCTCTCTCTCTCTCTGTTTCTCACTCACTCTCTCGCTCTCATCCCCCCCCCCCCACCCCAGCTCTCTCCTTCCAGCCCCATATCGCACGCGCCAGCAGTCAGTTTCTGACAGTTACTGACAAGGTCTGACGCCTGACCAGCTTGTAAGCGCCATGCTCACGCGCCGACACGTGCCCATTATGCAAACTAGGCACGCGCAGGTCTAGGTTGTTACTAACACTCGCAGCAAACAGCGGAGCGACTTTCCCCAGCAAGTACAACGCAGAAGTTATCGTCGTTGAACAATGACCCCTTTGACTCTCGCACCCTGTCCATCAGCATCCTGCATTGCCAACCATGCTAGCGAAGCAAAAACTTAAAACTTTTGATTCCCTCACCCTATCCACCAGCTTCCTGCAGGAAGCTGGAGGATAGGGCGAGGGAATCAAAAGGTTCAGTTTTTTTCGCAGTTGGTAGATTGGGTGCGGGAGTCAAAGGGTTAACAAGTACATTAGCAATGATAATAACGTCTAACATGAACAACAACAGTAGCAATAATGACAATATCTAACACTGACATGAAGATTAGCAATAATGACAACAACTAATATCAACAAGAACATTAACAGCGTCTAACATAAACAAGAACATTAACAGTGTCTAACATAAACAAGAACATTAACAATGTCTAACATAAACAAGAACATTAACAGTGTCTAACATAAACAAGCAAGAACATTAACAGTGTCTAACATAAACAAGAACATTAGCAGCGTCTAACATAAACAAGAACATTAACAGCATCAAACATAAACAAGAACATTAGCAGTGTCTAACATAAACAAGAACATTAACAGCATCTAACATAAACAAGAACATTAACAGCATCTAACATAAACAAGAACATTAGCAGCGTCTAACATAAACAAGAACATTAACAGCATCTAACATAAACAAGAACATTAACAGCATCTAACATAAACAAGAACATTAACAGCATCAAACATAAACAAGAACATTAGCAGCATCTAACATAAACACGAACATTAACAGTGTCTAACATAAACAAGAACATTAACAGCATCAAACATAAACAAGAACATTAACAGCATCTAACATAAACAAGAATTAGCAGCATCTAACATAAACAAGAACATTAGCAGCATCTAACATAAACAAGAACATTAGCAGCATCTAACATAAACACGAACATTAACAGTGTCTAACATAAACAAGAACATTAACAGTGTCTAACATAAACAAGAACATTAACAGCATCTAACATAAACAAGAACATTAACAGCATCTAACATAAACAAGAACATTAACAGCATCTAACATAAACAAGAACATTAACAGCATCTAACATAAACAAGAACATTAAGAGTGTCTAACATAAACAAGAACATTAACAGCATCTAACATAAACAAGAACATTAACAACATCTAACATAAAAAAGAACATTAACAGTGTCTAACATAAACAAGAACATTAACAGCATCTAACATAAACAAGAACATTAACAGTGTCTAACATAAACAAGAACATTAACAGGTTCTAACATAAACAAGAACATTAACAGCATCCAACATAAACAAGAACATTAACAACGTCTAATATAAACAAGAACATTAACATCGTCTAACATAAACAAGAACATTAACAGCGTCTAACATAAACAAGAACATTAACAGCGTCTAACATAAACAAGAACATTAACAGTGTCTAACATAAACAAGAACATTAACAACGTCTAACATAAACAAGAACATTAACAGCGTCTAACATAAACAAGAACATTAACAGTGTCTAACATAAACAAGAACATTAACAGTGTCTAACATAAACAAGAACATTAACAGTGTCTAACATAAACAAGAACAGTAACAGCGTCTAACATAAACAAGAACATTAACAGTGTCTCTAACATAAACAAGAACATTAACAGCGTCTAGCATAAACAAGAACATTAACAGTGTCTAACATAAACAAGAACATTAACAGCGTCTAACATAAACAAGAACATTAACAATGTCTAACACAAGCAAGAACATTTACAATGTGTAACATAAACAAGAACATTAACAGTGTCTAACATAAACAAGAACATTAACAGCGTCTAACATAAACAAGAACATTAACAATGTCTAACATAAACAAGAACATTAACAGTGTCTAACATAAACAAGAACATTAACAATATCTAACATAAACAAAAACATTAACATGTCTAACATAAACAAGACATTTAACAGTGTCTAACATAAACAAGAACATTAACAGTGTCTAACATAAACAAGAACATTAACATGTCTAACATAAACAAGATCATTAGTGCGTCTAACTAAACAAGAACATTAACAATGTCTAACATAAACAAGAACAT
>JAPXFY010000027.1:12024230-12041730 GCA_030674185.1 Monoplex corrugatus | reverse complement strand
GGTAAGAATGTTGGGAAGAGAGGGGGGGGGGGGTGGATGGGTGAGACACTGACAAGGTGTGGTAACGGCATGTGCATATATACGTGTACACAGACACATATACAACTGAGAACCCGCAAGCAGGTGAGAAAGAGAGAGAGAGAGAGGAGAGAGAGAGAGAGAGAGGAGAGAGAGAGAGAGAGAGAAAGAAAGAGAGAAACAGAGAGAGAGAGAGAGAGAGAGAGAAAGAAAGAGAGAGAGAGAGAGATAGAGACAGACAGACAGACAGAGACAGAGACAGAAACAGAGACAGACAGACAGACAGGGACAGAGAGACAGAGAGAGGGAGGGAGAGAGAGAGAGAGAGGGGAGAGAGAGAGAGAGAGAGAGAGAGAGAGAGAGAGAGAGAGAGATGAGAGAGACGGACAGACAGGTAGGCAAGCAGGCAGGCAGATAGATGGGCAGACAGACAGGCAGACAGACAGACAGACAGATACACAGACAGATACACAGACAGACAAACAGACAGACAAACAGACAGACAGACAGAAACAGAGAGACAGACAGGCAGGCAGGCAGGCAGGCAGGCATGACAGGCAGACAGACAGACACACAGATAGACAGACAGTCAGAAAGACAGACAGGCAGACAGACAGAAACAGCCAAGCCAGCCAGACAGACAGAAACAGCCAGCCAGCCAGACAGACAGACAAACTGTCTCTACAGAAGGTCACAGAGACAGAGAGATGGGGGTGGAGTGGGGGTGGTAGTGGGGGAGATGAGGCAGGCCAGGGGAGACTGAGATCGCAAGGTGTGGTAAAGGTATGCATGCATTATATTACGGAGTGTGTAGACACACACACGTACAACCCAGAAACCGCAAGCAAAATGAGAGCGATAGTAGGAATGTGGGGTGGGGGGGGGGGGGGTGGTGGTGGTGAGAAAGGTGTGAATGGGGAGGGGCAGAGACAGACAGAGGAAGACATGTGGGGGGCGGGATGGAGCCAAGGGTGAAGGACGAAGAGTAGATGAAAAACGGTAAAGTGGGTGAAAAACGGTAAAGTGGGTGAAAACAGTAAAGTTGGTGAAAAACGGTAAAGTGGGTGAAGAATAGCAAACTGGGTGAAAAACGGTAAAGTGGGTGAAAAACAGCAAACTGGATGAAAAACGGTAAAGTGGGTGAAAAATAGCAAACTGGGTGAAAAACGGCAAAGTGGGTGAAAAACGGCAAAGTGGGTGAAAAACGGCAAAGTGGGTGAAAGATAGCAAACTGGGTGAAAAACGGTAAAGTGGGTGAAAAACGGCAAAGTGGGTGAAAACGGTAAAGTTGGTGAAAAACGACAAAGTGGGTGAAAAACGGTAAAGTGGGTGAAAAACGGCAAAGTGGGTGAAAAACGGCGGTGAAAAAACGGCAAAGTGGGTGAAAAACGGCGGTGAAAAACGGCAAAGTGGGTGAAAAACGGCAAAGTGGGTGAAAAACGGCGGTGAAAAAACGGCAAAGTGGGTGAAAAACGGCGGTGAAAAACGGCAAAGTGGGTGAAAAACGTTAAAGTGGGTGAAAAACGGTAAAGTTGGTGAAAAACGACAAAGTGGGTGAAAAACGGTAAAATGGGTGAAAAACGGCAAAGTGGGTGAAAAACGGCAAAGTGGGTGAAAGATAGCAAACTGGGTGAAAAACGGTAAAGTGGGTGAAAAACGGCAAAGTGGGTGAAAAACGGTAAAGTTGGTGAAAAACGACAAAGTGGGTGAAAAACGGTAAAGTGGGTGAAAAACGGCAAAGTGGGTGAAAAACGGCGGTGAAAAACGGCGGTGAAAAACGGCAAAGTGGGTGAAAAACGGCGGTGAAAAACGGCAAAGTGGGTGAAAAACGGCAAAGTGGGTGAAAAACGGCGGTGAAAAACGGCAAAGTGGGTGAAAAACGGCGGTGAAAAACGGCAAAGTGGGTGAAAAACGTTAAAGTGGGTGAAAAACGGTAAAGTTGGTGAAAAACGACAAAGTGGGTGAAAAACGGTAAAATGGGTGAAAAACGGCAAAGTGGGTGAAAAACGGCGGTGAAAAACGGCAAAGTGGGTGAAAAACGGCGGTGAAAAACGGCAAAGTGGGTGAAAAACGGCAAAGTGGGTGAAAAACGGCGGTGAAAAACGGCAAAGTGGGTGAAAAAACGGCGGTGAAAAACGGCAAAGTGGGTGAAAAACGTTAAAGTGGGTGAAAAAACGGCGGTGAAAAACGGCAAAGTTAGTCATTATTATGTAGGGAGATGAGGCATTGTACAATTAGTCATTATTATGTAGGGAGATGAGGCACTGTACAGTTAGTCATTATTATGTAGGGAGATGAGGCACTGTACAATTAGTCATTATTATGTAGGGAGATGAGGCATTGTACAGTTAGTCATTATTATGTAGGGAGATGAGGCACTGTACAATTAGTCATTATTATGTAGGAAGATGAGGCACTGTATAGTTAGTCATTATTATGTAGGGAGATGAGGCATTGTACAGTTAGTCATTATTATGTAGGGAGATGAGGCATTGTACAGTTAGTCATTATTATGTAGGGAGATGAGGCATTGTACAGTTAGTCATTATTATGTAGGGAGATGAGGCACTGTACAGTTAGTCATTATTATGTAGGGAGATGAGGCATTGTACAGTTAGTCATTATTATGTAGGAAGGCAGAGACGTGGATGAATGAGTTGTTTGGTGTGTGAGACTTAGAAATATTATTCATACATGCTCTTCTTCCTGATGTGCGAGAGACATTATTCTCACATACTTTCCGTCCCTGTGTGTGAGAGACAGAAATGTTATTACTACATACCTTTCCTCCCTGCATTCTTCCCCAAGAGACTGATCTGATCTCTGTATGTGCTTTTAACCCTTGACTCCCACACTCTATCCACCAACTGCAAAAATTTAACCCTTTGATTCTCCCACCCTTTCCACCAGCTTCCTGCAGGATACTGGTGGAAAGGGTGAGGGAATCGAAGAGTTAAGTTTTTGCTTTGCTAGCATGGTCAGCAATACAGGATGCTGATGGGCAATGTTTGGGAGTCAAAGGGTTAAACATCAGTTGATACCTTCTTCCCTTTTTCCCCAGTGAATAGCAAGTGGAAAGAAAGTGACTTGTGTAGTCCTACATTTGTGCATATATGTGCTTGTGTGCTTGTGTTTCTCAAACTGCCAGATCTTGCTACTATCACCTCCATCGTATAAGCCTGATCAGGAAGTATCTCTGTGTGGAAACAACTGCAAAACTCGTTCTCTCCTTCATAATGTCTCGCATTGACTATTGCAATTCACTCCTGTCCGGTCTTCCTGCCTCCACCACTCACATCCTACAGCGCATTCAGAACAATGCTGCACGCCTTGTACTCGAAAAGAAAAAAGCTGACCACATATCTCCTCTCCTGGCACAACTTCACTGGCTCCCTGTATCAAAGCGCATACAGTACAAACTAGACACCATGTGCTACAAAAGCCTCAATAACGCAGCCCCCGATTACCTGTCAAGCCTACTTGAGATCTATGTTCCCTCACGTACCCTCCGCTCTGCCTCCGATCCTCTGACTTTTCGCTTTCCACGCACTAAGCTCAATACCTATGGTCCACGAGCCTTCTCTGTTTCTGGTCCGCTCTCCTGGAACAAACTTCCTCTCTCTGTCCGTCAGCAACCTACTTTTGTCTCCTTCAAGTCCGCTCTCAAAACTCACCTTTTCTCCTCTGCATAAAATCCTGACCTCACTCAATCCCCTCTGCAGCCTGTCTCCACTCGGAGGGGAATCACATTGCAATATGTAATTGTATATAATATGCTCTCCATAATTTTCCATTGTTTTTATTCTTTCTCCCCATTTATAGCCGTGTGTGTGTGGGTGCGTATGTGTGCGTGCGTGTGTGTGCGTGCGTGCGTATGTGTGTGTGTGTGTTTCAGCGCTTAGATTTGATTTTATCAAGATTTTGCGCTATATAAATATTGTAATTATTATTATGACAAAGTGGGTGAAAACGGCAAAGACAGAAAACCAGGACAAAGACAGAGATATAATGATGATAATGATAATCACCTCATCGACATCATCATCATCATCATCGCATTGTAAAAAAGAATTGCCCCAGCTTCTGTGGCCATTAGGGTGGCGTAGAAAATGGGACGAAAAAAAAAAGAAGAAAGATGAGCACAAAGGTAACCTCCCTGAGTGTGATGATCCTAAAAGAAGTATAAAAAAAATAAATGAATAAAAAAATAAAATGAAAATGATAGTGATGCTTTATTTACCAGCGGTAGAAGGCGTTACCTAAAAAATTTTTTTTTTTTTTTTTTCAATCTTGTCGTTGCCTGTATTCTGGGCGTCATCATGTTTCCATAAGCCTCTTATCCTCCACTCTCCGAAGTGTGCTGTCACAGGATGGAATTAACAGTGTGCCGGATGAGAATTGAACCCACGTTCCCTGCGTTATCAACACAGTGCTTTTACCGGCTAAGCCAACTAATGTAACAGGGCCACTGGCCGTTTCGTGGATTTGTGTGTGTGCAGGCTTCAGATCTACTCTATAAGATCAATCATCATCATCATCATCAGGTGCCTTGCCATATGGCGTTGGCGATCATGGACTTCCATCTGTTTCTATCCCTTGTTGCCTCAAGCATCTTTTCCACCCTCTTTTGTCTTCTAGTATCTTCTCCCTGGGTCTACCTGGTGCTCTCTTTTTAGTAGAAAAACAATATGAAGTCAGAGAGACCGCACGGACTCTTCGAGATCGTCTTTTTAATAGTGGCGTAGATATTATGAAAGTTACACATAGCCTTTGATTCGTTTAGAGTGTGGGGGTGAGGGGGCGGGGGGGGGGGCGCTAACGAAAGGGGAATAGGGGATCTGTACGTATGTATCACGATATACACACGTGAGCGAGTACGCTGCATTAGCGCGTGGGAATAAGAGAAACAAGATAATCGAGCCATTCTCACTTTTTTTCCCCCCATACACTGCTAAAGAAAATCCTGAAATTGTACTTCTCAAAGTCACTGTGACCTTGAAGAAGCTGCAGTTGAAATAAAACATGATGTGATGCGAGAACAATAATAAACTATTACAGCAGTAAAAACATATTTAAGTTTTGTCAGACGCTGAGAAAGCGCCCTCACACACCGTCCTAAAAATGCTGATTTTCGGTGCACACACACACACACCTTTTTTTTTTTTTTTTTTATCTGTGTGACCTTGGGAATGTTGACGGATGAAACATACTCATCGCAAGAAAATGTTAGTAACATATGGTTGATCAAAAGTCTTGGGTTCAGAGCTCCATACAGAAGAACATCTCGTTACCTGAATTAATTAATTCCCACAGCCATTTACACGTTCAACGCACACGTGCAACATTCTCACCACTAATGCTAATACTGTTTTGTTTTTTATTGATGTATATTTGATAACTTTGCACCCGAAGTAACGTGAGTTTGTTTGCTTGTTTATTTGTTTGTTTGTCTGTCTGTCTGCTTTTTGTTGGTTTGTGTGTTTGTTTGTTTTTATTTGTTTATTTGTTTGTTCGTTTGTTTTGTTTGTTTGTCTGTTCCTTTGTTTGATTGTTGGTTAGTTAGTTGGTTTGTTTGTCTGTCTGTTTTTTGTTTGTTTGTTTATTTATTTGTTTGTTTTGGTTGGTTGGTTGATTGGTTGGTTGGTTGGTTGGTTGCTTGATTGGTGGTCGGTTGGTTGGTTGAATGGTTGGCTGGTTGGTTAGTTGGCTGGTTGGTTGGTTGGCTGGTTGGTTGGTTTGGTTGGTTGGTTGGTTGTTGGTTGGTTGGTTGGTTGGTTGTTCTGTAGTTTGGTTGGTTGGTTGTTGGATGGTTGGTTGGTTGGTTGGTTGATTGGTTGGTTGGTTGGTTGGTTGGTTGGTGGGTGGGTTGAATGGTTGGTTGTTGGCTGGTTGTTTAGTTGGATGGTTTCGTTTTATTTCTGTTTAGCTGTTTAATCAAAACGGGTTTACTATTTGAAATTCGAGCTGCTGTCCACGGGAACAGAGCGTCACTCCGAATCAACACCACACCTTCCTTTGTTTGTATCTTTCTTTGTTCCCTCTTTTCTCTGAATGCCTACATTTCGGTTTATATGAGACAGGGACTTTCATAACGAATTGTGCCGGGGGACAACTTATCTGTTGCCGTGGGATCTTTAACGTGCGATAAGTACATGCTGCACACAAGGGACCTTGGCTCACAGATGGTAAGTATTATTGAATGAGACGAAGGTCTGATTTCGGGAATTATTGGAATTTACAAATAAAGATATTTCTGCCACAGTGCCTTGGTTGCTGTTCACAGGAATAAGAAATAAATCTCGTTCTCTAGAGAACATTTGCACAAGTGACACGACAAATCTGTTCTTAACCCTTTGCCTCCCGCATCCTGTCCACCAGCATTCTGCATTGCCAACCATCCTAGCAAAGCAAAAACTTAACCCTTTGATTCCTTCATCCTTTCTGCCAACTTCATAGGGTGAGGGAATCGAAGGGTTAAGTTTTTGCAGTTAGTAGACAGGGCGCGGGAGTCAAAGGGTTAAGATCAGTGGAAAACCGATCATCATCATCAGGTGCCCTGCCGCATGGCGTTGGCGACCATGGACTTCTATCCATCTCTATCTCTCGTTGCCCCCAGCATCTCCCCACCCTCCTCATCCCCAGCCACTCTGCAAGTCCGTCCAGCATTCTCTCCCTGGGTTTACCGGTGCTCTCTTTCCCTCCAGCTTTCCCGTTGTGACCAAGTGCTCCAAATCCCCCTTCCTCATAAAATGGCCTATAAATGTTGCTTGTCTTTTCCTAATCTTCCTTAGGAGTGATCTACTTGTGTCTGCCTCCATCAAGACTGTCTCGTTTGTTTTCTTTGCTGTCCATGGAATTCTCAACATTCTTCTTAGAAACCACATCTCGGCTGCCTCAATCTTGCTCTGTCCACGCAGGAAAACCGATATAAATCTCAAAATATTAACAGCACTCAGACTAGCACTTAAGATGTGGTGGAGGGGGAGAAAATTAATCCCTCTCCGAGTCAGGATTTGAACCCGGAGTTTTCACTTGTGTGCTGAGAAGCTGGTACGACTGCTTTTAAGTCCAATTTAGAAACCCATTTCTATCTCTTTTTCTCCCAATGATGAATTCTACAACTGCTTCTTTCCTCAGTCTATGTGTATGTGCGCGCGCGTGTGTGTGTATGTGTGTGTGTGTGTGTGTGTGTGTTGTGGTGTGTGCGTGTGTAGGTGTGTGCGTGTGTGTGTGTGTGTGTGTCTGTGTGTGTATGTGTGTATGTGTGTGTACGTGTGTGTGTGCGTGCGTGCGTGTATGTGTGTGTGTGTGTGGTGTGTCTGTGTGTGTGTGTTGTGTGTGTGTGTGCGTGCGCGCGCGCGTGTGTGTGTGTGCGCGCGCGCACGTGCTATGAGCATGTAAGGTCCTGTGCTCAGCCTCTGTGTGTTGCTGGAAGTGTCAATTCATCTTTGTTCCCTCCACCCAGCTTTTCTGTAGGGAAACGTAAAAGACTGCCATAAACAATAACTCCAAACAAAAAAAGGAGATAATTTTCGCCAAGACAGAAAACGCCCTCTTCAGTTGTCTATAAGCGAATATATCCCCACCTAAATAACACTTGTACGCAGCTTGCACGTGCACAGGCGCGGGCGAGCGCGCACACATATGTGTGCGCATAACACACGTGCCATAATATATACACGTGCGCATGCACAAATACATAAATATGAATACACGCATAGGAACACACATCACACTCTCGCTCTGTATGTCTGTCTATCTGTCTATCTGTCTCTGTCTGTCTCTGTCTATCTGTCTCTGTCTGTCTGTCTGTCTGCTCTCTGTCTTTGTCTCTGTCTCTGTCTCTGCCTCTCTCTCCCTCTCTCTTTCTTCCCGCTGTTCTGTCGCTCAGTCTATCTCCCTTCCTTAATAACGATAATGATAACAGTCTATGTCAAAGCATGCGCATGCTTGTAGCAACTTATATAGTGCGAGATCACAAACAAAGAATGTATTCCTTCTCCTAACCCCTCATATAGTTTCAGTTTCAGTTTCAGTTTCTCAAGATGATGTCTCCGCGCTCCGAACGAATTCCATATGCACTAACGTCACAGGTGCCACGTGTATGGTGATCGTGGCACAAGCCTTAAGCCTGCACATAAACCCATGAGCTGGCCAGGTCCTGAGGCCCAACCTAGTCTTTGTTTTACTTAGCGTCACACAGAATACGTAAACAAACACACTCACGCATCACCAACACACACAACACACACACACACACACACACACACACACACACACACACACACACACACACACACACACACACACACACACACACACAACACACACACACACACACACACACACACACACACACACACACACACAACACACACACACACACACAACACACACACCACACACACACACACACACACTACACACACACACGCACACACACACCACCACAACACACACACACACACACACCACGCACGCACGCACACCACACACACACACACACACACGCACGCACGCACGCACACACACACACACACACACACACACACGCACGCACACACACACACACACCACACACACACGCACGCACGCACGCACGCACACACACACACACACACACCACACACACACGCACACACATACACACACACACACACACACACACACACACACACACACACATTCTCCCTGACTAAAACGTAAAAGTTTTCTACATGTGCCACAAATTAGACAGTCTCTCTCTTATTACACATTAAATTAACTCAACTGGTTCCCGGTCGCTGCCCGTCTAAATGTTTCCATCATTCTGGTGGTGTCAGCTTAGTTTTTCAAGATCACTTCTCCACCCACCACCCTCTTCCCCACCCCATTTCAAGACCTTACCAGCACATAGGGAATTGTCCTGGTTGAGGGTGTCTGCCAGATCAGATAATTTGCTGGCAGATTGGGGTGAAGCGCATATGGAGTTGTCCTCGTGCGGTAAGCCACTCTTGAATAAACAACAAATATTAACTCAGTTGTTCAGAACGTCATACAGATAGCATAGGCGATGTGGGTTGGGCCCTCAAGTGGGTCTGTTTTATAAACGAGCTGGTTCTTCTCTGTCCATCTTAGTTTCAGTTTCTCCCCCGTGGGGGAGCACGGACTTTTCAGAAGATGGGGATTGTTATTGTTATTGTTATTGTTGTTTAAAGCCCAGCCAACTGCGTAGAGCCATATCAGGGCTATAACCGCTTCAAAACATACAAAACTTCAACACGGAAAAAAAAAAAGAAAATTAAGTACACGTATCAGTGCATTCGCGCACATAATCTAAGGACATGCCCCCGCCGGTGACCACTCCGTCCAATGTATCGCACAGGGGAGATTTAAAAAACACACACTTTAATACAAATATAACCATACATAGGGACACCAAAACATATATAAAAACAGGTATAAATTACCTAAAATTGCTTCCGTATATCTCACCTCCCTAGAGCCAAAAATACACTTAATACATGTACCCAATTATCAATCCTAAGAAAAAGTACATAAGACTTTATCGAACACATACAGGTGAATGGACCATTAAGGCAGAAAATGATAGGTAGAAATGACAGAAAGCAAAGCAACAAAGCAGAAACAAAGACATTTCTAGCACAGAATTTTCAGAAGGTGGGGATACTATTTATACTGAAAGAACCTCCGGCATCTCCATCTGATACATCGAGTTCAATCTCCGCCCACAACTTTGAAAACCTGCCAGGTCGTTACCAATCTTAACGTTTCCATCATGCCAGTGTTATTAGCTTAGTGTTTCATAGGTCCACTCTACGATTTTCAACTGCCATGGGATCTTCAGCGTGCACAGCCAGAAGGTACACGGGTCAGGCTCGTTTTTCGTTCCCTTCCGAGGGACTAGACGTTCAGTTCGATTTTGCAATCAAACTGAGGAGAAAAGTCGAGGCCTCTACGGGGAGCAATCCCTGGAACCTGGAGTTATACTTATTGGCAGGCGAACGTCTGAACCATTCTGCCACTCTTCTCCCTTCTCCCATTGTCCAGCTGCCTCGGTATAAAGCATTGGAGAGATAGGTTGATTTTCCAGGTCCAACCTTTTGAAGACCAATTAGCCTTTTTGCCTTTCTGAAGTCTTGGTAAAAAATGTGACTATGAATATGAATTTGAAGCAAGGGAGAGGGGATGGGCGCCGCCCTCGTGGCGCTGGCCCCGGGAACAGTTTAGGTCTCTGCGACCTCACTCCCCTACGACCCCAGGATTATGGAACTATCTAGGTAGGACCTCAGGACCTGGCCAGCTCGTGGGTTTATGCGCAGGCTTAAGGCTTGTGCCGTGATCGTTCTGGATCTCCTTCATCATATGGCACCTGTGACGTTAGTGCATATGGAATTCATTTCGATTGCGGAGACGTCATTTTGAGAAACTGAAACTGAAATTGAAAGCATCACTGTAACTGAGAACCTTAGAACGGAAAGAAGTGAGGTCCACTCTTCTCCTGCTTCTCCAAATCAAGACCTTGTCAGCTCAGGGACTCTGCCAGATAAATGCTGGCAGATTTGTGTGGAGTGCGTATGGAATTATCCGAGCACGTTGAATCCTTGAAAAAACTCTAAACTCCAGACTCTGGAGAAGTTCATTCTGCCGACAGTTTTCACTGCTTGTAAATTGGGAGTGGACTGAATTGGTACTGAATTGATTTTTTGGTCACAGGGGATTTTTTCAGCGTGAAGTGTGGGTCGCTCTCTCTCAGGAAAGAATACACCACCACATTAGGGCTATTGTATTTTTCCTGTATGTGTGTATATTTTCGTGAGGGCTGATCCTAAAGTCTTGTCGGTCAGCAATGCAATACTGAACTGTATATAGTTAATACTTTGGCCATGCATTCAAATAAAATAGAGTCTTTGCGTTGTAGGTATGCGCACAATTATAATGATGCCATACCTAGTTGAAGGGCAAGACGTACTTAAAAATGTGATGTAACTCAATGTATATCAGAACAATGGATTCTGCTTAGATACTTGTCTTCACAAGGCTCACTTTTTTTTTCAGACGGTCCTGTAAAATTCCATGCCGATTCGACAGTTGTGTATGGAGTTTTCAGTTTTCAGTTTCAGTTCCTCAAGACGATGCCTCCGCGCTCGGAACGAATTCCATACGCACTAACGTCACAGGTGCCATGTATGTGGTGATCATGGCACAAGTTTTAAGCCCGCAAATAAACCCATTGGCTGGCCAGGTCCTGAGGCTAAGTTTTCAATAATCGAGGACCTGGGAAACAGCGGTGAAATCACAGCTTGCTACCGTATCTCAGGCTATTAAAAAGTATTTGACTTTTGGCTGAGGAGGCTGAAACTGTGTGGAGAGAGGAGGACAGTATTTTGAAGGACTGAAAAGTTCACGTACGTTGGACTTCGCGTTTTCATTATGTGAAATAGATGTAAGCGACAAGAATTTTGGCTTAGCCCTCGTATCTGCCTTCCAAAGAGGATTTTCTGTCTACAGAATTTGGCCAGGTGCAACTCTTTCGTCGGCCTGGAAATTGTTCACGTGTGCTAAGTGCACGCTGAACCGAGACTTCGGTCTATCAGCACTTCCGAAAGAGACCTCGTGACTGCTTATTTGCATACCACGTGATTATCAGCTGGCCTCATCAGAGAGCGGCGAACTCACTGAATGGTCAAAGACCCTTAGTCGTGACCACAGACATGGATACAGAGACAGGCAATCTGCTCTGTCACACGCTGTGGTCTGTTCATAGACATGGATAGGGAGACAGGCAACTAGTTCTGTCACACCCTGTGATATGATCAAAGATATGGATAGAGAGACAGGCAACTAGTTCTATCACACCCTGTATATGATCATAGACATGAATAGAGAGAGACAGGCAACTTGTTCTGTCACACCCTGTGATATGATCATAGACATGAATAGAGAGAGACAGGCAACTTGTTCTGTCACACCCTATGATATGATCATAGACATGAATAGAGAGAGACAGTCAACTTGTTCTGTCACACCCTGTGATATGATCAAAGACATGGATATGGAGACAGGCAACTAGTTCTGTCACACCCTGTGATGTGATCAAAGACATGGATATGGAGACAGACAACTAGTTCTGTCACACCTTGTGATATGATCATATACATGAATAGAGAGAGACATGCAACTAGTTCTGTCACACCCTGGGATATGATCATAGACATGAATAGAGAGAGACATGCAACTTGTTCTGTCACACCCTGTGATATGATCAAAGACATGGATATGGAGACAGGCAACTAGTTCTGTCACACCCTGTGATATGTTCATAGACATGGATGCGAAGACAGGCAACTAGTTCTGTCACACCCTGTGATATGAACATAGACATGAATAGAGAGAGACAGGCAACTAGTTCTGTCACACCCTGTGATATGAACATAGACATGGATAGAGAGAGACAGGCAAATAGTTCTGTCATACCCTGTGATATGATCAAAGACATGGATATGGAGACAGGCAACTAGTTTTGTCATACCCTGTGATATGATCATACACATGGATATGGAGACAGGCAACTAGTTTTGTCACATCCTGCGATATGTTCATAGACATGGATAGAGAGAGACAGGCAACTAGTTATGTCACACCCTGTGATATGTTCATAGACATGGATAGAGAGAGACAGGCAACTAGTTTTGTCATACCCTGTGATATGATCATATACATGGATAAGGAGACAGGCAACTAGTTCTGTCACACCCTGTGATATGATCATATACATGGATATGGAGACAGGCAACTAGTTTTGTCACACCCTGTGATATGATCAAAGACATGGATATGGAGACAGGCAACTAGTTTTGTCATACCCTGTGATATGAACATAGACATGAATAGAGAGAGACAGGCAACTAGTTCTGTCACACCCTGTGATATGAACATAGACATGGATAGAGAGAGACAGGCAAATAGTTCTGTCATACCCTGTGATATGATCAAAGACATGGATATGGAGACAGGCAACTAGTTTTGTCATACCCTGTGATATGATCATACACATGGATATGGAGACAGGCAACTAGTTTTGTCACATCCTGCGATATGTTCATAGACATGGATAGAGAGAGACAGGCAACTAGTTATGTCACACCCTGTGATATGTTCATAGACATGGATAGAGAGAGACAGGCAACTAGTTTTGTCATACCCTGTGATATGATCATATACATGGATAAGGAGACAGGCAACTAGTTCTGTCACACCCTGTGATATGATCATATACATGGATATGGAGACAGGCAATTAGTTTTGTCATACCCTGTGATATGATCAAAGACATGGATATGGAGACAGGCAACTAGCTCTATCACACCCTGTGATATGATCATAGACATGGATATGAAGACAGGCAACTAGTTCTGTCGCGCTGTGACATAATCATAGACATGGATAAGGAGACAGGCAACTAGCTCTGTCACACCCTGTGATATGATCATAGACATGGATGTGGAGACAGGCAAGTAGCTCGGTCGTACTCGGTGAAATAATCATAGGCATGGATAGAAACAGGCAACAAGATCCGTCACACTCTGTGATATGAACATAGACATCAATATGGAGACAGGCAACTATCTGTGTCGCGCTCTGCGACATGATCATAGACACGGATAGGAAGACAGCAACTATCTCTGTGGCACTCGGTGATATGATCACAGACATGGATAGGGAGACAGGCAACTAGTTCTGTCTCACTCTGTGGTATGAACATAGACATGAAAATGGAGATAGGCAACTACATAGACATAGACATCAATATGGAGACAAGCAACCACATAGACATGAATATGGCGGCAGGCATAGACATGAATATGGAGACAGGCATAGACATGAATATAGAGACAAGTAAATGCATAGACATGATATGGAGACAGGCAACTATATAGACATGAAAATAGAGACAGGTAACTATATAGACATGATATGGAGACAGGTAACTACATAGACATCAATATGGAGACAGGTAACTACATAGACATCAATATGGAGACAGGCAGCTACATAGACATCAATATGGAGACAGGTAACTACATAGACATCAATATGGAGACAGACAACTACATAGACATCAATATGGAGACAGGTAACTACATAGACATAGACATCAATATGCAGACAGACAACTACATAGACATCAATATGGAGACAGACAACTACATAGACATCAATATGGAGACAGGTAACTACATAGACATCAATATGGAGACAGACAACTACATAGACATCAATATGCAGACAGACAACTACATAGACATCAATATGGAGACAGGTAACTACACAGACATCAATATGGAGACAGGTAACTACATAGACATCAATATGGAGACAGGTAACTACATAGACATCAATATGCAGACAGACAACTACATAGACATCAATATGCAGACAGACAACTACATAGACATCAATATGCAGACAGACAACTACATAGACATCAATATGCAGACAGACAACTACATAGACATCAATATGCAGACAGACAACTACATAGACATCAATATGGAGACAGACAACTACATAGACACCAATATGGAGACAGGTAACTACATAGACATCAATATGGAGACAGGTAACTACATAGACATCAATATGAAGACAGACAACTACATAGACATCAATATGGAGACAGACAACTACATAGACATCAATATGGAGACAGGTAACTACATAGACATCAATATGGAGACAGGTAACTACATAGACATCAATATGGAGACAGACAACTACATAGACATAGACATCAATATGGAGACAGGTAACTACATAGACATCAATATGGAGACAGACAACTACATAGACATCAATATGCAGACAGACAACTACATAGACATCAATATGCAGACAGACAACTACATAGACATCAATATGGAGACAGACAACTACATAGACATCAATATGGAGACAGACAACTACATAGACATCAATATGGAGACAGGTAACTACATAGACATCAATATGGAGACAGACAACTACACAGACATCAATATGGAGACAGACAACTACATAGACATCAATATGGAGACAGACAACTACATAGACATCAATATGGAGACAGACAACTACATAGACATCAATATGGAGACAGACAACTACACAGACATCAATATGGAGACAGACAACTACATAGACATCAATATGGAGACAGGTAACTATATAGACATCAGCATGGAGACAGGTAACTACATAGACATAGACATCAATATGCAGACAGACAATTACATAGACATCAATATGGAGACAGATAACTACATAGACATAGACATCAATATGCAGACAGACAACTACATAGACATCAACATGGAGACAGGTAACTACATAGACACAGACATCAATATGCAGACAGACAACTACACAGACATCAATATGGAGACAGACAACTACATAGACATCAATATGGAGACAGACAACTACATAGACATCAATATGGAGACAGACAACTACATAGACATCAATATGGAGACAGGTAACTACATAGACATAGACATCAATATGCAGACAGACAACTACATAGACATCAATATGGAGACAGATAACTACATAGACATAGACATCAATATGGAGACAGACAACTACATAGACATCAATATGGAGACAGACAACTACATAGACATCAATATGGAGACAGGCAACTACATAGACATAGACATCAATATGCAGACAGACAACTACATAGACATCAATATGGAGACATATAACTACATAGGCATCAATATGGAGACAGGTAACTACATAGACAGAGACATCAATATGGAGACAGGTAACTACATAGACATCAATATAGAGACAGGTAACTACATAGACATCAATATGGAGACAGGTAACTACATAGACATCAATATGGAGACAGGTAACTACACAGACATCAATATAGAGACAGGTAACTACATAGACATCCATATGGAGACAAGCAGCTACTTCTGTAACTGTCTGTAGCATCATCACAGACATGATCATAGACATGGATAGGAAGACAGGCAACTATCTCTATAAACGTTTACGTGGCTTGTAATCACTCTCTCTCTTTTAACCCTTTGACTCCCGCACCCTGTCCATCAGCATCCTGCATTGTCAACCATGCTACCAAAGCAAAAACTTAACCCTTTGACTCCCTCACCCTATCTACCAGCTTCCTGCAGGAAGCTGGCAGATAGGGTGAGGGAGTCAAAGGGTTAAGTCTTTGCAGTTGGTGGGCACGGTACAGGAGCCTACGCGTTAAACTGTTTTGAACTGAACTCCAAATTCGCCGGGTTGTCAATCTGTATTATATCTATATCTATGGTCATGGCCGTTCATTTAGACCGTTTATCGCCGCCGGCCAACTTCAAAGCGACCAGGCAGCCATTAAACCTATCTCCCTAGTTAGAAGCTTTTATTGACTTCAAAGCCACCTAGCGGGCATTATACTGGCCTACCTAGTTAGTACCAACCTCTTCCAGCTTTAGGGGCTGTCTTGAAAGAGGTGGGGGTGGGTGGTCTGAGTGGAGAG
This sequence comes from Monoplex corrugatus, assembly GCA_030674185.1. Taxonomy (NCBI): domain Eukaryota; kingdom Metazoa; phylum Mollusca; class Gastropoda; order Littorinimorpha; family Ranellidae; genus Monoplex; species Monoplex corrugatus. Next base: position 12,025,172 of record JAPXFY010000027.1, on the reverse strand, counting down.
CAATGGTGCTGTTGCTGAAGGTTGGCGTTCCGAGTTGGTTCATACTGGATTCATTGCATTCGGACATTTCCGATGCACTCCATCCGGATCTTTTATACATGTATGTCAGACTCCTTGAACACCTGTTGTTTATAACGAAATACTATTTATAATAATAATAATAACATAATAATATAATAATAATAATAATAATAATATAATAATATAATAATAATAATAATAATAATAATAATAATAATAATAATAAATAATATAATATGATGATGATGATGATGATGATGATGATGATGATGATGATGATGATGATGATGATGATGATGATGACGACGATGATTCATTAACACTCCAGGAAGGAAATTAATAGACTTTTATTTGTCATAGTGATCATTTCTTGCATGGACGAAACTTTAAAACAAAAAACAAGCAAAAAACACTCTGATTTTTTCCTGCAAGGAGGAAACTAATATTCCCGCAAGAAAGAAACTAGTATTCCTGCAAGAAGGGAGCTAAATATTCCCGCAAGGAGGAAACTAATATCCCTCAAGGAAGACATTTCTGCAAGGAGGAAACTAATGTTCCTGCAAGGAGGAAACTAAGTTCCTGCGAAAAAACGTTGGAAAAAAGAAAAAAAGAATGCTCCTGCAAGAAGGAAAGAAATGTCCTTGTGAAAAGGAAAGTGAAGTTCCTGCAAGGAGGAAAACAATGTTCTTGCAAAAGAAAAACTAACGCTCTTGCAAGGACAAAAATGGATATTTTTGCAAGGAGGAAACTAACATTCATGCAAGGAAGACAGAAGTCTTCCTGCAAGGAGGAAAAGTACGTTGTTCCTGTCAGGAGAAAATGACTTTTTCAAGGAGGAAACTAATAACATTCATGCAAGGAAGAAAGTAGTCCTAATGCAAGGAGAGAGAGAAAAAAAAAAAAAGAAAACATTGTTTCTGC
>JAPXFY010000027.1:12016730-12021730 GCA_030674185.1 Monoplex corrugatus | reverse complement strand
ACGTACGCACGCACCAACCACCACCACCACACCACCGCAGCCGCCGAAGAAGAAGAAGGAAAAAAGTTATCTCTTCCGCTCCCTCACCCTATTCACCAGCTTCTTAAAATTCTTCCACACCTTCACCTATTCACCAGCTTCTTAAAATTCTTCCACACTTTCACCCTATCCACCAGCTTCTTAAAATTATTCCACACCTTCACCCTATTCACCAGCTTCTTAAAATTCTTCCACACCTTCACCCTATTCCAGCTTCTTAAATTCTTCACACCTTCACCTTGTTCACCCGTTTCTTAAAATTCTTCCACACTTCAAACTATTCACCAGCTTCTTAAAATTCTTCCACACTTCAAACTATTCACCAGCTTCTTAAAATTCTTCCACACTTCAAACTATTCACCAGCTTCTTAAAATTCTTCCATTTTCTCACCCTGTCCACCAGCTTCTTGAGTTCCATTCAATATTTTACCCTATCCATCAGCACACTCACCAGTTTCCTGCAGAAAACCAGTCATTCCCTCATTCTATCTTCCATCTTCCAATTCTGATGGATAGGGTGAGGAAATCAAAGGGTTAAACTTTCACAGCTGGTGGATAAGGTGAGGGAGTCTAAGGGTTAAACTTTGCAGCTGGTGGATAGGATAGGGAGTTAAAGGGTTAACTTTTGGTCGGTGGATAAGGTGAAGGAGTCAAGGGTTAAACTTTCCAGCTGCTCGGATAAGGTGAGGGAGTTCAAAGGTTAAGATTTTGTAGCTGCTGGATAAGGTGAAGGAGTCAAAGGGTTAACTTTTGTAGCTGCGTGGATAGGTGAGGGAGTCAAAGGTTAAACCTTTCGCAGCTGTGGATAAGGTGAGGGAGTCAAAGGGTTAAGCTTTTGGTAGCCGGTGGATAGGATGAGGGGTCAAAGGGTTAACTTTCGCAGCTGGTGGATAAGATGAAGGAGTTAAAGGGTTAAACTTTTCGCAGCTGGTGGATAGGGTGAGGGAGTTAAAGGGTTAAACTTTCGCAGCTGGTGGATAAGGTGAGGAGTAAAAGGGTTAAATAACCATTTGTAGCTGGTGGATAAGGTGAGGGAGTTCGAGTGAAATGATCACCTTTTGTAGCTGAGAGGATAAAGTGAGGGATTAAAGGGTTAATAACTTTCGCAGCTGGTGGATAAGGTGAGGGAGTTAAAGGTAAGATGAGAGAGGGGGAGTAAGAGAACTTAGAGGGGGAGGGGGAAGGAGAAGCTAACTGAAGGGAGCTATGACCCGACTGATTGACCGCTGACTGAGATAGATCAACACTAACATCATGGCGTGGTCGTTAAACACAGCAGGCAAACTACGTATTGATGCCAGATAGCTAGCGCTCTCTGTCTGTCTCTCCTATCTTCTCTCTACCGGTATGTCTGTCTTTGTCTGTCTGTCTGTCTACCTGTCTGTCTCTGCCCCCCTCTCTCTCTCTATCTGTCTGTTTGTCTGTCTGTCTGTCTGTATCTTTGTCTCTCTCTCTGTTTCTCTGTTTGTCTGTCTGTCTGTCTGTTCGTCTCTTTGTCTCTCTGTCTCTCTCCGTCTCTCTCTGTCTATCTGTCTCTGTCTCTGTCTCCCTCCTTCTCTCTGTCTCTCTCTGTATTTCTCTGTCTCTCTCTCTCTGTCTCTCTCTCTGTCTCTGTCTCTCTCTCTCTCTGTCTCTCTATCTCTCTCTCTCTGTCTCTCTCTGTCTGTCTCTCTCTGTATTTCTCTGTCTCTCTGTCTCTGTCTGTCTGTCTGTCTGTCTGTCTCTCTCTATGTCTCTCACGTTCCCTCTCGCTCCCTTTCTCTCTCTCTTTCTCTCTTTCTCTCTCTCGCTCTCTCTCTCTCTCTCTCTCTGCCTCTCTCTTGCTCTCTCTCTCTCTTCCTCTCTCTCTCTCTGTTTCTCTGTCTGTCTGTCTGTCTGTCTGTCTCTCTTTCTTTCTCTCTCTCTCTCTCTGTGCCTCTCTTTCAGTCTGCCTGTCTGTCTGTCTCTTTCTCCCTCTCTCTCTCTGGTGTCTCTCTCTCTTTCTCCCTCTCTCTGGCTGTCTCTCTCTGTCTCTGTCTATCTCCCTCCCTCCCTCCCTCTTTCGCTCTCTCTCTCTCTTTCTCTGGCTGTCTCTCTGTCTCTGTCTCTCTCTTTCTCTCTGTCTCTGTTTCTCTCACTCTCTCTTTCTCACTCTCTCTCTGCCTCTCTGTCTCTGTCTCTCTCTGCGTCTGTCTGTATGTCTGTATGTCTGTCTGTCTGTCTGTCTCTTCTCTCTCTCTCTCTTCTTTTCTCTGTCTTTAATTTATTTTCTTTTTACGAAAATGAACATATCATTGCTTTGCTACTATGATTGTTATTTATCATTTTTCTCTTCTTCACTCACTCCGCTCATTGCCTATGTCTGACCGAATGGACCACAACCTTATCTATTCCGACATTTCCTGCCATCTATGGCACCGGACCAAAGTGTCTTTCGAAACTGCTCCACATCTATACAACATCTCACCAGTTCCGCTCTTCCTCTGATACTTGACTATCAGGATATCTCATGCCAGAACTAAGACTTATGGGCAAAGATCTTTTTCTTATAAAGCCTCACCAACATGGAAGAGACTCAACGATAACCTCCCTTACTCTGATTCCCTCCCCTCTTTTAATTTAACCCTTCGACTCCCGCACCCTATCCACATTTACAAAAACATAACCCTTTGACTCCCTCACCCCATAGGGTGAGGGAATCAAAGAGTTAAGTTTTTGCTTTTGTAGCATGGTTGGCCAGTCATGATTTATGGATGCGAAGCCTGGACTCTGAGAAGAACTGATTGCAGAAGAATTGAGGCAGCAGAGATGTGGTTTTATCGGAGACTACTACGTGTCAAATGGACACACAGAAGAACTAATGAAAGTGTCCTGGAAAAACTTGACAACACCTGAAAACTACTAACAGGCATCAACAAGAGAAGACTAAAATACATTGGCCATGTGTCACGGAACAAGAACACAGATCTCATGGCAACCATCTTTCAAGGAAAAACAGTGACAAAAAGGAAGAAATGCAGACCTCTAATCTCACACATCGAGAACATAACTAATATCAGTGGCCTAAATATTCAAGAAAATGTCCACAAAAGTCAAGACAGAGCAGCCTGGAGGGAGATACGGATGCCCAGGTGTGCAGTGGCCAACACCAAACCGGTGACACTGACAGGTGAGACAGGTGAGCATGGTTGGCAATGCAGGATGCCAGTGGCCATGGTGCAGGAATCACAATGCAGGAGTCACCAGTGGCCAGGGTGCGGGAGTCATAATGCAGGATGTCAGTGGCCATGGTGCAGGAGTCACCAGTGGACAGGGTGCAGGAGTCACTAGGGCCATGGTGCAGGAATCACAATGCAGGATGCCAGTGGCCGGGGTGTGGGAGTCACCAGTGGCCGGGATGTGGGAGTCACCAGTGGCCGGGGTGTGGGAGTCACCAGTGGACAGGGTGCAGGTGTCACCAGCGGACAGGGTGCAGGAGTCACAAGTGGCCATGGTGCAGGAGTCGCAATGCAGGAGTCACCAGTGGCCGGGATGCAGGAGTCACAATGCAGGAAGCCAATGGCCAGGGTGCATGAGTCACAATGCAGTGTGTCAGTGGCCAGGGTGCAGGAGTCACAATGCAGGAAGTCAGTGGCCAGAGTGCAGGAGTCACAATGCAGGATGTTAGTGACCAGGGTGCAGGTGTCACAATGCAGGAGTCACCAGTGGCCGGGGTGCAGAAGTCACAATGCAGGAAGCCAATGGCCAGGGTGCAGGAGTCACAATGCAGGATGTCAGTGACCAGGGTGCAGGAGTCACAATGCAGGATGTCAGTGGCTGGGGTGCAGGAGTCACAATGCATTATGTCAGTGGTCGGGGTGCGAGAGTCACAGGGTTACATCTGGCCTTAAAACGTATCTCTTCTCTGAGTAGTAGGTCTGGTCGTGGCGTGTCCATGTAAACAAGGCGTGATCCTACACATGAGTAGTATGCTTGGCTATGTAAGTTTGTATGTAGCTATATAATATATATACCTACATATATACCCAAATCTTAAAGCAGCTGGATGAGCTGGTGGCCTCTTCAAGAATGAGGTTCAAACCTAAGAAATCCCGAAGTCTCTCACTGCGAAAAGGAAAAGTGGCAGATTCAGTCAAATTCATGGTAGCCAACCAAGCCATCCCCACTGTCACAGAAGAGCCAGTAAAAAGTCTCGGAAGATGGTATGATGACTCCCTGAAAGACACAAAGGGGATGTGAAACCAAGCAAACAGCAGAAGAAGGCCTGAAGAAAATAGATAACTGCGGACTGCCAGGCAAATACAAAGTCTGGTGTCTACAGTTCATGCTGATACCAAAGCTGCTGTGGCCACTGCTAATCTATGACATTTGCACCAGCACAGTCGAAGCAATGGAAGCCAAAATCAACAAATACACAAGAAAATGGCTCGGTGTCCCACCTGGTCTCACTGATGTTGCATTCTACTGTCGTCAAGCAATGCTGAAGCTACCTCTCAAATCCATAGTGGAGGAATACAGAGTTGGAAAAGCAAGACTGTTGAGCATGCTGGAGGAATCGGAAGACAATATCGTGAGATCAGTTCATCCAAAGCTGAGAACTGGCAGAAAGTGGAAAGTCCAAGAGGCTGTAAACAATGCCAAGAGAAACCTCAGCATCAAAGAAATAATTGGACACACGCAAACCAACAGACAGGGACTGGGAGCAACAAAAATGCAGTGGTGGTCCAAAGCCAAAGGGAAGGAAAAAAGAGACATGATCAAACAGGAGTTGAAGGAAGAAGAAGATGTCAAAAGAGTGCAGAAGGCAGTCCAGCAAGGTCAACAGGGGCAATGGACAACATGGGACAGTGCACTCCAAAGAAGTCTCAGCTGGAACGATATGTGGCACATGGCTCCTCTAAGGATAAGCTTCCTCCTCAGATCTGTATATGACCTGCTCCCCTCGAATGCAAACTTAGTGAAATGGGGGAAATCAGACGACC
>JAPXFY010000027.1:12006730-12011730 GCA_030674185.1 Monoplex corrugatus | reverse complement strand
AATGTTGCGAGCTCCCCCCGTGGGGATGCTGAGGGCTCTTTCGGTATAAATAGTATCCCCACCTTCTGGAAATTTTGTGCTAGAAATGTCGTCTTTTCTGTCACTCTCTTTGTTTCTTTCTTTCTCCTTTGCTTTCTGTCATTTCTTCCTATCATTTTCTGCCTTGCTGGTCCATTCATCTGTATGTGTTCGATAAAGTCTTTGAAAATTGTCTTTCTCTTAGGATTGATAATTGGGTACATGTATTAAGTGCGTTTTTGGCGCTAGGGAAATGAGATATGCGGAAGCAGTTTCAGGTAATTTAGGCCTGTTTTTATATATGTTTTAGTGACCTTAGCTATGTTTAAATGTGTATTCAGGTTTGTTTTATAGATCCCCTGTGCGATAAATTGGACGGAGTGGTTAACCTTTGTCATGTCAAAGGTTGTTCCATAACTGTTGGGTTCTCAGGGGATGAGGTGGTAGAGACTCTGCTTTGAAAGGTCAAAGGTTCTTCCATAACTATTAGGTTCTCAGGGAATGAGGTGGTAGAGACTCTGCTTTCAAAGATCAATGGTTGTTCCATAGCTAGTAGGGTCTCAGGGGATGAGGTGGTAGAGACTCTGCTTTGAAAGGTCAAAGGTTACTCCATAACTGTTAGGTTCTCAGGGAATGAAGTGGTAGAGACTCTGTTGCTTTAAATGTCAACGATGGTTCCATAAACACTAGGTCTTCAGAGAATGAGGTGGCGGACACTCCGCTTTTAAAGGTCAAAGGTTGTTCTATATTTACGTAACCGTTAGATCGTCAGGGAATGAGGTGGTACAGATTCTGCGTTGAAAGGTCAAAGGTTGTTCCGTAACTTTGACGTTCTTTGGGGAATGACTGTTGTTAAAAAAAAAAAGCACACTCACTTGTTATATAATCAAAAGATTGCGTGTGGAGTGAGGCGATAGAGGTTTAGGCATTATGGGGAGCTTGCTCTTATGTTGGTGGTGCTCAATTTTCCCCCTCCGTCATCATCATCATCATCATCACCATCATCATCATCATCATGTGCCTTGCAGCAAGGCGTTGGCGATCGTGGCCTTCCATACGAATCTATCTTTTGTTGCTGCAACCCTTTCAGTCCTCATCCACTCCGCAAAACCGTCCAGTATTTTCTCTCAAGGTCCACCTGGTGCTCTTTTTCCCTTCCAGCTTTCCTGTTGTGACCAGGTGCTTGCTCCCATTGTCATTTATCTTCTAAAACGTTGAACATCTAAGGCATTCATGTGCAGCGTCTTGGTCAAGTACGTGGGCTGTTTTCCTTATGTTTTGTTTCTTTCTTTCTTTTTTTTTTTGTACCTGGGACGTATCGAACCTGGGACGTATCAAACCTGGAACGTATCGAACCTGGGACGTATCGAACCTGGGACGTATCGAACCTGGGACGTATCGAACCTGGGACGCATCGAACCTGGGACACATCGAACCTCGGATGTATCGAACCTGTGACGCATCGAACTTGGGACTCACCGAACCTGGGACGTATCGAAGCTGGGACGTATCGAACCTGGGACGTATCGAACCTGGAACGTATCAAATCTGGGACGCATCGAACCTGGGACTCATCGAACCAGGGACTCATCGAACCTGTGACGCATCGAACCTGGGACGTAGCGAACTTGGGACGCATCGAACCTCGGACGTATCCAACCTGGGACGTATAGAACCTGGGACGTATCCAACCTGGGACGTATCGATCCTGGGATGTATCGAACCTGGGACGTATCGATCCTGGGATGTATCGAACCTGGGACGTATCGAACCTCAGACGTATCGAACCTCAGACGTATCGAACCTCGGATGTATCGAACCTCGGATGTATCGAACCTGTGATGTAGAACCTCAGACGTATCGAACCTGTGTCGCATTGAACCTGGGACACATCGAACCTGTGACGTATCGAACCTGGAACACATTGAACCTGGGCCTCATCGAACTTGGGACGCTTCGAACCTCGGACGTATCGAACCTCCGACGTTTCGAACCTGTGACGTTTCGAACCTGTGACGTTTCGGACCTGCGACGTATCGAACCTGGGACGTATCGAACACTGTGGTTTTGACAGAACTGGTAGAATAGAACTTTTCCTTCCAGAATGCGGGCCCCAGTAGTTCAATTGGTTTGAGCGTCGGATTCACATGCTAATAGTTGTGGGTTCGAATCCCAGGGTTGCGCTATATTAAAACTGGCCTTCTCACTGTCCCATCTTACCATCATTGTTGTTTCTGGTGGTGTCGGTATAGGATTAGATAAGTCCCCCTTCCCCCACTTCCTTGGGATGGTTATCCCGTCGGAGATATCACCTGAGGTGGGTGTCGACGTAAAAAACTGAACCAAATCAATCGATCAATCAATCCTTTCAGAACAACATGCTCGCCATGCGGGTACTGCCAACCAATACCAGTATCTGCACACATCCCACCTGGAGCAACGATGTCTGTCTCTCTGATCCGTTCACTGTGGGGTTCTACAGACTAGGCCTATAGAGATAGCACCACACTTCTCTCTGGTATTGGCGATCTCTCTACACACTGGTGATAGCACTACACTTCTCTCTGTGGCACTAGTGCTCTATCTTTTATTTCCTTCTCTGTTCAACTCCTCATTATCACTGTTGTGGGATTCTTCGGTTCTTATTCTTCTACGTCTATATGTAGAAGAGGGAGAGAGAGAGAGAGAGAGAGAGGAGAGAGAGGAGAGAGAGAGAGAGAGAGAGAGAGAGAGAGAGAGAGAGAGAGAGACAGAGAGACAGAGAGACAGAGAGACAGAGAGACAGAGAGAGAGAGAAGAGAGACAGAGAGAGAGAGACAGAGAGAGAGAGAGACAGAGAGAGAGAGAGACAGACAAAGACAGAGATAGAGACAGAGAGACAGAGAGACAGAGAGAAACAAAGACAGAGAGAGACAGAGAGACGGAGAGAAACAAAGATAATAATAATAATATATTTTATTTATATAGCGCAAAATCTTGATAAAATCAAATCTAAGCGCTGAGCGTATACATAATAATAATAATAATAATTACAATATTTATATAGCGCAAAATCTTGATAAAATCAAATCTAAGCGCTGAAGCAGACACACACGCAAGCACGCACGCACGCACGCACACGCACGCACACACACAGACACACACACACACACACACACACACACACACACACACACACACACACACACACACGCATGGCTATAAATGGGGAGAAAGAATAAAAGCAATAAAAGCAAGAATAAAAGCAATGGAAAATTATAGAGAGCATAGCATATACAATTATATATTATAACCATGTGATTCCCTCCGAGCGGAGACAGGCTGCAGAGGGGGGGGGGGGGGGGGGTTGAGTGAGGTTAGGATTTTATGCGGAGGAGAAAAGGTGAGTTTTGAGAGCGGACTTGAAGGAGATAAAAGTAGGTTGCTTACGGACTGAGAGAGGAAGTTTGTTCCAGGAGAGTGGACCAGAAACAGAGAAGGCATACATACCTACATACATATGAGCGTATACATGCATACATACATGCTTACATACTTACATACATAAATCTAAGCTGAGCGTATACATGCATACATACATACATACATAAATCTAAGCGTATACATACATACATACATACATACATACATACATACGTACGCACATGCATACATAATAATTACAATATTTATATAGCGCAAATCTCGACAAAATCAAATCCAAGCGCCGAAAAGACACACACGCACACACGCACGTACGCACACACACACACACGCACACACACACACACACACACACACACACACACACACACACACACACACACACACACACACACACACACACACACACACACACACATGGCCACAAATGGGGAGAAAAGAATAAAAGCAATAAAAGCAAGAATAAAACCAATGGAAAACCACAGAGAGCACATCATATACAATTATATATTAAAACAAGTGATTCCCCTCCGAGCGGAGACAGGCTGCAGAGGGGGGTTGAGTGAGGTTAGGATTTTATGCAGAGGAGAAAAGGTGAGTTTTGAGAGCGGACTTGAAGGAGGCAAAAGTAGGTTCCTGACGGACTGAGAGAGGAAGTTTGTTCCAGGAGAGTGGACCAGAAACAGAGAAGGCTCGTGGACCATAGGTATTGAGCTTAGTGCGTGGAAAGCGAAAAGTCAGAGGATCGGAGGCAGAGCGGAGGGTACGTGAGGGAACATAGATCTCAAGTAGGCTTGACAGGTAATCGGGGGCTGCGTTATTGAGGCTTTTGTAGCACATGGTGTCTAGTTTGTACTGTATGCGCTTTGATACAGGGAGCCAGTGAAGTTGTGCCAGGAGAGGAGATATGTGGTCAGCTTTTTTTCTTTTTGAGTACAAGGCGTACAGCATTGTTTTGAATGCGCTGTAGGATGTGAATGGTGGAGGCAGGAAGACCAGACAGGAGTGAATTGCAATAGTCAATGCGAGACATTATGAAGGAGGAGAACGAGTTTTGCAGTTGTTTCGACAGAGAGATACTTCCTGATCAGGCTTATACGATAGAGATGATAGTAGCAAGATCTGGCAGTTTGAGAAACAAAGTTGTTCATGGAGAGGGTAGAGTCAATGCAGACACCAAGGTTTTTAGCTGAATCAGAAATTGGGACTGATGTGTTACATAATGGGAGAGAAAGAGGAGGCAGCTGGGAAAGTTTCTGACGGGTGCCAATGAGGATAGCTTCTGTCTTGTCGTCATTAAGCTGAAGTCTATTGTGTGTCATCCAGTTCTTAATGTCCGAGTAACACTCAGTGGTGCGAGTCAACAGGCGCTGTATATTATCAGGTGAGTCACTGTCTTGAAGTTGGGTGTCATCAGCATAGAAGTGGTGTTTTATAGAGTGGGAGTTGATGATGGTGGACAGGGGGGAGGTATAAAGAGTGAAAAGAACAGGGCCAAGGACAGATCCTTGTGGAACACCACAGGTCAGGTATGCAGGTTGAGAGTAAGTGCCATTGAT
>JAPXFY010000027.1:11994230-11999230 GCA_030674185.1 Monoplex corrugatus | reverse complement strand
TGACATTCAGTCAACAACTGTTTATGGTTGACATTCAGTCATCAACTGTTTATGGTTGACATTCAGTCATCAACTGTTTATGGTTGACATTCAGTCAACAACTGTTTATGGTTGACATTCGTCATCAACTGTTTTGGTTGACATTCAGTCATCAACTGTTTATGGTTGACATTCAGTCATCAACTGTTTATGGTTGACATTCAGGTCAACAACTGTTTAGGTTGACATTCAGTCATCAACTGTTTAGTTTGACATTCGGTCATCAACTGTTTAGTTTTTACATTCGGTCATCAACTGTTTAGTTTTGACATTCGGTCATCAACTGTTTAGGTTTGACATTCGGTCATCAACTGTTTAGGTTTGACATTCGGTCATCAACTGTTTAGGTTTGACATTCGGTCATCAACTGTTTAGGTTTGACATTCTGTCAACAACTGTTTAGGCTTGACATTCTCTCAACAACTGTTTAGGCTTGACATTCGGTCAACAACTCTTTAGGTTTGACATTCAGTCAACAACTCTTTAGGTTTGACATTCAGTCAACAACTGTTTAGGTTTGACATTCAGTCAACAAAAGTTTAGGTTTGACATTCAGTCAACAACTGTTTAGGATTGACATTCAGTCAACAACTGTTTAGAATTGACATTCAGTCAACAACTGTCTAGGTTTGACATTCGGTCAACAACAGTTTAGGTTGACATTCAGTCAACAACTGTTTAGGTTTGACATTCTGTCAACAACAGTTTAGGTTTGACATTCTGTCAACAACTGTTTAGGTTTGACATTCTATCAACAATGTTTAGGTTTGACATTCAGTCAACAACTGTTTAGGTTGACATTCGGTCAACAACTGTTTAGGTTTGACATTCAGTCAACAACTGTTTAGGTTTGACATTCAGTCAACAACTGTTAGGGTTTTACATTCGGTCAACAACTGTTTAGGGTTGACACTCCATCAACAACTGGCTGTTTACAATCGGTGATCTAAAATCCAGAAATCCCTCGTGAGAGCTGTCGTTAGAACGAATTAGTGACGGGGGGCGAGTAAGGAGACATTCAGTCTGTTTAGCTTCAGGCTAACCCTTTGACTCCAGTACCCTATCCACCAACTGCAAAAAACTTAACCCTTTGACTCCCTCACCCTTTTCACCAGCTTCCTGGGTGAGGGAGTCATAGGGTTAAATTTTTGCTTTGCTGGCATGGTTGAGATGCATGGTTCCTGCAGGATGCTGATGGACAGGGTTCGGGAGTCAAAAAGTTAAAGGATCTTTGTCGTCAGTCGGGAGCTTAGGAAGTGATGCTCCATGTTATGATCGGTAAGAATAACAAATACTAAACTCTGATGAAGTAATTCAACAGCAGCTTAGTCTTCTCTGGTGGGTGGCCACATGGCAAGTTGACACTGATTGGTTTTAATAGATAGATAGATAGATAGATAGTAGATAGATAGATAAATAGATAGATAGATAGATAGAATAGATAGATAGATAGATAGACAGATAGATAGATAGATAAATAAATAGATAGATAGATAGATAGATAGATAGATATAGATAGATAGATAGATTAGATAAATAGATAGATAGATAGATAGATATTCCTGGTTTCTATATATGCGGTTTCTAAGACGAATGTTGAGAGTTCCATGGACTAAAAAGGAAACAGGCCAGACAGTCTTGATGGAGGCAGACACAAGAAGATCATTCATAAGACTAGAAAAGACAGGCAACATTTATAGGCCATTTATGCGGAAAGGGGAATTGGAGCACCTGGTCACAACAGGAAAGCTGGAGGGAAAGAGAGCACCAGGTAGACCCAGAGAAAAAAATATTGGACGGACTTTCAGAGTGGCTGAAGACAGAGAGGGTGGAAGATGTGCTTGTGGCAACAAGGGACAGATACATATGGAGGGCCATGATCGCCAACGCCATGTGGCTAGCCACTTGATGATGATGATGATGATGATGATGATGATGATGATGATGATGATGATGATGATGATGATGATATACCTGGGATTATAACGGAAGGTCTGGGGTCCTCCCCTGCCTGGAAACCTCGGGCCTGGTAGGTAAAGGGCAGCCGGCAGAGAATTTTTCCGATCTCCCAGGTCAATGTGCGTTGTAGATCTGTTAATGCCGAAACCCCCTTCATGTGTATAACATGTGTGTTAAAGATCATGTAAGCCATATCAGTGCTTGATGGTTTATGGAAACATGAAAACGCCCAGTATGCACGCTCACAGAAGACTGCATACATCAATATACCACCTACATAGTATGCATAAGATAACGTGCACACACAATAGAAAAAGAAAATAAATAAAAATTCAAAACCCCCACACCTGACATTGGTGGTGGGTTGGGAAGTCAGAAAGAGACATCCAAACTACCAAACAGTCTTGCAGACAAAAATAATTTGCCACAAATCTAAACTTTTTTTTTTTTGGGGGGGGGGGGGGGGGGGGGGGCAGCTGGTTTTTTTTGTTTTTTTTGTTTTAAGTTGCTTTGGTTTTTTTTTTGCTCTTCATCCACAGACATCCTGCTTGACACTTTTATGCTGATATGTTTTGTAGCAGACAAACAGAAAGACACACACACGAACTCAAACGCACACGGATATACACAAATAATCAGAGAGAGAGAGGGGGATGGAAGGTTGGGTGGGTAGGGTTGGAGAAGAGACCAAGGTAGAGAGATAGACAGACAGAAAAAATCCTACAAGAGAGAGAGAGAGAGAGAGAGGAGAGAGAGAGAGAGAGAAGACAGAGACAGAGACAGAGAACAGAGACAGACAGACAGACAGACAGATAGATAGATAGATAGAGAGACAAGAGGAGAGAGAGAGAGAGAGAGAGGAGAGAGAGAGAGAGAGAGAGAGAGAGAGAGAGAGAGGGAGAGAGAGAGAGAAAGAGGCTGACAGAAAAATCAGATTAGGACAATGTAAATACACAAGTACATGATGCTTAATTCATCTCTTTATATTTTCATTTTCATGTATTTATTTACTGACATATTGCATTCAGTTATTTATTCGTTTATGTATCATATTTCGTGCAACTGAAAATGCCATCACAATGAAAACAATGTGAAAACAAAACAGACCATACAAAGAGACAGACTCAGACAGACGGCATCAGATCAATGAGGATCAATATCCTTTTGTGTTGTGAAGCCAGACTGAAAATGGAACCCCCATCAAAACGAACACAAGCACTATCGTCATTCTGTCCAAAACAAAAGCAAGAAATGAGATCCTGCAAAGTGCCTATGGAGCGGAAACAACGGGTGTTCCCAGACAGAATCTGTCTACGACCAACAAATCCGGTCTCCAGTGTCTATTCATTAGACACGTTCTGGGGCTCCAGTCTCTCATTCATTATTCACGTTCCTGGGCCCCCCCTTGCTGTTCATTATTCATGTTCTGCGTCTGTCGCTTATGTTTGGATTTAGGTGAGGTATTTTGAGACCGAATAGACCAGGGACAGGGCCTGTTTCGTATTCATTTCCATGGCCCAGCCTGATAAATATACTTGGCTATAATACATATCAAGGAATTTTATCTCTCTGTTTTTAGGTTTCGTAAACATATGCACACAATCAATCTCATCTTGAAAAGGAATGACAATCAATCTCATCTTGAAAAGGAATGACAATCAATATCATCTTCAAAAGAGAATTTGACAATCAATATCTCATCTTCAAAAGAAATGACAATTCAATTCATCATCTTCAAAAGAAATGACAGTATAATTCTCATCTTCAAAAGGAATGACAATCATTTCATTTTATAGGAATGACAAATAATCATCTTCAAAAGGAATGACAATCAAAATGACTGTCCAGCGTCCAATTCATTTATCTCCCTGCTTTCCAGTTACCAAAATTCCCTAGTTTTATTTGTTAGCTGTTTTTGTAGTATGATAATTAGTAGTTGATGTGCTAGTTCTGTTGTTGAATGTTGTTGTTGTTGTGTGTTATTGTTGTTGTTGTGTTGTTGTTGTTGTTGTTGTTGTTGTTTGTTGTGTTGTTGATGTTGTTGTTGATTTGTTGTTGTTGAATTTGATGATTGTTGATGTTTTGTTGAGTTGTTTGTTGTTGTTGTTGTTGATTGTGATTGATGTTGTTGTTGTTGTTGTTGATGTGTTGTTGTTGTTGTTGTGTTGATGTTTTTTTGTTGTTGTTGTTGTTGTTGTGTGTGTGTTGTTGTTGTGTGTTGTGTTGTTGTTGTTGTTGTTGTTGTGTGTGTGTGTGATGTGTGTGTTGTTGTGTTGTTGTTGTTGTGTTGTGTGTGATGTATGATGATGGTTGTTTGTTGTGTGTTGTTGATGTGTGTTGTTGTGTGTGTGATGTTGTGTTGTGTGTGTTGTATGTGTTGTGTGTTGTTGTTGTTGTTGTGTGTGTGTGTGTTGTTGTGATGTTGTATTGATGATGTGTGTTGTTGATGTTGTTGTTGTTGTTGTTGTGATGGATGTTGTTGAGGTGTGCTATTGTTGTTGTTGATGTTGTTGTTGTTGATGTTGTTGTTGTTGTTGATGTGTTGTGTTGTTGTTTTCCCTCAACGTTTTGTGATTTGATCTTGTGTTTGTGTGTATATGCTTGATAAAGGCAGATGGCATGCCTTTTGGCTGTCTTGTTTCATTCTCTACGCGTTCTCATTCTGTTTTTTGTGTGTGTGTGTGTGTGTGTGTGTGTGTGTGTGTGTGTTGTGTGTGTGTGTGTGTGTGTTGTGTGTGTGTGTGTGTGTGTGTGTGTGTTGTGTGTGTGTGTGTGTGTGTGTGTGTGTGTGTATGTGTGTGATGTTGTGTGTGTGTGTGTTGTGTGTGTGTTGTGTGTGTGTGTATGTGTGTAGTGGTGTGTGGTGTGTGTGTGTGTGTTGTGTTGTGTTGTGTGTGTGTGTGTGTGTGGTGTGTTGGGTGAATGTGTGTGTGTGTGTGTGTCTGTGGTCTGTGTGATTGTGTGTGTATTTCTTATTCAAAGGAATGCAAACACTATTACGC
>JAPXFY010000027.1:11981730-11984230 GCA_030674185.1 Monoplex corrugatus | reverse complement strand
GTCTCTGTCTCTGTTCTCTTGTCTCTCTCTGTCTCTGTCTCTCTCTGTCTCTGTCTCTGTCTCTCTCTGTCTCTCTCTCCTCTGTCTCTTCTCTCTCTGTCTCTCTCTCTTTCTCGTCTCTTCTCTGTCTCGTCTCTCTGTCTTCTCTCTGTCTCTCTCTGTCTCTGTCTCTCTCTCTCTCTCTGTTCTCTCTGTCTCTCTCTGTCTCTCTCTCTCTCTGTCTCTGTCTCTCTCTCTCTGTGTCTCTGTCTCTCTCTCTCTCTCTCCTCTCTCTCTCTCTCTCTCTCTCTCTCTCTATTTATGCTACGGTGGCTCTTTTCTATCAGTGTTGTGTTTACGCCCTGTTTTCTTATACACGTAATTAGCAATCTGGTCACAACCCTTTGTCTTCTTGTCGCGTACACTTTAATGCATATGCTGATGTGACACACACACTAAAAAAACCCAACAACAACAAAAAACAAACAAACAAAAAATGTAAAGCTTGTCTTTCAAACCTCTCTCTCTGTCTCTGTATCTGTCTCCCTGTCTCTGTCTCTGTCTCTTCTCTCTCTCTCTCTCTCTCTCTCTCTCTCTCTCTCTTCTCTGTTCTCTGTCTTACTCTCTCTCTGTCTCTCTGTCTCTCTCTCTCTCATTGTCTCTGTTCTGTCTCTCTCTGTCTCTGTCTTTGTCTCTGTCTCTGTCTCTGTCTATCTCTCTCTCTGTCTCTCTGTCTCTCTCTCATTGTCTCTGTCTCTGTTTCAGTCTCTATCTCTGTTTCTGTTCTGTCCTGTCTCTTCTCTCTCTCTCTCTCTCTTCTCTCTGTCTCTCTCTGTCTCTCTGTCCCTCTGCCTCTGTCTCTGTCTGTCTCTCTCTCTCTCTCTCTCTCTCTCTCTCTCTCTCTCCCCCTCTCTCTCTTTGTTTTCTCTCTTTCTCTCTCTGTCTATGTCTCTTCTCTCTCTCTCTCTCTCTCTGCCCCCCTCTCTCTCTCTGTCTCTCTCTATCTACCTATCTATATATCTATCTATCTATCTATCTACTATCTATTATCTACCCATCTATTTATCTACCCTGTCTCTCTTTTTCTCTCTCCCTCCCTCTCACACTCTCCCTCATTCTCTGTTCTTCCCCCCCCTCTCTCTCTCTCTCTCTCCCTGTCACTGTCTCTGTCTCTCTCTGTCTGTGTCTCCCTGTCTCTGCTCTGTCTCTGTCTCTCTCTTTTCGCTCTCTTGCTTGTTCTCGACTGTGGAGCCTACAGGCACAATGCTGCAATTTACATGCACTCAGCATCCAAACCCAAACACATTCACAAAGCACAACACTCTTCTTTTTGTCTCGTCTCTCTTTTTCTCTCTCCTTTTCCTTCTCTCTCTCCCCTCTCCCTCCCTCCCTCTCTCCCCCCTCTCTCTCTCTTCTCTCTCTCGCCTCTCTCTCTGTCTCGCTCTCTCTCTCTCTGTCTCTCTCTCTTTCTCTCTCTCTCTTTCTCTCTCTCTCCAGTCTCTATGTTTCTCTCTGTCTGTCTGTCTGTCGGTCTGTCTGTCGGTCTGTCTGTCTGTCTGTCTGTCTGTATCTATCTATCTATCTATCTATTTATTTGTCTGTCTGTCTCTCTCTCTCTTTTTTCTTTCTCACTCTCTCTCTTTCTCTCTCCAGTATGTCTCTCTCTCTCTCTCTCTCTCTCTCTCTCTCTCTCTCTCTCTCTCTGTTTTCTCTCTGTCTTTGTCTCTGTCTCTGTCTGTATGTCTATCTATCTCTCTTTCTCTGCCCCCCCCTCACTCTCTCTCTATCTATCTCTATCTATTTATCTATCTATCTATTTATCTACCTATCTGTCTCTCTCTTTCTCTCTCCCTCCTCTCACACTCTCCCTCAATCTCTGTTCCTCCCTCCCTCTCTCTCTCTCCCTGTCACTGTCTCTGTCTCTCTCTGTCTGTGTCTCCCTGTCTCTGTCTCTCTGTCTCTCTGTCTCTCTCTTTCGCTCTCTTGCTTGTGCTCGACTGTGGCTCCTACAGGCACGATGCTGCAATTTACATGCACTCAGCATCCATCCCAACAAATTCACAAAGCACAACACTCTTATTTTGTCTCAGTCTCTCTTTTTTCTCTCTCCTTTTCCTTCTCTCCCCCCTCTCTCTCTCTCTGTCTCCCCCTTTCTCTCTTCCCCTCTCTCTCTCTCCCTCCCTCTCTCTCTCTCTCCAGTCTCTATGTTTCTCTCTGTCTGTCTGTCTGTCAGTCGGTCTGTCTGTATCTCTCTCAGTCTCTGCCTGCCTGTCTGTCTATCTATCTATCTATCTATCTATCTATCTATCTATCTATCTATCTATCTATCTATCTATCTATCTATCTATCTATCTATCTATCTACATGTATCTGTTTATCTCATCTGTTTATCTATCTGTCTGTCTGTCTCTCTTTGTCTCTCTCTCTTTTTTCTCTCTCCAGTATCTCTGTCTCTTTCTCTCTGTCTCTCTATCTCTGTCTCTCTCTGTCTCTGTCTCTGCTCTCTCTCTCTCTCTCTCTC
>JAPXFY010000027.1:11964230-11966730 GCA_030674185.1 Monoplex corrugatus | reverse complement strand
TCATCCTCATCGACATCATCATCACCGCATTGTAAAAACCGTGCCAACTTCTATGGCCATTAATTAATATGGCGTAGAAAATGAGACGAAAAGATAAAGATGAGCACAAAGGTAAGGTTACCTCCCTGAGTGCAATGATCCTAAAAGAAATTATATATCAAGACTGAGCACCTTATGAATATCATTGTTATTATCTTTATTACAAGTCTTAAAAACGGGATACGAGCATGATACATAATAACTGGTTGTGTTGAGCAGTAGCCCATGACACAGGACGTGTGGCTGAGAACAGTTACGAACATGATATCAACGGAAAGATGAACATTATCAACATATACGGTAAACCTCTCGGCATGGAATCCATTTCAATATCATCCAGAGCGCAGTGTCACACCGTCCGTCCGATCAACAATGTCTTTTTCGCAGAGACTGTCGCAGAGTTATTGCCTTTTGTATTCACGTTGAATCCTAATGATTATTTCCATTGTCTTGAAACGGGAGAGAGAGAGAGAGAGAGAGAGAGAGAGAGAGAGAGAGAGAGAGAGAGAGAGAGAGACAGACAGACAGACAGACAGACAGACAGAGACACAGACAGAGACACAGAGAGAGACAGTGAGACAGAGACAGCGAGACAGAGAGCAGAGAGACAGACAGACAGACAGACAGAGGCAGAGAGACAGACAGAGAGACAGACACACAGTCAGACAGACACGCGCAGAGACAGACACAGACAGAGAGACAGAAAAAGAGAGAGACACAAAGAGAGACAGATGGAGACAGACAGACAGACAGACAGAGAGAGCCAGCCAGCCAGCCAGCCAGCAGACAGACAGACAGAGAGAGACAGAGACAGATAGAGACAGACAGAAAGACAGAGACAGACAGACAAGTTCTTCGTTATCAAAGATCAAAGACAAGCATTAAACACTTGTTCACATGTAACTTGTCCTAAAGTGAAGTTAAAACAAGAGTCATGAAAAAAACCTATTTAAAGCAATACGGTAATAATGAGAGAGAGAGGCATTCTCTAAACTTAGTTACGAGTTGTAAACTCACCGCTAAACTACAGCATCAAAGAGAATAATGGTTAGTAAAGCTTAACAAATGGGAAAAAAAAAGTACGGGAGGAGAGAGACAGAGAGAGACACAGAGAGAGAGAGACACAGAGAGAGAGAGAGAGAGAGAGAGAGAGAGAGAAGACAGACAAAGACAGGCAGACAGACAGATAGACAGACAGACGGACAGACAGACAGACAGAGTCATACAGACAGACAGAGGGGAAGAGAACAGACAGATAGACAGACAGACAGACAGAGAGAAAAAAATTCACAGAGAGAGACAGACGACAGACATACATACAGAGACAGAGCAGACAGAGACAGAAGACAGAGACAGGGGAAGAGAGACAGACAGACAGACAGAGACAGAAGACAGACAGAAAGGCAGACACAGACACAGACAGACACAGACAGACATACAGACAGACAGACAGCGACAGACAGACAGAGAGAAAGAGACAGACAGAGATAAGTAATATGGTGGGGATGTATATTCACAAATTGGGCGCGGGATATAAACACAGCAATAAATTGCAATAACAAAAAACACATGATCTCTCTAGCTTAAAAACTGAAAAAAAGCGGAGAGAGGGAGAGAGAGGAAGACATTCATGCAAACACAGATAGACAGACAGACAAAAACAGACACATACAACAAGAGAAAAAACAAAGAAGAGAGAGAGAGAGAGAGAGAGAGAGAGAGAGAAGAGAGAGAATGAGAAGACAGACAGACAGACAGACAGAGACAGAGAGAGACAGAAAGACAGAGACAGAAAAAGAAAGAGAGAGAGAGAGAAGAAAGGAGAGGAAGAGGAGAGAGAAAGAGAGAGAAGAGAAAGAGAGACAGACAGACAGAACAGAGACACAGAGAGAGAAACAGAGAGACAGACAGACAGAGAGAGAGAAGGAGAGAGAGAGAGAAGAGAGAGAAGACGAGAGAGAGAGAAAAAGAGAAGAAGAGAAGAAGAGAGAGAGAGAGAGAGAGGAGACAGAAAAGAGAGGAGAAGAGAGAGACAGAGAGGAGAGAGAGAAAGAGACAGAGAGAGAGCAGACAGAGGAGAAAGAGAGAGAGGAGAGAGAAAAGGGAGAGAGAGAGAGAGAAGAGACAGAGAAAGAGACAGAGACAGAGATATAGAGAGACACAGACAGACAGAGACACAGAGAGAGAAAACAGAGAGACAGAGACAGACAGATAGAGAGAGAGAGACACAGAGAGAGAGACAGAGAGAGAAAGAGAGACAGAGACAGAGGCAAAGACAGAGACAGAGACAAAGACAGAGAGATATGTATTTTCTATAACTAGGTTTCGGTTTTAAAACCCTCGGTAGTTTCCACAAGGCTGAAAACAGATGATCGTTAAAACTTAAGAAACCTTGAAATTTGTGAGACAGAGAGAGACTCACACAGATAGATCGACAGACAGGCAACCAGACAGACAACCA
>JAPXFY010000027.1:11936730-11949230 GCA_030674185.1 Monoplex corrugatus | reverse complement strand
GCGTTTACAATGTTCCGGCTGATCGCGACGGTATGACAAAGCGCGCAAACAAATAAATCTGCCCCAAGAGCACCAGTTGTTCGTAACCGTGCGCAACCTCCATCACTTCAGTCATCACCCACACCCACCCAGCCACCTCTGTGTCTCGCTGTCTTGTCTCTGTCTCTGTCTCTGTCTTTGTCTCTGTCTTCTCTCTGTATGTTTGTCTCTGTCTCTCTCTCTGTCACTGTTTTCTTCTCTGGTCTGTCTGTCTGTCTTCTCTTTCTCTTTCTTTATTTCTTTCTCTCTCTCTGTTTCTTTCTTTCTCTCTCTCTCGCTCCTCCTCTCTCTCTCTCTTTCTTTCTTTCTTTCTTTCTCTCTCTTGCTCCCTCTCTCTCTCTTTCTTTCTCTCATTCGCTCCTTCTCTCTCTCCCTCTCTCTCTCTTCCCTCCCTCTCTCTCTCCCTCTCTCTCTCTTTCTCTCTCTCTCTTTCTCCTCTCTCTTCTCTCTCTCTCTCTCTCCTCTCTCCTCTCCTCTTTCTCTCTCTCCTCTCTCTCTCTCACTAGCCCCACCCCTCTCCTCTCTCTCCCTCTGTGTGTGTGTCTCTCTCTCCCTCTCCTCTCTCCCTCCCTCCCCCTTCCCCTCCTGTCAGTTGGCGGGTTCCGGTTACAAGCATTCAAATAGGCGCGTGATGAGGGTGCCATTGCGCATGCCTGGCGCGTGAGGTAGGCGCGACAGGGGATCCGATGCCTATAGAAACATGACGTCATTCCTCTGTCGCTGCAGAATAAAAAGATGGTTAAACCGTACCAATAGTCTCCTCTTACATTATCCAATTGAAAAGGATTCTTACCAACAAATGCCTATCAATTAACATCAGGAAGAGAGTTCTTGAATGTTACATAGAACCGATGATGTTATACGGTTGTGAGGTGAGGACAGTCAACAAGCAAAGCCAGAACAAGATTGAAGCAGCCGAGATGTGGTTTCTAAGAAGAATGTTGAGAGTTCCATGGACAGCAAAGAAAACAAACGAGACAGTCTTGATGGAGGCAGACACAAGAAGATCATTCATAAGGAAGATTAGGAAAAGACAGGTAGCATTTGTAGGCCATTTTATGAGGAAAGGGAATTAGAGCACCTGGTCACAACAGGAAAGCTGGAGGGAAAGAGAGCACCAAGTAAACCCAGGGAAAAAATATTGGACGGACTTGCAGAGTGGCTGAAGACAGAGGGTGGAAGATGTACTTGCGGCAACAAGAGATAGATACACACGGAAGGTCGTGATCGCACACACCATGTGACAGGGCACTTGATGATGATGATGATATGATCATATCCGCCTTGTTTTGTTCAATGTCTCCAGTCCACCCAGCTGTGAATGGGAACCTGAGCCCTGTTCAGGCTGGGGAAGGTAAAGAGTGAGAGAAGGGAGATGGACATCATCCTGGCTCATCGTGCTGGCTTAGAGAAAAAGTTCAGGTCCCTACCATCTCGATCTCTTATGATCGAAAGGTGACGTGATAACCTTTACCAGTATTTACCATTATTATGACTATCACTCAGAAATCGGACCATGTCATTCACCGAACAAGGGAATACAGATCACATAATGCAGATGGACTTTCAGAACAGCATTTGATTGGTTGGTTGGTTGGTTGGTTGGTTGGTTGGTTGGTTGGTTGGTTTGGTCGGTTCGGTCGGTTCGGTTCGGTTGGTTTGTTGTTGGTTGGTTGTGGTTGGTTGGTTGGTTGTTGTTGGTTGGTTGTTGTTTTGTTCGTTTGTTCGTTTGTTCGTTTGTGTTTGTTTGCCTGCTTGCTTGCTTAACACTTTCTCCACCAGCATCCTGCATCACCAACCCCTTTTGACTCCCTCACCCTATCGATCAGCTTCCTACAGCAGGAAGCTGGTGGATAGGGTGAGAGAATCGAAGGGTTACGTTTTTGCAGTTGGTGGATAGGGTGCAGGAGTCAAAGGGTTTTAAACAAAGCATGCACCACTCAACCCAGACACGGGCATGTTAACGACTGTATGGAGGAATATCAATTCTCATAGTTCCCCTAGATTTTACCAATGTCTGAGATGGCGTGCCCGACGAGACCATTTAGAGGAAAATGTTCTCCTCCTATCTGTCATCATCATTATGTGCCCTGCCGCATGGCGTTGGCGATCATGGCCCTTCATATGCATCTGTCCCTTGTTGCCGCAAGCACATCTTCCACCTTCTCTGTCCTCAGCCACCCCGCAAGTCCGTCCAATATTTTCTCCCTGGCTCTACCTGGTTCTCTCTTTCCCTCCAGCTTTCCTGTTGTGACCAGGTGCTCTAATTCACCTTCCTCTATTATGACTACTATCATCACCGCTATTGCTATCACCACCACCATCACCACCACCACTATCACCACCAGTAATGCTATACCATCACTACTATCTCCACCGTCACCACCTCTATCACCACTGTCACACCACCACCACCACTACTATCAATACTACAACCACCACCACTATTATCATTACCACCACCATTATCACCACCACCACTACTATCACCATCGCCGCCACCATTATCACCACCACCATCATCACTGTTGCATCACCACTTCATACATCTCCTTTTCCCAACACATTTATCCACCCCTGTACCACCACCACCCCAATCCCACATATTTCTCACCATCACCACCACCCTATCACCACCACCACCACTTCTCACCACCATCCTACCACCACCATTCCACCTATTTCATACCACTATACCATCACCAGCTATTCATCACCACCACCATCACCACCACCACATCACCACACGTAATCTATACCATCACTACTATCACCACGCACCACCACTATCACCACTAGTCACACCACCACACCAACTATCTATCATACACAACCACCACCACTATACATTACCACCACCATTATCACCACCACCACTACTATCTACCATCGCCGCCACCATTATCACCACCACCATCATCACATCATTACATCACCCACCACACATTACTGCCATCACCACCACTCATCACCACCAGTACTACACCACCACCACCATCACCAACACTATCTATCACTATCACCACCACCACTTACACCCACCACCACCACCTACCATCACCACCACCTCCACCACCACCACCAACTTTACTACCATTACCATCACCAGTCACCACCTTACCACCATCACAACAACATACAAACAAAGATTTAAGAGGAAGGACGCTTCAGTCAGCCTCACTGCTGACGTATTACAAACCCTCTGACTCTTCCCGCTGTCTTCCCCTCCCTTATCGCTCCATCCATGCTGCCTGATAATTATTGATTATGCCGGGTCTCTCCTCCATCTTACTCCACCCACTCATTATCTCCTCCTTTGTTAACCCTTGACTCATGCACCCCATCCACTACGAGCAAAAATGTAACCCTTTGACTCCCGCACCCCATCCATTGCCAGCAAAACTTTAACCCTTTGACTCCCGCACCCTGTCCACTACCAGAAAAATTTTAACCCTTTGACTCCCGCACCCATCCAATACCAGCAAAACTTTAACCCTTTGACTCCCGCACCCTGTCCACTACCAGCAAAACTTTAACCCTTTGAGCACCTGTCCACTACCAGCAAAACTTTAACCCTTTGACTTCCAGCACCCCATCCACTACCAGCAAAACTTAACCCTTTGACTCCACTACCAGCAACACTTTAACCCTTTGACTCCTTCACCCTGTCCACTACCAGAAAAAAATTAACCCTTTGACTCCATCACCCTATCCATCAACTCCTGCAGGTTAGGGTGAGGAAATCAAAGAGTTTAAAAGTTTGTTTGCCGTCTTGGTTGACAAAGCAGGATGCTAGTGGGTAGATTAAGGGAGCCAAAGGGTTAAGTCAGTCAAGTCAGTAGCTTACTCGTACAACAGTACAACAGTACAACAGTACAACAGTACAACTATACAACTAGTACAACTGTACAACATACAAACAGTACAATAGTACAACAGTACAACTATACAAAATACAACAGTACAACAGTACAACATACAACAGTACAACAGTACACATAACAATAACAACAGTACACAGTACAACAATACAACAGTACAACAGTACAACATACAACAGTACAACAGTACGCATAGAGTTCATCATCGTGGCGGGCGCCACCTAGCTCTTCTTGTCCATACCACAAAGGGAGATAAGCGAACGGGCCGTTACAATAACTGATGCAGACGACACAGACTGCTGTCTCCACTGCAATAACGTGACTTCAATACATCAAAGCTGCCGTCCATTTACTGCAGATTGTCAGATAAACGTTGTCACGTCATCTTTTGGTCATAGGGAGCGAGGTGGTAGGGACGCGAACTTCCCTCGAGGCCAGCACAATGAGCCAGTCTTGATCGACGCTGACACAAGATCATTCATGAAGAAGATTAGGAAAAGACAGGCAACATTTATCCACAATGCAGGAGGTAAGCTACCCAAGCAGAATCGAATCCAGACCTTCCAACTGGAAGTCCTAAGTCTTACCTCTTGACTATCTGGCCCGCCATTTCGAGAATAATAACAGAGAAATACGTCAGCAACCAAAATAAAAACAGCGATTGTAGAGGTCCATTAACACAAAACATCAGAACTAGCTGAAGTGATAATCACCAGTATCAATAATGTCTAATAATCACCAGTATCAATACTGTCTTTTCTACGTCCATTTTTCTCCTTGGTATCCAATCACAATGCCCCACGTCTAGGTCACAACAGTTTCAGTTTCAGTTTCTGAAGATGACGTCTCCGCTCTCAGAACAAATTCCATAGGCACTAACGTCACAAGTTTCTATGTGTATGGTGATCATGGCACAAGCATTAATCATCATCATCATCATCAAGTGCCTTGCCACATAGCGTTGACGATCATGGCCCTCATTCGAATCTATCCCTTGTTGCCGCAAGCACATCTTCCACCCTCTCTGTCTTCAGCCACTCTGCAAGTCCGTCCAATATTTTTTCCTGGGTCTACTTGGCGCTCTCTTTCCCTCCAGCTTTCCTGTTGTGACCATGTGCTCTAATTCCCTTTCCTCATGAAATGGCCTACAAATGTTGCCTGTATTTTCCTAATCTTCCTTATGAATGATCTTCTTGTGTCTGCCTCCATCAAAACTGTCTGGTTTGTTTTCTTTGCTGTTCATGGAACTCTCAACATTCTTCTTATAAAACGCATCTAGGCTTCCTCAATCTCAAGCCTGCACATAAACCCATGAGCTGGCCAGGTCCTGAGGCCCCACCTAGACTATGTTTTGTCTAGTCTATATTTTATACTGATATTGTATCAGCCTACCACTAGATCACAACAGTAGCACACTGCTGTGTCGCCAGCCCACTATGTCTCTGGTTTACTGTTTCGCCGCCTCGCTATTCACCCAGTGGGTCCCAGTAGCTCAGTTGGTTTGAGCATCAAATTCACATGCTAATAGTTGTGGGTTCGAATCCTGGGGTGTGCTACATTAAAACTGGCCTTCTCACTGTCCCATCTTAACATCATTGTTGTTTTATTGGTGTAAGTATAGGATTAGATAAGTCCCCCCTTTCCTCACTTCCCTGGATGGTTATCCCCGTCAGCCATATCACCTGAGATGGGTGCTGACGTAAAACTGAATCAAATCAATCAAAATATTCACTTTATCTAATACAAAGTACAGCAGTCTGATAATGAATGCATTGTCTGGTGCGGATGGTTACGACGTACGAGGCAGAGGGATGGACATTGACAAAAAATATACTAAAAAAATTAATGCTGCTGAAATGTGGTTTTACGTTGAAGACCAGCTGAAAAGATAAAAGAACGAACAAATATATCTTAGAACAACTAGTATTAAAAAGACAAGTACTCGGTTTCATTATGAGACATCCAAGGCAGTACGAGCATCAAAAACTCCACAGAAGTGACGGTGATCAAAGAGGAAGAGAGAAAGACGGGGCAGGTGAGAGAGAGAGAGAGAGAGAGAGAGAGAGAGAGAGACACACACACACACACAGACACAGACACAGGCACAGACAGGTAAAGAGAGTGAGCAGTCTATTCAACAGGAGAGAGAGACAGAGACAAAGACAGAGACAGACAGACAGACAGACAGACAGACAGACAGAGACAGAGACAGAGAGATAGAGACAGGGAGACAGAGAGAGCAATGTGATTTTATGTTGCAGACCAGCTGGAAAGACAAAAACAAAAACAAAAACAAAAAGGAACAAATATATTTTAGAAGAACTAACATTTGAAAAGACAATTACTCGGTTTCATTATGAAGAAAAAGATGGCCTTTATTTAGTACAAAATACAACAGTCTGATAATACATGCATTGTCTGGTGCGGATGGTTACGACGTACGAGGCAGAAAGATGAACACTAAGAAAACGATATACTAAAAAGACCAATACTGCTGAAATGTGGTTTTACGTTGAAGACCAGCTGGAAAGACAAAAGAACGAGCAAACATATCTTACAACAACTAGCATTACAAAGACAAGTACTCGGTTTCATTATAAAACATCCAAAGCAGTACGAGCATCAAAAACTCCACAGAAGTGACGTGATCAAAGAGGAAGAGAGAAAGATGGGGCAGGTGGAGAGAGAGAGAGAGACACACACACACACACAGACACAGACACAGACAGAGAAAGAGAGTGAGCAGTCTATTCAACAGGAGAGAGAGACAGAGACAGAGACAGACAGACAGAGAGACAGACAGACAGACAGACAGACAGAGACAGACAGACAGAGAGATAGAGACAGGGAGTTGAGAGAGCAATGTGATTTTATGTTGCAGACCAGCTGGAAAAACAAAAAAGAACGAACAAAAAATATCTTAGAACAATTACCATTAAAAAGACAATTACTCGGTTTCATCATGAAGAAAAATATGGCCTTTTTTGGGCCATGCAGCTTGACACAAGTAATGCTCCGTAATGAAAGATGTCACTGGGGGAGGGACGGAGGACACTTGAAGGTGTGGAAGGCAATGACGAATGGATTGGTCTCAACAGCCCAGAAATGTTCAACGTCCTGGAGAAGGGCGACGAATGGCAAAACGAGACATCCAAGGCGGTAGAAGTAGCAAATACTCCACAGACGTAACGCTGATCAGAGAGGGAGAGAGAAAGAGGGGGAAGTGAGAGAGAGAGAGAGAAGACAAAGAGAGAGAGAGGACAGAGAGAGAGAGAAACAGAGAAAGAGAGAGAAAAACAGAGAGAGAAAGAGGGACAGAGAAAGAGAAAGACAGAGAAAGAGACAGAGACAGACAGAGAGAGAGAGACAAAGAGAGAGAGAGAAAGACAAAGAGACAGAGACAGAGACAGAGAGAGACACATAGAGAGAGAGAGAGAGAAAGACAAAGAGAGAGAGCGAGAGAGAAAGACAGATAGAGAGAAAAAAACCCAGAGAGACAGAGAGACAGAGAGAGAGAGAGAGAGGGAGAGAGAGAGAGAGCAGTCTGCTATTCAACTGCAGAGAGAGAGACAGAGACAGACACAGACACGGACACAGACACAGAGACACGAGAGAGAGAGAGAGAGAGAGAGAGAGAGAGAGAGAGAGAGAGAGAGAGCAGTCTGCTATTCAACAGCAGAGAGACAGACACAGACACAGACACAGACACAGACACAGACACAGACAGACAGACAGACAGAGAAAGAGAGAGAGAGAGAGAGAGAGAGAGAGAGAGAGAGAGAGAGACAGGGACAGAGAGACAGAGAGACAGAGAGAGCAGTCAGCTATTCAACAGGACAGCAACCGGCCGAAGCAGAACTCAAGATTGCAGGACTCCTTCCTAAGGTGCGCTTCCGGCAGAACCTGTATGTCTAGAATCGGATCTGGCACCTCACACATGAAGACACATACCGGGACATTGAGGACCAGTGCTCTTACTCATACGTGGGGTCAACAGGAGAGGCCATCATGGTAGCCTGATAAACAAGTATACATCGTAACAGAAGTAGTTTCAATATGATAGCTATTACAATATGTGGTTTAAATAATCCAGTGATGTCAACAGTCTGTAAATTATGTGTGGTTTAGATAATCCAGAGATGTCAACAGTTCACAAATTATAATATATGTGGTTTAAACAATCCAGTGATATCAACAGTGTGCAAATTATAAGTGGTTTAAATAATCCAGTGATGTCAACAGTTTGCAAATTATAAGTGGTTTAAATAATCCAGTGATGTCAACAGTTTGCAAATTATATGTGGTTTAAATATAACAGTGATGTCAACAATTTGCCAAGTACATATCCAGGCCCATTTCTTTTTGTTTTGTTTTGTCTTTGAAATAACTCAGTTTGATTCATTTAAGCATTGCAACACTGTCAGAAGTTACTGATTTAAATAAAATTGTAACAAAAAGGAATGAATACGTATCATAGGAATTCAATGACCAAAGTAAAGTGAAAAGAAACAAGTTTAATTGTTAAGTGATGAACGAGATAAGATAAAATCGAATTTTGTTTCCAAGGCCAACAGATTCAAGGACTGTAAAGGGCTTTTCTTTGTCCAGTCCTTACCCCTAGAAGACTAAAGTCAACACTCTAAGTGCCCAATACTAAATGATAAGACGACGCCGTGGGTAGGCAACATTGCCGGCAGTCGATAGATCAGGTGTTTCGTTCTTTCTACAGCCAACTCGGAAGACAGGGCAATGCTTCTACGTCTTTACTCGTCGCTGTCTGATTCTCAACTGACTACAGTATATATACATTTCACAGTGAACAGCAATCAGTTATTTAGACGAATATCATGCCATGCTGTTATCCGCACACTGTTTACTGTAAACACACGTCACATCTCCCTTTCTTTGAGGAAACAAAATCAATCCATCATTTTTCCTATCTTTCAGTCCATACGAAATAAATGTGTTTCCTACCTTTATCACAACATTAACTTAACAAACACTCATTCTCACGCACAGGGCCCAATCATTCATTCACCTCATTTTATCTCTGATCATTATACTATCCATCATCATCATGTCCATATTTCGCAATGCTTTCAGTTTATCTGATTGTGGTAGAGTCTTCAGTTTCATTCATATTTCAGAAAATCTGGCCTTTTGCTTTGTCTTCCAGATCTTGTTCTGTAAATAGAAATAACTGGTTCGGGTTGTCCTGTCCCTGTTTGTTTGATAACATCTGGCTCCTTGATGCTGGTTGTCTCAGACATGTTGATGACTGGTGACTAATCAGATGAGTTCTCACGGACAGACAATGCTGGCGTCCCGACATCTGTTCCAGTTCCAGTTTCCTTGTTATCTTCCAGCATCTGTTTTGATGGAATGCTGATTTGCTGTTGCTTGCCCGATGTGTCGCTTTCCTGATGTCTTACAGAAATCATCCTTCTCTGGACAAGTCGTTGAGGGTTGATTGTCTGCTGAAGCTCCGTTTCTGTTGTGTCTCGTAGCTGACGACGATTCCTTCTGTACTGACGTCCATCCTCTGTGCGAATATTGTATGACCGTACGTTCACCGGATTGGTACAACTGTAGGTAGGAGTAATGTCTTTGACGTCGGTACTTGTGTTCGTGTTCTTCTGCTGAACAGTCTCTGAGCAGGCGAACTGTTTACAGTCTCTGTCGGGATGTTTCTCAGCTCAAGTAAAGCGAGGAAGGGATCTTGATTGTTGTGTTCTGCTTTCTTCATGCACGTCTTTGCAGCCTTCACCGCGCTCTCTGCTTTTCCATTGGACTGAGGGTAGTGTGGTGAGCTTGTTACGTGTTCAAACCCATATGTTTTTCTGAACTTTCCAAACTGGTTTGATGTGAATTGAGTTCCACAGTCTGTTGTCAGGCGTTCTGGTATTCCGTGTTTTGCCAAGTGTCTCTTCAGACAGATGATGACCTCTTTGGACTCTTGTTTGTAACCGATCAATCTCAAAGAAATCAGAGTAGTGATCGACCGTGACCAGGTACTCATTGCCATTATGTTCAAAGATGTCACAAGCGATGTGTTGCCAGGGCAGGTCAGGGATCTCTGTACTGATAAGTGGTTCCTTCTGCTGACCACGTTGGTATGTGTTACAGGCGCTGCATGTTTTGACAAAATCTTCAATGTCCATGTTCATCCTGGGCCAGTAGACTACCTCACGTGCTCTTCTTATGCAGCTCTGAATTCCTGAGTGGCTTGCATGAAGTTTCTCAAGGATGTCTGCTCTTTCGCTTTCAGGTACAATTACTCTGTGGCTTTTGAAGACAAGTCCGTTGTGGACTGACAGTTCCTCCCTGAAAGGAAAGTATTGTTGCAACTGTAATGAAAGTTGTTGTTTCTCCTCTGGCCAGCCTTGTAGAATGACAGCTTTCAGGGTTTTCATGGTTGCATCTTCCTGAGCTGCTTGCTGCAGACTGCTCAGTCTCTCTTGGCTGATGGCCAATTCTTGCAATGAGTCTGTTTTCTCCAGGTCTGTGAGGAAAACGGCTTTGCTTCCTTATGGGTGACCTGCTATTCCGCTTTTCCACAGACTGCTCTGCTGAGGGTGTCAGCCAGGTGCATCTCAGATCCACGCTTGTACACTACCGTGTACCTGAACTTCTGAGTTCTGAGTAGCATCATCTGAATCCTCTTAGGTGCTGAGAGCAGGCTCTTTTTGTGAATGGTCTCTAGTGGTTTGTGGTCGGTCTCCACCAGGATGTCTCTTCCATAGACGTATCTTTCAAACCTTTCCAGACCGAAGAGTATTGCCAACATCTCCTTTTCTATTTGAGCATAGCTTTTTTCTGTCTCGGTCAAGGCTCGTGATGCGTACTGAATCGGTTGACCATCCTGCATGAGACAGGCTCCAAGTCCAAACTGTGAAGCATCACACTGAAGGGTGGTTGTACACTTTCCTGAAGAGTCAAAGTAGCGAAGTACCGGTGGCTCAGACAGTATCTTCACTTTCTTCAAGGCTTCTCCATGGACGTCTTCATCCCATCTGAAGTGGACGTCTTTTTTGACCAGTTCTCTGAGTGGTGCTGCTGCCTCAGACAGGTTCGGTGCAAATTTCTGAAGGTATCCGACTACACCGAGTAGTCTCTGTATAGCTGCTTTGTCTTCTGGCACTGGGAGTTGTTGGACAGCGTCCAATTTCTTTGGGTCGGCTTTCAAGCCTTCTCTTGAGAAGATGTGTCCCAAATATGATATCTCTGTTCGTTTCATCTCAACCTTCTCCTTGTTGAGTTTGATTCCAGTCTCTCGGCATCGTTGTAGCAAATGGTTCAGGTTGGTATCATGAACTTGTGCTCCTGCTTCGTCGGTTGGTCCTCTGCCAAAAGCAAAGATGTCATCATGAACCGCCACCACGCCTGGCAGTTCTGCCAGAGCGATGTCAATCCTCCTCTGGAATTCTTCTGGGGCTAGTGAAATTCCAAAGGGCATTTGTTTCCATCGGTATTTGCCAAAAGGCGTCTCAAATGTTGTCAGGTAGCTGCTGTCTTCGTCTAGTTCAACGTGCCAAAACCCGTTTTTCGCGTCCAGGTGTGTGAAGTATTTTGCATCTTTGAGGAGAGGCAGTACGTCATCAATGGTTGGCATGGGGTACTCGTTTCTCCTGAGGGCTTTGTTCAGTGGCTTAGGGTCGATGCACAGTCTGACTTTCCCATTGCTCTTTGTTGTTACGACCAAACTGCTTATCTACTCCGTTGGCGTGTCTACTTTAGTGACCACGTCCAGTTTTTTCAACCTCTTCAGCTCGCCCTTCACTTTCTCTTGCACTGCTATTGGCCACTTTCTGCAAGGCATCTTCACTGGAGCGATACTGGGGTCTGTTTCTAGGTGTAATTTCCCTTCTAGTTTCCCTTTTCCTTCAAAGACATCGTTGTATTTTGTGAGCATATCATTTGCATTTTCCTCCTCTTTCTGATTCGCCGCTATCGTTGCAATGTTCTCTTGATTGATCGTCAACAATTACATGTGCTGTACAGCTTTCAGTCCCAGTACTGGCTTACAGTCCGTTTTGGTGATCGCGAAGTTGACTTTGTATTTCCTTCTGTTCTTGGGGTTTTTCACTCGCAGCACTATCTCCCCCACAGGCTTCATTTCTGTTCCGTTGAACATCACCAGATTCTTCTTCGTCTCTTGCAGGTCAGACTTTCTTTCATCTCCTGTGACTTCTCTGTACAGGCTCTCAGACATCACGTTTGTTGTTGCACCTGTGTCAAGAAGAAATCTTACCGGCATCTCATTTATCAGCATTTTTGCTCGTATGTTTCTCTCCTTTTTTCTGGTTTTGTCTTCGATCCCGAGGATTTCATTATCGCTTTCAGTGTCAGTCTCTTCTTCTTCAAAGTGCCGAACTCTTGTTTTCTTTTGAGTTTTCTTGGGTGTTCTGCAGCATGAAGCAAAGTGATTATTTCCTCCACAAGCTTTGCATTTTCTTCCAAATGCTGGACATTTCTCTTTTGCTCTTGGGTGCTTTCCACCACAATATCCGCATTTCTCTCTGTACTCTGGTTTGTTTCCTTTGCTATACTGCTTTGCTGTCTTCTTTTCTTTGAAAGCTT
>JAPXFY010000027.1:11929230-11931730 GCA_030674185.1 Monoplex corrugatus | reverse complement strand
TTGTGGTGTGGTGTGTTGATGTGTGTTGTGATGTGGTGTGGTGTGATGAGTGTTGTGTTGCATTGCGTTGTGTTGTGTTGTGTTGTGGTGTGGTGTGGTGTGGTGTGGTGTGGTGTGGTGTGTGATGTGGTGTGGTGTGGTGTGTGGTGTTGTGGTGTGTGGTGTGTTGTGTTGTGGTGTGGTGTGTTATGTTGTGTTGTGTGATGTGTTGCATTGTGTTGTGTGGTGTGTTTGTGTTGTGTTGTGTTGTGTGGTGTGGTGTGGTGTGGTGTGGTGTGTAGTGTGGTGTGGTGTGGTGTGGTGTATTGTGTGGTGTTGTTGTGTTGTGTTGTGTGATGTGGTGTATTGTGTTGTGTTGTGTTGTGTTGTGTTGTGTTGTGATGTGATGTGTTGTGCAGTGTGGTGTGTGTGGTGTGGTGTGGTGTGGTGTGGTGTGGTGTGGTGTGGTGTGGTGTGGTGTGGTGTGGTGTGGTGTGGTGTGGTGTGGTGTGGTGTGTTGTGTTGTGTTGTGTTGTGTGATGTGGTGTATTGTGTTGTGTTGTGTTGTGATGTGATGTGTTGTGTTGTGTTGTGTTGTGTTGTGTTGTGATGTGTTGTGTTGTGTTGTGTTGTGATGTGATGTGATGTGGTGTATTGTGTTGTGTTGTGTTGTGATGTGATGTGTTGTGTTGTGTTGTGTTGTGATGTGATGTGTTGTGTTGTGCGGTGTGGTGTGGTGTGTTGTGTTGTGTTGTGTTGTGTTGTGTTGTGTTGTGTTGTGTTGTGTTGTGTTGTGTTGTGTTGTGTTGTTTGTGTTGTGTTGTGTTGTGTTGTGTTGTGTTGTGTTGTGTTGTGTTGTGTTGTGTGATGGGGTGTATTGTGTTGTGTTGTGTTGTGTTGTGATGTGTTGTGCGGTGTGGTGTGTTGTGATGTGTTGTGCGGTGTGGTGTTGTGTTGTGTTGTGTTGTGTGGTGTGGTGTGTTGTGTTGTGTTGTGTTGTGTTGTGTTGTGTTGTGTTGTGTGATGTGATGTGATGTGGTGTATTTTGTGTTGTGTTGTGTTGTGTTGTGTTGTGTTGTGTTGTGTTGTGTTGTGTTGTGTGATGTGGTGTATTGTATTGTGTTGTGTTGTGTTGTGTTGTGTTGTGTTGTGTTGTGTTGTGATGTGTTTGTGCGGTGTGGTGTGGTGTGGACCAGTTACCACAAAACACAGACGGAACCGTATCAAAGAACAAACTGAAGAGAAAGGACAAGCCCTAGTACAGCGTTTCATACAAGAGAATGACCAAAAAAAAAATATTGAAGAGAAAAGAGAATTCATTGTATACCTAAACAACAACTTGGCAAAAACAGGACTAGATGATGAAATAGCTGAACAAGAAATGCATGAAGCGCTTGCACGGCGTAGAAAAGACACAGCCCCTGGTCCAGACAAGACCACAGAGGATATACAGAACACCTGTGCTGGCTTCGTACAACGTTAAACCAGCCAAACATCCCCAGGTGTGCCAGGAAACACAGGTATTATTATATCCGCCCTCCTACATACTCACAGGCAGAAGCAGTAGTAGAGGAAAACAACAGAAGGAGCAGGAAGAAAATACCGGAACCAAATCCAGTCCTTTACGCCCCCACCTAGCCATAACAGAACTAACAAACTGATAAAGATAACGATGATGATAATGATACTTTATTTTCCTTGCATCTAACCAAAACGTGTAGTCAGTGGACAGAAGAAGAAGAAATGCCAAAAAAGAAGAAAGACAGACTGTTTTGCTCTCTGGACCACATGTGTGCCAGAAAAGAACAGATTTACATCCTCCTTCCAACACACTGACCAGAATAACAGGAACGGCAGAGAAAGAAGAGGAAGAAGAAGAGGAGGAGGAGAAAGAAGAGGAGGAGGAAGAGGAAGTAGAAGAGGAATAGGAGGAAGAAGAGGAGGAAGAGGAAGAAGAAGAAGAGGAAGAAAAACAAGAAGAAGAAGAACAAGAACAAAAACAAGAAGAAGAGTAAGAAGAAGAACAAGGAAAAGAACAAGAAGAACAAGAAGAACAAGGAGAAGAAGAAGAAGAAGAATAACAAGAACAAGAACAAGAACAAGAACAAGAAGAACAAGAACAAGAACAAAAACAAGAACAAAAAGAACAAGAAGAACAAGAAGAACAATGAGAAGAAGAATAACAACAAGAACAAGAACAAAACCAAGAACAAGAAGAACAAGTACAAGAAGAAGAAGAAGAAGAAGAAGAAGAAGAAGAAGAAGAAGAAGAAGAAGAAGAAAGAAGAAGAAGAAGAAGAAGAAGAAGAAGAAGAAGAAGAAGAAGAAGAAGAAGAAGAAGAAGAAGAACGAAAAAAAAGAAGCGTAGGAGGAGGACTCAAAAATATCCACAAACAAAAAGAAAATCTCATTCCTGGCTTCTGTACAATGTCAGGCTCACGAACCGTAAACATTCGACATGTTCAGTTTACAGTGGTAGTCTTACGAAAGCGTGAGAGAAAGGAAAACGTAAAACAGAACA
>JAPXFY010000027.1:11923967-11929130 GCA_030674185.1 Monoplex corrugatus | reverse complement strand
CTTTTTTTCATTTTCTGCGCGCACACAAACAGCGCACACACATGCGCACATACGCGCGCGCACACGTAGGCGCACAGATACACACACATTACACACATACACACACACATAACACACACACACACACACAGATACACACACACACACACACACACACACACACACACACACACACACACACACACACACACACACACACACACATACTCACTCACTCACAAACCAATAACATGCTCGGCTCTGAGTAGGAGCGGATCAAGGTAGAAATTTACCACTTTTTTTTTTTTTTTTTAGTGAGGAGGAGGAGTCGAACCCACGGTCTCCTAGTCAGTAGTCCGTTGCATAACCACTTCGCCACGGTGACAGGCCCACCACAACGAAGATAACAACCACGTAAAACAGAAACCAGAAAAAGACGAAGTAGAATCAGAACGCGTACTTAGTACAACCAGACAAGACAGGCGCAGTTTTGTTCCGCCAACCTTCTGTACGAAGCAGCAGGGAAGTTTTAGCCTTTTTCTCCTAATTTTTCTATTTGTTGTTTGTTCTTTTGTGATCTTACATGTACGGTTATCAAAGACCATCTTGCCAAAAATTTGCGCCTGTCCTGTCTGGTTGTGTTACATTCACGTTCTGATTCTGTTTACGTGTTCGTTTGTTTGGGTTTGGTTTTGTTTTGTTTTGTTTGTTTTGTTTGTTTTCTTTGTTTTGTTTTGTTTTTGTTTTGTTTTGTTTTGTTTGTTTATTTGTTTGTTTGTTTGTTTTGTTTTGTTTTGTTTTGTTTTGTTTGTTTGTTTTTGTTTTTGTTTTGTTTGCTTGTTTTGTTTGTTAGTTTTGTTTGTTTGTTTTTGTTTTGTTTTGTTTTGTTTGTTTTATTTTATTTTGTTTTGTTTTGTTTGTTTTGTTTTCTTTGTTTCTGTTTTTGTTTTTTGTTTTGTTTGTTTGTTTGTTTGTTTTTGTTGTGTTTTGTTTGTTTTGTTTTGTTTTGTTTGTTTGTTTTGTTTGTTCGTTTGTTTTTGTTTTGTTTTATTTTGTTTTTATTTTGTTTTATTTTATTTTGTTTTGTTTTGTTTTGTTTTGTTTTGTTTGTTTGTTTTGTTTTGTTTGTTTTGTTTGTTTGTTTTTGTTGTTGTTTTTGTTTGTTTGTTTGTTTGTTTTTGTTTTGTTTTGTTTTGTTTTGTTTTGTTTTGTTTGTTTGTGTTTGTATGTGTGTGTGTGTGTGTGTGTGTGTGTGTGTGTGTGTGTGTGTGTGTGTTTGTGTGCGTGTGTATGTGCGCGTGTGTGTGTGTGTGTGTTTGTGTGTGTGTGTATGTGCGTGTGTGTGTGTGTGTGTGTGTATGTGTGTTTGTGTGTGTGTGCGTTTGGTTGTGTGTGTGTGTGTGTGTGTGTGTGTGTGTGTGTGTGTGTGTGTGTGTGTGTGTGTGTGTGTGTGTGTGTGTGTGTGTGTGTGTGTTTTATGTGTGTGTGTTTCTATTTTTTCTGGTTCCTGTTTGATTGAACGCGGGCAGTCGCATTTGTTTTGGATTACGTTGAACAGAAGCCAAGACATGGGAAATAGAAGAAAATGCACTATGGAGCTTTTCTTGGAATTCGTTTAAGAGGAATTCGTCACATTTCGACAATTCTATATGTGCTGCACCCTAATCTGCTAGCAAATATCTCGCAGATTCTCTGACCCTTGCAAAACTCTACGCACTGGCAACATCTTGAAACGGGGGCTGGGGAGGAAGATGGTGGGATTAATGGACTTAAGAAACATCAGCACCATCATGTGCCCTGCAGCATGGCGTTGGCGATCATGGCCCGACATACGAATCTATCTTTTGTCGCTGCAAGTACATCGCCCACCCTCTCTGTCTTCATCCACACCGCAAGTTCGTCCAATAATTAAAATTTGTTCAAGTGCTGAACAGGTTTTCTTAGTTCAAGTGCATACAGCCATTGTTAATACTGCCATATGAATCAACACAAAAGAAACATGAAGAAGAAAATAATGGGGTTCGACATGAAAAAAAAACTATAATGAGATGATGGGAGGAGGGATCAGAAAAACTGAGAACAGATAAATTGTTAACTAGACGAAATAGAGTAAACGGACCGGAAGATACATGGGAGGTAACCGCAATACCAAATCATTACAGAGCAGGTAACAATTACCTCCCTTCCTCCAGACACCCACCACGATACCGTGATTGATACGAGATCTGACTCACAAAGGCTTTCGCGCTCAGGCTATCGGATTCCTGCAAGAAAAATCGAGCTTTTTGCGACTCTGCAGACCCGTTACCATGGAAACAGGGTGGCATAAATGGATGATGGATGCCACACTACCGAGCTAAAGAGAGATAAAGTTGAAACTTATGATGATTAGTCATGATGATCAAGATGACTAATCTTATCAGAGGAGTCCCTATGATTATTAATTGATTTCATGTCGGAATTAGCTTTCAGTAGGCTATCCTTTCCCGTAAAGTTGGTTATTACTGTAGATCGATTGCCTGGAGAGAAAGAGAGCGAGAGGGAGACAGACAGACAGACAGAGAAACAAAGTGGCACACAGACACAGACAGACTCGTACACAGCTGGACGATAAAAAATTAGGGCAATGCCAAAAACATATTAACCCTTTTTGACTCCCGCACCCTATTCGCCAACTGCAAAAACTTAAGCCTTTGACTCCCTCACCCTATCCACCAGCTTTCTGCAGGAAACTGGTGGATAGGGTGAGGGAGTCAAAGGGTTGTTTTTGCTTTGCTTTGGTTCTTGAATGTTATATAGAACCAGTACTGTTATACGATTGTGAGGCATGGAGAGTCCACAAGCAAAGCCAGAACAAGATTGAGGCAGCCGAGATGTGGTTTCTAAGAAGAATGTTGAGAGTTCCATGGACAGCAAAGAAAACAAACGAGACAGTCTTGATGGAGGCAGACACAAGAGGATCATTCATAAGGAAGATAGGCAACATTTGTAGGCCGTTTTATGAGGAAAGGGGAATTGGAGCACCTGGTCACAACGGGAAAAACTGGAGGGAAAGAGAGCACCGGGTAGACCCAGGGAG
Source organism: Monoplex corrugatus (assembly GCA_030674185.1). Classification (NCBI taxonomy): domain Eukaryota; kingdom Metazoa; phylum Mollusca; class Gastropoda; order Littorinimorpha; family Ranellidae; genus Monoplex; species Monoplex corrugatus. Next base: position 11,926,072 of record JAPXFY010000027.1, on the reverse strand, counting down.
AAGATACTAGACGGACTTGCAGAGTGGTTGAAGACAAAAGAGGGTGGAAGAGGTGCTTGAGGCAACAAGAGATAGAGACAGATGGAAGTCCATGATCGCCAACGCCATGCAGTAAGGCACCTGATGATGATGATGATGATGATGATGATGATGATGATGATGATGATGATGGTGATGATGATGAGTGGCCAATTAATTTTTTTCGGGGTTAGGGGGTGGGATGGTGGGTCTCATTTTTTGTGACACATTAATGGCCACAAATTCTGGGACAAATTTTCACAGTTCTGTGATGATGATGTTGATGTTGATGTTGATGCTGCTGCTGCTGATGATGGTGGTGATGGTGATAGTAATGATAATGATGATGATGGTGATGGTGATAGTGATGATGATGATGGTGGTGGAGGTGGTGATGATGATGATGGTGTTGATGTTGATGATGATGATGATGATGATGATGATGATGTATGATGATGTATGATGATGATGATGATGATGATGATGATGACGGCGGCGGCGGCGGCGGCGGCGACGACGACGACGACGATGATGATGATGATGATGATGATGACGACGACAACGACGACGACGACGACGATGACGCTGAAGTTGATGATGAATGATGATGAATGGTGATGATGATGACGACGACGATGGCGACGATGATGACGACGACGACGATGACGATGATGATGATGATGAGGAGGAGGAGGAGGAGGGGGACAATTATCATCAGTGACTCTCCGAGTTCCATCTTGGATTGTAACTGCATGACAGGGCTGTACTGCACGCTTACTATTATAATATATATATATCCTGGAGGAATTTTGTATTGAAAAAATAACACTCCTCCTAAACGAAATTTATGGCACTGGAAAAAATCCCCAAAGATATGTCAAAATCAATGTTCATTGCACTTCCAAAGAAAACAGGGGCTATAGAATGCGAGCTCCATCGCAGAATCAATATATATATATATATATATATATATATACATATATGTATGAATAAGTATTTGTGTATATATGTATATACATATATATATGTAAATGCATATATAAATATATATGATACAGTATGAAAAAAGCCGTTTGAAGGTGCTGCCAGCTAAAAAAAAAAAAAAAAATTATCTCTGAGATTAGTGACATGAGCATAATTATGCTTTTTTTTTCTTTACACTCTACCTCCGCCCGCAAAAGAAGAAAAAGGACAGTTTTCATTCAGAAATATATCGAAGACAAAAAGAAGAAGAAAAAGAAGACATCAGCGAAGAAAAGAAAAAAAAAGGGGGGGGGGGGGGGTTGATGAACCAAAGAGGAAATCAAAGAAGACAGAACAAGAAGGGAGACAACAACAAAAAAGAAATGAACAATGAATAAAAGAACGAAAGAAAGGAGCAAAGAAGTGTAAGGAAGAATATAAGCAATATATGGAAGTGTAAGGAAGAATATAATGAATCTCCCATAATTTCATTGTAAGGAAGAATATAAGGAATCTCCCATAATTTCATTTTGTTAAGATATTATTATCTTATAGAAAATAAAGTAATCAAACCAAATATTTTAACTGGCCCCAGTGGCCATGATGTGGTGCTTAGTTCAACTGACTACAAACTGGAAGATTGTGTATTCGAATCTCATCAGTCCTGTCACACTGAGAGGCAAACGGAGGCCTTCATGACCTGAAACACACAAAGATACCTACAGAAGCTGGCTCAGAGCAGACGGAAATGGCGAATCTTCATTGCGGCGTCATAAAAGGCGATTTAGTACACACACAGAGAGAGAGAGAGAGAGAGAGAGAGAGAGAGAGAGAGAATGGGGAAAGAACTCTAACGCACTGAGCTCTCCTCACACAAAACTAGAAACAGTCTCCTTTCTAAAGCATTACGTGTAAAATACAAAAGCATGGCGTCCGAACGCAGAGACTTACTCGGCTTCGTCCTTTCGCTCGCTGTCCTGCAAATCATCTTCCAGAAGGGAAGTGCATCAGGTATGAAATCATACTTCTCAGATGTAACTTTGTCGTTTCCTGCTCATTTTCTTTCAGCTTTCATTGTTATATTAAGTAAACTCGTCGGTTTAACACGTATCCAAGCACCGATT
>JAPXFY010000027.1:11888967-11918967 GCA_030674185.1 Monoplex corrugatus | reverse complement strand
GTTTAACTATGGGGATGAATGTTTTCTTTCTCTATCCATTTGGTTTAATTTGGTATTAATTTTATATAGTAACCAACCACAGCAACCTTCACAAGAATATAAAAAAGATTAACCATTTGATTCTCCCACCCTGTCCACTAGCTGCAAACAAAGCTTTAACCCTTTCACTCTTTTAGCCTGTCCACCAGTTTTCTGCAGGAAGCTGTAGGTTAGGGTAAGTGGAGTGAAAGTATTACAATTTTGCATTCCTCTTCTGGCTTGTAATGTGGGAAGCTGATGTATAGGATCAGGGAGTGAAAATATTAAAAGAAGTCTGATTATAAATTATATTTCAAGACTGAAATAAGTACTTATTTGTATTTACTGCAGCTCTGTCTCTGTCTCTCTGTCTGTCTGTCTCTCTCTGTCTTTTTTAATTAGTATTATTTTTTTCCCATCTTGTTTTTTTCCCCTTCCATTATTTTTAAAATAGCATACCAATTTTTTTTCAGATGTGTGTGTACATATTGTTTTGCCCACACTGTGCAGGCAGTATGTTGCTGCACAGTCTGCAACTCCATCCTCAGTTGGTGTGCATACTGGGTGCTTTCATGTTTCCATAAGCCTGACAATGATATGACTTACAAAATATTTAACATGTATACTTGATGTTCTGCGTGTGTACAGACATGGAGGGGGGTTAGCCATAGGCAGGTCTGCATGCATGTTAACCTGGAAGACCAGAAAAATATCTTCCCTTTACCCACCGAGCAGAAGGTCCACAAATATGATCTAGGATCAAACCTGAACCCTTCCAGTTGAAAGTCTGACCTTTATCCACATTATCACCAAGCTCGCCATGGCCATGATTTACCATCTGAAATTCAGGAGCTGTCTTCATGGAGAGCGTGTAGCTACATTGAACTGCTAACCAATGGATTTTTATAAACTAAGTTATATTACACTAATGTTGTATAACATTGAACTGCCAACCAATGGATTTTTATAAACTAAGTTATATTACACTAATGTTGTATTTTTGTCGGTTAGTATCTTCATAACATTCACAGTTGTACCATTATGTAATGTTTGATGACTAAGAAGCTGATTGCAGAAGACAAGAATGTAGATTACTTAATTAGGTAAGGTAACTGAATTTAAAAGCATTCAGTTCTCATTCTTTCTCTTTTTCCTCACAAAAGTGTCAAATGTTTGTGTGTGTGTGTGTGTGTGTGTGTGTGTGTGTGTGTGTGTGTGTGTGTGTGTGTGTTGTGTTTTCTTTCGAGTGAGCCAGTTTTTGCCATATTTTTTTCCATGAGCATATGCACGTTGTTTTGCCTCACACTGCACTGGCAATATATGCATATTTTGTTTACATGCATACAAAGCAGGTTTTAGTACTGTCAGGTCAGTAGGCTACATAGGTTGGACTGAGAGATAAGAAAAATCTCCACTTTTTCCATTAGCCAGAGGTGTCAAGGTGGATCGAACTGAGGACCTTCCAGCTGGAAGTCCAGCATTTACCCACTTGACTACCATGCCATCATTCAGATGTGTAGATGAGTTGTTTTGTTGTTGTGTAGGGGACAACTGGGTGGTGGTATGCAACGATTTGTACTGGAGTCGAGAGGAAAAATTTCGACTGAGGCATGTCGTCACTGAATAGTAAGTTGGTCTTTTTCTCTGTCTGTCTCTGCCCATCTGTCTCCCTCTGTGTCTTTGACTGTCTGTCTTTTTCCATTCTCATTCTTTCTCTGCTTCCACTGTATTAATGGACAGAATATGTGACTGACTGACCTCCATCTCATTTTCTTTAACATATATCATATTTTGTCTGTGGCAGTAGTGCTTTAAAACCCTTAGCTGTTCATAAAGCCGGTAACCGCCCTGTGGAAGAATGTGCCAATCCGTTCGTAACGGTTGAGATCGCCTGACCTTTTCCGGCACATGTGTGGGGAATTTCCATCACTACTGGCCTTGCTGTCTTATCGCACGTGTGATTAGAATCTTGGTCAGTCTTGCGTTGAATGTTCTAAAAATGGTATGAGCATTCTGGGATACAAGGAACTTTCCATTCACTACTGAAAGACTTTGTACTGACGCTGTGCTACATTCGAATGCAAATACTAGGAGCTAGCTTTACATCTAGCAGTGCAAATGCGAAAGGGCTAAACCTCTGAACCTCTCTCCCTGTCTGTCCACTCAGCCTGTGAGTGTGTGGATGTGGTAAGTGTGTGCGTGTGAGTGTGAGTGTGTGTGTATTGTTTGTGTTTGGGCTTGACCTAACATATTATGATGTAAATAAGTTTGCTTAAATCATCATACCATTTGTGTCTTGCATCTGTGTGCCCTCCTCCTCCTCCTAGATAGATATGCAGTTTTTGTTTTTTATCACTTATTTATAACTTATGTTGTACAGCAGAACTGTTCAAATTGGCTCAGTTGTTTGCACTCATGGATTATCAGTGCATTTATGTCTCTCTCTAAAGCTAGATTTTGTGGTTGATGATTTTTTCTTCTTTTTTTTTTTTTTTTGGTGCTCATTTGTTTGTTCAGATTGATGTCATCATTTTATGAGTTTTGGGGTAGTGGTACGAGAGCTCCTTCTTTTTATCCAGTATGATTATTGGGGGACTCACAGCATCAGACAGGATTCTCCTTTTTTCTATCTCAAGAGCAGCAACAAGCAGTTCAGGCATACTTAGGTTGGTCCAGTCTTTGATATTTGCCACCCAGCTCTTCCTCTGTCAACCTCAGCAACAGCCTCTTTTCAAGTACCCCAATGGATAGTCTTGGACAGTGTGTCATAGCGGATGATGTAACCAAACCATGCAAACATGTATCATTTCACAGTTGCCAGAGGTGTTGATATTTTTTTCCATACATACTCATTGGTGTTATTTTTAAGGTGGGCTGCATGAAACAGTGTCTTAGCTCAAAGGCCTGAATTTCTGTCTCTGAGTTAGTAACAAGTAACTAAGTCTCACACCCATATATTATGTGACCCGTTTTAACAAAATGAGTCCTAAGGTGAAAGAAACAAATTTTAGGATATTATGATTTTCAAAATGTCCAGATTATTAACTTTCTTTTCATATGAAATTTATTATTCTACTCCTAAAAGTAAGGAAGTTATGGGTGTTTGAAGTGTGTAGCATAGCAAACGGCCATTTTGAGAAAATCAAGTTTTGAAATGTTCACCTCTTCAGGGAAGTTTTACCTTAGCAACAGGTATTTCTACTTCACCAATCTTTACCAAATTTTGTACCATGGTAAAACACATCATGTCACAATAGCACACAAAAATTGGTGTGAAAATCTACTGTAATTGTCTTGTTATTTAAGTTTTATATATCCCTTTTTCTAATACAAAAAGCATGCCGTCATCTGGTTAAAACACATTTTAAATACATTTTCCGATTGAATTATAAAGTGCTGAGTGCATGTATATGTAATTTAAAGATTAAATATTCCATTTTTTGACGAAAAGTAAAAATTGACAAAATCGATCCGTCACACCTTTTTCTGGGCCTCTACGCTATATCGCTGCCTGCGAGTTAGGACTCATTTCATAAAAACGGGTCACATATGAGAATGGAGATTATGAGTGATCTGTATAGTCTGTACCCTGGTGATGAAGCTGACAGTGCTGCTTCTCCAGAGTCTGTTCCTTCTGGCCGTTGCTGTTTCAGTGCTGATGCATGTTTGTGCTGTGCTACAGCCATCTTAGGTCAAGGTAGCTCCCAGGCCTTTCAGACAGTGCTGGCCATTGATATAGATGTCTGCTGCATTGGTGTTGGTTGTGCTGATGTTCTTGACTTTGCGATTCTTGTCACTGGCTTACATTCCCTACTTTCGTGCACTGTCAACAAGCATGTTGGTGAAATCTTTCAGTCCGATACATATGTGATGTGTCTGTGTGTGTGTGTGTGTGTGTGGGTGTGTGTGTGTGTGTGTGTGTGTGTGTGTGTGTGTGTGTGTGTGTGTGTGTGTGTGTGTGTGTGTGTGTGTGTGTTGTGTGTGTAGATAGATAGATAGGTACATTAGATAGATTGATAGATAGATAGATAGGTAGATAGATAGATAGATAGATAGATTAGATTAGATAGATTCCTAGACAGATAGATGTAGATTAGACAAGATTAGATAGATAGAGAGAGAGATAGATAGATAGACAGACAGATAGATAGATAGATAGATAGCTAGATAGATGTGTGTGTACATCGTGACAGTTATAAAAACAAATCCCATCATAGCTACTCACATTGTTATATGCACTACAGTATGATTCATGTAAAAAATGTGTCTTCTGTTTTTTCTTTTTTTTCAAGTTATCTCACTGTAACTAAGGAAACGTTTGGACGTCCGATCAGGGGACACAAAGAAGTCTGTGGTCAAAAGAAAACAAATGAAAGGAACTATTGGAGAGCTGCTGAGGGCATATACATCACGCCTACACAGACAAAAAAAGAGGAGAAATTTGAGGAGGGAGTCGACGACGAGCATGATGAGTTTTGATGGTTTATACTGCAAGTTGTGTTACGATTTAGTGTTATGCCTGAAGTATTTCTGTTCTGGTTCAGTTTTGCTTGAGAATGAGGAGCTTTCTTGATTCAGACTCATAGCTGTGTTATGATTTACATGTATTTTGAACTATTTTCGTGCTGTTTTTGTTTTCTAGTTTTTTGGTGATGTTGAAATTGTTCTATTTTTTTGTGCAATATTTTTCATTCTGTGTTTATTAACTTCCACGCGTCGCGCCTGCCGTATGTGTCAGACCATTCTTTCCCATCCTGTCTGCCATGCCTGCACTATACAGCAGGTGCCGTCTCACACCCACAGTGCTGTCTCTGCCACTAGTGTCAGGCAGAGTGGTAAAAAATTCCTGACTACGGTCTAAGGGAAACAACATCTACTTTTGGGCTCTAATAGTTTTTTCAGTATCTTCGCTAGTTATAGACCTTGGTTCCATGCACTTAGGCTTATCCAAGTGACTGCAGTTAGTTACAGAAATAGTGACCCTGACCGCATTCCAGACTTGGTACGGGGTGCGTGTGTTCTTAGCCCAGGCAAGAAATGGCTGCACACGCAAGGTCACGTTCTGTTTTTTCGGCTGCAGAAGCGCTTGAATTGGTATTGCAAAATGGTTCTGATGATGAAGGAAATGATAGCGATGTAACTGAACACTATCGGGAAGAAGAAAGTGATCTTTTTGAAGATGTACAGACTGAGGAGGCTGATGAAAACAATTCTGAAGAAGAAGAAAAACTTTCAATGTGTCATGTTTCTTGTTGTTGGTGATCTTATCTTTGACGTCATAATTACTAGCCGCTCATCTGAAACAAGTCACTGATATTTTAGTTCAAAAGTTGAAATATCGCACTTTTCATTGATATCAAACATTTTAGTAGTAGGTTTAAAACAGCCCGGAGAAAAAAATCACAAAAGTGGCAAAAATCGGCCGTCAGCAGGGAGAGTAAGCGTGTGCGTGAGTTCAGCTGCGAGGGATGGAGCGCTGTGCGAGCGTGCGACAGCATGAAAGAATTAAGCATGATATTTTCTTCTGTTTTGTTCGTGCATAATATCCTTTAATGCTTCGAATCGTGAGCTGTGTTACTATTTATATACAATGCAATATTTTTGTTGTGTTATGTTTCGTGATTTTGGAGATGTCGAAACAAGTCTCTTTACAGGTATACTGTATGTTCAATCTTGTCCCTTCTCTTGAATGATGTTGAAATATTTCTGTTTATGTATGCAGTATTTTCATTCAGATCTGCTATGTTCTGGTAGCTTTGGTAACATTTGTGTTTCTGTTGCATTTGCAATGCATATCCGCATTTTGGTTGCAGTGACATTGACAACTAAGTTGCATATCTATGTTTTAGTTGCAATGTTGATGTTGAAAAGTGACATGTCTGTGTATGGGTTATATTGGCATATTGGCAACATTGCAGATGCTGTTACTTTTTTATATTTATAATCCTTTGTGTTCTCATGTTGGCAGTACTGTAGGTGCTATTGTCTTTTATGTTCATAATCCTTTGTGTCAGGTGATGACAATATTGTAGATGTTGATATTTTTCATGTTGGTAATCCTTTGTGTCAGATGATGACAATATTGTAGATGTTGATATTTTTTTTATGTTGATAGTCCTCTCCGTGAATTTCTCAGTGCACTCATTTCAGAGTTGTTTTGCATATATTGTTGATAGTTTCCATGCAGTAATTTGTATGAGTGTTCTCATTTTGGTGATAAATTTCTGTACACACTTATTTCACACATATTCTGTAAGCAGTGCTGATTTTCTGCATACAGTAATTTGTTTGAGTGTTCTTACTCTGTTGGTGAATTTCTGAATCAGTACTGTTTGGGAAGTTTTCTCACTGTGTTATAAAAATTACCGGCACTGTATCAGTGTATGATGTGATACTGTAATGTGGTCTGCTTGTGCTTGTTCTAGTTGTGATAGTGAATTTTAGTGCAGTTATGTTGTTTCAGTAGTCTGCCTAGCCAGGTTGTAAACATTTTGGGTGTTTGATTAATAGGCATGTTCATGAGTCTTGCTGTGGTTGGTATTTGTGATTGTTCTTTTAATTCCAATGTGACCTGCTCGCACGAAATGATAGATAAGTCGTGCTTGGCCAAGCAGTGCAGCAGGCCAATTACAGTGGCGGGGATCTGTCTGGGTGACATTGATATTTTTACATTGGCACTTTGCTAGGCCATTTTTTTCGATCTCTTCTCTTTTCTTTTCTGCTATCCTTTTTTTGGACCATAGCTACCATAGATCTAGATGTTTGTAATTCGCCTTTTAAGTGACCTACTGATCGATTTGGACAGAAAATCACATCAGATCAGGTGACTTTTTCAATACCAACCAACACTGAATCCCTTACAGAACCCCAACATGTTATACAGTAATGAAACCGGGAGAGTGTGTATTTTTATGCTGTTGACTCATTATATTTAAAGAGTCCAATCAGAATGCTTGTAAGGGCTGTCTTTGGTGTAAACAAAACCTGACGTTTCGACGAACTGTTCTAACTTCAAGGTCGTTTTCCTCAAAATGGCCGTTCTGCTGTTTGCTGGATGTAAACAAGCACAACTTCCACATTTTTTGTTGTACACACTTTGTTCTTATATCACCAGAAAGATCTTTTTCTGCTTGTTCCAGCGACATATATCTCAATATCACCAAAATTCAACATATCTACCTTTTTGTGGAGGCAGGTCACAACTAACTTCAGTTCTTCAAAATACAATTAGTCCCGCTTTATCTCCGGCAGACCTTGATTAACAACAGTGATAAATTGTTGCATATTACAAATGAATGAAAATTAACAAAAGTACTCTAAGAGTTAGTAACTAAGTAACATAACTCTTGAGAGTGACGGAGTTATCTCCCATGTAGAATTTCTCAAATCCAACACAGTTTGCGCTATCCATTCAGCTAGCATAGACGCAGCCACAAGGCACAGAATTGCAAGCTCAGAACATTCCTCTAAGAGTTAATTTCCACCCACCCTGTAATCCTTGCCTCTTTTCCATTGTATAATTTCTGCACCATTTACACAAAGTTTAATTTGATGAGTCATGGTTTATGTTCTTATAGCAATTATGAACAAAAAATACAGAAATATCTAAAAAGTACTGAATGCACTTGAATGATTAGAAGCTTGTTAGTTTGATTTCCAGTCAGTCCAAAAATATGAGTTTATATTTTGAATGTGACTTGTGTGGTATCAGAGTGATGAATCTCACAGAAGTCCAAGCAAGGATATAATGTGTTACCCAATTCTGTGATCTATGAACTCAAATATCTTTGACCTGCTGTGTTGTTTTGTTTCATTGATAAATTGTTAGTGCTCTGGTCTTATGACATTTTTATATCTCCTTTAAAAAACTTTTTTTTTAGAAAAGGGGGGTGGGAGGGGGGAGACTACTTCATATCCATTGAAGGGAGGCTATGAGCATGCAAGTGTCTGTCTTTTTGCCTATCTGTCTGTCTGACCTTTAGTGACCTTGAAAATGTAAGTTTTAATGAGAGCGAAAGATTTTGTTGTCAGTGTGACACAGAAGGTGATAATATTTTAACAGAAAATGCATAAGTTTTATTGAGAATGAAACATTTTGCTGTCAGTTTGAAGGTGATAATATTTTAACAGAAAATGTGTAAGTTTAAACGAGTATAAAACATTTTGCAGTCAGTTTGACATAAAAAGTGATAATATTTTAGGAAAAAATGTGTAAGTTTAAATGAGTATGACACATTTTGCAGCGATAATATTTTACAAAAAATGTGTAAGTTTAAACGAGTATGACATATTTTGCAGTCAGTTTGACACAAAAGGTGATCTCACCTGTCTCACCTGTCGGCGTCACCGGGAACAGTGTTGGCCGCTGCACATGATGTCCTCACAAGTTGCCTCCAGCACTCTCGATCTTGGCTAAGTCTGACCACCTCCTGGAGTTTCTTGCCACTGATGTTTGTGATGTTTCTAGCAAGTGATGCAGGTGGCCGTCCTCTGTTTCTCTTTCCTTCCACTTTACCTTGGAGGACAGTGGACATCAAGTCTGTTCTCTCATTACGGATTGCGTGTCCAACATATTTCAGTTTCCTCCGTTGTATGAGTACTAGGAGCTTGCGTGTAGTACCCAACTCATTCAGTATGCTTTCATTTGAGCGCCTATCCGTCCATTTGACCCTCAGCAGTCTTCGGTAAAACCACAGCTCTGCTGCTTCCACTCGTCTTTCATCCTCTTTCTTCATTGTCCATGCCTCGCAGCCGTATAACATCACTGGCCAGACAAGACATTTTAAAGAGTTTTATCTTAAGGTCTGCTGTTATGCTGTGGTCTTTCCAAATATTGTTCAATTGAACCATACTGTTCTTGGCCATTCCAATTCTCATCTTTATGTCTTTTGAGCATGTTCCATCATGTGTCTTGACTGAACCTAAATATTTAAAGTCCTTGACATTTTCTAGAGGAACTTGGTTTTGCATGATCTGGTCCTGTCTAGTGTTATATTTGCCTGCAACATGCATAACCTTTGTCTTCTTTGAATTTAAGTCCAGCCCAGCTGCCTTTCCAACCCGGTCTACCCTGTTCAGGATCCTCCTAGAGCCTGTAATGTTGTCTGCCAGTAATCCTGTGTCATCTGCGTAGCGTAAATTTGACAGGTTTCTACCACCAATATTTACTCCCATGTCTTCTATGTCTGCCTCTCTCATGATATGTTCAGTGTATATGCTGAAGAGATGTGGAGACAGGATGCAACCTTGTATCTTCAAAAGGTGATATTATTTTACAAACAAGACTTTTCAGCTATGGACCAAAGGTGAAAATTTTCTGAATTTAGATCTTGTGTTCTGCATCTTTTAGAAAATTTAATCATGTAAGTGTAACATATTTCAAGGAATTTCTTCATGACTGCCTCTCAAATTGTGTTATGATCACTCAGAAATTTGCTGTCCTGCTAGATGGCTCATTATCATACCTGTTCTCTAGTTTTTGAAAAGAAGAGAAGAAATTGATAGTAAATTCTGGCAGTGAGAAGTTGTTGTTGTGTTGGTGGTGGTGGTGGTGGTGGTTGTGGTGGTTGGTTTGTTGGTTGGTTGGTTGGTTTATATATTTATACTTCATGTACTCATATCAGAATCCAGTTTTTTGGGGGGGTTTTTGTCATACATTCCAGTTGAATTAAGAATACTTGAAACTTGGTTGTGAGAACTTACATTGTTTTTCCATGGTGTCTTTTTATTTCTTGTTTTTGATTCCACGTGGAACTGACCGGTTGTCAGTATTTACAGTTAAGGTATGTGGATGTGAAGTGTTTTTTGTTCGTTTGAAAATCAGCACTTTTTTTTTTTTTTTTTTTTTCTGCTTGTTGAAGATTTTTGTGAGATCTCTATATGATCACTCTGATGAACTATTTACTCTCAACTGTGTTCAGGTTTTAAATACGAGCTATTGTGATTAATGTTACTGTTAAAAAAAAGAATGTGTCATCATCATTACTATTTATCTTTTCTGTTTTTCTTTGTCTGTTTTGTTCAACTTCTTCTTCTTCATCCATATTCTTTTTCTGTTTCTTTTCTTCTGTGATCTTTTCTCCTGTGATCTTTTCTTGTGATCTTTTCTTCTTCTTCTTCTTTTTTTTTTTTCTTTTCTTTTCTTCTTATTTTTCTTTTTCTTTTTTTTTTCTTCTTATTTTTCTTTTTTTTTTTTTCTTTTCTTCTTCTTTTTCTTCTTCTTCTGCTTCTTCTTCTTATTATTATTATTTGACCTTTTCTTCTTCTTCTTTTGACTTTTTTCTTCTCCTCCTTCTTCTTCTTCTTCTTCTTCTTCTTCCTCTTCCTTAATGTACTTCAATCTTTTTTTCCCACATTTTTTTTTCTTTTTCATCCTTTTTCTTTTCTTTTTCTTCTTCTTCTTCTTCTTCTTCTTCTTCTTTCTCTCTTTCTTTTTCTGCCTCATCCATCTTCATCTTCTGCCATTCTTTTTATTCTTCTTTGTCTGTGCCTCATCCATATTTTTCATATTGTTTTCTTGTTCTTCTTGTTTTTCTTAAAGGCATTTACAAAAGATCTACTTACAAAAATAGCTCCCCTTGTGGAGATGAGATACAGTGACAAGGTTGCTCCCCTTTTTTTCATTTCCCCTACCTTACCGTCTTCTCAACCCACCTGCTGATGTCCATTCCACTTTTCCCTGTTCTTTGTCTGTGATCACAGATTGTATTTTTGATGATGCTTTTACTCCTTGCATGTTACGGCCAGTGTGATGGAAATTTGGCCCTGTTCCAAACTTTGACAATTGTAATTGTGTATGTGTGTGTGTCTGTGTGTGTGTGTAAGTGTGTGTGTGTGTGTGTGTCTGTGTGTGTGTGTCTTGTGTCTGTGTGTCTCTCTGTGTGTAAGTGTGTGGTATAGTGTGTGTCACTGGTGTGTATAAGTGTGTGTCTGTGTCTGCATGTGTGTGTGTGTGTGCGTGTGTGTATAAGTGTGTGTGTGTGTGTAAGTGTGTGTGTTGTGTCTGTGTCTGCGTGTGTGTGTGTGTGTAAGTGTGTGTGTAAGTGTGTGTGTGTCTCTGTGTGTGTAAGTGTGTGTGTGTGTCTGTGTCTGTGTCTGTGCCTGCGTGTGTGTGTGTGTAAGTGTGTGTGTGTGTGTGTGTGTATAAGTGTGTGTGTGTCTGTGTCTGCATCTGTGTGTGTATGTGTGTGTGTGTGTGTGTATAAGTGTGTGTGTGTCTGCGTGTGTGTGTGTCTGTATGTGTGTGTGTGTACGTGTGTGTATCTGTGTGTGTGTCTATACGTGTGCGTGCGTGTGTGTGTATGTGTACTACACTGCAGCCTATGCAGTATACAGTTTGTGACAATGTTCTGTATCATCTGCCAAGGCTGTGAGTGTGGTTTTGTCACTGTGCAACAGCATTTTCATTTTCATCTGTTTAACCCTTTGACTCCCTCACTCTATCCACCAGTTTCCTGCATTCAAAGTTTTTGCTTTGCTATCATTGATGACGATGCAGGACGCTAGTAGATACGGTGCATGAGTCAAAGGATTAAAGGACAGGTTTCCGTAGCAGCTTCTTACACTGTTGTTGGAGGTCAAGAGAATGATTTTGTCGTTGTGCAATGACACTTTTGCTTAAATCATTTACAGACCTGTGTCTACCTTGATCTGGAGAGTCAAAATCATCACTTGTGTGCATAAGTGTTTGATTATTACAGACCTGTGTGTCTATCTTGACCTAGAGAGTCAAAACCATCACTTGTGTGCATAAGTGTTTGATTATTACAGACCTGTGTGTCTACCTTGACCTAGAGAGTCAAAACTATCACTTGTGTGCATAAGTGTTTGATTATTATAGACCTGTGTGTCTACCTTGACCTAGAGAGTCAAAACCATCACTTGTGTGCATAAGTGATTATTACAGACCTGTGTGTCTACCTTGACCTGGAGAGTCAAAACCATCACTTGTGTGCCATGTGAACACTGCTTACAGTGTTTCTTCAAACATAGCATCTGTACATTTACAGTTACAAGATTTCTGCCAGAAAGATTGGATTAATGTTGTCAGCATTAAATGTTAGAGTTGAGAAACGTCTTTTGAGCCATCTGTGTAAGACGATAAACCGAGAAACACCTTTCATGTCTTCTATGTTAGAGGATAAACCAAGAAACACCTTTCATGTCTTCTATGTTAGATGATAAACCAGGAAACATCTTTCATGTCTTCTATGTTAGAGGATAAACCGAGAAACACCTTTCATGTCTTCTATGTTAGAGGATAAACCAGGAAACATCTTTCATGTCTTCTATGTTAGAGGATAAACCAGGAAACATCTTTCATGCCTTCTATGTTAGAGGATAAACCAGGAAACATCTTTCATGTCTTCTATGTTAGAGGATAAACCAGGAAACATCTTTCATGCCTTCTATGTTAGACGATAAACCAGGAAACACCTTTCATGTCTTCTATGTGAGATGATAAACCAAGAAACACCTTTCATGTCTTCTATGTTAGAGGATAAACCAGGAAACATCTTTCATGCCTTCTATGTTAGACGATAAACCAGGAAACACCTTTCATGTCTTCTATGTGAGATGATAAACCAAGAAACACCTTTCATGTCTTCTATGTTAGAGGATAAACCAGGAAACATCTTTCATGTCTTCTATGTTAGAGGATAAGCCAGGAAACATCTTTCATGTCTTCTGTGTTAGAGGATAAACCAGGAAACATCTTTCATGTCTTCTATGTTAGAGTATAAACCAGGAAACATCTTTCATGCCTTTTGTGTTAGATGATAAACCAGGAAACATCTTTCATGCCTTCTATGTTAGATGATAAACCAGGAAACATCTTTCATGCCTTCTATGTTAGAGGATAAACCAGGAAACATCTTTCATGCCTTCTGTGTTAGATGATAAACCAGGAAACATTTTTCATGCCTTCTCTGTAAGAGGATAAACCAGGAAACATCTTTCATGCCTTCTATGTAAGAGGATAAACCAGGAAACATCTTCCGTACCCTTCAGATAAGACAGTGAGCCAAGGTTCTATGTGCAGTAAGCATTTTGTGCACATGAAAGATCCCTCGGCAACAAAATAGTCGTCATTTGCAGAATTATTTAGAAAAATCCACTTTTGTAGCAACAAATAGTACATGCACTGAGGAGAGGGGAAAAGAGAAAAATGGGTAGTGTCTTGCAATGGAGACATATTTTTCTCTGTGGAGAGCGTTCATTTTACTGACAAGGTCATCTACTCAATTGATAGGACTTTTCTTTGTTGCTATCGTATACACAAGTATAACTTGAAGGCCGTGACTCAGGCTGTCTGTCCAAATATCATCTTCTGTCTTTGTACTGCCACGATGGCTTACCAGATATTATCTGTTTTTGAATTTCCCTTTTGTGTGTGTGTGTGGTGTGGTGTGTGTGTGTGTGTGTGTGTGTGTCTGTGTGTGTGTGTGTGTGTAGGCCTTTGTATGTGTGTGGTGTGCATGTGTGTGTGTGTGTGTGTGTGTGTGAATGAGAGAGAGTGTGTGTGCGTGAGAGAGAGAGAGAAAGAGAGCAAAGTGTCTGGGCAAGATTTTTCAACTGTTTCTGGAAAGATCTTTATCAAATTTTGGTCAAAGGTGTGGACTCTTAAGATTGGTGAATACATGTGTTTGGAGGCCAAGGTTTGTCAAGGTGGCACAGACCAAACAACTCAGAAACTTCTGACAACATGTAAAAGTTATTTTCACTGTTGTGACTGTCTAACATTCTCCTTAATTCGCAAGTTTTAGTTCAAGATTACAGGTGACCTTGAGAAGTACGAAAACTGACTTTTCAGTGGAGGGGGAGGGGAGTAATATTTTTTTTTATGAAAAGGGAAATTATCACAATGGCTTGACCATCTTGGATTCTGTTTTGCTTTTATACAGTTTTGTGTATTCTTGCTGTTGTTGTTGCCTTTGTGGAAGTAGGTGGGGGGGGGGGGGTGTGTGCTTTAAACTGCCATGGCTGTTTACCTCAAACCCTATAAAATTTCGTTATTCTTGTCAGTGCAATACTCATTTAAAGAAATCTTTTATTTGTTTATATGACTTTGTGTGTATTTTTCTTCACAGTTCATGGGTAAACTCATTTAAAGAAATCTTCTATTTGTTTATATGATGACTTTGTGTATTTTTCTTCACAGTTCATGTGTATACTCATTTAAAGAAATCTTTTATTTGTTTATATAACTTTGTATGTATTTTTCTTCACAGTTCATGGGCTGTCATTTTTGACTGCACAGTGTACGTTTTGAGATGTTTATTTGCGTGTCATGGCACAAAGTGTCACAAAGATGTTCATGACAGCATGTGTGTGGTGTGTGTATGTGGCAAAAAGGGCTGACTTGCTCTTGTAATAAAACCATGGACTCATGATCTGTCATCTCGGGTTCAATCCCAGCCCACAACATAAAAACTTTGCTGCTTGTACCAGTCGCCGTGGTGTAGTCGTTAACGCAACAGACTACTGACTGGAAGGTTGTGGGTTCGAAACCCCCATCAATATCTTAAAAAATCATTGTGGGATTTTTCGGCTCTAACCAGCTCCTACCCAGAGTTGGGCGTGGTGCTATGGGCTTATTGGGAAGACTGGGACCACACAGTCGAGTCTCATCCACTTCATGGATGCGTCATTGAGGGTGTTGGTCAAACCTTCCGATCAGCACCGCAGGTGTCTGTATCTCTCAGGCCTGGTTGATGCCAAGATATTTATGACAGTAAGCGTAGAGTACAGCCCTGTCACGCAGTCTCAATCCTAGATGGAACTCCATAGCATCACGATTATCATCCTCATCGACATTATCATCATCGCACTGGAAAAAATGTGCCAGCTTCTGTGGCCTTTAAGGTGGCCAAGAAAATGGGATGAAAAAAAGAAGAAAAAAAAGGTGAGCGCAAAGGTAACCTCCCTGGGTGCGATGATAAAAAAAAAAATTTTTTTTAAAATGTTGCTGCTTCTTGTTGTTTATTCAGCATTAAAGAGCACGGAGAATATGTATTATTCCAAAGTGCACTGTTCTGTCTCTCCGCTTGCGTTTAGTGTTGTTTGAGTCTGATGACACATTAATGTTTTTATTATCAGGGACTGTGTACTGGCTTTTTATTGTTGTTGCTGTTGTTGTCGTTGTCGTCGTCGTCGTCGCTGTTGTTATAAATGTTGTTTTATGTATGTATTATTTTTATTATTGTTTTAGTGCACGTATTTTTTCTCGAATGTATGCATGTATTCACGCTGTTTTTATTGTTGTTGCTGTTGTTGTTGTTGTTGTCATCGTCGTCGTCGTTGCTGTTGTTATAAATGTTGTTTTGTGTATGTATTATTTTTCTTGTTATTGTTTTAGTGTACCTATTTTTTTTCTCGAATGTATGAATGTATTCACACTGTTTTTCCCACACTGTGTAGGCGGTATATTGCTGCATAGTCTGCATACTCCTGTCTTTGGTGGACGTTTATTGCTGTATGTGTTCATGTTTCCATACGCCACCAGACACTGACGAGGGCCTTGCAGGATTTTAACCCTTTGACTCCCGCAACCTGTCCACCAGCATCCTGCATTGTCAACCATGCTAGCAGAGCAAACACTTTGATCGTCCCCCGTGGGGATGCTGGGGACGCTTTCAGTATGAATAGTATCCCCACCTTCTGGAAAGTCTGTGCTAGAAATTTCTTCTTTTCTGTCACTCTCTTTGTTTCTGTCTTCCTCCTTTGCTTTCTGTCATTTCTTCCTATCATTTTCTGCCTTGCTGGTTCATTCACTTGTGTGTGTTCTATAAAGTCTTACGTAGGATTGATAATTGAGTTATTGTATTAAGTGCATTTTTGGCTCTAGGGAGGTGAGATATGGGGAAGCAATTTTAGGTAATTAATGCCTGTTTTTATATATGATTTGGTGTCCTTTTGTATGCTTAATTTTGTATTTAGATGTGTTTTTTTAACTCCCCTGTGTATGTTTTGAGGCGGTTATAGCCCTGGTATGGCTCTACCCAGTCGGTTGGGCTTTAAACAACAATAACAATAACAATAACCCTTTGATTCTCTCACCCTATCTACCAGCTACCTGCAGGATAGGGTGAGGGAATCAAAGGGTCAGCGTGCATAATTAATGTTCTATCAAAGGGTTAGGTTTTTGCGGTTGATGGATAGGGTGCGGTAGTCAAAGGGTCAACGTGCATATTTAATGTTCTGTCAAAGGGTTAAGTTTTTGTGGTTGGTGGATAGGGTGCGGGAGTCGAAAGGTCAGCTTGCGTATTTAATGTTCTGTCAAAGGGTTAAGTTTTTGTGGTTGGTGGATAGGGTGCGGGAGTCGAAAGGTCAGCTTGCGTATTTAATGTTCTGTCAAAGGGTTAAGTTTTTGTGGTTGGTGGATAGGTTGCGGGAGTCGAAAGGTCAGCTTGCGTATTTAATGTTCTGTCAAAGGGTTAAGTTTTTTGCGGTTGGTGGATAGGGTGCGGGAGTCGAAAGATCAACGTGCGTATTTAATGTTCTGTCAAAGGGTTAATTTTTTGCGGTTGGTGGATAGGGTGCGGAAGTCGAAGGGTCAACATGCATATTTGATGTTCTATACATGTGTAGACACACGAAAGGGTTTAAACACGAACAGCCTGCACACATGTTGACATGGGAGATGGAAAAAATGTGACCTGCCAGCACAAAATCAGTCTTAACTAGCATTTTGGTTATTTTGAGATATACATATCACTGGAAAGTGTACATTCTGCTGATTATTTTGGCGCTTGAATAAAATTTGCACTAAAAAAAAAAATGTAGAAGTTATGTACGTTTAAAGTCATTAAGTTGTATGATGGCCATTTTGAGAAAACGGCTCTAAAGTTTTTGTGCGCTCTCCTACACATTTTCCTTAAATTTCTTTATTTGCTGGCTTTGACCCAGTTTTTTTTCTAGTTTTAGCTGTCATTATCTGAAAGGTGCACCAAAGAGCTTTCCATCAGTATATTACATGTGGGGGTCTGTACAGATTACGGTTCATAATAAGAGACAAAAAATAGGTAGGCGGAAACTGCGTTCTTTCTGCTGCGGTCAGTGCATTAAAATACCACTTTAAATTGATTAATAATATTTTTTGAAGAAACAAATTTCTGTGGGGGATAAATTATAGTCTACAGAAATCAATTTAGAGAAAAAATCAAAACACCCCAGATAGACCCTCAGTCACCTTTTCAGCTCCTAGTGCTGTTCATTGACAGCGAGTTAAGACTGAACTGGTGGTGGAAGGTCACAAATGTTCTCCCCCTTCACCCAACAGACAGGATTGAACCCTGAAGTCCTGATGTCCTACCCACTTGACCATCGCGCCTGCCCTGTTGAGGATGGGGTATTTTAATTAACCCTTTGACTCCCGCACCTTATCCAGCCACTGTGAAAACTTAATTGTTTGACTCTCGTCACCCTGTCCACCTGCTTCCTGCAGGGATCTGGTGGATAGGATGATGGAATCAAAGGGTTAAAGTTTTTGCTTTGCTGGCCTGGTTGACAGTACAGGATGTTGGTGCGGGAGTCAAAGGGTTAAATGACAAAAACACGCACGCACGCGCGCGTGCACATACACACACATACACACGCGCGTGCACACACACATGCACACACACAACACATACACACACACACACTACACACACACATACACATACACACAACACGCACGCATACACACACACACACAACACGCACGCATACACACACACACACACACACACACACACACACACAAGCACAAACACACAAGCACAAACACACACACAAGCACAAACACACACACACACACTCTCTCTCTGTCTCTGTCTCTGTCTGTCTCTCTCTCTCTCTCTCTCTCTCTCTCTCTCTCACACACACACACACACACACACACACACACACACACACACACACACACACTCGGAGAACCATTTGAGGGGTATGCATACAATTATATATCATTGTACATTAACAGAGCCATATCTCTCTCTCTCTCTCTCTCTCTCTCTCTCTCTCTCCTCTCTTCTCTCTCTCTCTCTCTCTCTCTCTCTCTCTCTCTCTTCCGCTTCTGTGCAATGTTGTAGCCATCTGGTGAAGCCTCATTACTGTCAGCAGATCTGAAGAGCACGTAAATTCGTAGTACTTAACGCTTCACGCACCATTCTATCGGCCACATGTTTCACTGTTGCTTAATGAAGTCTGATTGCCTTCAGGGTGATTCAGGGTTATCCAAAGTCTATGAGTTGTGATTTCAGTGTGTAACTGATCTCTGTGGGAATATCTGGTGTAAAAGAATGGTTGTTTAAATAAACTGAAACATTAGAATTTTAGTGTTGATTTGTGGTGTGTGTGTGTGTGTGCGCGCGCGTGCGCGTGTGTGTGTGTGTGTGTGTGTGTGTGTTGTGTGTGTGTGTGTGTGTAAGTGAGTGTGTGCGTGCGAGCGTGCGTGCGTTGTGTGTGTGTGTGTGTGTGTGTGTGTGTGTGTGTGTGTGTGCGTGCGAGCGTGCGGGGTGGTGTGTGTGTGTGTGTGTGTGCCTGGGCGCGTGTGCGTGCGTGCGTGTGTGTGAGGGACAGAAAGAGAGAGAGAGAACATTCGATTCATTAACTTTCCCACTAACAAGTTGTAAGTTCAGTCCGGCAACGTGATCACTCACATTTTACATTGCGTTTTTTGGGACATCGACATGCCTGCCTTTGATATCATTAACTGTACCCTTCTCGGTCCAAAAAAAGGCACCTTTTATGACATCATTTATAGGTAGGAAAAAAGAATAGACGCGCGCGTATCGTGTGCATCCACACAATAAACGCTTTACGAGTGATGCAATAGACGAAGAAAAACATTTGCAAAATTATAGGCAAAAGCTTAATGCTTCAAACATGAAACCACCAAGTTGTACAAAGGTAACAAAATCTGCACAAAAGCGCAAAAGCAGAAATAAAGACATTCTACAAAATGCTTAATTACTACGAGATATAACTATAGACAGACAGACAGCTAGATAGGTAATAATATATATAGATAGATAGATGATAGATAGATAGATAGATAGATAGATAGATAGATAGATGGATAGATATACAGAGAGCGAGAGAGATAGACAATAGATAGATAGGTAGGTAGGTGGATAAACAGAGAAATAGATAGATAGATAGACAGACAGATAGATAGACGGACGGATGTTAATTGGTAGGCATTTGTTGGTAAGAATGCTTTTCATCTGACCAATGTTGACGTGAAAAAGGAAGGACACCAGGTATGGAAAAACCACACACACACCACACACACACACACACACACACACACACACACACACACACACACACACACACACACACACACACACACACACACACACACAGAGAGAAGAGCAGCAGCAACCAGGGGATCAGTTTTTGTTTGTCATGAGTTGAGATGATAAGACCTGACTTGGCATTAGCCAACTGTAATCTTACCCCCGTGGGGATGCCGGGGCTCTTTCAGTATGAATCCCCACCTTTTGGAAATTCTGTGCTAAACATTTCCTCTTTTCTGTCACTCTCTTTGTTTGTTTCTGTCTTGTTGCTTTGCTTTCTGTAATTTCTACCCATCATTTTCTGCCTTAATGTTCCATTCACCTGTATGTGTTCGATAAAATCTTATGTCCTTTTACTTAGGATTGATAACTGGGTACATGTATTAAGTGCATTTTTGGCTGTAGGGAGGTGAGATATGCGGAAGCAATTTTAGGTAATTTAGGCCTGTTTTTATGTATGTTTTGGTGTCCTTATGCATACCTATATTTGTATTCAGGTGCGTTTTTTTAAATCTCCCCTGTGCGATAAACTGGACGGAGTGGTCAACGCCGGGGGCATGTCCTTAGATTTTGTACCCAAATGCATTGATATGTGTGCTTAATTTTCTTTTCTTTACTTTTCTTTTTTTTTTCTTTTTTTTTTTTTTCCTGTTGGAGTTTTGTGTGTTTTGAAGCGGTTATAGCCCTGATAATGGCTCTACGCAGTCGGCTGGGCTTTAAACAACAAAACAATAACAACTGTAATCTTCCTCTGTTTTTTATGCCTCTCGAGTCACGACAGGCTAAGGTACAGAGGTCACGGTACATTCGTTATGAGTGTGGATGCGTGGGGGGAGGGGATTGGGTTGAAAGAATGGAAGGGGGAAGAAAGAGAGGGGGGTATGTGCGGAGGGGGGGGGAGATGAAATGAGGTGAGAGAGGGGGGTTACGGAGTTAGAACTTGTGTGTTGGTGTGCGTGAACGTCTTGGTTCCGTCTAAGACTGAGGCGGAGTGTGGGATATGTTTAGTGACATTTTTAATTACTTTCGAGGAGGAGTGGTGGCCGTGTGTGTGTGTGTGTGTGTGTGTGTGTGTGTGTGTGTGTGCGTGCGTGCGTGCGTTTGTGTGTGTGTGTGTGTTCGGGAGAGGGGGGCCATTAATATACTCCTAATCATAATTTAAGGGCCACTTCTTCCTTCCTCTCTAATTTTAAGTTGAAATAATTGACAATTTTAGAATTGATTCTATGTTTTATTTCATCATTTCCACACCTGTTTTGGAAAAAGAAATTAGCACAATGGCCCATTAGTGAACAGCACATGCATTTAAAGGAACATCCCCCCCTTTTCAAAAAACAGAAAGTGTCAGATTTGGCCAATCTGTTTTCAATATCGCGTGTGTCCGCCCCGAGCCTGGATGCATGCTTCACAGCGCCGATGCATCGACCCCACAAGGGTACGGAGTGTGTCCTGAGGGATGGCCGCCCACTCGATCTGCAGGATGTCGACCAGCCTGGCCAGGGTGCCCAGTGGGGGGTGGTTGTCCCTGATGCGCCTCCCGAGCACATCCCAGAGGTGTTCAATTGGGTTCAGGTCAGGTGAGCACGCTGGCCAGGCCATACGGACGACTTCATGCTGCTCCAGGAAGTCGGTCACAAGGCGTGCTCGATGCGCAGGTGCATTGTCGTCCTGGAAGATGGCGCCTTGACCAAGGTCCACAAGCGCAGGCAGTGCCACGGCCGCCAGAACCTCGTCCCGGTACCGGACCCCGTTCAGGATGCCGTCAATGGGGAGCAGGGGGATCCGGGTACCACGGCTCATGCCACCCCACACCATCACCGACCCGCCGCCGTACCGGTTATGCTCTTGGACAGTGGCGTCAGCGAACCTCTCCCCTTGACGTCGCCACACCCGAGCCCGGCCATCGTTAAAGGTCAGGGTGAACCTGGACTCATCCGAAAACAAGACCCGGGCCCACTGTTGCCTTGTCCAGGTCACGTGCTCCCTGGCCCAGGTCATGCGGCGCACTCTGTTGACAGGTGACAGCACGGGTCGGACGGCCGGTCTCCGTGACCTCAAGTTTGCCTCATGTAGCCGTCTTCTCACCGTGCTGCAGCTGATGTTAGCACCTGTTGCGTCCCTCAGCTGACCCCTCAAGGTCACCGCAGTGGATGCCCTTTCCCTCAGGACGAGAGGGCAAGGTAGCGGTCTTGCTGTCTTGTCGTTACTCTGGGTCGACCCGTGTGACGCCTTTCCTGGACTGCTCCAGTCTCATTGAAGCGCTCCAGCAGTCTCTGGATTGTGGAATGCGACACTTCAAGTCGTCTAGCAACTTCCCGCTGCGCTAGGCCTTCATCAAGCAGAGCGAGGGCTCTCCCCCGCTGCTCATCCGTCATCCGTCGTCTTGCAAGCATGGTTAAAACGAACCAAGAACGGGTCCTTTTTATCCTCGTCTGCGGGCAACTTTGGCTGGAGTAGTGTTCAAAAAGGGCTTGCCTTGCACGTGCAAAGCGAATTTTGTCGCTACCTTGCCTGCGTCGTCAGAGAGACCCTGCTGAAGATTCGACAATTTCGTGTGGAAATTGTCTTCCTTGGACCGCCCATTGCAAATCGGCAAATCCCCAAACACGTGCCAAAAGGAAACTGCAATGTTGTCTGAGCTCTTATCCATTCAGTTACGGCAACGAATTGGAGAAAAGAGTAAGAGAAAATAGGTTATTTCTCCTTTCAAAAATTGACTCAAAAACGTTCCTGGCCCTTCAATAATGACGTGTAGTATATAATGGGATTGGATTTTGTTTCTTGTGTGTGTGTGTGTGTGTGTGTGTGTGTGTGGTGTGTTGTGTGTGTGTGTGTGTGTGTGTGTGTGTGTGTGTTGTGTGTGTGTGTTGTGTTTGTGTTTGTGTTGTAGTGTGTGTGTGTGTGTCGTTCGTTCGTTCTAAGGTGATAAGTTGTGTGTGTTGTCTGTGGTGTGTTGTGTGTGTGTGTGTGTCTGTGTGTGTGTGTGTGTGTCTGTGTGTGTATGTGTGTGTCTATATGTGTGTTTTTTACTTTGCTGGTAGCATGGTTGACAATGTAGGATGATGGTGGACAGGGTGCGGGAGTCAAAGGGTTAAGTGTTTTGCTTTGCTAGTAGCATGGTTGACAATGCAGAATGATGGCGGACAAGGTGCGGGAGTCAAAGGGTTAAGTATTGCTTTGCTAGCATGGTTGACAATGCAGGATGATAGCGGACAGGGTGAGGGAGTCAGAGGGTTAAGTTTGTGCTTTGTTAGCATGGTTGACAATGCAGGATGCTGGTGGACAGGGTGCGGGAGTCAAAGGGTTAAGTGTTTGCTTTGCTAGTAGCATGGTTGACAATGCAGGATGCTAGTGGACAGGGTGCGGGAGTCAAAGGGTGAAGATTTTGCTGTGCGAGCATGGTTGACAATGCAGGATGCTGGTGGACAGGGTGCAGGAGTCAAAGTATTGCTTTCCTAGCATGGTTGACAATGCAGTATGATGATGGACAGAGTGAGGGAGTAAAAGGGTTAAGTGTTTGCTTTGCTAGCATGCTTGACAATGCAGGATGCTGGTGGATAGGGTGAGGGAGTCAAAGGGTTAAGTGTTTTGCTTTGCTAGTAGCATGGTTGACAATGCAGGATGATGGTGGACAGGGTGCGGGAGTCAAAGGGTTAATTTTTTGCTTTGCTAGTATGGTTGACAACGCAGGATGATGGTGGACAGGGTGCGGGACTCAAAGGGTTAAGTGTTTTCTTTCTTAGTAGCGTGGCTGACAATGCAGAATGATGGTGGACAGGGTGCGGGAGTCAAAGGTTAAGTGTTTGCTTTGCTACATGGTTGACATGCAGGATAATGGTGGACAGGGAGGAGTCAAGGGTGAATGTTTGCTTTGCTAACATGGTTGACAATGCAGGATGCTGGTGGACAGGGTGAGGGAGGCAAAGGGTTGAGGAAAACCTGCACGGCCTGCAGATGCTGTGCAGACGACAGCCAGCTCCATCTTGTGAGCTGGTCTTCAGGTGCAACTGCAACGAGAAGAATAGGAAGATACGAGGAAATAAGGTCGCCATGGTACAGCGACACTCTGTCAAAGAGAATTAAGAACGGTGGATTGGCGTGTCTGAACATGGGCTTTTTGTCAAAAAAAGATGGACGGTGGGACGATTTTAGTGACTGAATTCTTTCATGGTTTTGACTGGACTGGGACGTGAGAGAGAGGAGAGAGTAGGGAGAGGGAGGGAGAGAGAGACAGACAAACAGACACACACAGACAGACAGACAACACACACACACAGACAGACAGAGACAGAGAGAAACAGACAGAAAGAGAGAGCGAGGGAGAGAGAGGGGGAGAGAGGGAGATTCAGAGAGAGGGAGAGAGACAGAGAAAGAAATAGAGGGGGCAGAGACAGACAGACAGTGAGAGAGAGGAAGAGGTAGAGAGAGACAGACATACAGAGACAGACAGAGAGAGAAAGAGAGGGAGAGAGAGAGAGAAAGACAGAGAAAGAGACACACACATACAGAGAAAGAGAGACACAGAGAGATAAAGACAGAGAGACACACAAAGAGAGACACACAAAGAGAGACAGACAGTGAGGGAGAGAGACAGAGGAAAGAGGGGGAGAGAGAAAGAGAGGGAGAGAGAGGGAGACAGAGAGAAAGAGAGAAGGGTAGAGAGAGGGGGGAGGCAGAGAAAGAGAGAGAGAAAGAGAGAGAGAGAGAGAGAGAAAGGCAGAGGGGGAGAGAGACAGAGAAAGAGAGAGAGTGTGTGTGTGAGAGACAACGGTGAAAACAGATTGCCATAATGCGATGTTCATCCTGTTTCCTCCTGGTTAAAGTATAATTATATTTCTTGTTTACCCATCAGACCAGGTTTTTATTTATAAATGCAGAATTTTACCTTCCGTTCTAGAAAATATGAGTTTTGACATGGTTACCAGACATGTAGTATTAATGATACGACGCTAACATTTATGCTTGGCGGAAGTAAATTTAAAAAAAATTTAAAAATAAAAAAAACTGTGGCGGGTTTAGCGTCGGATTCACATGTTAATGGTTGTAGGTTCGAATCCTGAGGTGTGGTACATTAAAACTGGCCTTCTCACTGTCCCATCTTAACATCGTTGTTGTTCTGGTGGTGTTAAGGAAAAACTGTACGGGCCTGCGGATGCTGTGCAGACGACAGCCAACTTTATCTTGTGACCTGGTCTTCAGCCGCCTCCCCCCCACCTCTCCTTCCCCGTTCCCCCTGTTCTCTGGGATGGTTATTGGATATTCCTGTCGGCCATATCACCTTAGGTACTAGGTGGGTGCTGACGCAAAATTTGAACCTAACCAATCAATCAATCAATCAATCAAAAAAAAAATTGTGCTCTTTTACATAGTAACGGCAACTATACGTTTTTGTTGTTTGTTTTGTTTGTTGTTTTGTTATGTTTGTGTTGTTTGTTATTGTTGTTTTTGTTGTTGTTTTGTTTGTTGTTGTTTTGTTGTTGTTTTGTTTTTGTTGTTTGTTTGTGTTTGTTGTTGTTTTTGTTGTGTTGTTTTTGTTGTTGTTGTTTTGGTTGTTTTGTTTGTTGTTGTTTTGTTGTTGTTGTGTTTGTTGTTGTTTGTTGTTTGTTTTTTGTTGTTGTTTTTGTTGTTGTTTTTGTTGTTTTGTTTTGTTTTTGTTTGTTGTTTTTGTTTTGTTTTTTTGTTTTTGTTGTGTTTTGTTGTTGTTTTTTGTTTGTTGTTTTTTGTTTTTTTGTTGTTTGTTTGTTTTTTTGTTGTTGTTTTTGTTGTTTGTTTGTTGTTGTTTTTGTTTGTTGTTGTTTGTTGTTGTTGTTGTTTGTTGTTTGTTGTTGTTTGTTTTGTTTGTTTGTTGTTTTGTTTTTTGTTGTTTGTTGTTGTTTTTTTGTTTTGTTTGTTGTTTTTTGTTGTTTTTGTTTTTGTTGTTTTGTTGTTTGTTGTTTTTGTTGTTTTGTTGTTGTTGTTTTTTGTTGTTTGTTTTTTGTTGTTGTTGTTGTTTGTTTTGTTGTTTTTGTTGTTTGTTGTTGTTGTTTGTTGTTTGTTGTTTTTGTTGTTTTTGTTGTTTTTTGTTTTGTTGTTTGTTGTTTGTTGTTGTGTTTGTTGTTTTTGTTGTTGTTTGTTGTTGTTTGTTTGTTTGTTGTTTGTTTGTTGTTGTTTGTTGTTTTGTTGTTGTTGTTTGTTGTTTGTTGTTGTTTGTTGTTTTGTGTTGTTGTTGTTTGTTTGTTGTTGTTTTTGTTTGTTTTGTTGTTTGTGATTTGTCGATGTTTGTTTTTGTGGTTGTTGTGGTTGTTTGTTGTTTCATTTTCATGTTTCACGGATTGCGTGCAGGCACGTTGTCTGGTCCACACTGTGCAGGTGGTATGTCGCTTCGCATCTGCGTACTGTGTGTTGGGGGAACGTGCATGCCGGTATATTCACGTTACCCGGTACTATCTCTGTGACACCCTCACCCTATCTACCAACTGCAAAATCTTTAACCCTTTGACTCCATCACCCTATCCACCAACTCAAAGGCTTTCCTCCCCATACCCAAAAGTCTAACTTGGCAATATTTCTGGGCTCTTCAGGTCAGCCTGTTCTTTAAAGTTTCCTGTGTAGTTGGCTTCTGGTCTTCCTTGCCTTTTGCTGTCTTCCATCTTTCCTTGAAAGACTTCTTTCATTAACCTTTTTACTCCCGTACCCCGTCCACCAGCATCCTGTATTGTCAACTATGCTAGCAAAACAAAAACATGACCCTTTGACTCCCTCACCCTATCCACCAGCTTCCTGCAGGAAGCTGGTGGATAAGTTGAGGGAATCAAGGGTCAAGTTTTTTGCAGTAGGTGGATAGGGTGCGGGAGTCAAAGGGTTAACTTTTTGCAGTTGGTGGATAGGGTGCGGGAGTCAAAGGGGTAAGTTTTTGCAGTTGGTGGATAGGGTGCGGGAGTCAAAGGGGTAAGTTTTTTGCAGTTGGTGGATAGGGTGAGGGAGTCAAAGGGTTAAGTTTTTGCAGTTGGTGGATAGGGTGCGGGAGTCAAAGGGTTAAGTTTTTGCAGTTGGTGGATAGGGTGCGGGAGTCAAAGGGTTATGGAATATCTCTTGTCTGCATGTCCAAAAAAGACCAATTTCTTCTTCATAATGAAATGGATCAGTTGTGTCTTTCTACTGCTCGCTACATTATGACAACAACTACGAACACTTTTTCATAGAGATCTACAAGTTGTAAACAGGAACAACTACAACATCCTTTTAAAAGAATAGCTACAACTACACCCTTTCAAAGAGTTACACATTGAAGACAGCAGCCGGGAAATTTCAGTCTTTTTCTCACTTTTCTTTTTGTATCTAGTGTTTGTTTGTTTGTAATCTTACGCTTGACAAAGGCCAGTGGCCCAAAAATTTGCGCCTGTCTTGTTTTGTTGTATAAATACGCTTTCATATTCTTCTTTCGTGTTTTTTTTCTGATTTGTTTAAAGAGTAAAGATTATTCTGTTATCCTAGGGTCTTAAGGGGGTGCAGTTTGTAAGGAACTCGACTCTTCTCGGCGCCAGCTTCATGAGGGTGGTGACATCTCCTCTCCCTTGCTGCTTTACCTTCCGCAACCTTGAACAGAATCGGGAGGGGGGGTGGGGCTGGAAGTCGTATGCAACAAGTTTTTCATGAGCCAGACTCGAACCTTTGGGCAGTGAGACTGGAAGAAGGAAGCTCTGTCTCTGTGTAAACCTGGCCTCACACAACAACATTCTTGTTGATTCGATGTCTTTAAAAAAAATTATGTCCCCTCTTGTCACTTGCTGTTTTACCTTTCCCAACCAGGAAACAGCATCAGGTTCTCGTTCCGAATTAGGTGGACTGCAGGAAGCTTGCTTATACACTACCCCCGAGAAGATGCTGGGGGCTCTTTCAGCATAAATAGTATCCCCACCTTCTGGAAATTCTGTGCTGGAAATTTCCTCTTTTCTGTCACTCTCTTCGTTTCTTTTTTCACCCTTTGCTTTCTGTCATTTCTTCCTATCATTTTCTACCTTGCTGGTCCATTCACCCGTATGTGTTCGTTAAAGTCTTACGTACTTTCTCTTAGGATCGATGATTGGGTACATGTATCAAGTGCATTTTTTGGCTCAAGGGAAATGAGATATAAGAAAGCAATTTTAGGTAATGTTGGCCCGTTTTTACATATGTTCTAGTGTCCTTATCTATCTATCTATTTGCGTATCTATCTGTCTATCTATCTATCAATCTACCTACCTACCTACCTATCTATCTATCTATGTATGTATCTATCTATCTATCTATTTGTGTATCTATCTATTTGTGTATCTATCTATCTATTTATCTATCTATCTATCTATCTATCTGTCTGTCTGTCTGTCTGTCTATCTATCTCTTCATCCAGGGTCAATTATATTGAAAAGACATTAAATTAAAGAAGGAACACACAAGCAAACACACATACACACTCACAACACGCGCGCTCGCACGCACGCACGCCCGCACGCCCTGTCTCTGTCTCTCTGTTCTGTCTCTGTCTCTCCTCTCTCATACACACACACACACACACACACACACACACACACACACACACACACACACACACACACACACACACACAACACACACACACACACACCACACACACACACACACACACACACACACACACACACACACACACACACACACACACACACACACACACACACACACACACACACACACACACACACACACACACACACACACACACACACACACACACACACACACCACACACACACACACACACACAAACGTTCTCACGCCATGAACCGAGTTCAAATCCATACATCAGGATTAGAAGAAAGTTGGTGTATAACTTGTACAGGTTACTACGTGTAGACTCCATCTTCTATTACACATCGTCTCTCTCTTTCATCATTTGTTTCCCCCAACCAGCGTGGTCGTTGAGGGAGCTGAGGGGACGCTGCAGCAGACAGCATCCTCCATCTCTGTCTCGGAGGCGCGACAATAAACAGATTATATACGACGACAAACTTTTTCAGGCCCTTCACCTCTGGTGGGGTGTGAGCCGTCAACAAGAGACCTTGACAGCTCTCTGTCCTGTGCTTTGGCCTCTATACTACCGCTAGCTGTCTTCAGTTAAGGCTCGTCCTTTAAATTGCTCTGAGGTCACTTCACAGGCGTTTCCTGACTTCCTCTTTTTCTCTTCACTTGCGTGTTCCATGTCAAGGCCTGTCTGGTGATACATGACACTGGTGTCATCATCATCACCATCATCATCATCATCATCATCTGTTCTTCATCATCAAGTGTTTATCGGCCTATCTCTAATCTCTCTTTCTTGTCAAAACTCCTCAATCCTTTCCAGTCAGCCTACCGTCAGTGCCATAGCACTGAAACTGCCCTACTACACATTCTCAACAATCTCCTCCTTGCAATTGATACTGGCAAAGTCTCTCTCCTCACACTCCTTGATCTGTCTGCAGCCTTCGATACCATTGACCATGGTATTCTCCTTTCTAGACTTCATCATACTTTTGGCATCTCCCACATTGCTCTCTCCTTTTTTCACTTCGTATTTATCAAACAGAAAACAAACTGTTCTCATCAATGGTACTTACTCTCAACCTGCATACCTGACCTGTGGTGTTCCACAAGGATCTGTCCTTGGCCCTGTTCTTTTCACTCTTTACACCTCCCCCCTGTCCACCATCATCAACTCCCACTCTATAAAACACCACTTCTATGCTGATGACACCCAACTTCAAGACAGTGACTCACCTGATAATATACAGCGCCTGTTGACTCGCACCACTGAGTGTTACTCGGACATTAAGAACTGGATGACACAAAATAGACTTCAGCTTAATGACGACAAGACAGAAGCTATCCTCATTGGCACCCGTCAGAAACTTTCTCAGCTGCCTCCTCTTTCTCTCCCATTATGTAACACATCAGTCCCAATTTCTGATTCAGCTAAAAACCTTGGTGTCTGCATTGACTCTACCCTCTCCATGAACAAATTTGTTTCTCAAACTGCCAGATCTTGCTACTATCATCTCCATCGTATAAGGCTGATCAGGAAGTATCTCTCTGTCGAAACAACTGCAAAACTCGTTCTCTCCTTCATAATGTCTCGCATTGACTATTGCAATTCACTCCTGTCTGGTCTTCCTGCCTCCATCATTCACATCCTACAGCGCATTCAAAACAATGCTGTACGCCTTGTACTCAAAAAGAAAAAAGCTGACCACATATCTCCTCTCCTGGCACAACTTCACTGGCTCCCTGTATCAAAGCGCATACAGTACAAACTAGACACCATGTGCTACAAAAGCCTCAATAACGCAGCCCCCGATTACCTGTCAAGCCTACTTGAGATCTATCTTCCCTCACGTACCCTCCGCTCTGCCTCCGATCCTCTGACTTTTCGCTTTCCACGCACTAAGCTCAATACCTATGGTCCACGAGCCTTCTCTGTTTCTGGTCCACTCTCCTGGAACAAACTTCCTCTCTCAGTCCGTCAGCAACCTACTTTTGTCTCCTTCAAGTCCGCTCTCAAAACTCACCTTTTCTCCTCCGCATAAAATCCTAACCTCACTCAACCCCCCCCCCCCCTCTCTGCAGCATGTCTCCTCTCGGAGGGGAATCACATGGTCATAATATATAGGCCTAATTGTATATGCCATGCTGTCTATAATTTTCCATTGCTTTTATTCTTGCT
>JAPXFY010000027.1:11873967-11883967 GCA_030674185.1 Monoplex corrugatus | reverse complement strand
TCCACCTTGTGAAAAAAGGGTGGAGATTTTTCCCATCTTCCAGGTCAACACTGTGGAGTCTGCCAGTGTCTACCCCTTTCGTGTAAATACGAATGCATCATCATCATCATGTGCCCCGCCGCATACCGTTGGCGATCATGGCCCTCCATATGTATCTATCCCTTGTTGCTGTAAGCACACCTTCCAACCTCTCTGTCCTCAGCCACCCTGCAATCCGTCCAATATTTTCTCCCTGGGTCTACCTGGATCTCTCTTTCCCTCCAGCTTTCTTGTTGTGACCCCTTTCCTCATAAAATGGCCTTTAAATGTTGCCCGTCTTTTCCTAATCTTCCTTATGAATTAACTTCTTGTGTCTGCCTCCATCAAGACTGTCTCGTTTGTTTTCTTTGCTGTCCGTGGAACTCTCAACATTCTTCTTAGAAACCACATCTCGGCTGCCTCAATCTTGTTCTGGCTTTGCTTGTTGACTGTCCACGCCTCACAACCGTAAAACATTATCGGTTCTACATTACATTCAAGAACTCTACCTGGAAGAGCCTTTGCCTTATCCTCCCTGCCTGACGTTCTCTCCCCTTGTCTCCCCTTGAATTTCCCTCTCACTTGTCCCCCCTCCTACTCCATTGCTTCTCCCAGACTTCCTTCCGCCAATTTCCCTCCAAGTTCCCTCTTTTTGTTTTTCCTTTTGATCGCCACACCCTTTGTCCCCATTCCCAGAGTTTTGACTTTTGTTCCCCACCCAAATGTCCCTTCATTTGTTTCACCCTAGAATTTCCTCCCTTTGTTTACCCCCGCCCAGAGTTCTCTCCTTCTGTTCCCCCACCCATAGTTCCCTTTCTCTTGCCCCCCCCCTCCACCTGGAGTTCCTTCCCTCTGTTCCCCACCCATCTGGAGTTCCCTCTCTCTGTTCTCCCCCAATCCTGAGTTCCTTCCCTCTCTTCTACCCCCACCCACAGTTCCCTCCCTCCAGTCTCCCCCCACCCTGAGTTCCCTCTCTCTGTTCACCCCACCAAGAGTTCCCTCCGTCTGTTTCCCCCACCAGGAGTTCCCTTCCACTGTTCCCCCTATCCAGAGTTCCTCCATCTGTTCTCCACACACATACCCATCCGGAGTTCCCTCCCTCTGTTTCCCACCCGCCCGGAGTTTCCTTCGACTGTTTCCCCCATCCAGAATTCCCTTCCTCTGTTCTTCACACCCCCCACGCCCCATCTGGAGTTCCTGCCCTCTGTGCTTCATGCCCCCATCCATAGTTCCCTCCCTCTGTTCTCTACCACCCCCATCTGGAGTTCCCTCCCTGTGATCTTCACCCCCCCATCCAGAGTTCCCTCCCTCTGTTCTCCACCCCCCCCCCATCTGGAGTTCCCTCCCTCTCTTCTTCACCCCCCCCCCTCCCATCCAGAGTTCCCTCTCTCTGTTCTCCCCGATCCGATTGGATGCAATTTCCTCCATTCCTTTGTTTTTCTCCCTCTGGATTTCCCTCCCTCTGTTCTTCCCCCCTCAGGAGTTCCATCCCTCTGTTCTACAGCCCTTGGAGTTCCCTCCCTCTCTTCCCCCCTCCGGAGTTCCCTCATGTTTTCCCCCACCCTTCCAGTGTTCCCTCCTGTTCTCCACCCCCCTCCAGAGTTCGCTCCCTCTGTTCATCCCAACTTGAGTTCCTCCCTCTGCTCTCCCCTCTCCAGAGTTCGCTCCTTCGTTTCTCCACCCCGAGTTCCCTCCCTCTGTTCTCTCCCCATGTGGAGCTCCCTCTCTCTGGAGACCCTCCCTCTGTTTCCCCCTCTTCACGAGTTCCCTCGCTCTGTTCCCTCCTTAGGACATTCCTCCCTCTGGTCCTCCTACCATCCTGAGTTCACTCCCTCTTTTCACCCCACCCCGAGTTCTCTCCCTCTGTTCCCCCCCCCCCTCCAGAGTTCCCTCCCTCCATTTCTCCCCAGCCTACCCGGATTTACCTCCGCTTTCCCCACCCCATCCATTCTCGTTTTCGTTGTTCTCGTTGTTGTTATTCTCGTTGTTATTCTCGTTGTTATTCTCGTTGTTCTCACTGTTGTTCTCGTTGCTGTTGTTCTCGTTGCTGTTCTCGTTTTGTTCTAGTTGTTTTTGTTGTTTTTAATATTTTTCTCGTTCTCGTTATTGTTGTTCTCGTTATTCTCGTTTTTGTTCTCGTTTTTGTTCTCGTTGTTCTCGTTTTTGTTCTCGTTTTTTGTTCCTGTTGTGGTTCTCATTGCTTTTGTTCTTGTTGTTTTGTTTTCATTGTTCTTGTTCTCGTTGTTCTTGTTTTATTCTTGTTGTTGTTGTTATTCTCGTTGTTGGTGTTCTTGTTGGTTTTCTTTTAGTTCTCGTTGGTTTTCTCGTTCTTGTTTTTTTTTTTTTTTTTGTTCTCGTTGTTGTTCTCGTTCTCATTGTTGTTCTCGTTGTTGTTGTTTTCGTTGTTCTCGTTGTTGTTGTCGTCGTTGTTCTCGTTTTTCTTGTTGTCGTTCTGGTTGTTCTTCTGGTTGTTGTACTTCTTGTTCTTGTTGTCGTCGTTCTTCTCGTTGCTGTCGTTGTTGTTCTTCTTGTCGTCGTTCTTCTTCTCGTTGTCGTAATTGTCGTTTTTCTCGTTGTAGTTGTTGTTGTTGATCTCGTTGTCATTGTTCTTCTCGTTGTCGTCGCTGTTCATCGCGTTGTCGTCGTTCTTCTCGTTGTGGTTGTCCTCGTTGTCGTCGTTGTTCTCGTTATCATCTTTGTTGTTCTTCTCGTTGTTTTTGTTCTCGTTTGTCGATATTCTTCTCTCTGTTGTTTTCGTTGTTGTTCTCCTATGTTGTTCTCGTTGTTGTTCTCGATGTTGTTGCAGTCGTCGTTGTCATGTTGTCGTTGTTGTTCTCGTCGTTCTCGTTGCTGTCCTCGTTGTTGGTGTCCTCGTCGTTATCGTTATATTCTCGTTGTTGTTCTTCTCGTTCTTCTCGTTGTCGTCGTTGTTCTCGTTGTCGTCGTTGTTTCTCTCTTCTCGGTGTTGTTGTTCTCGTTGCTGTTCTCCTTGCTGTTGCTGTTCTCCTTGCTGTTGTTGTTCTCGTTGTTGTTGATGTTCCTCTCGTTGTTGTCGTTCTTCTCGTTATCGTCCATGTTCTTGTTGTTCTTCTCTTCTCATTCTCGTCGTTGTTCTTCTCGCTGTCGTCTTTGTTCTTCTCGTTGTCGTCGTCGTTGTTCTCGTTGTTGGTTTTCTCGTAGTTCTCGTTGTTGGTTTTCTCGTTGTTGTTGCTGTTTCCTGTTGTTCTCGTTATTGTTTTTCTTGTTCTTGTTCTCGTTGTTGGTTTCGTTGTTCTCGTTGTTGGTTTCGGTTCTCGTTGTTGTTGTTCTCGTTGTTATTCTCGTTGTCGTCGTTGTTCTTCTCGTTATTGTACTTGCTTTTGTTCTCGTTGTCGTCGTTCTCGTTGTCGTTGTTGTTTTGTCGTCGTTCTTCTCGTTGTCTTTGTTGTTGTTCTCGTTGTCGTTCTCGTTGCTGTTGTTCTCGTTGTTGTTCTCGTTGTTCTCGCTGTTATTGTTCTCGTTCTTTTCGTTGTCATTCTCGTTGTCGTCGTTGCTCTTCTCGTTGTAATTGTCGTCGTTGTTGTTCTCGTTGTAGTTGTCGGTGTTGTTCTCGTTGTCATTGTTCTTCTCGTTGTCGTCGTTGTTCTCGTTGTTCTCGGTTGCTGTTGCTGATCTTGCTTTGTTGTTCTCGTTGTTCTTCTCGTTGTTGTTGATGTTCCTCTCGTTGTTGTCGTTCTTCTCGTTATCGTCGTTCTTGTTGTCGTTGTTTTTCTCATTGTCGTCCTTGTTCTTTTCGTGTCGTTGTCGTCGTTTGTTCTTCTCGTTGTTGGTGTTCTCGTTCTTGGTGTTCTCGTAGTTCTCGTTGTTGGTTTTCTCTTTGTTGTTGTTGTTGTTGTCGTTATTGTTGTTCTCGTTATTGTTCTCATTGTTGTTCTTGTTGTTCTCGTTGTTCTCGTTGTTGTTCTCGTGTTGTTTCGCTGTTCTCGTTTTCGTTGTTGTTCTCGTTGTTGTCTTTGTTCTCGTTGTCGTCGTCGTTCTTCTCGTTTCGTGTGTTCTCGTTGTCGATGTCGTCGTTGTTCTTGTTGTACTGTTATTGTTCTCGTTGTCGTCGTTCTCGTTGTCGTCGTTGTTCTCGTTGCTGTTGTTCTCGTTCTCATCGTTATTGTTCTCGTTGTTCTCGTTGTCGTCTTCTCGTTGTACTTGTTCTTCTCGTTGTACTTGTTCTTTTTGTCGTTTTCGTTATCGTCGTTTCTTCTCGTTGTCGTTCTTCTTTTCGTTGTCGTCGTTGTTCTTCTCTTTGTCGTAATTGTCGTTGTTCTCGTTGTAGTTGTCGGTGTTGTTCTCGTTGTCGTTGTTCTTCTCGTTGTCGTTGTTCTTCTCGTTGTTGTTGTTCTTCTCGTTGTTGTCGTTCTTCTCGTTGTTGGTGTTCTCGTTGTTGGTTTTCTCGTAGTTCTTGTTGGTTTTCTCGTTGTTGTTGTTTGTTGTTCTCATTGTTGTTCTTGTTGTTGTTCTCGTTGTTCTCGCTGTTGTTCTCGTTGTTGATTTCGTTCTCACTGTTGTCGTCGTTCTCGTTGTTCTCGTTGTCGTTGTTCTCGTTGTTGTACTTGTTATTGTTCTCGTTGTCGTTGTTCTCGTTGTCCTCGTTGTTCTTCTCGTTGTTGTCTTTGTTGTTGTTCTCGTTGTCGTCGTTGTTCTCGTTGCTGTTTCTCGTTGTTGTTCTCGTTGTTATTGTTCTCGTTGTTGTTGTTCTCGTTGTCGTTGTTCTTCTCGTTGTCGTTGTTCTCGTTGTCTTCGTTGTTCTCGTTGTTGTACTTGTTCTCGCTGTTGTTCTTGTCGTCGTTGTTCTCGTTATCGTCGTTCTCGTTATTGTCGTTCTTTTCGTTGTCGTCGTTGTTCTTCTCGTTGTAATTGTCATCGTTGTTCTTCTCGTTGTAGTTGTCGGTGTTCTCGTTGTCGTCGTTCTTCTCGTTGTTGTTCTCGTTGCTGTTCTCGTTGCTGTTGATCTTGCTTTGTTGTTCTCGTTGTTCTCGTTGTTCTTCTCGTTATCGTCGTTGTTCTTGTCGTCGTTGTTCTTCTTCTCGTTGTTTTTCTCGTTGTCCTTGTTCTTTTCGTTGTCGTCGTCGTTGTTCTCGTTGTTGGTGTTCTCGCTGTTGGTTTTCTCGTAGTTCTCGTTGTCGGTTTCTCGTTGTTATTGTTGTTCTTGTTCTTGTTGTTCTCGTTATTGTTGTTCTCGCTGTTGTTCTCGTTGTTTTGGTTGTTGTTCTCGTTGTCGTCGTTGTTCTCGTTGTCGTCGTTGTTCTCGTTGTCGTCGTTGTTCTCGTTGTCGTTCTCGTCGTCGTTCTTCTCGTTGTTGTACTTGTTATTGTTCTCGTTGTCGTTGTTCTCGTTGTCGTCGTTCTCGTTGTCGTTCTTCTCGTTGTCGTTGTTGTTCTCGTTGTCTTTGTTGTTGTCGTTGTTGTCTTTGTTGTTGTTCTCGTTGTCGTTGTTTTCGTTGCTGTTGTTCTCGTTCTCGTTATTGTTCTCGTTGTTGTTGTCATCGCTGTTGGTGTTCTCGTTGTCGTTGTTGTTGTTCTCCTTATCGTTGTTCTCGTCGTCGTTCTTCTTTGTCGTCGTTCTCGTTGTCGTCGTTGTTCTTCTCGTTGTTGTACTTCTTGTTCTCGTTGTCGTTCTTATTGTCGTCGTCGTTCTCGTTGTCGTTCTCGTTGTGTTCTTTCTTGTTTTCGTTGTCGTCGTCGTTGTTCTTCTCGTTGTAATTGTCGTCGTTGTTCTTCTCGTTGTAGTTGTCGGTGTTGTTCTCGTTGTTGTTCTCGTTGTTGTTCTTCTCGTTGTCGTCCTTATTGCTCTTCTCGTTGTAGTTCTCGTTGTCGTTATTCTTCTCGTTGTTCTCGTTGTTGTTGTTCTCGTTGTTGTTCTCGTTGTTGTTCTCGTTGATGTTGTTCTCGTCGTTGTTCTCATTGTTGTTGTTCTCGTCGTTGTTCTCGTCATTGTTGTTGTTCTCGTCGTCGTTGTTCTCGTCGTTGTTCTCGTTGTTGAGATCTCGTTGTTCTCGTCGTTGCTGTTCTCGTTGTTGTCCTCGTTGTTGGTGTCATTGTTGGTGTCCTCATTCTCGTTATTATTCTCGTTGATGTTCTTCTCGTTGTCGTTGTTCTCGTTGTCGTTCTTCTCGTTGTCGTTCTTTTCGTTCTCGTCGTTGTTCTCGTTCTTGTCGTTGTTCTCGTTGCTGTTCTCCTTGCTGTTGTTCTTGTAGTTGTTCTCGTAGTTCTTGTTCTCGTTGTTGTTCTCGTTGTTGTTCTCGTTGTTTTGTTGTTCTCGTTCTTATTGTTCTCGTTATCATTGTTCTCGTTTTATCGTTGTTCTCGTTCTTGTTCTCGTTGTTGGTGTTCTCGTTGTTGGTGTTGTCGTTCTCGTTGTTTTGTTGTTCTCGTTATTGGTGTTCTCATTGTTGGTGTTCTCGTTGTTCTCGTTACTGGTGTTCTCAGCGCTTAGATTTGATTTTATCAAGATTTTGCGCTATATAAATATTGTAATTATTATTAAAAAATATTGTAATTATAAAATATTGTAATTATTCTCGTTATTGTTATTCTCGTTGTTGTTCTCGTTGTTGTTCTCGTTGTTGTTGTTCTCGTTGTCGTTCTCGTTGTCGTCGTTGTTCTCGTTGTTGTTCTTGTCGTCGTTGTTGTTCTCGTCGTCGTTGTTCTTCTCGTTATTGTTGCTGTTCTCGTTATTGTTCTTGATCGTACATTCCTCTTTTTGTTTTCTTATTCTATTTTGTTGGTAGTTTTATTAATCATGGTCTACTTGTCTGTTTTCGCGTTTGATTTTGTCGCCTAGTTTATGCTCGTTCTGCCTTTGGCCTCAACGCTTTATTTTGCTTTTGTTTTTGTTTTCCTTTTCTAGCTTCTTTGATCCTCCTCTTATTGGTATAATTGTTCTTGGTGTACTTCTTATTCTCGATTTTTTCCCTTTTACTCTTCTTCTTCATGCTGTTCTTGTTCTTGGCGTTTTGCTGGTGGGTGTTTTTGTCGTTGTTATCATTGATGTCCTTTTTCTGTTTTTGTTCTGCTTCTCATCGTTTCTACTCTTGCTGTTCTCCTGGTTTGCTTGTTGCCACTGTTTCCATTTGTTCCTGTTCTGGCTGTTGTTTTCAACTGCGTAATGATAACAATCATGGATTTTCTTTATACTGCGTATTGGTCGGCTTTTCTTCTTGTTTTGTGCGTTTCTCTACTTGTTTGTGTGTTTTTGTTTTAATTTTGGTTTTGGGTCGTTTTCTTTTATAGTGCAAGCTTTGCGATTGTTCCTTTTCTTCTTGCTCAGTTTTACGTCGTATCTGTTGTTGGTG
Source organism: Monoplex corrugatus (assembly GCA_030674185.1). Lineage (NCBI taxonomy): Eukaryota > Metazoa > Mollusca > Gastropoda > Littorinimorpha > Ranellidae > Monoplex > Monoplex corrugatus. The sequence continues at coordinate 11,876,625 of JAPXFY010000027.1, read as the reverse complement.
TTCTCGTGTTTTTGTTGTTATTTTTCCCTCTTCTTCTTCTTTTATTTTTCTTGTTGTCCTTGTTCTTGCCATTCTTGTTCTTGTTCCCTTGTGTCTTTTTCATTTCCTCTCCTTCATCCTTTTGTTCCTTCTTATTTTACATATTTTTCGTATGTTGTGTTTTTCTTGTTTTCTTGTTTTCATATTTGGTTTCTCCTTTGTTTTTGTTTTTTTCTGGTTTCTTTAACATGTATATATGGACTGCTGCTTTTTACGATGCAGAGCGTACGCTACTATCCTGGCGTGGTGTGAGGTCATTACGGGCAAACTGCAACAATGTGAGACCAAAATTGTATGTGCAAAGACTTACACAAAATACGTAAATAGACAGAAAAATTAAAAAGTCCTAATGATTTAACGTACATGGATACTGACATACAAGGTAGACAGTGGATGCATGCTTGGACATGTCGATAGACAGGAGCGGACAGATGGATGGAAGAACAAGATTCCACGACAAAAGAACTGCCTCTGGCAAAATTGTGTAGAGAACTCGCTCTCATAGGAAAACAAAAACACATGCACACACAGGAAAAACAAACAATTAAAACAGACAATTAGTCATACGCATTTAACATACAAACAAGCCTCTGAACGGATGCACAGTCGCACGAATCTGGAACAGATTCAAAAGGAAATAGCAGATAAAGTGTTCTGGAAACTTAAGCATTTCAGGTCACTGCATTCAAATTTGGGATTGTTTCCGTTCATGTTTAAAAATTAACTCCTCTTGGTTTAAAGGATGTACCATTTTGCGCTGTATAACTAACATTTCACAACAGGAAAAAATCTCGGACAATTGTCTGGTCGCTTTGACTGAACAAACTATATACTGGCTTGGTTTGGATTGTATTGGGTTCATTGTTTTTCGACGTAACGCAGTTTTACCACGTGAAATGGGGGTTGACCTTCATGGAGAAAGCACATCGCCATCGGACGGCGCCACCTCCCTTTGTTATATATATATATGCATGTATATTTGTTTACCTAAGGGTGTTTTCTTTTGCCAAGGAAAACTTTGCTGCCGCAGATGTTCAACATGCCCAAAATAATTGCTGCTTACAGCATCTCCGTTCATTACAATCATTATTACTGTTTAAAGCCCAGCTGCCTGCGCAGAGCTACATCAGGGCTACAACCATAGCAAAATGTACACATCTCGATGACCCTGACAAAAAAATGGAAAGGAAATTAAGTACAGATAATGCATTCGCATACTTATCTAAAGATCTGCTCCCGGTATTGATCATTCCCTTGAATTTATCTCCATGAGTTTTAAAAACAAAACCTGAACACAAACAAAGATCACTAACGACACTAAAACATAAAAACATGGCCTAAATTACCGAAACTTGCCTCTGCCTATCGTGTTTCCTTAGAGCCAAAAATGTTAATACCTGTACCAACAACCAATATCAATAGAAGCATGAAAGACTGCACAGAACACAAACAGATCAATAGACCAGCACAGCAGAAAATAAGAAGAAATGATAGAAAGATAAGGAACAAGGAAGAAACACAGAGAATGAGAGCAAGGAGGAAATTTCTAACATTGAATTTTCCAAATGTGGGGATACCATCTGTACTAAAGATCCTCCAGCATCCACACACGCACCCCACGACCCTTTTCGAGTACAGCCTTTCGGTTTGGTATGTCATCTGAAAGACTAGCACTCGACCACGCTCAAGGTGTAGTGGAGGGAGGAGAAAAATCACCGTCCGATGGGAATATAACTTGGATTTCTAGGTGCGCACTCTTTCCGCTAGGCCATACTTTTTTTTCAATATAGATTTTTGGGTTGTGGCTTTCGAAGCGTTTGTCGCATGAAACCAGAAGAATCAACACAGCGTTTGAAAATGTGATGGTCAAGTTCACAACAGATGACCATCTCCGTAATCATCGGTAGTATGACTTGTCAATATCACCGCCTGTTAGGCAAGAGGACTGGAGTTCAAATCTCCGCCGAGATTTCTTAAGTTAGGTAGAAACCTCAAGATCTCGCCTATGTGAAGGGTTTAGTAGTGGTAGGCCTCTGTCAGTCGACGTCGACTATGGATGATGCACCCTAGTGTCGTGTCGATTCGAGTTGACGCCTCTGGAGCAGCATCCGCTGTGGCTGTTAAGGCCGATGCGGGAACGGCAGTCTCTGCGACATTGGATGCATGTATGGATGCTGGCCATGGGATTGCCTTCACTAGAGCTTGCTTTCCACCTGGCTCTCACCTCAGCTAAGGTCTGGATCTTTTCCCCCACCCGGAGTTGTTTCTGGAGCACACTGTGCTATCTATTGCGATTGGCTGTTGTGTCTTCCCAGCTCTCTGTGTTGATTAATTTCATATCGCGCTAGCAGACGACTTTTGGGGGCGGCCAATAGATCTCTTGTCGGAGGCTAGTTCACCGTAAAGGTTATCCTTTGGAATACGGCCATCCTTCCGCCGCACATGGCCAAGCCAGAGCAGCATGCGTTGTCTGAACAGTGTGTGCATGATGGGGAGACCAGCGCATGCTAGGACCTGGGCGTTTGGTAATTTGTCGCTCCACACATACATAGACAGCAATTTAACGCACGCGCGCTTTTAAGAACAGACACACGCACACACACACACACAATCACTCAC
>JAPXFY010000027.1:11861467-11863967 GCA_030674185.1 Monoplex corrugatus | reverse complement strand
CTGTCTGTCGGTCTATCTATCTGTCTGTATGTCGATCGGTCTGTCTGTCTGTTTGTCTGTTTATCTATCTATCTATTTATCTATCTATTCATATGTTTATTTATTTATTCCTTCATTCATACATTTGTTGTCTTTCGTACTGGGATAGATGATATCTGATGGGTTCATTGATGAGTCAGTCGGATTGACGGTCAAAACGAACAAAAAGATAGAAAGACAGCTAGACAGATCTACAGATAAACAGACAGATACATGGATTGATTGGTAAAGAAACAGGTAGACAGACAGACAGACGGACACATAGACAGATAGATTGATATATAGATATTGAAACGTACATACACACATACATACATATAGACATACATACATACATACACACACACATGCATACATGCATACATACATACATACATACATACGTGCATATGTACGTACGTACATACATACATACGTACATACATACATACATACATACGTACGTACTTACGTACATACATACATACATACATACATGCATAATTATATACATACATACATACATACATACATGGATAGATACATAGACAGAAAGAAAGACAGACAGAAGATAGATAGATAGATAGATAGATAGATAGATAGATCGATAGATAGACAGATAGATAGATCGATAGATAGATAGATAGATAGATAGATAGGTAGATAGATATATAGATAGGTAGATAGATAGATAGATAGATAGATAGATAGATAGGTAGATAGATAGATAGATCGATAGATATATAGATCGATAGACAGATAGATCGATAGATAGATAGATAGATAGATAGATAGTTAGATAGATAGATAGACAGAGAGATAGATAGATAGATAGACAGATAGATGTCCATTGAATGTATCTCTGGGTGATAGCTTATCAGATGCAAAATGAATAAGTACACACAAGAAAGAAATAGTACTTTCAGGTTCAGGGACTTAGCTGGCCCAGAAAAGATTAAAACCCAGATCTTAGATTGGAATCCTTAACATGTTCACGTTTCTATCACTACAGCAATATTTGTATTTATGCTTTTACATCCAAGAAAACAATTTGAGAGGATGTTGTTGTTGTTACTGTTGTTGTTGTTGTTGTTGTTGTTGTTGTTGTTGTTGTTGTTGTTGTTGTTGTTGTTTGAGGGTGGAGGGTTATTTTTGTGTTTTTATTTTCTAGGATGTGGGAGTTTTCTCTTCTTTCATTTTTCAGTTTTTATGGGTCTTTTGTGTTACAAAACACGTGTTGGCTTATACTTGTCATTTTCTATAAACTTGGAATTGTATTTTATTTCTTGTTCTTCCCGAATAAAACCTTTTTCATAAAGGTTCATCGCCGCTTTTTTAAAGGATGCCATATTTTCTGTCTTGACTTCTAAACAGACTCATAAATTGGTCCAGAGCATCACTCAGCCTCCATGTAAGAAAGGGCTTAATTAAAAAACAACAACGACATTAATTTAAAAAAGAAAACAACGACAGAGAAGAAATGTGGATTAACCATTACCATCTTTATATGTCTGCTTTGACTGCACTTGTCATAAACGCCTTGAAATTAAAACAGATTGGTTTAAAACATCTCTCCGTATTCATTTCCGAAAAGAAATATAAAAGATAATAAATGTGGATTAACCGTCATCATTTTTGTACCTCTGAGGTGATTAAAAATATAAAAGATAATAAATTTGGATTAACCATCATCATTTTTGTACCTCTGAGGTGATTAACTGCCCCTGTCACGACACGTTAGACATCCGTCTTTCAGAGAGTATTGTTTATTCCCAGACCTTGCCATGTCATCAGCTGGGTTAGGGAAATTACACAAATTGTTTAAATTTATTTCAAGAAGAGGAGGGGGGGTAAATAAATAGAAACACGAGCAGAGAATGTGACAAGGAAGAAAAGGAAAGAGAAAAGGAAATGGATTGTACATTTATGACACCGACTTAGGCAGACTGAGAAAATGCGGATACAAATTCCGTTCAGTATGGGCCAAGGCCCCCTCTCGAAGAAGGTAATCTATGTGGCAGACAGACAAACAGACAGACAGAGATGGAGAGACAGACAGACAGATAGACAGGCAGACAGACCAGAGAGACGGACAGACAGACCGACAGGAAGACAGACAGAGAGACATCCAGATTCAGAGAGGTTGTTTTTTTTCATGAAAACCGTTGCCTCCCAGAGGAGGAAACATGAAAACTAAACAATATATTATATTATACGTATATACATATATATATATATATATATATAGAGAGAGAGAGAGAGAGAGAGAGACAGACAGACAGACAGACAGATAGATAGATAGATAGAGATAGATAGATATATAGATAGATAGATAGATGTATATATATGTATATATGTATATATATTTATATATACATATATGTATACATATATTGTATAATGTATATCTATATATACATATATATTTATATATATATATACATATATATGTATATATATATATATATATATGTGTGTGTGT
>JAPXFY010000027.1:11853967-11856467 GCA_030674185.1 Monoplex corrugatus | reverse complement strand
GTTAGCTAGCTGGTTAGCTGGCTGGCTGACTGGCTGGCTGGCTGGCTGTCTGCCTGCCTGTCTAGCTGGCTGGCTGCCTGGCTGTCTGTCTGGCTGGCTGTGTGTATGTGTCTCTATGTGGCTTTGTCCATCTGTCTGTCTGTTTCTGTCTGTTTCTGTCTGTTTCTGTCTGCCTGTTTCTACATATGTTTGTCTGTAAGTATGCTTGTCTGTCTGTCTGTCTGTTACGTATGACTGTCTATCTCTGTCTTTTCTGTTTGTCTGTGTGTATGTGTGTACGTGTGTACGTGTGTACGAATGTATGCATGCAGGCGTGTATGTATGTATGTATGTATGTATGTAGTATGTATGTATGTATGTATGTATGTATGTATGTATGTATGCATGCATGTATGTATGTATGTATGTATGCATGTATGTATGTATGTATGCATGCATGTATGTATGTATGTATGTATGTATGTATTATGTATGTATGTACTTATGTATGTATGTACGTATGCACATATGTATGTATGTATGTGTGTGTATGTACGTATGTACGTACGTACGTAGGTATGTATGTATGTATGTATGTATGTGTTCTGTATGTCTGTATGGCTGTATGTCTGTATGTATGTCTGTATGAATGTATGTATGTATGCATGTATGTATGTATGTATGTATGTATGTATGTATGTATGTATGCATGTATGAATGTATGTACTTATGTATATATGTATGTATGTATGTGTATGTATGTATGTATGTATGTTGTCTGTCTGTCTGTATGTATGTATGTATGTTGTGTATGTATGTATGTATCTATGTGTGTGTATGTGTGTATGCATGTATGTATGTATGTGTGTATGCATGCATGTATGTATGTATGTATGTACTGCATGTATGTATTTCTGTGTGTATGTATATCTGCATGTCTATCTGTCTGTCTGTCTGTCTGTCTGTCTGTCTGTATGTATGTATGTATGTGTGTGTGTATGCATGTATGTATGTATGTATGTATGTATGTATGTATGCATGCAAGCATGTATGTATGTATGTATGTGTATGTATGCATGCATGTATGTATGTATGTATGTATGTATGTATGTATGTACTGCATGTATGTATTTCTGTAGGTCTGCATGTCTATATGTCTGTCTGTCTGTCTGTCAGTATGTATGTATGTATGTATGTATGTATGTATGTATGTATGTATGTATGTATGTATGTGTGTGTGTGTATGTATGTATGCATGTATGTATGTATGTATGTATGTATATGTGTATGCATGTATGTCCGTATGTATGTATGTATGTATGTATGCATGTCTCAGTGTTTGAATGCCTATATGTCGGCGTGTCTGTTTTCTTGTCTGCTTATCTATATTTCTGTAGCGTATGCATGCTTAGGAAAAGACAGGCAACATTTGTAGACCATTTTATGAGCAGGGGAGAATTGGAGCACCTGGTCACTATGGGAAAGCTGGAGGGGAAGAGAGCACCAGGTAGAGACAGGGAGAAGATACTAGACGGACTTGCAGAGTGGCTGATGACAAAGAGGGTGGAAGATATACTTGAGGCAACAAGAGATAGAGACAGATGGAAGTCCATGATCGCCAACGCCATGCAGCAAAGCACCTGATGATGATGATGATGATGATGATGATGATGATGATGATGATGATGATGATGATGATGGTGATGATGATGATGATGATGATGATGATGATGCATGTTTATGGATATTTCCAAACTGTTTCAGAATGGACCATGACATTGTGGGATTTGTCGGCCCAAACAGCTTCTACCCAACGTTAAGCGTGCTATGGCTCGTCGGGAAGACCAGCTCATCCACTTCACGGATGCGTCATTGAGGGTTTTGCTCTAATTTGGTGGCCAACAACGCAGGTGTCTGTATCTCTCGGGCCTGGTCGACCCCAGGATATACTATGATAGTAAGCGTAGAGTACACCCCTGTCACGCAGTCTCGATCCGATATGGAACTCCACTGGAATCATAACTATCGTTTCCATTATCATCGTCAAAGCATCGTGAACACCTGTCTCAGATTATGTAGATAGCCCTTCATGCTTTGCTCTCATGGTGTCTACGGTTTCGGTGTGTTTTGAGGTGTGTTGGGGAGATGAAATAAGCAACGTGACTCGTGAGCGGTGGAGATGGAATGAGCAACGTGACAACACATGAGCGAAGGAGATGAAATAAGCAACGTGACTCGTGAGCGGTGGAAATGAAATAAGCAACGTGACAACACATGAGCGAAGGAGATGAAATAAGCAACGTGACACATGAGCGGTGGAGATGGAATGAGCAACGTGACAACACATGAGCGGTGGAGATGAAAATTAATAAGCAACGTGACACATGAGCAGTGGAGATGAAATAAGCAACGTGACACATGAGCAGTGGAGATGAAATAAGCAACGTGACACATGAGCAGTGGAGATGAAATAAGCAACGTGACACATGAGCAGTGGAGATGAAATAAGCAACGTGACACA
>JAPXFY010000027.1:11843967-11846467 GCA_030674185.1 Monoplex corrugatus | reverse complement strand
TTGAGCAGAATTCAAATAACAGTAAAGTTGAGCAGAATTCAACTAACAATAAAGTTGAGCAGAATTCAAATAACAATAAAGTTGAGCAGAATTCAACTAACAATAAATTTGAGCAGAATTCAAATAACAATAAAGTTGAGCAGAATTCAAATAACAATAAAATTGAGCAGAATTCAAATAACAATAAAGTTGAGCAGAATTCAAATAAACATTGTAAAGTTCAGCTTAATTTATATAACAGTAATGTTCAGCAGAATTTAGATAACAGTAAAAGTTGAGCGAACTACGGTGATGAATATTAAACTTTTCAAAACTTCTAAACACTTTATCAGAGTTTGGATTTAGTTCATAAAGGATTCGTCGCATTCGGACAAGTCCATGTGCGCTCCACCCAAGCCTACCAGCAATTGTCTGGCAGGCTCCCTGAGCCAGCGTAAAACCTTATGCGCTTGCCAGGTCTTATAAACGTGAAGGGAGGGATGGAGGGAGAAGGAAACTATGAAACACAAAGCTGACACCACCTGAATGATAGAAACCTTAACCCTTTGACTCCTGCGCCCTGTCCACCAACTGCAAAAAAAATTAACCCTTTGACTCCCTCACCCTATATACCAGCTTCCTGCAAGCTGGTGAATAGAGTGAGGGAGTCGAAGGATTAGGGAGAAGGAAACTATGAAACACAAGCTGACACCACCAGAATAATAGAAACTTAACCCTTTGACTCCCGCACCCTTCCCACCAGCATCCTGCAATGTCGACCATGCTCACAAAACAGAAACTTAACCCTGTGACTCCCTCACCCTATCCACCAGCTTCCTGCAGGAAGCTGGTGGATAGGGTGAGGGAGTCATAGGGTTAAGTTTTTGTAGTTGGTGGATAGGGTGCAGGAGTGAAAGGGTTAAGGCAGACAGCTAACAGAGCAGTTTTTGAAACGTTGTAGGCTGGGGATGAATTAGAGATACCAGACCTTGTGTCAGCGGACCTATGAAAAGAAACCAACCAATTCGCAAGTAACACTAGATCCCACTGGACCTATCTTGAGGCTCGTCCTTCCTGCTCTACACGTGTATAGTTTCAGTTTCAGTTTCAATTTCTCAAGATGACGTCTCCGCGCTCTGAATGAATTCCCTGTGCACTCACGTCACTGGTGCTACGTGATGGAGAAGATCCAGAATGACCACGGCACAATCCTTAAGCCTGCACATAAATCCTTGAGCTGACCAGGTCCTGACGTCCTACCTAGCTAGTTCCATAACCCTGAGGTCATAGGGGAGTGAGGTGGCAGAAACTTCAACTTTTCCCAGGGCCAGCACCACGAGGGCGGCGCCCATCCCCTCTCCCTCGCTTCAAATTTATATTTATATTCACTTCTTTTTTTTAACCAAGACTTCAGAAAGGCGAAAAGGCTAATTGGTCTTCAAGGGGTATGACCTGGGAAATCAACCTATCTCTCCAATGTTTTATACCAAGGCAGCCGGTCAATGCCCAACTCTCCACGATTTTCAACTGCCGTTGAATATTTAGCATGCGCAGCCAGAAGGCACACCCGTCAGACTCGTTTTTCGTCCCCTTCCGAAAGACTTCACGTTCAGTTCGATTTTCCGGTCAAACTGAGGAGAAAAGTCGAGGCCTCAACGTGGAGCGAACCTTGGAACCTCAAGTTTAGTTATTGGCAGGCGAACGTCTGAACCATTCTGCCACTCTTCTCTCTTCTCCCTTCTCCCTTCTTCTACACATGCATAACATCCACCATAGTTAAAGAAAAATTAAGGGAGCAATAAAAACGAACAAGTGAATGTGTGAAACACACTAAATTTAACGCAGTGATGAAAACACGATGCACCATGATGAAAGAATGTAAGAAGGGTATGACTATCTTTTCACAGCCCACTCCCATCACCGCCACAACCACCACCACCACCACCACCACCACTACTACAAAAGAGGATGGACTGGAAGGTTGATACTATGAATGCGTCGGACTAGAGGCGTCACAGGATATAAGAGGGGCGGAGCATTTGATGCATTAGATGACATATACGATGGTCAATGTGACATTCTGGGTTTTTTTCGTGTTTTTTTTTTCTTTGTTTTGTTTTTGTTTTTTTTTGTTTTGTTTTGTTTTGTTGTTTTTTTCTTTTTAGGGAGGAAGGTAGAGACAAGTTGGGGCGTAAAGGATGGCAGGTGTGTCTGTGTTATTTTATGTGTGTGTGTGCGTGTGCGTGTGTCTGTGTGTGTGTGTGTATGTGTGTGTGTGTATGTGTGTGTGTGTGTGCGTGCATGTGTGTGTGCGTGTGTGAATGTGTATGTGTGTGTATGTGTGTGTGGGTGCGTGTGTGTGTGCGTGTATGTGCGTGTGCGTGCGTTTGTGTGTGCGCGTGTGTGTGTGTGTGGGGTGTGTGTGCCTAAAGTGTGTGGTGTGTGTGTGCACGTTTGCAGGCACGTGTCAGTCAGCAAGGAGGGGGGGGGGAGCCACAGAGACAGGCACAACACGCACGCA
>JAPXFY010000027.1:11813967-11833967 GCA_030674185.1 Monoplex corrugatus | reverse complement strand
TTAAATATCAGGTTGGTCGACTTTTGTTAAACGTCAGGTAGGTGGACTTTTGTAAACTTCAGATTGGTGGACTTTTGTTAAACGTCAGGTTGGTGGACTTTTGTTAATCGTCAGATTGGTGGACGCTAAACTGTGGATAGGAATCAGTCAATCAGTCAGGTCCTACAAAATCCACAGTGATTGTTTTCGACTGACAGGAGTTCAAAGTTCGAACTCATGATTGGACTGACAGGAGTTCAAAGTTCAACTCATGATTGGACTGATGGAGTTCAAATTCACGATGGACTGACAGGAGTTCAAAGTTCGAACTCATGATTGGACTGACAGGAGTTCAAAGTTCAACTCATGATTGGACTGACAGGAGTTCAAAGTTCATACTCATGATTGGACTGACAGGAGTTCAAAGTTCATACTCATGATTGGACTGATGGGAGTTCAAAGTTCATACTCATGATTGGACTGATGGAGTTCAAAGTTCATACTCATGATTGGACTGATGGGAGTTCATAATTCATACTCATGATTGGACTGATGGGAGTTCATAGTTCACACTCATGATTGGACTGATGGGAGTTCAAATTCACACATAGGACTGAAGGAGTTCAAAGTTCACACTCATGATTGGACTGACAGGAATTCAAAGTTCACACTCATGATTGGACTGATGGGAGTTCAAATTCACAATAGGACTGACGGGATTCAAAGTTCACACTCATGATTGGACTGATGGGAGTTCAAAGTTCACACTCACGATAGGACTGATGTGAGTTCACACTCACGATTGGACTGATGGGAGTTCAAATTCACAATAGGACTGACAGGAGTTCAAAGTTCACACTCATGATTGGACTGACAGGAATTCAAAGTTCACACTCATGATTGGACTGATGGGAGTTCAAAGTTCACACTCACGATAGGACTGATGGGAGTTCACACTACGACTGGACTGATGTGAGTTCACACTCACGATTGGACTGATGGGAGTTCAAAGTTTACACTCACGATAGGACTGACGGGAGTTCACACTCACGATTGGACTGACGTGAATTCAAACTCATGATTAGACCGATGGGAGTTCAAAGTTCAAACTGACGATTGGACAGATGGGAGTTCAAAGTTCATACTCAAGATTGGACTGATGGGAGTTCACACTCACGATATGACTGATGGGAGTTCACACTCACGATATGACTGATGGGAGTTCACACTCACGATATGACTGATGGGAGTTCACACTCACGATATGACTGATGGGAGTTCACACTCACGATATGACTGATGGGAGTTCACACTCACGATATGACTGATGGGAGTTCACACTCACGATTGGACTGATGGGAGTTCAAAATCAAGATTGGACTAATGTGAATTTAAACTCATGATTAGACTGATGGGAGTTCACACTCACGATATGACTGATGGGAGTTCACACTCACGATATGACTGATGGGAGTTCACACTCACGATATGACTGATGGGAGTTCACACTCACGATTGGACTGATGGGAGTTCAAAATCAAGATTGGACTAATGTGAATTCAAACTCATGATTAGACTGATGGGAGTTCAAAGTTCAAACTCACGATAGAACTGGCGTAAGTTCAAACTCACGATTGGACTTATGTGAGTTCCAACTCACGATTGGACTGATGTGAGTTCAAACTCACGATCTCCCTGTAATAGTTTGTTGCACTAACCACTTCAATGGACTCTGGGTGGTTTTCTGATTCAACCTGGTCTCCCCTCCAAATGATAACCACATTTGTTTCAACTGACATTATTACATCGTCACCGAAGAGACTAATCATTACCAGAAGATTGGCTTAAGAATTCTTTCCCGTGTTTTGCAGCGTTAAAAACTTCAAAGAGTTTGGATTTGATTAAACACAATGGTACTGCAGACATTACCTTGTTTTACACTAGACGTAGAATTCATGTAATTCATCAAGAAATGCAAGAAATGAATCGCTTTTAACAGGTTAGTGGTCTGCAGAACATTGGAGATGTGTTGAGCAGCGAGTAAGCCATTATGTAAAACGTTGTTTGTGCGATTCATTTCTTGGTGTCTCATAATACTTTTGTCTTAACACGACCATATGTATTGATGTTGTACAGTGTCCATTTTCCTTCCTTGGGTTTCAGGTGGGGCAATTCTTCATGCCTCCCATGAATATCAAAGATCCTGGCGACCACCCACCTCCTGGGATGATGCGCAATCCCATGAAGGACCCCGGCGACAGGCCTGCAGGGATGATGACCATGCCAATGGCCGGCATCTTTGGTCTGGGCAGGCAGTGGGGTAGACCATCTCCAGCCATGGACATGTTCTCAAAGCCCTTCAGGGGTCGATACTACGGAGATCAGCTGCCTCATGGAAGAAGAAAGCGATCTGCCGTCATGGCCGAAGAGGAAGAAGAGGATTCTGAAGTTGATGTTCCCCATCTGAGAAAAAAGCGGGCTAATGGAGAGGAGGAGAAGAAAGGCTTCAATTTTAACCCGTTCGGTTTCTTCTTTGATAGGCCGGACCACAGGAAATCATCATCACCGTCTTTCATGTTCCCCATGTCATTTTTCGATTCCCTCTTCAACATGGGCCAACGTCGACAGACCGCCTCATTCAGACGCAATGGCAACAGAGGTGGCAATGGTGGCAATGGCGGTAGATCTTACGGCCAGAGGAATCAATTCGGTCCCAGGCCCAACACTTTCTTTGGTGATGCCCCTGGTTGGACTGGCAGCAGCTCTCTGAGACAGGCCCCGGTGCGTGGCCCAGCTCAATTCTTCCCACAGTTTCAGTCTCAAGCTCCAGCTCCTCTTGCCCAACCTATGCAGTCCCCTACAGCTCCCATGGCTCCAAGGTCTCCGATGATCGGGTCACCAGCGAGGTCTACTTCACAGGGTGGTTTTAACGTGATTCTGCCGAGCGTGCGATCTTCAGGGCTTCAGGCCTTGATGGGTCCGTCCCGAGGCCCCTCAGCAATCCCCGCCATGTCTCCACTTCAATCCCCACCCCTATCGCCATCTCCATCCCTACCAGCAGCTTCTGCTCCAGCAGCGTTCGTAGCTCCAGCTCCAGCTCTTTCACCATCTCCAGCTCTATCGCCAGCCCCTGCCGCATTCGCAGCCCCGTCCCCAACTATACCCACAGGCCCAGCCATTGCCCCAGCCCCAAGTCCTCCCATGTTTCAGGCCTCAGCGCCTCAGCCACCTCCAACTGCCAGCCAGGGAGGTTTCTTCGGGGACAGGCTTCCTTCTTACGGCGTCAGCAGCACCACCAGCAGAAGAAGGGTGAAGAGAGCCTCTGACAACGGTGACAAAAGTTCCTCCTCGACGTAGTCACTTTCGGAGACTTCAGCATGCCTGCAGACACTTTCAAGAAGCTGGTCAACCCGCGGGATAGTCGCTCAGACGATGTCGTCTACAACGATCGCCGGGCTTACTATAGCAGGCCCCCTGTTCGAGGTCCCATGTACAACCCATACGGCCCCGCTCCCCCTATGTACAACTACAACCCACCGATGTACAATCGTAACTATCTGGCGCGGCGCACCATGGCTCAGAAGCGTTACGGTCGTATGTACCAGCCCTCACGGTTTTCCAGAATGCCCAATAACCAAGCCACACAGACCGCGCTTCTCAATCGTCGACGAGCTGCTATGTACAACCAGCGACGAGCTTCGCTTCTCAACCGTCAACCACCCACACTCCTCAACAGTCAGGCTGCCCAACAGCAAGCTGCCATGATGAACCCGCAGCAGATGGGTATGCCCAACACTCCCATGGCTATGGCAAACAACCCTATGGCTATGGCAAACTACCCCATGAGTATGGCTGCCAGCCCTATGGCAATGACAAACAACGCAATTTCACCCTTGCCTAATCCTGCTGGACTGGCTGGCCAGGCTGGGATGGCTCCTCTCCCCATGGGGGCCGCCATGCCCCCAGTCTTTGGGAACTTCCCGGCTTTCTAGACAAACACTGAAGGCTTGACTTTTGGGGATTTTGGATTGTTTCTACACGAAGAGTATGGAGATTCTGACCATTCTGTTTTCAAGAACGTAAGGTTTACCAAAAAACATTTCACTAGTGAAATGGTATCTGAACATTCGGGTTGTATGTAACTTCCAGTTCGCAACGTTTTATACTAACTAACCACTCGTTTAAGGAATTTGTAACGATCTACAGAAAACGCCAGCTTATTAGTATATGACCAGTCTTAAAACAGTAATAAACAGACAAATATGAAATTGGAAGTATGGAGGTCAGAACGCTGGCTAATGAAGGAAAGATTTTGATGGACAGGGCTTTTGAAGGTCATGCTAGAAATGTTTCAAACTTGGTTGGTCTCAAAACTCAAAACACATATAAGGGACACTCCCATCATGAAAAGACGAAGGAAGATGGATAGGGCACGCCATCTGTGACTGTAGGATAACATCACCCGCACTGCCCTTCACAGGACACCAGAAGGCAGACATGACAGGAAGACCGAAGAACAACTGGCGACGAACAGTACGAGGAGACCTAAGACCCCAAAACAACACACCCGGAGTACTACTTAAAAGCTCATCTCGAAAAGACAGAAGTGGAGAATCTTTGTTGCTTCCCTTCACGCTGATGGCATGATAAGTAGTAAGTCTCAGAACGCGTACTTAGCAAAGCAAAGATTTGATGTAACAGATATTCTACAAATTCGGGAAGCTAGTCTATAACTGAACATTGAATATTGGCACTCAGTCTCCAGAGAACTTTGTGACAGGAACAAACCCCAGAAGTTTAGAACACATTTCCAGTTGAAGGAAAACTGCGGAATTGTGAGCTGAAGGACTGCATACTGGGCTCTTAAAAGTCTGTCCTGGATACGACATGCATACAAAACGAAGGAGGGCACTACTATTAATCAGATTTTTAAGGTATCATTATTATTTACATTAATAGTTCAGACTATTGATGGGAAATGATTTTACAAAAAAAACAGTTGTCTCTCTTTTGTTTTCTTTGGTCTTGTTTCTTATTAAGCGATACAGACAATTTTGTGTGTGCATGTGTAAAACCAGGAACTTAAATTATTTATAAGTTCGACTCGGTTTCTTTGTAAGGTTGTGTGTGTGTGTGTGTGTGTGTGTGTGTGTGTGTGTGTGTGTGTGTGTGTGTGTGTGTGTGTGTGTGTGTGTTTTAATTATTGTTTGTTTCGTTTTTTATCTGTTTGTTTGTTTGTCAGTCTCTGTGCTTGTTTGCTTCTTTGTTTGTTTGCACTTTCTAGACTAAAATCTCTTGTTATTGATATTCGTTATACCCAGTAAGTATTAGTTAACATGTTTTTCTATGCAGCAATTTTTAATTTCTCTTTCTCTCTCTCACACACACACTCCCGTGCGCGTGTGCACACGACACCACACACACAACACACAACACACACAACACATATATATATATATATATATATATATATATATATATATATATATATATATACACATACACACACACGCACTCACACACACACACACACACACACATATTATGTATGTGTGTGTGTGTGTGTGTGTGTGTGTGTGTGTGTGTGTGTGTGTGTGTGTGTGTTGTGTGTGTGTGTGTGTGTGCGTGTATGTTATAATCTGCTTTTTTCTTTATTCTATCACGCCGTTATTGCCTACAATTTCCTTACAATTTTACAATATGTTCAGAGTATACTGCCAAAAGTTTGATTTGAAGTTTTTCGATGTTCTATTTTTACCAAAATGTATTACTCTTTTTAAATCTTCTATTATTGTTGTACAACTAATTGTGGACGAGTTCATGTACTGTATTTGTTGTTGTGTTTGTATTTGTTTTTCGTTTTGTCGTGATGTTGTGTAATTCTCCTGGTCGCTTAATTTAGACAAATACTTATCTCTATTCAGACCGGAATATTATCTGCCTTTACATGGATTTGGAACTGCTCATTAAAATCACGAATGGAGATAAAGAATTCAGCGAATATTTGTTTGTTCATCTGAATGACTCTCTCTCTCCTATCTGTCTGTCTGTCTGGTTGGCTGGCTGCCTGCCCCTCTCCCAATCTCCTTTCTCTCTCTCTCTCTCTCTCTCTCTCTCTCTCTCTCTCTCTCCTCTCTCTCTCTCTCTCTCTCTCTTCTCTCTCTCTCTTTCTTTCTTTCTTTCTTTCTGTCTTTTTTTCTCTCTCTCTCGCTCACTCGCTTGCTTGTTCATTTAATAACACACACGTTCGCGCACACAACACACAACACACACACAAACGCACGCGTGCATGAACATGAAAACCTTCGCTCACACACACACGCGCCCGCAATTCCCCCCCTCCTCTCTCTCTCTTACCAAAAAAATAAAAACACACACACACACACACACACACAAACAAACACACACCAAACACACACAACATACACACACAAACAACACACACACAAACAAACACATACACACACACAAAACACACAAACAAAAACACACACACAACACACACACACACACACACACACACACAACACAACACGTGTATATGCATACAGAATATCAAATAAAAATCATGTATTTTAAAGAGCTTATAAGTCATATCCGCGGCTTGTTTATGGAAATATGAAAATACCTGGCAAGTACGCTAACCCAAGTTGCAGATTGTGCAACAACACACTGAAGTGCGATTACGAGTAGCTTACATAATATCTTAGTTCTTCGTGCCCCTCTAAAAGTCTGATTATGTGTAATGCACTAGGAATCCAAAAGAATGTGGAGAACAGGTCTATACAAGAACGATTTATGATGATTTATAATTTCAATATAAAAGAAACAAATCTGTATACACTCTCCATTTTCCGTTCTCCATCACTCAGTCCGCTTTCCACACATAATATTATACTTGAAGTTCTTAAGTGCTCGCATCTTAAGGGCCATTTTCTTCGCTTTGGAAACAAACAGGATCTTTCACGATTTGAAAATGGAAGCTTTGAAGAAAGGATGCGTGTTCATGTGATAAAATTACATGGTCAAGCCATTCTGATAATCTCCCAGTTACAACAAAAAATACATGCTCAATTGTTTAATGATTTTTTAATTGTTTTATGATTTTCAATTGTTTCACGATGTGACCCAAAACTTGGGTTATGCCCATTCAGACTTAAAACACTGAATCTCAAACAGAAATATTTCTGATGCCATACCAACACAAAAGCCAAGTTCATCAGTTCCATTTTTCATACCCATCCTGATATAACATTCTGTTCTTTCTGTTTCCTTGAGTTTTAAGTCCAACCACTCTCAGAGTACATGAGGATACTTATAAGAATGTTGCTCAAAGAAGCCTTTAAACATTTTGGTTGCAATGTGAGATACTGGTGCTATTTTGGATTCTTCTGGATACTGACCACTATTTTACATACCAGTGCCAGCCGGTGTATAAAAACATCTGTGAGATGCGTTTTTTTGAGAAGAACTCTCAACAAGACATGACGCAAGTGATCGAAAACACCAAGATCTGAAAAATGCTGGGAACAGCAACTATCCAACATCGTATTCTCAGCACACAATAAGTTGTTTTGTCATCTGACCCAGTGTAACCTCATCAGCTGGCTCAACAAGTACATAGCGAAAAATAACTGGATTTGATACGGGAGGCAGACCAAGGAAGACCTGGAAAGACATTAGAAAGGAGACCTGGACGTCACATAGGATTTCTCCCCTTCAGCCTTCAGATCGTTATTGACAGTCAGTACGGACGCAAAACATCGAAACACGACAACATGGGTAATCTGGGTCATCATGACAGGTGTCTGATGTAGATAACTGAGCACGAAGTGGCCACAATGAACCAGATACTTTAGTGCATGGACACAAAGGTATAAGGGCATAGTGGTGTGTCTGCACAATGATATGTGGCACAATGGTATGAGGGCACAATGGTAACGTGGACACAATGGTATGTGGACACAATGGGATGTGGACACAATGGTATGTGGAGCACAATGGTATGTGGATACAATGGTAATGTGGACAAATGATGTGTGGACAAATGGTATGTTGGACATAATGCATGTGGACTAATGTATGTGGGGCACAATGGTATGTAGACACAATGGTATGTAGACATAATGGTATGTGGACACAAGGTATGTGACACCATGTTATGTAGACATAAGGTAT
Source organism: Monoplex corrugatus (assembly GCA_030674185.1). NCBI lineage: Eukaryota > Metazoa > Mollusca > Gastropoda > Littorinimorpha > Ranellidae > Monoplex > Monoplex corrugatus. The sequence goes on along the minus strand of JAPXFY010000027.1, from coordinate 11,825,810 downwards.
GTGGACACAATGGTATGTCAGCAAATGGTATATAGCACAATGGCATGTCAGCATAATGGTATGTCAGCATAATGGTATGTAGCACAATGGTATGTGGACATCAATGGTATGTAGACAAAGGTATGTGGACCAATGGTATGTCAGCACAATGGTATGTCAGCACAATGGTATGTGGCATAATGGTATGAGTCAGGGATAAATGGTATGTGGACACAATGGTATGTGGGCACAATGGTATGTGGACACAATGGTATGTGACACAATGGTATGTCAGCACAATGGTATGTCAGCACAATGGTATGTCAGCATAATGGTATGTCAGCATAATGGTATGTAGCACAATGGTATGTGGACATAATGGTATGTAGACATAAATGGTATGTGGACATAATGGTATGTAGACACAATGGTATGTGGACACAATGGTATGTAGACATAAAGGTATGTGGACACAAAGGTATGTGGACACAATGGTATGTAGACATAAAGGTATGTAGGCACAATGGTATGTGGACACAATGGTATTGTAGACATAAAGGTATGTGACACAATGGTATGTCAGCAAATGGTATGTCAGCACAATGGTATGTCAGCATAATGGTATGTAGGCACAATGGTATGTTAGCACACACATGACATGTGGCACAATGGTATGTGGCATAAAGGTATGTGACACAATGGTATGAGAGCACAATGGTATGTGGACACAATGGTATGTGGACACAATGGTATGTGGGCACAATGGTATGTAGATATACAGGTATGTGGACACAATGGTATGTAGATATCAAGGTATGTGGGCATAATTGTATGTGGGCATAATGGTATGTAGGCATAATGGTATGTAGGACATAATTGTATGTGGGCATAATGGTATGTGACATAATGGTATGTAGACAAAAGGTATGTAGATATAAAGGTATGTGGGCATAATTGTATGTGGACACAATGGTATGAGGGCACAATGATATGTGGACACAATGGTATGAGGGCACAATGATATGTGGACACAATGGTATGTGACACAATGGTATGTGGACACAATGGTATGTGGACACAATGGTATGTGAACACAGTGATATGTCAGCACAATGGTATGAGGGCACAATGGTATGTGGGCACAATGGTATGTGGGCACAATGGTATGTGGAAACAATGGTATGTGGACACAATGGCATGTGGGCACAATGGTATGTGGACACAATGGTATGTAGACACAATGGTATGTGGACACAATGGTATGTGGACACAGTGATATGTCAGCACAATGGTATGTGGACATAATGGTATGTGGACACAATGGTATGTGAACACAATGGTATGTGGACACAGTGATATGTCAGCACAATGGTATGTGGACACAATGGTATGTGGACACAATGGCATGTGGACACAATGGTATGTGGACATAATGGTATGTGGACACAATGGTATGTAGACATAATGGTATGTGGACACAATGGTATGTGGACACAATGGTATGTAGACATAATGGTATGTGGACACAATGGTATGTGGACACAATGGTATGTGGACACAATGGTATGTGGACACAGTGATATGTCAGCATAATGGTATGTGGACATAATGGTATGTGGACACAATGATATGTGGACACAATGGTATGTGGACATAATGGTATGTGGACACAATGGTATGTGGAATAATGGTATGTGGACATAATGGTATGTGGACATAATGGTGTGTGGACATAATGGTATGTGGACACAATGATATGTGGACACAATGGTATGTGGACATAATGGTATGTGGACATAATGGTATGTGGACATAATGGTGTGTGGACATAATGGTATGTGGACATAATGGTATGTAGACATAATGGTATGTGGACATAATGGTATGTGGACATAATGGTATGTGGACATAATGGTATGTGGACATAATGGTATGTGGACATAATGGTATGTGGACATAATGGTATGTGGACACAATGGTATGTGGACATAATGGTATGTGGACATAATGGTATGTGGACATAATGGTGTGTGGACATAATGGTATGTGACATAATGGTATGTAGACATAATGGTATGTGGACATAATGGTATGTGGACATAATGGGTATGTAGGACATAATGGTATGTAGACATAATGGTATGTAGACACAATGGTATGTAGACATAATGGTATGTAGACACAATGGTATGTGACACAATGGTATGTAGACATAATGGTATGTGACACAATGGTATGTGGACATAATGGTATGTGACACAATGGTATGTAGACATAATGGTATGTAGACATAATGGTATGTAGACAAATGGTATGTAGACATAATGGTATGTAGACATAATGGTATGTGACAAATGGTATGTAGACAAATGGTAATGTGGACACAATGGTATGTGGACATAATGGTATGTGACATAATGGTATGTAGACACAATGGTATGTGGACATAATGGTGTGTGGACATAATGGTATGTGGACATAATGGTATGTGGACATAATGGTATGTAGACATAATGGTATGTAGACATAATGGTATGTGAAAATGGTATGTGACATAATGGTATGTGGACACAATGGTATTGACTAAGGTGTGGACATAATGGTATGTGGACAAATGGTTATGTAGGACATAATGGTATGTAGACATAATGGTATGTAGACATAATGGTATGTAGGACACAATGGTATGTGGACACAATGGTATGTAGACATAATGGTATGTAGACCAATGGTATGTGACATAATGTATGTAGCATAATGGATGTGACTAATGGTAGTGGACACAATGGTATGTGGACATAATGGTATGTGACAAATGGTATGTGACATAATGGTATGTAGACATAAGGTATGTGGACACAATGGTATGTGACATAATGGTATGTGACATAATGGTTGTGGAAAATGTATGTGACACAATGGTTGTAACAATGGTATGTAGACACAATGGTATGTGGACAATGGTATGTAGACAAATGGTATGTAGACACAATGGTATGTAGACAAATGGTATGTAGACACAATGGTATGTGGACATATGGTATGTAGACAAATGTATGTAGACACAATGGTATGTGACAAATGGTAGTAGCAATGTATGTGACAAATGGTATGTAGACACAAGGTATGTGACAATGGTAGAACATAATGGTATGTAGACATAATGGTATTGACATAATGGTATGTGGACATAATGGTATGTAGACATAATGGTATGTGGACATAATGGTATGTGACATAATGGTATGTAGACATAATGGTATGTAGACAAATGGTATGTAGACATAATGGTATGTGACACAATGGTATGTGGACATAATGGATGTGGGACATAATGGTATGTAGACATAATGGTATGTAGACATAATGGTATGTAGACAAATGGTATGTGGACATAAGGTATGTGGACATAATGGTATGTAGACAAATGGTATGTGACACAATGGTATGTAGACAAATGGTATGGACATAATGGTATGTGGACAATATGGATAGTAGGACATAATGGTATGTAGACATAATGGTATGTGGACATAATGGTATGTACAAATGGTATGTAGACACAATGGTATGTGACATAATGGTATGTGGACATAATGGTATGTGACACAATGGTATGTAGACATAATGGTTGTGGACAAATGGTATGTGGGCATAATGGTATGTGCATAATGGTATGTGCATAATGGTATGTGCATAATGGTATGTAGACAAATGGTATGTAGCAATGGTATGTGGACATAATGGTATGTAGACAAATGGTATGTGGACATAATGGTATGTGGACACAATGGTATGTGACATAAGGTATGACATAATGGTTGTGGACCATGGTATGGACAATTGTATGACAAATTATTGACACAATGCTATGTGGACATAATGTAGCACAAATGGTATGTAGACATAATGGTAGTAGACATAAGGATTGACATCAATGGTTGTGACAATGTATGTAGACATATGGTATTGGACACAAATGGTATGTAGACATAATTGGTATGTGACATCAATGTTGTAGACAATGGAGTAGCATAATGGTATTAACATATGGTATGTAGACAAATGGTATGTAGACATAGGAGTGGCTAATGGTATGTGGCCCAAGTATGTAGAACATTCATAATTGGTATGTAGTCATAATGGATGTGAACAATGTATGTGACAATGTAGTAGTATAAGGATGGATATGTATGTAACATATGGTTATGTGACATAATGTATGTGGCAAATGGTATGTAGGCATAATGTATTAGGCATAATGATGTAGAGCAATAATGGTTGTGGACAAATGGTATGTAGACATATAAAGGTATTGTGATAAATGAAATGATATGTGCATAATGTATGTAGACACTAATGGTATTAGGACTCCAATGAATATGTAGACACAATGGAATTAGACATCAAAATGATAGTGGACACAATGGATGTGAATATTATATTGACATCAATGTAATGTGACTAATGTAGAGACATGATTATGTAGCAATGGTATGTAGCATATGTATGTGCCATATGTAGTGGACATATGGTAGTACAAATGGTATGGAGACAACAATGGTATGTATGCACAATGGTATGCACATAATGGTATGTAGCATAATGTATGTGCAAATGGTATGTGACTAAATGAATAAAGTAGACAATAAAGGTATGTGGACAGTAATGGTAATGTTAGACACAATGGTATGTGGACACAATGGTATGTGGAAAAGGATTGTCACAAAGGAATGTGGAATAATGGTGTGTTGACCAATGGTATGTTGACATAATGGTATGTGGACATAAAGGTTTTGGACACATGGTATGTAGACACAATGGTATGACACAATGGTATTGTGTCACAAATGGTATGTCAGCATCAATGGTATGTGACAAATGTATGTGGACATCAATGGTATTTGACACAATGATTGACAATGTATGTAGGCACAATGGTATGTGGACATAATGGTATGTGGACACAATGGTATGTGGACACAATGGTATGTGGACATAATGGTATGTGGACACAATGGTATGTGGAATAATGGTATGTGGACACAATGGTATGTAGACATAATGGTGTGTGGACATAATGGTATGTGGACACAATGGTATGTAGACATCAATGGTAGTGGACATAATGGTATGTGGACATAATGGTATGTAGGACATAATGTGATGAGACATAATGGTATGTGGACATAATGGTTGTGACATATGTATGTGGACACAATGGTATGTGACATAATGGTATGGTATGGACATAATGGTATGTGGACAAATGGTATGTGGACATAATGTATGTGGACATAATGGTATGTGGACAAATGTATGTGGACATAATGGTATGTGGACATAATGGTATGTGGACAAATGGTTGTGACATAATGGTATGTGGACATAATGGTATGTGGACCATAATGGTATGTGACATAATGGTAATGTAGACATAATGGTATGGGACAAATGGTATGTGGACATAATGGTATGTGGACACAATGGTATGATGGACATAATGGTATGTGACACAATGGTATGTGGACAAATGGTATGTAGACATAATGGTATGTAGCAAATGGTATGTAGACATAATGGTATGTGGACAAATGGTATGTGACATATGGTTGTGGCATAATGGATGTAGACACAATGGTATGTGGACATAATGGTATGTAGACATAATGGTATGTGACACAATGGTATGTGGACAAATGGTATGTGACACTAATGGTATTGGTGGACATAATGGTATGTAGACACAATGGTATGTGGACAAATGGTATGTGGACATAATGGTAATGTGGACATAATGGTATGTGGACATAATGGTATGTAGACACAATGGTATGTGGACAAATGGTATTGACATCAATGGATATGTAGACATAATGGTATGTGACATCAATGGTATGTGGACATAATGGTGTGTGGACATAATGGTATATGGACATAATGTATGTAGACATAATGGTATGTGGACATAATGGTATGTGGACATAATGTATGTGGACACGAATGGTATGTGGACATAATGGTATGTAGACATAATGGTATGTGGACATAATGGTATGTGGACATAATGGTATGTAGACATAATGGTATGTGGACATAATGGTATTGGACATAATGGTATGTGGACACAATGGTATGTGGACATAATGGTATGTAGACATAATGGTATGTGGACATAATGGTATGTGACATAATGGTATGTGGACATAATGGTATGTGGACATAATGGTATGTGACATAATGGTATGTGGACACAATGGTATGTGGACATAATGGTATGTAGACACAATGGTATGTAGACATAATGGTATGTGGACACAATGGTATGTGGACACAATGGTATGTAGACATAATGGTATGTAGACAAATGGTATGTGGACATAATGGTATGTAGCACATGTATGTAGACATAATGGTATGTGGACCAAATGGTATGTGACATAATGGTATGTGGACAAATGGTATGTGTCATAATGGTAATGTGGACATAATGGTATGTAGACATAATGGTATGTAGCATAATGGTATGTATACATAATGGTATGTAGCATAATGGTATGTGGACACAATGGTATGTGAGACAATGGTATGTGAATCAATGTATGTAGCACAATGTATGTAGGCATAATGGTAGTGGCACAATGGTATGTGGACATAAAGGTATGCATAATGTGGAAGTTTGTACATAAGGGTAATGTTACAACATAATGTATTAACAAATTATGTACCACCATCACAATGTAATTAACAAATGTACTTGGACACAATGTATGTAGACAATAATGTATGACATAATATGAGGACACAATGTAATGTGACAACATTCATGTTGGACTAATGGTATGTGCCTAATGGTTGTGACTACTGTATGTAAACATATGTATGTATGACATAATGAATTACATAATGTATGTAAATAATGTGTAGACACAATGTATGTGACTAAATGGTGTGTGACATAATGGTATGTGGACATAAGTATTAGACATAATGGTAGTAGACATAATGGTATGTAACATCAATGGTATGTAACATAATGGTATTGACACAATGGTATTAAGAATTAAAATGGTATGTTATTACACAATGGGATTACATAATGGTGAGTAAGACATAATGGTATGTAACATAATGTATTAGTGACATAATGTGATGTGGACACAATGGATGTACTAAAGTATGTAGACATAATGTATGTGACCAATGGTATGTGGACAAATGTATGTCGACATAATGGTATGTGACACAATGGAAATGTAGACTCCAATTGGAATTTAGACAAAGTATGGACCATAAGTAGACTCAATGGTAAAGTGGAACAAAGAATGTAGACATCAATGTAAATTAGACAAAAGGTATGTAGACATATGGAATGTAGACTTACTGGTATGTGACATTTGGTATGTGACTCTAATGTATGATAGACACAAATGGTAATTTGGACACAAATGGTATGTATACTACAACTGTATGTAGACCTATGGTTGTGACATAAAGTATGTGACAAAATGGTATGTGGACATAAGTTATGTACATAAGAAATGTAGACATAATGGTATGGAACATAATGTATGTAGACAAATGAGAATGTGGCTAAATGTATGTGATCAGAATGGATGTGACATAATGGTATGTAACATTTTAAAGGTATGTTTGAACATATTTATGTGACACATTGGGATGTAGACATAAAGATGTGGACAAATGGTATGTAGACATTAATGTTTAGACATAATGGGAGTTAGCATAAATGGTAAAGTGGCCACTAATGGTATGTGGACTATATGGTATGTAAATCATGTTAAACAATAGTTGTTCCTGTTAGTATTACGAAAATATCGACGTTAGTGATAACAATTTATGCAGGACATGCCTTCTAAGGTCGAGGCCTGGAAGTAAAAAAAAAACATCATATATTTGTACTGCTTATTTCATACATCCTGAATTAAACATTATACATTTGTTGTTGGATTTTAACATATTTATCAGACATGTGATCACAAGACTTTGATTTGGTAGTCTAACTTTTCAGTGCATTGATTAAGATATAAAGGACGTACTACAGAGGCAGTGTAATGTCCATTATGTAAAGGCGTTACTGAAAATGAAATTCACTTTATTCTATGTTGTCCACCCCTTGAAGATCTTAGACTCCAGTTAATTCAGCCAAAGTACTACCATAATCCAGACATCAAAGAAATAACAGGGAAGCAGGAGAATTTTTATAATATTAATCAAATAATATTAATAAAAGAGGAATGTTCTGAGCTTACGGTTTTTGTGCTTTGTATTGCTTCTATGCTAGCTGAATGGGTAGTACAAACTGTGTTAGATTTGAGAAGTTCAACAACATGGTAGATAATTCCTACTTGACTGTCGAGAGTTATGTCCTTTGATTAATATTATGATCCAGATAATTTCATGTTGATAACGTTCATGGCTTCAAAAAATGAGTGTACAATTAGAAATCTGGCAACACACGTCTGTAAAGCTCTAAACAGAAGAGAATTTGCTTTGGCCTAAATGAAAGTATAGTGAATGTGAGAAGAGGATTTGCCTCATCATAAAATTAAATTTTAATGGTGTGTGTCTATCCAACCTATTCATATGTTCCTATTGTATTATTGAAGTATGACTGTGGACCCACATTGTATTTATGCCAGATTATGCATCATTAGTATATTTTGTGTTTGCATAATATTTATAATGTGTTCACGCCCCCTTCAAATGGGGTTTTGGCCTTACTGATTAAATTTCTTATTCTGGTTCTGATTCTGACTCTCCTCTCTTCTTTCTCTCTCTCTCCCTCTCTCTCCTCTCTCTCTCTTCTTCTCTCCTCTCTCTCTTTTTCACACACACACACACATGCACACACACACACACACACTCTCTCTCTTTCTCTCTCTCACTGTCTCTCTGTCTCTCTCTTCTCTCTCTCTCTCTCTCTCTCTAATGTCATATACTTACACACACTGACTATAATGTTTAAGCCCTGGCGGCTACTCTTGACCCCAGTGTGCACGTGCCAAGCACACCGGACGTGTTTCTGTCAAAATAACTGTCAGACAAACTGACTCCACGTCTCGCGAGCTGACCCCACCAAAGGGGTCTCTGACCCTGGAGCGACACGCGTGACAGAGCAGCTCACGCCTGACAAACAACTCACAGATTGTTCGTGACAGGGGAACATTGGTGACGTGACTTCTTGGGGTTGTTGGCTGAATCTGTCCAGGGACAGTTATGAATGGAGGATCTAATTTGACGTGAACCGGTAAAAGACTGGTTTAGTTTTAATTGGCCTGAGGAGCTCTATCCCTGCAGACAGAGGCTTGAAAATTTTTGAAACAAACAAAATAGTAAAGCCATTCTGACAATCTCTTTTTATGCAAAACTTATTACAGAAAATCCACAATTTGCAATTTGCAAGTCGTTGTGACTTTAAAGAAGCATCAGATGAAATAAAACGATGTGCATCGAGAACAATAGCTGACTGACTTTTCACCACAGTGAAACTGATTCTTTCTTCTTTTCATTTTCTCAGATTTGTCTTAAAAGTAGTAGCTTTTCACGATTTTATCAATTCTAAGCACCAAACACCCTCTGAAGCAAGCAGACAGTGACCAATCAGCACCTTATTGCCTGGGGGCTGCCCAGACTGAGACAAGCAGTAGCTGATCAATGAGACAATCTCTCCTGCCAATAGAGGCAGCGTCTATAGACCCAAAACGCCTGTACCTTATACTATCTGGTTTTGACTTAAAACTCGTATCTGCTGCCTTCCACTTTTTTTTTTTTTTTTTTTTTTTTTAGCTGCTTTACAGCAGTACCCAAGTAAGGAGACCCTGGGCTTCCCAGACAGTAGGATCGCCCTCTTGGGCTCGCGGATGAGGTCCACAGGTTTGCTAGGTAGCTTGTTTGGTATCAACTTGGCTGCAGGAGCTACTGGAAGGTGCCATGACAATCATCCAACTGGCTTACAGGAGTAGAAACAGATTTTGAATATTGTCAAAGTTCCTGAGAGTGTGCTCTTTACACACCTTCTCCAAACAGTGCTAATTTAAGGCACTTTTATGTGTGACCTTGACCTCGTATCTTTACATTACAAAAATTATGTTTTCATGACTTCTCAACAGCCCACAGCTTTGAGCAAAATTTGGTAAAGATCCAACCATAAAGTACTGAGAAAATCATATTCATACATTTTTGTCACAAACACACACATGCATGCATTCAGACACAGAAACAAACATACAAACACACTTAGGTACACACACACACACACACACACACACACACACACACACACACACACACACACACACACACACACACACACACACACACACACACACACACACACACCACAACACACGGGTGGTTGCGACATCTCCAGTCAATCTGAACTAATCTCCCTTTAAAAAACCTGAAGATTGAAATTAAATCATAGTCAAGGAAGTTGTCAATATGGTAGGCAACTGGTTTGCACAGTGCAAACTACAGATGTTTGCTGTAAAAGTCGAGCAAGCCAACATTACCGCACACTTAAACGAATCCATGGCATTGGAAGAATTATTGTTGGCAAAATTTTGTTTTGAAAAATGTATATTCATACCAGGAAAAATCATGTAGACAAACAAAAAGAAGTGGTATTGCACTGTGGGGATATGGCTTCAATAAGTCATCATCATCATCAGGTGCCCTGCCACATGGGGTTGGCGATCATTTACTTCCATCTGTCTCTATCTCTTGCTGCCCCAAGCATCTCCTCCACCCTCCTCGTCTTCAGCCACTCCGCAAGTCTGTCTAGCACTTTCTCCCTGGGTCTACCTGGTGCTCTCTTTCCCTCCAGCTTTCCCATTGTGACCAGATGTTCCAAATCCCCCTTCCTCATAAAATGGCCTAGAAATGTTGCCTGTCTTTTCCTAATCTTCCTTATGAATGATTTACTTGTGTCTACCTCCATCAAGACTGTCTCGTTTGTTTTCTTTGCTGTCCATGCTTCAATAAGACTTTCTCGTTTGTTTTCTTTGCTGTCTTTGCTTCAATAAGTACACCAGCATATATGTCACATGAGAAATCCTGTACCATAAATATAATTTGCTTTTCTTGTTCTCACCTTTAAAGGGAATCATAATTTCAATTTTTCAAGATTAACTTATCAGACATGCAGTAGATGATAATGCTGATACGTTAAATCTGTTGTAATTTTTGTGTGTGTTTTTTTTCCCAATTTTCTGGTTGCTGTTGTTGTGACTGTTACTGTTAATACAGTTTTTCTGGAGGATTTTTTTCCATCTCTCACCCAGACAAGTAAATGGGTATCTGACCCTATTCAGGATTGGGAAAATAAAGCACCGAAGCAGATGAATGGGGTATGCTCTAAAAAGTTGAACCAAGAGTACTGATGATTCAATTCTCTCTCTCATATATCAACAGAGCAAATGGTCAGCCTTTACCCATTTACAGAAAACTGTGCATATTGACTGCATGGTTTTATCTTTCAAAATGTACCATACATTCACGAAAGTTGCTTTTGAAATAGTTTCTGGTCTGATATGGCTGTCATGCTCATCTGGCACGTTTTACTGATTCAACTAACCAACCTATCAACTTACTAACTAACAAGCAACCAAAACCTGCCCTCACATGTACACACACACACACACACACACACACACACACACACACACACACACACACACACACACACACACACACACACACGCACGCACGCACACACAAACACACACACACATACAAGGGCGACCAATCCAAACTGAAGAAAAACATGTCAAACAGACCAAAGAACTCAGTCATTTCTCCTTCCAAATATGTGACCAGGGAGTGCTCGATCAACACCATGA
>JAPXFY010000027.1:11803967-11806467 GCA_030674185.1 Monoplex corrugatus | reverse complement strand
GCTACTTCTTACTAGTCTCATCATCATCAGATGCCCTGCCGCATGGCGTTGGCGATCATGGACTTCCAACCATCTCTATCTCTCGTTGCACCCAGCATCACCCCCACCCTCTTCATCCCCAGCTACTCTGCAAGTCCGTCCAGCATTCTCTCCCTGGGTCTACCTTGTGCTCTCTTTCCCTCCAGCTTTCCCGTTGTGACCAGGTGCTCCAAATCCCCCTTCCTCATAAAATGGCCTATAAATGTTGCTTGTCTTTTCCTAATCTTCCTTATCAGTGATCGACTTGTGTCTGCCTCCATCAAGACTGTCTCGTTTGTTTTCTTTGCTGTCCATGGTACTCTCAACATTCTTCTGAGAAACCACATCTCGGCTGCCTCAATCCTGCTCTGGCTTTGCTTGCTGACTGTCCACGTCTCGCATCCGTACAACAGTATTGGTTCTATATAACACTCAAGGACTCTCTTTTTGATGTTAATTGATAGGCATTTGTTGGTAAGAATGCTTGTCATTTTCTTGAATGCTGTTTTGGCTTGGCCGATTCTGCCAGCTATTTCCGATGTGCAATTGCCGTCTGATGAAATGACTGTTCCCAGACGGCAGATGCACATCGGAAATAGCTTACTAGTCTACACATCAAATATAAACAAAAACAGAGAGAGAGAGAGGAAACATGAAAACACGTTATTACTCATGGATAGTAACATTTAAGTACCCCACTGAACCTGTCTTAACAGCTACTTCTTACTAGTCTACACATCAAATATAAACAAAAACAGAGAGAGAGAAAGAAAAGAGAGAGAGAGAGAGAGAAAACATTTTCATTCATCAGCATTAACCCCATCAGCTCTGCAGGGCTTACCACCTGGATAGTCCTGACAGCCAAGCTGTTTTGGCTAAGCTACTTGTAATTGTGGGGTGCTTCTCTAAAGTTCTCATAAGTCGTGAACATTTTGAGCAGCTTTCAATGCAGAGTACCTGACCTTGCTCAGTCTGGAGAAGGTAAAGCAGGCACACAGAGAGGAGATGTTAACCATTCTCACTATGCCGGCCGTCTCACTCCTAACAATGTCAGGATCCTGAGATAGCATTTATGGGACTACGTTTATGGGACTGTCTTTATGGGACTACCTTTATGGAACAACCTTTATGGGACAACCTTTATGGAACAACCTTTATTGGAATATCTTTCTATGACAACTTTATGGGACAACCTTTATGGAATACCGTTATTGGACTGTCTTTCTCGGACAACCTTTATGGGACTGCCTTTATGGGACTACCTTTATGGGATAACCTTGATTGGATAATTTTATGGGACAACCTTTAATGGACAACCTTTATGGGACAAACTTTATAGGACAACCTTTATAGGACAACCTTTATGGGACAACCTTTATGGGACAACCTTTATGGGACTACCTTTATGGGACAACCTTTATGGGACAGCCTTTATGGGACAACTTTATGGGACAACTTTTATGGGACAACTTTATAGGACAACCTTTATAGGACAACCTTTATAGGACAACCTTTATGGGACTACCTTTATGGGACAACCTTTATAGGACAACCTTTATGGGACAACCTTTATGGACTACCTTTATAGGACAACCTTTATGGGACTGACTTATGAACAACCTTTATAGGACAACCTTTGTGGGACAACCTTTATAGGACAACCTTTATAGGACAACCTTTGTGGGACAACCTTTGTGGGACAACCTTTGTGGGACAACCTTTATGGGACAACCTTTATGGGATAACCTTTATGGGACTGACTTTATGGAACAACCTTTATAGGACAACCTTTGTGGGACAACCTTTGTGGGACAACCTTTGTGGGACAACCTTTATGGGACAACCTTTGTGGGACAACCTTTATGGGACAACCTTTTGGGACAACCTTTATGGACAACCTTTATGGGACAACCTTTATGGGACAACCTTTGGGGACAACCTTTATGGGACAACCTTTTAGGGGCAACCTTTATGGGACAACCTTTATGGACAACTTTATGGGACAACCTTTATGGACAACTTTTATGGGACAACTCATATAGGACAACCTTTATGGGACAACCTTATAGGACAACCTTTATGGGACTACCTTTACGGGACACAACCTTTATGGACAATTTTATGGACAACCTTTGTGGGAACTTTAGACAACTTTATAGCACAATTTTCTGGGACAACCCTTTATAGGACACCTTTATAGGACGACACAACCTTATGGGACTATCTTTATGGGACAGCCTATTCTGGACTTTACCTCTAATGAGGACTAGTATATGGACTACCCTTCCTTTAAAGGCAAGACTCTACATACCTATGAACAAGGTCATCCTCACATCATCACGTCATGCTACATGGAGCAGGCAGTATGGCCCACCAAACGAAACTTATGATTCTACATTTACCTTTAAGAGCAAGGGAATTATGACTCTACATTTACCTTTAAGACAAGGGAATTATGACTCTACATTTACCTTTAAGAGCA
>JAPXFY010000027.1:11791467-11793967 GCA_030674185.1 Monoplex corrugatus | reverse complement strand
CAACTAGACAACAAAATAAACAAGATGATAAAACCTTCCTAGGAATGTCAACTAGACAACAAAATAAACAAGATGATAAAACCTTCCTAGGAATGTCAACTAGACAACAAAATAAACAAGATGATAAAACCTTCCTAGGAATGTCAACTAGACAGTAAAATAAACAAGATGATAAAACCTTCCTAGGAATGTCAACTAGACAACAAAATAAACAAGATGATAAAACCTTCCTAGGAATGTCAACTAGAAGTAAAATAAACAAGATGATAAAACCTTCCTAGGAATGTCAATTAGACAACAAAATAAACAAGATGATAAAACCTTCCTAGGAATGTCAACTAGACAACAAAATAAACAAGATGATAAAACCTTCCTAGGAATGTCAACTATAGACAACAAAATAAACAAGATGATAAAACCTTCCTAGGAATGTCAACTAGAAGTAAAATAAACAAGATGATAAAACCTCCTAGGAATGTCAACTGGACAACAAAATAAACAAGATGATAAAACCTTCCTAGGAATGTCAACTAGACAACAAAATAAACAAGATGATAAAACCTTCCTAGGAATGTCAACTACACATTAAAATAAACAAGATGATAAAACCTTCCTAGGAATGTCAACTAGACAACATATAAACAAGATGATAAAACCTTCCTAGGAATGTCAACTGGACAACAAAATAAACAAGATGATAAAACCTTCCTAGGAATGTCAACTAGAAGTAAAATAAACAAGATGATAAAACCTTCCTAGGAATGTCAACCAGACAACATGTAAACAGGACGATAAAACCTTCCTAGGAATGTCAACTGGACAACAAAATAAACAAGACGATAAAACCTTCCTAGGAATGTCAACTGGACAACATATAAACAAGATGATAAAACCTTCCTAGGAATGTCAACTGGACAACAAAATAAACAAGATGATAAAACCTTCCTAGGAATGTCAACTGGACAACAAAATAAACAAGATGATAAAACCTTCCTAGGAATGTCAACTGGACAACAAAATAAACAAGACGATAAAACCTTCCTAGGAATGTCAATAGACAGTAAATAAACAGATGATAAACTTCTAGAATGTCAATACACATAAAATAAACAGATGATAAAACCTTCCTAGGAATGTCAACTACACAGTAAAATAAACAAGATAATAAAACCTTCCTAGGAATGTCAACTAGACAGTAAAATAAACAAGATAATAAAACCTTCCTAGGAATGTCAACTAGACAGTAAAATAAACAAGATAATAAAACCTTCCTAGGAATGTCAACTAGACAGTAATATAAACAAGATGATAAAACCTTCCTAGGAATTGTCAACTAGACAGTAAAATAAACAAAATGATAAAACCTTCCTAGGAATGTCAAGTAGACAGTAAAATAAACAAGATGATAAAACCTTCCTAGGAATTGTCAACTAGACAGTAAAATAAACAAAATGATAAAACCTTCCTAGGAATTGTCAACTAGACAGTAAAATAAACAAAATGATAAAACCTTCCTAGGAATTGTCAACTAGACAGTAAAATAAACAAAATGATAAAACCTTCCTAGGAATGTCAAGTAGACAGTAAAATAAACAAGATGATAAAACCTTCCTAGGAATTGTCAACTAGACAGTAAAATAAACAAGATGATAAAACCTTCCTAGGAATTGTCAACTAGACAGTAAAATAAACAAAATGATAAAACCTTCCTAGGAATGTCAACTAGACAACATATAAACAAGATGATAAAACCTTCCTAGAAATTGTCAACTAGACAGTAAAATAAACAAGATAATAAAAACCTTTCCAGTAATTATCCACTAAACAACAAAATAAACAAAAATGATAAAACCTTTGTAGCAATTGTAAACTAGACAACAAAACAAACAAGATGATAAAAACCTTCCTAGGAATTCTCCACTAGACAACAAAATAAACAAGATGATAAAAACGTTCTAGCAATCTCCCTTTCATACCAAAACTACCACACACAATCGTCCACGTTTAAAGCTTATCATGCACATTACATAAAAAGCACACATGCATATTTTTCTTTTTTAACATATAATGACCGCTTTCACAATTTACTGCCATAAAACTGTTTTCCAGAATTCGAACATTTGATTTAGAGGGCATGTCTATGATAGCAAGATGTTGACTATTAGGTGTTGTTTGTTGGAAAAACAAGGTAACCTTGCTCTCCTTATTGTTATTGTTATTTTTGTTTAAAGCCCAGCCAACTGCGTAGAGCCATATCAGGGCTATAACCGTTTTAGAACATACACAATATTTCAACAGGAAAAAATGGAAAAGATAATTAGTACACATGTCAATGCATTCGCACACATAATCCAAGGAAATGCCCCTGGCGATGACCACTCCGTCCAATTTATCGCACAGGGGATTTAAAAAACACACCTGAATACAGATTTAAACATAACTAAGGACACTAAAACATGTACAAAAAAAACAGGCCTAAATTACCTAATACATGTATTGC
>JAPXFY010000027.1:11768967-11778967 GCA_030674185.1 Monoplex corrugatus | reverse complement strand
TCAACAGCTGGTAAAAAGTGTGAACCGCTGAAGAACCAGAATGCATAAGTTTGGAGGACAAAATGTCAAGATCAAGGCCACACTGACAAAAAAAAGTGCTGAAGATTGGCTCTTTCAAAGTCAAGGCCACAGTGACAAAAAAAAGTGCTTAAGATTGGCTCTTTCAAGGTCAAGGCCACACTGACAAAAAAAAAGAGATTCTAAGATTGGCTTTTTCAAGATCAAGGCCACAGTGACAAAAAAAGAGTCCTTAAGATTGGCTCTTTCAAGATCAAGGCCACACTGACAAAAGAAGAAAGATCGCCTAAGATTGGCTCTTTTCAGAAGCCTCTGACATTATTCTAAATCTATTTACACTGCTGTGACAATCTAACCCTGTCCTTAATGCACGTCAAATTTTATTTCAACCGAAACTTCTTTAAGCTCACAGTGACTTTGAGAAGCACAAAATCTGTCATCATCAGGTGCCCTGCCGCATGGCGTTGGCGATCATGGACTTCCATCTGTTTCTATCAATTGTTGCCCCAAGCATCTCCTCCACCCTCCTCGTCTTCAGCCATCCCGCAAGTACAAAATCTGTATTATCTCTAATAATTCTTATATAAAAATGAAGATTTTTTAATATGGCGTGACAATTAGCGTGACAGGGTTTTTTTTTGTTTTTTTTTTTGTTTTTGTTTTTTGTTCACCTTGTGTCAGTATTTACTTTCACGGGTGGTCTGAGGGTTGTCTGTACGCAGTGTGCAGGAAGGTGGGAGTGAAAAGGTCGGAGATGGTAAACTTAGACAAGACACGCGACAACACGCCCAAACCACGGATCTTTCTGAAGGCGCCAAATGCAGCACGCATACACCACAAACCCACTGACGAGGAAGGCGGTCACTGCATGTTTGTTCGTAGAAAGTAAACATAAACTGGGGGGGAAAAGGTCTCAGTATCGGAACATAACTGTGTAATAGACCACAGATACAGCTATAAAAAGATGGCCCCTTGACTCTGAGGTCAACAGGGAGTGACAATGACAGTTACTGTGATACTTTGTTTCCCAACGGTAAAAGTTCAAGCTAAAAGCTTTTTTTTTCATACTTGCCGTTGTTGATCTTCGTATCTGCGAAAAGATACATAAGACTTAAAGAAACAAAGCAACATTTGTTGTCACTCTTAAGAGATAGCAAGGACGTACGTAGGAAAACAGAAACTAATTTGTGTGTGTGTGTGTGTGTGTGTGTGTGTGTGTGTGTGTGTGTGTGTGTGTGTGTGTGTGTGTGTGTGTGTGTGGTGTGTGTGTGTGTGTTGTGTGTGTTAGTGTGCGTGTGTGTGGTGTGTGTGTGTGTGTGTGTGTGTGTGTTGTGTGTGTTGTGTGTGTGTGTGTGGTGTGTGTGTGTGTGTGTGTGTGTGTGTGTGTGTGCTTTTCATTGTTTGTTTGTTTGTTTTTTTTGGGGGGAGAGGGGTGTTTTTCTCAAAACTATAAACCTATACCTTGGAAAAACTGGTAACAAAAGGCAAGATACCTTTGCAAAGATGTACAATTTCCACTGATAAAATACAACACAAGGAGGCACAATCAAGTGACTCAAGATATCGCACAAGCAATCAGCACTGTGATCAGCTCTGCCAGAGGACAAAAAAAAAACTCGCCACCAGAAGCTCCAACAACCTTCTATACGGCAGGAGGCAGGAAAATGTGGCTTGAAAAAGATGTGACACCCAGAACGCGGAAGCGGGATCTGCTGGATGAAGCAGACGACTATGAGTGGACAGCAGATCTCCCACAATGGAAGAAACACTCTGAAATCATCAGCAAGAGTGGCATGAGACCCTACTTCTCCACTCCCATTCATCGAAACAAGTGATTCTAATCAAGCTAACAGTGCCTACCCGTCACTTCTCGTCCCTTCTGATCCAGTTAGTGGGCAGGGAGTGTGTGAATGTGAGGAGCAAATTTTTTTTTTTTTTTTTTTTTGAAGTCAGGCAGCCGGTTAGTGAACCCCCTATTCTATTATGTGGCAAAATAATCAAAGTGTTGATTGTGGCCACACAACAGAAGAAGAAGTAGAATGGAGGAAGCCCATATCTACATGACTGAAAAATATGCCAGTCAAGACAGCAACTTGAGGACACTGGCATTCAAGCCGAAGTCCTCGCCATAGAGGTTGGAACAAGGGGTTGATAGATACATCAGCCTATAATTTCATGAAGCAGCTCACGATTTCGCGGGGAGAGAGGACCAGAGCCCAAAAAGGCAATGGAAGAAGCAGCGGAAAAAAAGCTCCAGCTGGATCTGGACCAAGAGGAACAAAAGTGAACTTCATAAGAATTAAAACTTCCATATATGTTGCTGGTGACCGATAACCAAGTGATTAAGACATCTGTCAGAAAAAGTGACTTTGTTTCAAAAATCCTGACCACGAACTTATGAAATTGAAAGGCGGGGTTCGATTCCCCGAAGGAGGAAAATGTTTTTCTTGAGGACCTATGGCGGCCAAGAGCTTATCAGCGTTACATCATGACCATACGTGCGGCGCCCCCGATAAAGAAGAATGCAACGCCTATTTAACTGCTGACGTTGGTACTCAGTGGGGAACTTCTGATGTCAGAACGCTCTGCAAGAATATATACAATAGAACGACATCTATGACAAAAATGCAGATGAGAACAGAACGAATGAGCAACAGACTCACGACAACAAGACAGTTAGAATGAGCAAAGATGAGACGCATCTAACTGACAAAACAAGACAATATAGACAAGCAAAGAACTGGAACAGACATCTAACTCGTGACATGGACCAGACTCTAAGAGTTGAATAGCAAAGAATCAGAACAGACATCTAACTGACAAAACAAGACAAGTATAGAATAGTAAAGAATGAGAACAGACATCTAACTGACAAAACAAGACAAGTATAGAATAGTAAAGAATGAGAACAGACATCTAACTGACAAAAACAAGAACAAAGATAGAATAGCATAAGAATCAGAGAACAGAACGAATCTAACTGACAAAACAAGACAAGTATAGAATAGCAAAGAATGAGAACAGACATCTAACTGACAAAACAAGACAAGTATAGAATAGCAAAGAATGAGAACAGACATCTAACTGACAAAACAAGACAAGTATAGAATAGCAAAGAATGAGAACAGACATCTAACTGACAAAACAAGACAAGTATAGAATAGCAAAGAATGAGAACAGACATCTAACTGACAAAACAAGACAAGTATAGAATAGCAAAGAGAAGAATGCAGACTGAAATCAGAACAATCTAACTGACAAAACAAGACAAGTATAGAATAGTAAAGAATGAGAACAGACATCTAACTGACAAAACAAGACAAGTATAGAATAGAAAGAATGAGAACAGACATCTAACTGACAAAACAAGACAAGTATAGAATAGTAAAGAATGAGAACAGACATCTAACTGACAAAACAAGACAAGTATAGAATAGCAAAGAATGAGAACAGACATCTAACTGACAAAACAAGACAAGTATAGAATAGCAAAGAATAGAACAGACATCTAACTGACAAAACAAGACAAGTATAGAATAGCAAAGAATGAGAAAGACATCTAACTGACAAAACAAGACAAGTATAGAATAGTAAAGAATGAGAACAGACATCTAACTGACAAAACAAGACAAGTATAGAATAGCAAAGAATAGAACAGCATCTAACTGACAAAACAAGACAAGTATAGAATAGCAAAGAATGAGAACAGACATCTAACTGACAAAACAAGACAAGTATAGAATAGTAAAGAATGAGAACAGACATCTAACTGACAAAACAAGACAAGTATAGAATAGTAAAGAATCAGAACAGACATCTAACTGACAAAACAAGACATGTACAGAATAGTAAAGAATCAGAACAGATATCTAACTGACAAAACAAGACAAGTATAGAATAGCAAAGAATCAGAACAGACATCTAACTGACCAAACAAGACAAGTATAGAATAGCAAAGAATCAGAACAGACAACTAACTGACAAAACAAGACATGTACAGAATAGTAAAGAATCAGAACAGACATCTAACTGACAAAACAAGACAAGAACAGAACAGCAAAGAATCAGAACAGACATCTAACTGACAAAACAAGACAAGTATAGAATAGTAAAGAATGAGAACAAGCATCTAACTGACAAAACAAGACAAGTATAGAATAGTAAAGAATAAGAACAAGCATCTAACTGACAAAACAAGACAAGTATAGAATAGTAAAGAATGAGAACAGGCATCTAATTGACAAAACAAGACAAGTATAGAATAGTAAAGAATGAGAACAGACATCTAACTGACAAAACAAGACAAGTATAGAATAGTAAAGAATGAGAACAGACATCTAACTGACAAAACAAGACAAGTATAGAATAGTAAAGAATGAGAACAGGCATCTAACTGACAAAACAAGACAAGTATAGAATAGTAAAGAATGAGAACAGGCATCTAACTGACAAAAACAAGACAAGTATAGAATAGCAAAGAATGAGAACAGACATCTAACTGACAAAACAAGACAAGTATAGAATAGTAAAGAATGAGAACAGACATCTAACTGACAAAACAAGACAAGTATAGAATAGTAAAGAATCAGAACAGACATCTAACTGACAAAACAAGACAAGTATAGAATAGTAAAGAATGAGAACAGACATCTAACTGACAAAACAAGACAAGAACAGAACAGCAAATAATCAGAACAGACATCTAACTGACAAAACAAGACATGTACAGAATAGCAAAGAATCAGAACAGACATCTAACTGACAAAACAAGACATGTACAGAATAGCAAAGAATCAGAACAGACATCTAACTGACAAAACAAGACAAGTATAGAATAGCAAAGAATGAGAACAGACATCTAACTGACAAAACAAGGCAAGTATAGAATAGTAAAGAATGAGAACAGGCATCTAATTGACAAAACAAGACAAGTATAGAATAGCAAAGAATGAGAACAGGCATCTAATTGACAAAACAAGACAAGTATAGAATAGTAAAGAATGAGAACAGGCATCTAATTGACAAAACAAGACAAGTATAGAATAGTAAAGAATGAGAACAAGCATCTAACCGACAAAACAAGGCAAGTATAGAATAGTAAAGAATGAGAACAGGCATCTAATTGACAAAACAAGACAAGTATAGAAGAGTAAAGAATAAGAACAAGCATCTAACCGACAAAACAAGGCAAGTATAGAATAGTAAAGAATGAGAACAGGCATCTAATTGACAAAACAAGACAAGTATAGAAGAGTAAAGAATAAGAACAAGCATCTAACCGACAAAACAAGACAAGTATAGAATAGTAAAGAATGAGAACAGGCATCTAATTGACAAAACAAGACAAGTATAGAAGAGTAAAGAATAAGAACAAGCATCTAACTGACAAAACAAGACAAGTATAGAATAGTAAAGAATGAGAACAGGCATCTAACTGACAAAACAAGACAAGTATAGAATAGTAAAGAATGAGAACAGACATCTAATTGACAAAACAAGACAAGTATAGAATAGCAAAGAATGAGAACAGGCATCTAACTGACAAAACAAGACAACTATAGAATAGCAAAGAATGAGAACAGACATCTAACTGACAAAACAAGACAAGTATAGAATAGTAAAGAATGAGAACAGACATCTTATTGACAAAACAAGACAACTATAGAATAGCAAAGAATGAGAACAGACATCTAATTGACAAAACAAGACAACTATAGAATAGCAAAGAATGAGAACAGACATCTTATTGACAAAACAAGACAAGTATAGAATAGCAAAGAATGAGAACAGGCATCTTATTGACAAAACAAGACAAGTATAGAATAGCAAAGAATGAGAACAGACATCTAACTGACAAAACAAGACAAGTATAGAATAGTAAAAAATGAGAACAGACATCTAACTGACAAAACAAGACAAGTATAGAATAATAAAAAATGAGAACAAGCATCTAATTGACAAAACAAGACAAGTATAAAATAGCAAAGAATGAGAACAGGCATCTAACTGGCAAACCAGACAGTAGAATAACGAAGATTAAGAACAGGCATCTAAGTGACGAAACACTGCAGGTATTCATGAATAACAGCAAGAACAAGCTGTAAGACAGAAACACCAGGACCTAATGTTACAATTCATGAATAATACAGTGCTTTGACGATTCATGTTTTGTTAAATATGGGCGACTGTCTTGTTTCGTCAGTGAAATACGCGTACTAATCTTACTGTCACGTGGTTCTTGTTCCTGTCTGCTTGAATGCTGGCGCTGTGATTCAGACGCTGTACATCTGTGAGTGCATTATGTGTTGATTACGTTGATAATAAAGGGAGTGATTTTTCTTTTCAATTTTAATACTGCCGTTTATATCGTGTCTTCCTCTATAATACCTTCTCTTCCCCTTCTCATTTTTTTCTTCCATTTTTCTTGGTACACAAATGAAAACCCCACACCTGTCTGGTTTTAATTTTGAAAACTTCTTCAAGCTTGCTTGTGCCTGCAAATCTGGTCACGCTCAGGGCCACGAGCTCTGTCGATCTTACAGCGATACAACATCCTGTGATCTGGTCCATCATCTTTGAGCAGTACGATTTGGACATTTCGTGGGCCAAAGGTTAGAGGTGTTGTCTTTTACTGGTCTTATGTTTCAGACTCAGAGTAAGCAGACGTAGCTATCTGCCCGGGGGGGGGGGAGGTTGGTTGTATGAGGCAGGCTTAGTTTTGGTTTTGTTTATCACCCCTCCCCCCTTCCGCATTTGTGAATAGCAGTGCAGTCGCTGGAAAGGATCGCTCTGTTGCTGAGGGGGGGGGGGGGGGGGTATATGAAAACTGCATCTGCCTCAGATCCACAATGGAAGATCATCATTCCATAATCGCCTACGTGCATAGCCTGAGACATTCAGTATCATCATCTGCCTGTCTCTATCACCGCTTCTTAATAGCAGAACGGTTCTGTCATAGTGATGGTTTAATTCCTCGTTTTCCAACTTGTCTGTATGCCTGACCAGAGAATGGGAATTTTCAAACCTTGAAGAATGCTTGCAATCCTCTCTCCACTCTCTCTCTCTCTCTCTCTTTTCTCTCTCTCTCTCTCTCTCTCTCTCTCTCTCTCTCTCTCTCTCTCTCTCTCTCTCTCTCTCTCTCTCTCTCCGTCTACTGAAGTTCGTGAATCCA
Organism: Monoplex corrugatus; assembly: GCA_030674185.1. Taxonomy (NCBI): domain Eukaryota; kingdom Metazoa; phylum Mollusca; class Gastropoda; order Littorinimorpha; family Ranellidae; genus Monoplex; species Monoplex corrugatus. The sequence goes on along the minus strand of JAPXFY010000027.1, from coordinate 11,771,778 downwards.
CTGGTGCAGTGTTGCACGTGTAGAATGACCTCAGTAAGTCAGGTCTGTTGTTGTTCGAGTGTCAGTCTCTGGCTTAAATCCTTCGTCACAGCATCAGGTATTTACGCATGTAAATGGAAACCCAACAAGACCAACACCACACACACACATACCACACGCAGCACACACGAACCACACACACAGCACGCACGCACCACCACACACACACTCACACAACACACACACACACGCACACATACACACACACACGCACGCACGCACGCACATACTCACGCACACTCACAACATACATACAGACGTACATACATACATATACACATACACACACACACACGCATACACACACACATACACACGTACAACACACACTCACACACACACATACCCACACAAACACACCACACACAAACACCACACACACACATACACACACACACACGCATACACACACAACACACACACACACACCACACACACACACACTCACACACACATACACACACACAAACACACACATATACACACACACTCACAAACACACACACACACAACACAACACACAACACACAGAACACACACACACACACAGAACACACACACATACACACACACACACATACAGACACACACACACACACATACACAGTTTCAGTTGTTTTAAGACAGCGTCACGGCGCTCGGAAAATGTTCTATATGCACTCACACCAAACGTGAATTATCCCCCTTTAAACAAATGCCACATACCAGGTGCAGCAGCACCGCAGGTCTCCTAGCTTCTTCAAACAACACGGTTGACATTTACATTGTTGAATATACATAAGCACGAGCTAACACACGTTACGCGGGCTGGTTGGTTGTTTGGATAGAGCTGTGGACTCGAGAGCTGATTTCTCGAGTTCAATCCCAGCTGCAACTTTTAAAAAAATAGCTGTTCTCTGCCCATCTTAATGTTCATCATTCCCATCGTTCTGGTGATGGTAGTTCAGTGTTTCATAGATCCTTTCGTCGTCACCCCTGCCCGTTTCAAGACTTTGCCAGCGCATGTTTTTGCATAGGCTCAGCGTCTGCCAGCAAAGTAACTGCTGGCGAATTTGGTTGGAGGGCTACGAATGTGTACAAGCGCGATAAATTCCTCTTGAACTCATTTCAAACTCCAAATTACACACACACACACATACATACATAAATACATACATACACACACACGCACACACACACATTATGTATGTAAATACATGTACTCTCACACACACATACACATACACAGTCATAGGCGCAGACGCATGCAAGATGTATAAGATACATACATACACACGATACAGAGAGAGAGGGAGGGAGGGAGACTGAGGGAGAGAAACACAGACAGAGACAGACAGACAGACAGGGAAAGTACAATAGAGAGGGAGAGCGAAAGACAGAGAGACAGACAGACAGACAGACAGGGAAAGTACGATAGAGAGGAGAGCGAAAGAGAGAGAGAGACAGACAGACAGACACAGACAGACAGAGACACAGACAGACAGAGAGACAGAGAGAGACACACAGAGAAAGACGGAGAGAGGGAGAGAAAGTAAATACACTGATGCACCTCACACCTAGATTTTGGCTTAACCCTAAACCAAGTGAAGTGACACAAGGTCGATAAATTCTCACGGTTGGTGGGTGGGTGTGGATCAGTTTTGTCTGACCCGTTTGTTCACTGCAACCAAACCTCTGTGGGCCATGGGGTATTCGAACCTGTACTCACCTTCACCAGACACAAGAAGATCATTCACAAGGAAGATTAGGAAAAGACAGGCAACGTTTATAAGCCATTTTATGAGGAAAAGGGAATTGGAGCACCTGGTCAGAACAGGAAAGCTGGAGGAAAAGAGAGCACCAGGCAGACCCAGAGAAAAAATATTGGACGGACTTGCAGAGTGGCTGAAGACATAGAGGGTGGAAGATGTGCTTGCAGCAACAAGGGATAGAAACATATGGAGGGCCATGATCGCCAACGCCATGCGGCAAGGCTTTTGATGATGACGATGATTCACCTTCACATCAAGTTGGCGGAGAGGCAGACCTCCCACTTTACAATCAAACAGCACGAATTCGATTTCTGTTTAACATTAGCATTGAATGAAAAGGTTGGAGGGAAAATGATAAACAACATTCGGTACGCAGATGATACCGTGCTAATTGCAGGAAATGAAAGGTACCTACAAAACCTTGTGAATATACTAGAAATAGAAAGCAAAGGTAAGGGGTTGGAACTAAACAGCAGGAAGACTGAAGTCATGGTGATCAGTAAAAAACATGAAATCCCCTCATGCAAAATAACAGCAAATGGCACAACCTTGACACAGGTTAATAAGTTCAAATACCTGGGAACGGTCATTTTATCAGACGGCAGATGCACGTCGGAAATAGCTGGCAGAATCGGCCAAGCCAAAACAGCATTCAAGATGATGACAAGCATTCTTACCAACAAATGCCTATCAATTAACATCATGAAGAGAGTTCCTGAATGTTATATAGAACCAATACTGTTGTACGGATGTGAGGCGTGGAGAGTCAACAAACAAAGCCAGAACAAGATTGAGGCAGCCGAGATGTGGTTTCTAAGAAGAATGTTGAGAGTTCCATGGACAGCAAAGAAAACAAACGAGACAGTCTTGATGGAGGCAGCCACAAGAAGATCATTGATAAGGAAGATTAGGAAAAGACAGGCAACATTTATAGGCCATTTTATGAGGAAGGGGGTTTGGAGCACCTGGTCACAACGGGAAAGCTGGAGGGAAAGAGAGCACCGGGTAGACCCAGGGAGAA
>JAPXFY010000027.1:11761467-11763967 GCA_030674185.1 Monoplex corrugatus | reverse complement strand
TGTGAAAAAAAGAAAGAAACATACAGTAAAGTGATGGAGAGATGGGGGAAAGGGTAAATTCCATCTGACCTTTGTGAAAGAAAAGAAGAAGAAAAGAAAAGAAAGAAAGAAGAAAAAAAACACCCCGTGAAACAAATGACAGATGTTACGAAATGCAAATGACTAGGAGGAATTTCCCAAGATTTTCATCCATTCAGATTTCGCGTTGATTTTGGAAAGGAAGATAACTGGATGACGTGAATGACGTCACAAGCATGACATCGGGACATAGGGTGGGAAGCTGGAAGCTACCCGTCACATTTTAACTGCTGGATACCCTTAGATGTTGCAGACTTTGACATTTCACCATGGGGATTGGTCGTCTTTGGGTAAGTCTTGAGTTTTTGGGGTGCATTTCGCTGTTTTTTAAATCTACTTCTTTTCGTCTTTCGTCTTGTTCTTGTTGTTATGTTATACTTACAATTTAATAATTGTGTGTTTTGTGTTCTGGGTGCCTTTCTAAATAATACAATCCTCTCTGGTTTGTGTGTGTGTGTGTGTGTGTGTGTGTGTGTGTGTGTGTGTGTGTGTGTGTGTGGTGTGTGTGTGTGTGTGTGTGTGTGTGTGTGTGTGTGTGTGTGTGTGTGTGTGTGTTGTGTGTGTGGCAATGTTAAATTAGTACAATCCCATCTGGTTTAAAGGGGTTTCTTTTATCATCATTTGGTAAGTCTAACTTTTTGGTGCGTTGCATATCTTAAAAAAAATATATATATATAATCTATCTATCTATATATTTGAAATTGTTATATATACATATGTGTGTATATATATATACATATGTGTATATAAACATACATATGTATATATATATATACACATAATAAAAAAAAATTATGTATATATAACAATTTCAAATTAGTACAATCCTCTCTGGTTTAAGGGGATTTCTTTTATCATCATTTGGTAAGTCTCACATTTTGGTGCGTTTCGTACCTTTAAAAAAATAAAAACATGTCAATAACAATGTTCTTTTATTCATGTTGTGGTGTCTTTTCGTGATGTAATTTTTCGTTGTTTTTAGAAAATTGATTTATCTATCTTTGAATAGCTTTTGAATAGTACTTTTGTTCTTTTTTTTTTTTAATGTCAACTCATTCATCTTTCAGTAAGACCAGCTTGTGTGAGTCTGCCCCATGAATTTATGAATCTGATCATGCGTCTTTCAGTTAATCTTGTTTTGGAGGATATCTGATATGTAAAAATATGCTCCCTTTTGTTAAGTTTTGCTTTCGGATGCATTTCTCGTGATTTGACACGGTAATCAAACATCAAAAACGAAAAACGAAAAACCATCTATCACTCAAACTCGAAACCGCCACGCACGCACACACGCATGCACACACACACGCACACGTACATACATGTACATACACAAACACACGTACATACATACACAAACACACCATATATACATACACACATGCATTTTGTGTTTTAGTGTTAAATTTTCCCTTCACATTGTTGAAGTTAATTGTTACTAATGTTAGAGTTAAGATTTCGTTCCATTTTATATTCTACTACCTATTTATGACTTTTTTCCTCTGTCTCCCCTCTGCCCCTCCAACCCGTCCAACTATCGTTCTCCATTTTATTTTATTTATACATTTTTTATTCCCCCCCCCCCCCTCCCCCGTCTAATATCACTTACAGTGAAAAGACGTTAAATCAAAGAACGAACGAACACACATATATCACTTGCCCCCTCCCCCATCCCCCTTTTCTTTTAACAAAACAAACAAATACAAAAAAAAGAACACAGGTTCTTCAACTCCATTAAGTTTATCACCCGCCTTGAACGCACAAGAAGACGTAGTTACGATCAGGGTCAATGTCATGTACGGAAATGAAAAGTTGTGTAGCTTTACTTTATGGCAGCCATTTGCCTTGCAGATGAGGTCAACACGCATACGTGATGGTCACGTAAACAAGTTGCTCATGCATATTCATGTATTGTTTAATTATGTTCATACATATTCATATGTTATCTAACCATGTCCATACCTACTCATGTATTATTCATGGATACCGGGTACGTCAGTGTGTGATGTTTGGTTTTATCACGCTCGACAACGCAGTTTGCGGTCGGGATGTTTTTGTTGCTCTTCTTCTTCTTTTTGTGAATAAGTACTTGTTAAATTGAGATGAGTGGAATATGTGTATTAAAAACGAAAGAAACGTACATGGTATTGATCTATTTTAATCTATTTCAAAAACAAATCAGCCTGTTCAGCCATGTAAAAATAAGTGAACATTTTGAAGTCCTTCGCTTTCCTTCTTCTTTTCCATTTTATTACCCTCTCTCTCTCTCTTCTCTTCTCCTCTCTCTCTCTCTCTCTCTCTCTCTCTCTCTGTCTCTCTTCTTTCTTTCTTTCTCTCTCTCTCTTCTCTCTCTCTCTCTTTTCTTTTTCTGTGTGTGTGTCTCTCTCTCCATCTCTCCCTCTCTCTCTCTTCTCTCTCTCTC
>JAPXFY010000027.1:11746467-11753967 GCA_030674185.1 Monoplex corrugatus | reverse complement strand
TGCAGTCCATTTTCTACCATATATCGTGCTATTTTGTCAAGCTCTAATTGGTAGCATTTACGTGTATAATTAATACAGCGCAAAGGAGTTTTCTTTTTCATATTTACCTGCATCCACATGCATAAATCGTCAGCATATTGAGCTAAAGTTACATGTTTAGAAATTTTACTGGGTAAGTCATGCAATAATATCATGAAGAGAAGGGGAGCAATAACGGATCCCTGAGGGATACCCATTTGAAGAAATCGTTTTGTGGAATACACATTTTCGATCCTCGTTTGAATTACACGATCTTCTAAGAAGCATTTGACATAATCAAAAATGTGACCTGTTAGCCCAGTATTTTTCAATTTGAGTAATAGTCGGGAGTGCCATACTTGGTCTATGCTTTAGTTATATCAAAAAATGTAGCTAAAACACATTGGCGTCTGGCAAATTGTTGTTTGATATTAGTGGTTAGCTTTGTTAGGAGTTCCACTGGTGACCTGCCTTTTCGAAATCCTGCCTGATTCACCGGTAATTGTTATTCTTTTCACAGTAGTGCATCAGTCTCTTTAAAATTATTTTCTCCATCAGTTTACATACGTGCGATGTTATTGCAATTGGCCTATAGTTTTTCAAGTCAGTATTACATTTACCTGCTTTTAGTACAGGAACCACTATTGATTGTTTCCAATAGTCAGACAGTTCCAGCATTTTTTGAACATATTATGTAGCAAGATTAAAAAATTTTCTGGTAAATTTTTCAACATCTCATTGGAAATTGCATCAAATCCTACTGATGTCTTTTTATTTGGAATTGATTTAATGGCATCTATTAATTCTTGGAGCGTGATTGGTGCATTTACGTAGTACGTATTATCTGGGGCAGGATCCTTGTATGCGTCGGTCTTTTCTTCCTGTACCCTATAATTTCTATGTGTGTGTGTGTGTGTGTGTGTGTGTGTGTGTGTGTGTGTGTGTGTGTGTGTGTGTGTGTGTGTGTGTGGTGTGTGTGCGTGTGTGTGGTATGTGTTTGTTCGTTATTTCTTTTAACGTCTATTCACATATGTGCTTTTAGACGATATAATGTGTGTGTGTGTGTGTGTGTGTGTGTGTGTGTGTGTGTGTGTGTGTGTGTGTGTGTGTGTGTGTGTGTGTGTGTGTGTGTGGTGTGTGTATGTGTGTGTGTATGTGTGTGTGTGTGAGACACATATGTGCTTTTAGACGAATGTGTGTGTATGTGTGTGTGTGTGTGTGTATGTGTCTGTGTGTCTGTGTGTCTGTGTGTCTGTGTGTGTGCATGTGTGTGTGTGCGCGCGCCCGTGCCTATTTTACCATAGAACTTCCATCGCAACTTCCTTTGTCAAAGAAAACGACTCTTCATTTGCTCTTTCTGTTTAGCAAGAACAAATTAGATACTCGTCGCTAAGCCCTGGTTAATATAGCGTCTGAATGCAAGGACCAGTACCAATACTTGTTAACAGTAAAAAAAATTAAAAAACCCACATCTACACACATTAATTGTGCAACGAAGGCGTGTAGATTTCAAACTTCAGACCCAATCTTGTCTTGCTGGACAAGGAATTAGAGTTCAGATGAACTTATATGAGCTATACCGTAATCCCTGTGATAAAGGATCCTTTACTTTCCCAATGCTCTTGGCTCCAGGTGGAGGGTTCCCCTGTAGGGATGCCGGGGGCTTTTTCAGAATAAATAGTATCCCCACCTTCTGGAAATTCTGTGCTACAAATGTCCTTTTTTTCTGTCACTCTCTTTGTTTCTACCGTGTTCCTTTTCTTTCTGTCGTTTCTTCCTATAATTTTCTGTATTGCTGGTCCATTCACCTGTACGTGTTCGATAAAGTCATGTACTTTTTCTTAGGGTTGACAATTGGGTGCACGAATTAGGTGCATTTTTTGCTCTGGCGAAGTGAGATATGTCGACGCTACTTTAGGTAATTTAAGCCCTTTTTATTTATTTTTTTATGACATGTTTTTGTGTCCTTATACATGCTTAAATTTGTATTCAGGTGTGCTTTTTAAATCCCCTGATAAATTGAACGGATGGGCAACGTCGGGGCAACCCTCTTCGACCATGTGCACGAATGCATTGATATGTTACTTTATTTTCTTCTTTTTTTTCGTTGAGATTTGTACGTACTTTGAAACGGTTGTAACCCTGATATGGCTCTACGCAGTCGGTTGGACTTTAAACAACAAAACAATAAACAATAACAGGTGGAGTGTAAGGCTTCAGCCAGTCCCATCCAGTCACGACAGTCCAGAGTCAGCCAGGACAGCTCATGTCATGTCTTACGGGGATTTCTTCATTCTTTGCTGTCTCCAGGTCGGCGTCACCAGGTTCGGTGTTGGCAGCTGCACATCTGGACACCACCGTCTCCCTCCAGGCCGCTCTGTCTTGACTTTTGTGGACAATTTCTTGATATTTAGGCCACTGATGTTGGTTATGTTCTCCATGTATAGATTGGAGGTCTGCCTTTCTTCTTTTTGCCTCTGTTTTTCCTTGAAGGTTGGTTGCCATGAGGTCCGTGTTCTTGTTGCATGGCACATGGCCATTGTATTTCAGTCTTCTCTTGTTGATGTCGCTAGTAGTTTTCTGGTGGTGTCAAGTTCTTCCAGGACACTTTCATAGTTCTTCTGTCTGTTCATTTGAACGTAGTAGTCTCCGGTAAAATCACATCTCTGCTGCCTCAGTTCTTCTGCAATCAGTTATTCTTACCAGAGTCCAAGCTTCGAGCCTAAATCATAACTGGCCTGATAAAACATTTTAGAAGTCTAACTTTCAGGCCATTTGCTATGCCTCTGTCTTTCCAGATGTTGTTGAGTTGGACCACTTTTTGCTTTGCCATTCCAATTCTTACTTTGATGTCTTTGGACCAGGTTCCATCATCAGTTTTTACAGAGCCAAAATATTTGAAATCCTTAACATTTTCTAAAGGAACTTTATTAATGAAGATGTTATGGATGTTTTCAGTGCCTTTGATACCGACCGCTTTTGTTTTCTTGGGTTTCAAGTCTAGACCAGCCTTTTTGCTTACTGCATCCCCGTGTATAGAATACTTTTCATACTGGTGATGTTGCCTGCTAACAGCGCAGTATCATCGGCATAGCGCAGGTTTGTAAGATTTATTTCCTCCCATCTTTTACCCATGCCTTCTATGTCAGCATCTCACATGACGTGTTCCGTGCAGATGTTAAAGAGATACGGTGAGAGGATACAACCTTGTCTGTGCACATCCCTTGCTGTATTGTGTGTAAAGATTCCTGATGGTCTACCTCTGTCTTTTTCACCTTATCGCCCATGACACAGAGGTGTTTCACCCTATCGCCCATGACACACAGGTGTTTCACCCTATCTCCATGAACAGAGGTGTTTCACCCTATCTCCATGACCACAGGTGTTTCACCCTATCGCCCATGACACACAGGTGTTTCACCCTATCTCCCATGACACAGAGGTGTTTCACCCTATCCCCATGACACACAGGTGTTTCACCCTATCGCCCATGACACAGAGGTGTTTCACACCTATCTCCCATGACACAAGGTGTTTCACCCTACTCCCATGACACAAGTGTTTCACCCTATCTCCCATGACACAGAGGTGTTTCACCCTATCCCCATGACACAGAGGTGTTTCACCCTATCTCCCATGAACAGAGGTGTTTCACCCTATCCCCATGACACACAGGTGTTTCACCCTATCTCCCATGACACAGAGGTGTTTCACCCTATCTCCCATGACACACAGGTGTTTCACCCTATCTCCCATGACACAGAGGTGTTTCACCCTATCTCCCATGACACAGCAGGTGTTTCACCCTATCTCCCATGACACAGAGGTGTTTCACGCTATCGCCCATGACACAGAGGTGTTTCACCCTATCGCCCATGACACAGAGGTGTTTCACCCTACGCCCATGACACAGAAGTGTTTCACCCTACGCCCATGACACAGAGGTGTTTCACCCTACCGCCCATGACACAGAGGTGTTCACCCTATCGCCCATGACACACAGGTGTTTCACCCTACGCCCATGACACAGAGGTGCTTCACCCTATCGCCCATGACACAGAGTGTTTCACCTATCGCCCATGACACAGAGGTGTTTCACCCTATCGCCCATGACACAGAGGTGTTTCACCCTATCGCCCATGACACAGAGGTGTTTCACCCTATCGCCCATGACACACAGGTGTTTCACCCTATCGACCCATGACACAGAGGTGTTTCACACTATCGCCCATGACACAGAGGTGTTTCACCCTACCGCCCATGACACAGAGGTGTTTCACCCTATCGCCCATGACACAGAGGTGTTTCACCCTACCGCCCATGACACAGAGGTGTTTCCACCCTATCGCCCATGACACAGAGGTGTTTCACCCTACGCCATGACACAGAGGTGTTTCACCCTATCGCCCATGACACAGAGGTGCTTCACCCTATCGCCCATGACACAGAGGTGTTTCACCCTATCGCCCATGACACAGAGGTGCTTCACCTATCGCCCATGACACAGAGGTGTTTCACCCTATGGCCCATGACACAGTGGTGCTTCACCCTACCGCCCATGACACAGAGGTGTTTCACCCTATCGACCATGACACAGAGGTGTTTCACCCTACCGCCCATGACACAGAGGTGCTTCACCCTATCGCCCATGACACAGAGGTGCTTCACCCTATCGCCATGACACAGAGGTGCTTCACCCTACCGCCCATGACACAGAGGTGCTTCACCCTACCGCCCATGACACAGAGGTGCTTCACCCTATCGCCCATGAAACACAGATGTTTCACCCTATCGCCCATGACACAGAGGTGCTTCACCCTACCGCCCATGACACAGAAGTGTTTCACCCTATCGCCCATGACACAGAAGTGTTTCACCCTATCGCCCATGACACAGAAGTGCTTCACCCTATCGCCCATGACACACAGGTGCTTCACCCTATCGCCCATGACACAGAGGTGTTTCACCCTACCGCCCATGACACAGAGTGCTTCACCCCACCGCCCATGACACAGAGGCGTCAGGGTGTCTGATTTTGTCCGTCCTGAGGACGTGACCAATGTCATCTCCATCTCCTCTTTTTCACATCCGCTGATACTGTAGCTGATGCGAAATCGTCTGGCTACACTGTGTAAAAAATGGGCTGTTGTCATATAATTTTGAAGATCGGTCGTAGGTATCTTTCTTCGGAACCACTTGGGCGACTCTCGATCTTACAGTGAGTTTCTCGTGTCTCCTAAGAGTGGAGGAGGACTGATCAGACATTGGGCTTATAGATGTTGATGTTCATGTGGATAAGGGATCGCTTCCAGATGCAGCAGAGTCTACTGAATACTCGTGCTGTCATCGCAGTTCTTGTAGAGATATTTCTCGATGTTGCTGTCTGCAAAGACGACGCTCCAAGACATTTAAAGCGTTCTACTTTTTTTATCTCCTCTCCTTTAATTAATTGTGATGTTAACAAAATGGAGGCGTCATCAAAACTGTTTCTTAAGCATGACTCACACATGCAAACATACACACGTGCGCACGAGCAAACAAAGAGATGGAGAGAGACAGTGAGATGGAATGAGGCTGTGTACGTGTGCGTGTGTATGCGTGTGTGTGTTTGTGTTTGTGTGTGTGTGTGTGTGTGTGTGTGTGTGTGTGAACGTGTGAGTGTGTGTGTGTGTGTGTGTGTGTGAACGTGTGTGTGTGTGCGTGTGTGTGTGTGTGTGAACGTGTGTGTGTGAACGTGTGAGCGTGTGTACGTGTGTGTGTGGGTGTTGTCTGTGTGTGTGCGTGTAGTATATGTGTGTGCGCGCGCGAGTGTGTGTGTGTGCGTGTGTGCGTGTGTGTGTGTGTGTGTGTGTGTGTGTGTACGTGTGAATGTGTGAACGTGTGAACGTGTGTACGTGTGTGTTTGTGTGTGTGTGTGTGCTGATGTGTGTGTGTGGTGAATGTGTGAACGTGTATACGTATGTGAACGTGAGTGAACGTGTGTGTGTGTGTGTGTGTGTGTGTGTGTGTGTGTGTGTGTGTGTGTGTGTGTGTGTGTGTGTGTGTGTGTGTGTGCATGTGTTGTATGTGTGTGTGTGTGAACGTGCGTTCGTGCGTCCGTGTGTGCACCGTGTGTGTGCATATACGTGTGTGTGCGTGTGCTGCGCGCCTGTGTGTGTGTGTGTGCGTGGGTAAGTGACAGACAGTGAGGGAGGACTTAAGATCCACGTTGTTTTGAAATGAGTCGGACACTGCCTCTTCCATTCCCGCCCCACCTCTTCCCAATTTTCTTTTTCCCTTTATATTTCATTTCATTTTTATTTCCACTTTCATTTAAATACTTGCTGGGGTTTTTTAACATGCAAAGAGGCAGGCAAAACGAAAACCTGTGCACATTCTTACTGACACGGAAGAGCAGTTTTCAGTCACGCGCGTTGGGGTGATAAAACACACAGATTAGCTAATTGCCGGAACCTATCCCAAAAAGGCAAATCCTTACGGAAAAGCCGTTTCAAACTTTTAGACAAGGCCCATACATAACTCGCGCGCCGCTGAGTTCCAAAGTTGAGTTGAGGTGTGTGCATGCTGAAGTGCAGAACGAGTGGCCATACTGAATGTTTTTGGGGGGACCGTTTGTAAACAGGCAGGGGATTTTCAGCTGTCACATTTCTGACCTATTCTCCTCCCTTTCGGTGAACCCATTTTGCTGTCAGTTTATCGTAAGACTTTTTAATCTGAGGGTCGAGGGGTCGAGTCCATTATCGGGCGCTTAAAGCTTTTAGTAGTAGTAGTAGTAGTAGTAGTAGTAGTAGAATTATTCTTCTTATTCTTCTTATCATTATTGTTGTTGTTATTATTAATATTATTATTATTATCATTATCATTATTATTATTACTATTATTATTATCATCATCATCATTGTTGTTATTATACTATTATTATCATTATGTTGTTGTTAGTATCATTTCGGTTGTTGTTGCTGTTACTGTAGTTGTTATTTATTGGTAGTAGTAGTAGTAGTAGTAGTAGTAGCAGCAGCAGTAGTAGTAGTAGCAGCAGCAGTAGTAGTATTGTTGTTGTTTTTGTTGTTGTCATCATCATCATTATCATCATTATTGTTATTAGTATTACCAGTAGTAGTAGTATGTATTCATCATCATCATTATCTTTTTTTATTATCATCATTATTATATCGTCATTATTATCATCATATTATATTATCTTATATTAGATTAGCATTATTGTTACTAGTGGTTCATCATCGTATTAGTCATTGGTGTGTGTATGGTAGTAGGTTACAATTTCAACTGTGCTCGCAGCTATTGTTGGTTGTTGTGTTGGTTTGTTGCCTGTTGTTGTTGTGTTGGTTGTTGGTTGTTTGGTTGTCTGTTGTTGTTGTTGTTGATGTTGTTGGTTGTTGTGTTGTGTTGCTGTTGCTGTTGCTGTGCTGGTGTTGGTTGGTGTGGTGTGGTTGGTTGGTTGGTTGGTGGTTGTGGTTGCTT
>JAPXFY010000027.1:11738967-11741467 GCA_030674185.1 Monoplex corrugatus | reverse complement strand
GATAGTAACAGTTATTTGTGATGCGCCATGCCTTACGAAGACACTAACTGACAACAAAGTATAGCATGACTCAAAATAGTTCACAAAATCTGAGCTGAACCAGTCACAGTAAAAGTACTTCCCGTCAGAAAGAAAACGGTGGACTCATGCATGTCAATGTGCTCGCACGTGCATCCTGAATACATACAAACACGCGCGCGCACACACACACACACACACACACACACACACACACACACACTCACCCATATGCACGCACGAATGCACACATTGAAAGTCTTACACACACACACACACATACACACACACACACACACACACACACACACACACACACACACACACACACATACACAGGCACACATAAATGACAGACAGACAGACAGATAGAAAGATACAGTTAGATATAGACAGATAGATGGACGTATAGACAGACAGACAGAGCAGAAGACGGAGAGACGGAGAGCAGACAGACAGATTTGATAGATAGACAGACAAATAGATAGACAGATAGACAGACAGACAGACAGATAGATAGATAGATAGTAGTAGTAGATAGATAGTGATAGATAGATAGATTAATAGATAGATAGAGAGACACACGCACACACACACACGTGCGCGCGCTCAGAAGAAAAGTATCACAACACACATACACACACACGCGCGTGCGCGCGGCACACACACAAACAAACATACACACACATGCATGCACACACACAAATACACAAACGCACGCACACACAACACACACACACGTACACACACAAATACACACAAAGAGAAGAGAAGTATCACACACATACACACACGCACTCACACACACATACACACACACAAGCACGTACATACACACACGCACACACACACAAATATACGCACATACACACACATATACACACACACACACACAAGCACACACATAGAAGAAAAGTGTCACAAACACAGACACACACACACACACACACACCAACACCACACACACACACACACACACACACACACACACACACACAGCACAAGCACAAGCACACAAATCACACACCCACACACATACACACACACACACAAACACAAACACACATACAAACATACACACACTACGCACACGTACACACACACGCAGAACAACACAACACCACACACACACACCACACACACAGAACTATACACACACACACACGAGAGAGAAGCATTACACATTGAAGAAGAGAAAAAAATCACCGAAGAAGAGGACCATCTTCATAAATCAATCTTGTCACAACACAAGGGAACTCTCCGCACTACAGGCTCACAGACTTTATGATAATATGATGTACAGGCTTTAGACTTTATGATAATATGATGTCCAGGCTTTAGACTTTATGATGATATGATGTACAGGCTTTAGACTTTATGATAATTGATGTACAGGCTTTAGACTTTATGATGATGTGATGTCCAGGCTTTAGACTTTATGTATGATAGTGTGTGTGATGTCCAGGCTTTAGACTTTATGATGATATGATGTACCAGGCTTTAGACTTTATGATGATATGATGTACAGGCTTTAGACTTTATGATAATGTGATGTCCAGGCTTTAGCCTTTATGATGATATGATGTCCAGGCTTTAGACTTTATGATAATGTGATGTACAGGCTTTAGACTTTATGATAATGTGATGTCCAGGCTTTAGACTTTATGATGATATGATGTCCAGGCTTTAAGCTTTATGATAATGTGATGTACAGGCTTTAAGACTTTATGATAATGTGATGTCCAGCTTTAGACTTTATGATATATGATGTCAGCTTTAGACTTTATGATAATGTGATGTCCAGGCTTTAGACTTTATGATAATTGATGTACAGGCTTTAGACTTTATGATAATGTGATGTCAGGCTTTAGACTTTATGATGATATGATGTACAGGCTTTAGACTTTATGATAATGTGATGTACAGGCTTTAGACTTTATGATAATGTGATGTCCAGGCTTTCGCTTATGATGATATGATGTACAGGCTTTAGACTTTATGATAATGTGATGTCCAGCTTTCGCCTTATGATGATATAGTAGGCTTTAGACTTATGTAATGTATGTCAGGCTTTAGACTTTATGATAATGTGATGTACAGGCTTTAGACTTTATGATAATGTGATGTCCAGGCTTTAGACTTTATGATAGATTGATGTCCAGGCTTTCGCCTTTATGATATATGATGACGCTACACTTTATGATAATGTGATGTCCAGGCTTACAGCTTTATGATAATGTGATGTCCATGCTTAAGACTTTATGATAATGAGATGTCCAGGCTTTAAGACTTTATGATAATGTGATGTCCAGGCTTTAGACTTTATGATAATGTGATGTCCAGGCTTTAGACTTTATGATAATGAGATGTCCAGGCTTTAGACTTTATGATATTGATGTCCAGGCTTTAGACTTTATGATAATATGATGTACAGGCTTTAGACTTTATGATAATGTGATGTCCAGGCTTTAGACTTTATGAT
>JAPXFY010000027.1:11728967-11736467 GCA_030674185.1 Monoplex corrugatus | reverse complement strand
GTGCCACCCCCCACCCCTACTCTACCCCATTTCAAGACTTTGCCAGCACATAAAGTTCTACTGAGGCCCAGGGAGTCTGCCAGGTAACTGCTGGCGCATTTGGACAGAGCCCATATGGAATTGTTCGAGTGCGAAGAATTCCTCTTGATTGCCACTGTTATTGTTGTTGAAAGGCCAGCCGCCTGCGTAGAGCCAATCAGGCCTATAACCGTTAAAACATACACAAAACTTCAACAGAAAAAAAAAAAAAAAGAAAATTAAGTACACATATCAATGCATCGCACACATAATCTAAGAAAATGCCCCTGGCACTGACAACTCCGTCCAATTTATCGCACAGGGGATTTTAAAAACACATCTGTATACAAATTTAAGCATACCTAAGGACACAAAAATATTATAAGAAGGCTTAATTGTCTAAATTGCTTCCGCATATCTCACCTCCAGAGCCAAAAATGCATTTAATGCTTGTTACCCAATCATCAATCTAAGAAAAAGTTCGTAACACTTTATCGAACACATACAGGTGAATGAACCAGCAAGGCTAAATTGATAGGAAGAAAAGACAGTAAAGCAAAGGAGGAAGAAAGAAACACAAGAGAGTGATAGAAAACAGGATATTTCTATCACAGAATTTCCAGAAGGTGTGGATACTATTTATACTGAAACAGCCCCCGGCATCCTCACCGGGGGAATTCCTCTTGAACAAACTCTTAACTCTAAACTTCTTTGGTTTTGTTGTGGACAGGCGTGTAACTTGTTTCTTATAATTAATAGGTTACAGAATGTCTGAGTTTTATGACAAAGCCATTTTCACGGAGAAAGACACTGACATCATCCGGCTTTTCTGTCAAGGGGTCTGGCCCATACACAGAGACGATGGCTGGGGATTGGACTGTACAATTGGAACCATGAATGTACATAATCATGTGTGTTTGATAACCTGAAAGGACATTTTTTTCTCAAATTTCGCTCATTCAATTTGATAATACAAAGACAAATATTATTATATCTATCAGCAAAAAGGAATTGCATTGATGTTTTAAAAATGGATCCAATCGTAGTTATCAACAAAATAGTGAATATATTAAGAATTTAAATGTAGATACCAATCGTAGTTATAAAAACAAAACAGTGAATTGTATTGAGGATTTAAATAGATACCAGTCGTAATTATCAACAAAATAGTGAATTGCATTGAGGATTAAAATAGATACCAATCGTAGTTATCAACAAAATAGTAAATTGCATTAAGGATTTGAAAATAGATACCATCGTAGTTATAACAAAATGGTGAATTGCATTAATTGAAAAAATGATATTTGGAAATAGATACCAGTCGTAGTTTTTAACAAAATGTGAATTGCATTAAGGATTTGAAAATAGATAACCAGTCGTAGTTATTAACAAAAGGTATTGCATTAAGGATTTGAAAATAGAACACGTAGTAAACAAAATGTGAATTGCATTAAGGATTTGAAAATAGATACCAGTCGTAGTTATTAACAAAATTGGAATTGCATTAAGGATTTGAAAATAGATACCAATCGTAGTTATCAACAAAATGGTGAATTACAATAAGGATTTAAAACATAGGCAATAAAGGATCTACATATGTGCATGATATGCAAGCACTATCAACAATGTAAAACAAATAAACATATAATTATCATACAGACAGATCACTGAGAAAACAAACATATTCATACGTCATGAGGAGTAGGAAGTATCAAAATTCATCTGAAACCGGTAAGAGATGTTGCAACCATTCACCTCTAAATTGTGTATGTTCCATGTCTAATTTGCACTTGTGTTTTTTTTCGAGGTGTTTTTTATGGTTTACGTTTTCTTTAAAGTCACGTTCGGCAGAATTTTTAGGAATTGTTTCTAGATATACATTTTGTTCTGGAACGATGATTAAATCATCATTGAAATCACTTATTGAATCTGTGCGCATTTTTAATCAATACCAAACAAGATTCTTTTCAGTTAATCTGACATTTTACAAGCGAATAAGAAATACATATATGTATATATTATATATATATATATATTATATATATATATATGTGTGTTGTGTGTGTGTGTGTGTGTTGTGGTGTGTGTTATGCGTGTGCGTGTGTGTATGTGTGTGTGTGTGTGTGTGTGTACATATGTATATGTATATATAAATAATATATACATATCTGTATATGTATGTTTATGTATAAATAATTATGTATATATTTCTTGTATACATATTCATGTGTGTATCTGCATACAGAGACAAACAGACAGAGAAGATAGATAGATAGACAAACAGACAGATAGTTGGACAGAGAGAGAGAGAGAGAAAAAGAGAGAGAGATATCTTTTTTTAACGCAAAAGTGGTTTACGATTGCAAATTCGCACGCATGTAACAAATTGCAGTTGTGACTTCACGTAACATTTCTTATAATGTACTCATTGTAAAACACGCAAAAACTATGCGAACTAAAACACACATTCAAACATTTTACACAAGACTACAAAAGACGTTTATACACACAAATATAACGTATTTTGAAAGAGATATTTGAAAACACTATTACTACAGGACAGAGTATTACGTCCTGTTGGGTGTGACTTAAATCTAGCTTTGAGATACAAAGACAGAACGTGGAGAGAGAGGGGGGTGGAGAGAGAGAGACAGACAGACAGACAGACCAACAGACCGACAGAGACAGAGACATCTGTATCATTTCTATTTAGCTGACCCCTGAAACAGGTTATTGTCACCCTCATCTGTGAACTCTTTCAAAACCTGACGGACATATCTGAAGAAAAAAAATAAACATTTCGAAACTTGGTGTTGGGTGTCTGCTTATATAAGAGCTGTACTGACACAAACATGGAAAAAGTGAAGTCTTTACACTACCTTACTGTCTCAGAGATCTCCAGATAGCCCAAGCATAAAAAAAATGTTAATAAGCGTTTTAAAAGAAGGATAAAGGGTCATCCATGCAACCATCTCCATAGATTACCTCAGCCGGTCTTTCTAAGAATGACGTTACCTGCCACTCACTCCCTAAACAATCTTATGAATATAAACAGCTCTGTATACAAACAAAATCCACGACCTTATCCCACTAACCACCATTATGTTTACGATACCTTTTAATCTCGGATAAAAATGAATAGCTTCAAAGGTTAACCACTGACGTGTAAGACAGCGTGGGGGTTTGGCCTGTGGCAAGTCACCATACGATGGTACATCTTTGATGGGTTCCAGCCACCTGTTTCATTTAACCCTTTGACTCCTACTGCCTGTCCACCAGCACCCTGCATTATCAACCGTGCAAACAAAGCAAAAACGTAACCCTTTGACTCCCTCACCCTATCCACCAGCACCCTGCATTGTCAACCGTGCAAAAAAAGCAAAAACTTAACCCTTTGACTCCCTCACCCTATCCACCAGCACCCTGCATTGTCAACCGTGCAAAAAAAGCAAAAACTTAACCCTTTGACTCCCTCACCCTGTCCACCTGCATCCTGTATTGTTAACCGTTCAAACAAAGCAAAAACAATCTTTAACTCCCTCACGGTGAGGAAGTCAAAGGGTTAAGTTTTTGCAGTTGGTGGATAGGGTGTGGGAGTCAAGGGGTCAAAGCGGTCAGATCCCATCGCTTTATATATACACGTACATGGAGACGACATCCTTCCTCTTTGATAATATCCCCGAGCGCTGTTATTCGACGCAGTTGTGACCGAAACCATCCCTGACCTTGTATGTTGTGTAGGAAGTAATAAACAACAACAGAACAAAAGAACAAAAAGGCAGTATCTTCATAAATAAAGCCAGGCCTGGGAAAGTCCAAAATTCTTACCATCTCACTCCCACAACAACCTGACAACCGCCATAGTCATCTTATTGAATAAGTTTTATCTGACTTGATTTATCGATCGTTTATCAACGCATTTTGATTACATTTAAATCGGACCACATATCCACGTTAGTGCATACTAATTTAGGTTCATAAAATCCAGATAAACGTCATCCAGTGCATTTGGAGCCAAAACAGCATTTCAGAAGATGAAATGCGTTCTTACCAACAAATGCCTATCAGTTAGCATCAGGGAGAGAGTTCATAGATGTTATATTGAACCGATACTGTTGTATGGTTGTGAGGCGTGGACAGTCAACACACAAAGTCAGAACAAGATTGAGACAACTTAATTGTGGTTTCTAAGAAGAATGTTGAGAGTTCCATGGACAGCAAAGAAAACAAAAGAGTCAGTCTTGAAGGAGGCAGACACAACAAGATCATTAATAAAGAAGATTGGAAAAAGACAAACAACATTTATAAACATTTTATGAGGAAAGAGAAATTAGAGCACCTGGTCACAACAGGAAAGATGAGGGAAAGATAACACCAGGTAGACCCAGGGAAAAAATATTGGACGGACTTGCAGGGTGGCTGAGGACAGAGAGGGTGGGAGATGTACTTGCAGCGACAAGGGATAGTTTCGTATGGAGGATCATGATCGCCATTGCCATGCGACTGGCATGATGATGAAGATGATCATAAGTGGATTTGGACTGCTGATGAAAATGCAATATAACATTTAACTACTTATGTACGATCTGTGGCCTCCTTAGTAAATACAATCTCGTGCCTGCAGTTCATGCTTATTTCAAAGCTTCTCTGATCTCTGCTGACATCAGCATTAGCAAAGTGGCCAAAATCAACAAATACGTAAGGAAACGGCATGTTGTCTTACCTGCTCTCACGGACGTGCTTTCTGTTGTCGCCTGGCAAAGCTTAAGCTATCCCTAAAATCCTTTGTCGAGGAGCCAAGGTGGGAAAGGTCGGACTTCATACTGTGCTTGAGGACCCGGGAAACAGATGATAAGATCAATGCAGCCCAAACTACAGACTGGCAGGAAATAGTAAGTCCGACAGGCAGTGGATGCGGCAAAGGAAAGCTTTAAGGTCAAAGGGCACACACAAACCTATAGACAGGGCATGGGACTAACAAAAATTAAATGGTGTTTTTTTCAATGCCGTAACGCATGTTTGGTGTCCGTTTGATGTGGGGCAAAAAGTGAATAAAAAGTTTATCAAAACTAAAAAATCTGGACAGTGATCAAAAGCCAAGGGAAAAACAAAGAGGCAAAGTAATACGACAGATTAACAAAGAAGAAGGTGCCAGAAGAATCCAGAAAGCAATCCAGCAAGGCCAACAGAAGAAATCGCCCGCATGAAAAAGCACTCCAAAGAAGTCTCAGGTGGAATGACATATGGCATATGACTCCTCTCAGGATAAGTTTTTATACCTCAGATCTGTATATGACCTCCTGTCCTCAAACGCAAATCAGATGAAACGGGAAAAATAAATGAGCCAACGTTCCCGTTCTGCCAAGGCAAAACAAACGTAGAAAATGTTCTGAGCTCAGCAAAGTAACCCCTATCCAAGGAACTTACAGACGGAGCCACAATCCAGTCTTTAAAGCTGTGACATCTGGAGCATGGAGGCGGGTTCTGCTGGATGGAGTAGATGACTGAGAGCGCACAGCATATCTTCCAGAATGGGAAAATACCCAGATATTATCAGCATCATCTCATCTCATCTCTCTCCCTCCCCTGGATCGGCGGTAAGAGCCACGCTCGACGTCACAAGTTTTCTCTAGGTCACACGATTCAGACATCTGTGGGCGACCTCCTGGATCTCCAGACCACAGACATCAGCGATGTTGTTGAAATAGGAGGTGTGCGGTCGTCCCTTTCTTCTCCTCGCCTCACATTTCTCCTGCAGGACCGTTGACATCAGATCTGTTTTGGTGTTTCAGATCGCATGGCCTACCTATTTCAGCTTTCTTTTGTTGATCTCTGTCAGCAGCTGGCGCCTGACATGTTATCAGCAAGAGTGGCATAAAACCCGACGTAATTCTCCACTGCCATTCATCAAAACAAATGATTCTGATCAAGTTTACTGTGCCCTATGAAAGGAGAACGGAGGAAGCCCATATCTACAAAATTGAAAAGTATGCAAGTCTAGCCAGCAAGCTGAGGAAATCTGGTTTTCAAACCAAAGTCCTCGCAAAAAAGGTTGGAGCGAGGGGGTAGATACATACATCTGCCTTTGATCTCAAAAACAGCTCTCGATCTCCAGAAGGGGAGAGGACCAGAGCCCTACAGGCAATGGCAGAAGCAGCTAAAAGGAATCCAGCTGGATGTGTTGAAGTAGAAACAAAAATAAACTCCATAAGACTTATGATTTCCCTATGAACAGCGGGCATCCGATAACTAAGTGGTCACAAAGGTGACTTGGCCTTCAGACGCCCTTAGTGGTTACCTTAGAGGCGCAGATTCAAACTCAAGTGGAAGATGAAAAAAATACAAAAAAAAGGTGTCACAAACAGGAGGGTATTCAGGGTATAAAGAGTTAAGGATCGACACACTTGCTTGAGGGGGGAATTCTCTGAGGACCTTCTGCTGCCCAGCTCTGCTTAGGGTTTCTTGCTGCTAAGGGCATGATAGATACAGGTCTGCATAAAATGTTAGTCATATATTTGATATTTTTGGAAAACCATCGATAACAAATTCTATGAAATTAATTCAACCTCTCGGTAAATATTTCGAAGAAGCTGTTAAGTGGTCACAAAAAGAATGTTAATATGGCTTGACTATCCTGTTCCTTCCTTGGCGTTGGTCTTCCCCTCCTATACGTTGTTTTTTGTGTATGCGCGTGCTTACGGGTCTCTCACCCCCACCCCCTATCCTTTTTCTTTTCTGTTTCCCCACAACCCTGTCTTCTTCTTCTTCTTCTTCTTCTTCTTCTTCTTCTTCTTCTTCTTCTTCTTCTTCTTCTTCTTCTTCTTCTTCTTCTTCTTTTTCTTCTTCTTCTTCTTCTTCTTCTTCTTCTTCTTCTTCTTCTTCTTCTTCTTCTTCTTCTTCTTCTTCTTCTTCTTCTTCTTCTTCTTCTTCTTCTTCTTCTTCTTCTTCTTCTTCTTCTTCTTCTTCTTCTTCTTCTTCTTCTTCTTCTTCTTCTTCTTCTTCTTCTTCTTCTTCTTCTTCTTCTTCTTCTTCTTCTTTCTTCTTCTTCTTCTTCTTCTTCTTCTTCTTCTTCTTCTTCTTCTCTTCTTCTTCTTCTTCTTCTTCTTCTTCTTCTTCTTCTTCTTCTTCGCACTCTTCTTCGCACTCTTCTTCTTCTTCTTCGCACTCTTCTTCTTCTTCTTCTTCTTCGCACTCTTCTTCTTCGCACTCTTCTTCTTCTTCTTCACATTCTTCTTCTTCTTCACATTCTTTTTCTTCGCATTCTTCTTCGCATTCTTCTTCTTCTTCGCATTCTTCTTCTTCTTCTTCTTCGCATTCTTCTTCTTCTTCTTCGCATTCTTCTTCTTCTTCTTCGCATTCTTCTTCTTCTTCTTCTGATCCTCCTCCTCCTCCTCCTCCTCCTCCTTCTTCTTCTTCTTCTTCTTCTTCGCAATTCTTCTTTTCGTGAAACCTCAAACTTGTGAGTGACAAAGAGGATTAACA
>JAPXFY010000027.1:11721467-11723967 GCA_030674185.1 Monoplex corrugatus | reverse complement strand
ACCAAAGTCCCTATGAAATTAACCAAATATCAAAAGTCCCTATGAAAATAACCAAAATCCCTACGGAAAAAAACAAACTCCAAAGTCGCTATGAAAACAACCAAATACCAAAGTCCCAATGAAAACAACCAAATACCAAAGTCCCAATGAAAACAAACAAATACCAAAGTCCCAATGAAAATAACCAAATACCAAAGTACCTATGAAAATAACCAAATACCAAAGTCCCAATGAAAATAACCAAATACCAAAGTCCCTATGAAAATAACCAAATACCAAAGTACCTATGAAAACAACCAAATACCAAAGTCCCAATGAAAATAACCAAATACCAAAGTCCCAATGAAAATAACCAAATACCAAAGTCCCAATGAAAATAACCAAATACCACAGTACCTATGAAAATAACCAAATACCAAAGTCCCAATGAAAATAACCAATGTCCCTACAGAAATAACCACACACCAAAGTCGCTATGAAAATAACCAAATACCTATGAAAATAACCAAATACCAAAATCCCTATGAAAATAACCAACCCTACGGAAATAACCAAACACCAAACTCCCTATGAAAATAACCAAACACCAAAGTCCCTATGAAAATAACCAAACACCAAACTCCCTATGAAAATAACCAAACACCAAACTCCCTATGAAAATAACCAAATACCAAAGTCGCTATGAAAATAACCAAACACCAAACTCCCTATGAAAATAACCAAACACCAAACTCCCTATGAAAATAACCAAACACCAAACTCCCTATGAAAATAACCAAACACCAAAGTCCCTATGAAAATAACCAAACACCAAACTCCCTATGAAAATAACCACACACCAAACTCCCTATGAAAATAACCAAATACCAAAGTCGCTATGAAAATAACCAAACACCAAAGTCCCTATGAAAATAACCAAACACCAAAGTCGCTATGAAAATAACCAAACACCAAAGTCCCTATGGAAATAACCAAACACCAAAGTCCCTATGAAAATAACCAAACACCAAAGTCCCTATGAAAATAACCAAACACCAAAGTCCCTATGAAAATAACCAAACACCAAAGTCCCTATGAAAATAACCAAACACCAAAGTCCCTATGAAAATAACCAAACACCAAAGTCCCTATGAAAATAACCAAACACCAAAGTCCCTATGAAAATAACCAAATACCAAAGTCCCTATGAAAATAACCAACCCTACGGAAATAACCAAATACCAAAGTCCCTATGAAAATAACCAACCCTATGAAAATAACCAAACACCAAAGTCCCTACGGAAATAACCAAATACCAAAGTCCCTATGAAAATAACCAAACACCAACGTCCCATGTGACATTAGAAACAGGAATATTCCTCCAAACAGACTTGAAAATCCAAAACGCTTGCGTATGTTCTAAACGCCTGGCAAGAAGAACGGGATACCCTAACAGATAACAAGCTTTCCCAGACCCGCCATTTCTCTCAAAGCACCTTCCTGGTTTCGTCAGAAATCTTTGGAGAAACAAGAGACATGGCCAACTGCTGTTCCCCTGACTGCCAGGTTCTCTGGCGGCCGGTAGAAGTGGACATGGGTGGCCACATTCACGGCCAGATGTAGCTTGATTATATAGATAGCAGACAAGAGAAAGAGAAGAAAGAAAGAATCAAAGAGTTACTGGGTTATCGGACTTACTTCGTGAGGGATTCTTCAGTTTCAGTTTCAGTTTTAGTTTCTCAAGATGACGTCTCCTCGTTCGGAACGAATTCCATATGCACTAACGTCACAGGTGCCACGTGTATGGTGATCATGGCACAAGCCTTAAGTCTGTACTTAAACCCATGAGCTGGCCAGGTCCTGAAGCCCTACCTAGACTATGTTTTACCTAGTCTATATTTAATACTGGTATTTTATCATCCTGCCACCGGAATAATCTTGGTTACATGTAAATGACATGTGTATGTGTGTATCTTACCTTCAAAAAAAGGAACATACGTATAAAGTAAATAAGTAAATAATTAAAAGTCTGAATCACAACACAACTAGCTATTCTGTATAAACTCGTCTCACATGGCAAAACATCACCACCACCACCCTAGTCAATGTCCAAATGATCAGCCGTCTATCAACTAGGTGAAGACACTATTTTCTTAGTCGTAGATAGGTAAGTAAGTAAGTGAGTAAGTGAGTAAGTAAAAAAGTAAGCAAGCAAGTACGTAAGCAAGCAAGTAAGCAAGCAAGCAAGTGAGTAAGTAAGTGAATAAGAAGTAAGTAGGTGAATAAATAAATACGAAATAAAGGAATATGTAGATAAATAAACAGGTAAGAGATAAAAATAACGAGGTATTCATCGCGCTCGGACAATTCCATATGCGCTCCACCCAAATACGCCAGCGATTATCTGACAGATTTCCTGAGCCTGCACAAAACAAAACCCTATGCACTGGCAAGGTCTTGAAACAGGGAAAGGGGAGAAGGGACCTATCAAACACTAAGCTGACACCACCAGAACGATGGC
>JAPXFY010000027.1:11701467-11711467 GCA_030674185.1 Monoplex corrugatus | reverse complement strand
TGTCTCTTCTCTCTCTCTTCTCTCCTCTGTCCTCTTCTCTCTCTCTCTCACTCTCCATCCAATCTCTCTCTCTCTCCTCCATTCCCATACACCCACTTCTTCTTCTTTCTTCAACTTCTACTTATCTTTGAATTACATCAAACAACAAAAAGCTCTACAAATGGAAAATGAAAATCTTCTATGCTACTATCCACACACACTTCTCTCTCTCTCTCTCACACACACCCACATTCTCTCTCTTCCTCCTTCTCTTCTCTTCCGTCCTCTCGTCTCCTCTCTCTCTTCTCTCTCTCTTCTCTCTCCCCACTCTCTCTCTCTCCTCACTCCCTCCTTTTCCTCTCCTCTCTTTCTCTCTCTCCCTTCTCTCATCTTCTCTCTTTCTCTTACATCACTTCAACACGACCTCATCCTCTACCAAATGCACACACAATCAACAATCTTCTCTCTCTCTCTACTCTTATCTCTCTCACACATACACACTCACACTCTCTCTCTCTCTCTCTCTTCTCTCTCTCCTCTCTCTCTCTCTCTCATCTCTCTCTCTCCTCTTTCTTCTCTCTCACACACACACTCTCTCTCTCTCACTCACCTCTCTTTCTTCTCTCTCTCACACTTCTCTCTCTACAACACTCTCTCTCTCTCTCTCTCTCTCACACAACACACACCATCACTCCTCTCTCACTCACACACACACACACTCCAACAACACACACACACACACACAATCTCTCTCTCTATCTATCTATCTCTTTATCTCTCTCTCACATACACACACACACTCTCTCTCTCTCTCATTCTTCCCTTCTCTCTCTCTCTCTCTCACTCAGTCACTCTCTCTCTCTCCCTCTTTCTTCTCTCTCACACACACACACTCTCTCTCACACACCACAACACATAGACACACTCTCTCACTCACTCTCTCTCTCTCTCATACACACACACTCTCTCTCTCTCTTACACACTCTCTGTCTCTCTACTCTCTCAACACACACAACACTATCTCTCTCTCTCTCTCTCTCCTCACAACACACCCACTCATCACTACACACACCTACACACACACACACACTCTCTCTCTATCTATCTATCTCTTT
Source organism: Monoplex corrugatus (assembly GCA_030674185.1). NCBI lineage: Eukaryota > Metazoa > Mollusca > Gastropoda > Littorinimorpha > Ranellidae > Monoplex > Monoplex corrugatus. Next base: position 11,710,373 of record JAPXFY010000027.1, on the reverse strand, counting down.
ATCTCTCTCTCACATACACACACACACTCTCTCTCTCCTTTCATTCTTTCTCCTTTCTCTCTCTCTCTCTCACTCATCAACTCTCTCTCTCTCCCTCTTTCTTCTCTCTCACACACACACACTCTCTCCTCACACACACACACATAGACACACTCTCTCACTCTCTCTCTCTCTCTCTCATACACACACACTCTCTCTCTCTTTCACACACTCTCTGTCTCTCTCTCTCTCACACACACATACACACACTCTCTCTCTCTTACACACTCTCTCTCTCTCTCTCACATACACTCTCTCTCTCTATCACATACACTCTCTCTCTCTCACTGACACACTCTCTCTCTCTCTCTCTCTCTCTCTCTCTCTCTCTCTCTCTCTCTCTCTCTCTTCCTGTTTCCATCCCCCACTTTCTTTCTGTCCTGTTTTCGAGCTTCTCTTTATGTCTTTGGAATAACTTTTCGAACAGAAAATGCTCTGAGAAATGTGCAATCATCGTTCGCTGTTACGTCATTGTCTATGTTACGTCATTGTCTTCAAAAAGAGCTCCATTGAACCTTTTTTCTTTTCTTTTTTTTTTTTTCTTCGTCTTTTGGATTTGTCTACCTCTTTTACTTACTCATTCACTCACTCACTCATTTAATAACTCACTCGCTATTTATTAACTTACATATTTACTCACTTGTTTACTTACGTATTTACTTATCATTTTACTCGCTCACTGACCTATTTACCTGCTTACTTACTGAAACATGTTTGAATTCTTAACTTCTTTATTTACTTAGTTACATACTTATATGTTTATTTATCCACTGACTTACTAACCTACGTATTCGCTTACTTACTTAATTATTGACTTACTCATTCACTCACGCACTCTTTTATTTACCCACTCACTTACTTATTCACTTATTTTCTTATTCCTACATTTACCTATTCTATCACTTACCTACCCATTTACTCATTCAGTTATTTACTCACTCACTTCTTTACTCATTCACTCAATCATTCACTCATTCACTCACTTTTGTACTCACTCGCTCACTCACTTACTTACTACTCACTCACTCTCTCACTTACTCACTTACTTACTTACTTACTTACTTACTTACTTACTTACTTACTTACTTACTCACTTACTTACTTACTTACTTACTTACTTACTTACTTACTTACTTACTTACTTACTTACTTATTTACTTACTTACTTACTTACTTACTTACTAACTTATCTATTTGCTCGCACATTTATTTTTTCACTTAATAGTTCGTTCATGTACTTACTTATCCATCCACTCACTTACTTATTTACTTACTTTCTTTTCTATTCTTTGTTTACTTATTTACAATTACATTTATTCCTTTATTCGCTTATTTGATAATTCATTTACCTACCTACTCACTTCTTTACTTGCTCACTTGTGTACGTATTTATTTACATAAATGTTTTTTTTACTCATCTGTTTACTCACCTATTTAGAGATTACTTTCACTTGTTCATTCACTTTTTGTTTTGTTTACTTTTTTTTCCATTTATTTATATATTTTGTTTGTTTATTTATTTTTCATGTATTCATTCATTTGTTTATTTTAATACAAATTCACACGCATACTCATTTATTTATTTATTCATATATTACTTATTTATCTACACAGTCACTTATTTACATATCTACTGACTTTTTGATTTACGCATTTACTTATTTACTCACTCATTCATCTGTGTACTCATTTATTTACTCACTCGTATTTTCTTTATTACTTATCTATTTGCTTTCTACTCAACTCAGTAATTTATTATTCATTTATTTACTTATTTCTTTTCTTGTTTATTTCGGGTATTTACTCATTTACACTCACTTACTCAATTACTTAGTTACCTACTGGTTTACTTATTGACTTACTTTATTACATACTCACTCCTTTCTCTCCTCATTGATTTATCTGCCTTCTGACTCACGTATTTATTTTTTCACATATTTATTTACTTACACACTTTTTTACTTTCGTACTTATTTACCTACTTACTCGTTTATTTACATATTTGCTCGCTTGTTTACTTACCAATCTATTTACTTTGCTTACTTACTTACTTACTTACTTACTTACTTACTTACTTACTTACTTGTTGCTTGCTTACTTACTTGCTTATTTACTTACTTACTTACTTACTCACTTACTCACTTACTCACTTACTCACTTACTACTCACTTACTTACTTACTTACTTGCTGGCTGGCTGGCTGGCTTGTTTGCTTGCTTACTTACCTACCTACCTACCTACATACATACATACATACATACATACATGCATACATACATACATACATACATGCATACATACACACATACATGCATACATACATGCATACATACCTACCTACACCTACCTATCTACATACCTACATACCTACCTACCTACATACATACATACATAACATATTACATATATACATACATACATACGCACATACATACATAATTAATTATTTCATTCAGTCATTCATTCATTAATCAATTTGTGTGCTTGCCTGACAATTGTTGATCGCTTGATTCCTGACTCATTCTTTCATTCGTTCTTTTTTTTCTTTTGCTTATTCATCGATTCATACATTTTACTGATTGATTCGTTGGTTGGTTGGCCTGATTGTTCTGGTTGGTTAGTAAATTGGTTGGTTTGTTAATCAGTACATCCGAGACTGGATATGTTGATGAATAGACAACTGATTGATACTTTCATTCGTTCCGTTACCCAGCTAGTCATTATCCAATCTACCCATCCATTAATTGGTATGTCAGTTCCTTCTTACAGGCTGGTTGGGATTTTTTATAGAGCTTTGGACTTAAAATCTGATGTCTTGAAATCATCATCATCATCATTATGTGCCCTACCACATGGCGTTGGCGATCATGGCCCTCCACAACAATCTGTCCCTTGCTGTAAGTGCATCTCTCACCATCTCTGTCCTCAGCCACCCTGCAAGTCCGTCCAATATTTTCTCCCTGGGTCTACCTGGTGATCTCTTTCCCTCCAGCTTTCCTGTTGTGACTAGGTGCTTTAACTTCTCTTGCTTCATAAAATGTCCTGTAAATGTTGCTCGTCTTTTCCGAATCTTCTTTATTAATGTTCTTCTTGTGTCTGCCTCCTTCAAGACTGTATCCTTTGTTTTCTTTGCTGTCCATGGAACTCTCAACATTCTTCTTAGAAAGCACATTTCACTTGCCTCAATTTTATTCTGACTTTGTGTGTTAACTGTCCACGCCTCACGTCCATACGGCAGTATCGGTTCTATATAACACCGAAGAACTCTCTTCCTGATGTTAACTGATAGGCATTGATAGGCATTTGTTAGTAAGAATGCTTTTCATTTCCTTGAATGCTGTTTTAGCTTGGCCGATTCTTCTGGCTATTTCTGATATGCATTTGCCGTCTGATGAGATGACCATTCCCAGATATTTAAACTTATCAACCTGTCTCAAGGTTGTGCCATTTGCTGTTGTTGTTTTGTTTGTTTGTTTTTGATTTTGTTTTGTTTGTTTTGTTTTGTTTTTGCATTAGGGGATTTCTTGTTTTTTACTGATTACCATTAATTCAGTCTTCTTGCTATTTAGCTCCAGCCCTGTACTTTTGCTTTCTATTTCTATTGTATTCAAAAGATTTTGTAGGCCTTTCTCAGTTTCTGCAATTAGAATGTCGTCTGCGTAAAGAAAATAGTACCAGCCTACAACGTAAAAATACTGGCCTGTTCGCTGCCCATCCCCATACATAATCATTCTGCTGGGTCGGTTCGATGTTTCATAGGCACCCCCCCCCCCCCCCCACTCCATCTCCTTTTCAAGACCTTGGCTGTGGGTATGATTTTCTGCAGGCTCAAAGAGACTGCCAGATAATTTCTAGCAGATGTAGGTGAAGCGCAGATGGAACTGTCCAAATGCAATGAATCCCCCCTGAGCAAACTAACTCCAGATTCTTTTTTTTTTTTACAGGTAAGAAATTGTTCTGCTACTACAGCAGCGACTCGAGGTACCGCAGAGGAGAGGGACGGTTTATGCCAGAGGACATAGACCCCAGCTTGTGTACCCATATCATTCTGGCCTTTTTCCAGCCCACGGACAATGGTCTGGGAGTGCATGCTGTTGAGCAGAGTGACATAGGTGAGGATGAACAGTATTTTACACTTTTTTTCTTTTTTTGTAATTTAATTTTTTTCTACCCCTGGTTGTGTGCGATTTGACCTGACGTCTTTCAAAAGGAAATAACTTGAGTGACAAGGGGGGAAATGTCAAAACATGTTTTGTGGGTTTTTTTTTTTATTTTGTTTATTTTCTTTCTTCTCAGTTGTTGTTTTTTTCGTTTTGTTTGTTTTGTTTTTTTGTTTTGTTGTTGTTGTTTTTGTTGTTGTTGTTGTTGTTTTAATATAATACCACCAGTCAACGTGGCAAAGTGGTGAGCACAACGGACCATTGACTTGGAAGCCCTGGGTTTGAACACCCAGTCTAGTCTCATCCACTTTACAGATGCGTTGCTGAAGGTGTTTTTTACATTTCCTAAGCAACACCGTAGGTAGGAACCAGAAAAAAAAAAACAGAAAAAAGAATCAGAACGCGTATTTAATACAACCAGACAAGACAGGCATAAATTTTTGGCCAACTAGCCTTCGTCAAGCGTAGACGTCAGATCACAAACGAACAAACACCAAGTACAAAAATTAGGAGAAAAAGACTGAAACTTTCCTGCTGCTTCGTTCAGTGGGAGAAGTTTCTGTCTTTTTCTCCTCATATTTGTATTTGGTGTTTGTTCGTTTGTGATCTTACGTTTACGCTTGACAAAAGCTAGTTGTACCAAAGGAAATAAGAGGGAAGCAGGGAGAATTTTAAATATCAACTAAGTAACATAACTCTTGAGAGTCACGGAGTTATCTCCCATGTAGAATTTCTCAAACCCAACACAGTTTGCGCTATCCATTCAGCTAGCATAGACGCAGCTTTGTGGAATGTTCTGAGCTTACCACTTTATGCTTTGTGGCTGCGTCTGTGCTAGCTGAATGGGTAGCGCAAACTATGTTGGGTTTGAGAAATTCTACATGGGAGATAACTCCGTGACTCTCAAGAGTTATGTTACTTAGTTGAAAAGCTAGTTGGCCGAAATTTTCTGCCTGTGTTGTCTGGTTGTATTAAATGTGCGTTCTGATTCTTTTTTCGTGTTTTTTTTCTAATTTCTGTTTGTTGAACGCGTTAAGTCACACTTGTTTTGGATTTCTTAACACCATAGGTGTCTGCATCTCTCGAGCGTGGTTAACGCCAAGGATATGTTATAAAAGCAAGTATAGATTACAGCACTGTAACGCAGTCTCAATCCTATATTATGGAACTTCATAACATCATCACCGTCATTCCCTATTCTCTCTTCTTCTTCTTCTTCTTCTTCTTTCTTCTTCTTCTTCTTCTTCTTCTTCTTCTTCTTCTTCTTCTTCTTCTTCTTCTTCTTCATCACCATCATCGTCATCATGTGCCCTGCCGCATGGCGTTGGCGATCATGGCCCTCCACACAATTTTATCCCTTTTCGCTGCAAGTACATCTACCACCTTCTCTCTCCTCAGCCATCCTGCAAGTCCATCCAATATTTTCCCCCTGGGTCTACCTGGTGTTCTCTTTCTCTCCATCCCCCCAGCTTTCCTGTACCTCGTCATAGCCTTATGACAAATTGTTCCAGATTCTGTGGCCTGTGTTTTCCTGCTCTCGTGATCTCTTCAGTGTCGATGTTTGACAGGTGTGTTGAAGAGTTTGTTGTTTTTTTTTTTTGTTGTTTTCTTTGGTTTGGCCGATCTCCCGATCGAGCCTGTGACGTACTCCTTCCACTTGCTCCTGTCCAACATAGCTGCCCTGATCTCACCGGTGTTTTCGAGGCCAGAGTCCCTTTTGAAAAGATCAGTGAAGTCTGTTGTCTTCCTTCCCCTGTTCGCTCTCCCTCCAGTTGGCTGCCACAGTACAAGTTGTGAAGCAACTTCCTCTGGATGTCGCACACAGTGACCAGCTTGGTGAAGTCTACATGTTCTTATCTTGTCACTAACTTTAGGGAGGTATCCATTTAGCTCTTCGTTAGTCATGTGCTGCTTCCAAGAGACATGTAATGCCATCCTCAACATGCGATATACGTTCCATCAAGACTCCTCTCCATCTGCTTTGTTAAGGTCCATGTTTCCCAGTTGTAGAGCCGAAATGGAAAGTGTGGGAATAGTGACACAGGAGCAATGACAAAAACGGGTAGCCAAAACAAATGTGTATGATCCCTGAGTTTAATCGTTTAACTCCCCGCACCCAGTTCACCAGCGTCCTGCATTGTCAACCATGCGAGCAAAGCAAAAACTTTACCTTTGACTTCCTCACCCTATCCAGGAAGCTGGTGGATATTTTGCAGTTGGGGATTCGAACCCACAACCTTCCAGTCCATTGCGTTCACCACTACACCACGGCGACAGATTATGACCAAAAGACCTACCTGTGAAGACAGGTGGCTAGGGCTTTTTAGACGGCCTTTGTCTATCCGATAGCTTCGTCATAAGATGCACAGGGTATTATTTCAGGTGTAGCAATGCCAGGTGCCACCCTACCCTATCCTGATAGTAACCGTTGCCGGTTGGTCTGGGACTGCTTAGTCATCCATACAAGCCTGGCCTATTTCACTGCTAACCTCCATATCTTAAGGCCACCCCCTCCCCCCCCCCCCCTATCAGCTGCCTGCGACCCGCTTGCCTGGGGATGGTCGCCTCACTACTAAGCTGGAAATAGTGTTATTTCACTACTAACCTCATGCAAAATAACAGCAAATGGCACAACCTTGACACAGGTTAATAAGTTCAAATACCTGGGAACGGTCATTTCATCAGAAGGCAGATGCACATCGGAAATAGCTGGCAGAATCGGCCAAGCCAAAACAGCATTCAAGAAGATGACAAGCATTCTTACCAACAAATGCCTATCAATTAACATCAGAAAGAGAGTCCTTAAATGTTATATAAAACCAATACTGTTGTACGGATGCGAGGCGTGGACAGTCAGCAAACAAAGCCAGAACAAGATTAAAGCAGCCGAGATGTGGTTTCTAAGCAGAATGTTGAGAGTTCCATGGACGGCAAAGAAAACAAACGAGACAGTCTTGATGGAGGCAGACACAAGTAGATCACTCAAAAGGAAGATTAGGAAAAGACAGGCAACATTTATAGGCCATTTTATGAGGAAGGGGGATTTGGAGCACCTGGTCACAACGGGAAAGCTGGAGGGAAAGAGACCACCAAGGTAGACCCAGGGAGAGAATGCTGGACGGACTTGCAGAGTGGCTGGGGATGAGGAGGGTGGGGGAGATGCTAGAGGCAACGAGAGATAGAGACAGATGGAAGTCCATGGTCGCCAACGCCATGCGGCAGGGCACCTGATGATGATGATGATGATGATGAACCTCCATATCTTAAGGCATCCCCCTATCAGCTGCCTGCGACTCGCTTGCCTGGGGATGGTCGCCTCACTACTAAGTTGGAAGTAGTTTTTTCAGTTTCAGTTTCAGTTTCTCAAGATGACGTCTCCGCGCTTGGAACGAATTCCAGATGCACTTACGTCACTGGTGCCACGTGTATGGTGACCGTGGCACAAGCCTTAAGCCTGCACATAAACCCATGAGCTGGCCAGGTCCTGAGGCCGTCCTAGACAATGTTTTACCTAGTCTATATTTTATACTGGTATTTTACTGTGACGCAGTGAAGATGACTAATGAGGTGTAGGATGAAAGGATTTTACTTCCCCAGGTGTCTCATGACGTGGGAACTGCTAGGTTTTGGTCCCAAAAAGTGAAACTTTGATTATTAAAGATACCTCAAGCATTTGACGGCTGAGTGAAAAAAAATTAGTGAAAATATGTGTTGCTAAACAAACATTGTATTCTGCAAGTTGCTTGTATGCAGGCTTACGGTCAAGTTACAACTAGTGTTTACAAAGTGTGTGCACGATTTTTTTTTGTTTGTTTTGTTTGTTGTTGCTGTTTTTTGATTGTTTGTTTTCGATTTTTGTTGGTTGGTTTGTTTGTTCGTTTGATTGTTTGTTTGTTAGTTAGTTAGTTTGTTGGTTGGTTGGTTGGTTGGTTGGTTGGTTGGTTGGTTGGTTGGTTGGTTGGTTGGTTGGTTGGTTGGTTGGTTGGTTGTTGGTTGGTTGGTTGGTTGGTTGGTTGGTTGATTGGTTGGTTGGTTGGTTGGTTGTTCGTTCGTTCGTTCGTTCGTTCGTTTGTTCGTTCGTTCGTTCGTTCGTTTGTTTGTTATGTTTTGGTGGAGAGGGGGGTGGAGACCAGATTTAAAATCTTAGCATGTGTTTCAGTTTACCTATTAAAATGGAATTTGCTGCAAAAGTTTGCCGGGAAAGCTCCTTGATTGCTATGGTGTCTTTAACGTGTGCATGAGTACGTGTTGCACAGTGACACTCAGTTTATCGTCTGTGCAAAAGAAACTTTAATCTTGGAAACATATAATAATAACAACAATAATTACCAAACACGCCAGATTTAGGTGAAGAACATAAAGGTATTACCAGAGTCCAACAAGTTTCTGTTTCAGTTTCTCAATATGACGTCTCCGCGCTCGGAACGAATTCCATATGCACTAACGTCACAGGTGCCACGCGTATGGTGATCATGACACAAGCTTAAGCCTGCACATAAACCCATGAGCTGGCCAGGTCCTGAGGCCCTATCTAGACTATGTTTTACCTAGTCTGTATTTTATACTGGTATTTTATTAGCTTACCACTGGGATAATCTTGGTTGCATGTAAATGACATGTGTGTGTGTGTGTATCTTACCTTCAAAAAAACTGAACATATATATGAAGTAAATAAATAAATAATTAAAGTTCTCAATCACGACACAA
>JAPXFY010000027.1:11673967-11681467 GCA_030674185.1 Monoplex corrugatus | reverse complement strand
TAAGTTTTGCAGTAGTGGATAGGGTGCGGGAGTCAAAGGGTTAAGTTTTTGCAGTTGGTAAACAGGGTGCAGGAGTCAAAGGGTTAATTTTTTGCAGTTGGTGGATAGGGTGAGGGAGTCAAAGGGTTAAGTTTTGCAGTTGGTGGATAGGGTGCGGGAGTCAAAGGGTTAAGTTTTTGCAGTTGGTGGATAGAGTGCAGGAGTCAAAGGGTTAAGTTTTTGCAGTTGGTGGATAGGGTGAGGGAGTCAAAGGGTTAAATTTTTGCAGTTGGTGGATAGAGTGCGGGAGTCAAAGGGTTAAGTTTTTGCAGTTGGTGGATAGAGTGCGGGAGTCAAAGGGTTAAGTTTTTGCAGTTGGTGGATAGGGTGCGGGAGTCAAAGGGTTAAGTTTTGCAGTAGTGGATAGGGTGCGGGAGTCAAAGGGTTAAGTTTTTGCAGTTGGTAAACAGGGTGCAGGAGTCAAAGGGTTAATTTTTTGCAGTTGGTGGATAGGGTGAGGGAGTCAAAGGGTTAAGTTTTGCAGTTGGTGGATAGGGTGCGGGAGTCAAAGGGTTAAGTTTTTGCAGTTGGTGGATAGAGTGCAGGAGTCAAAGGGTTAAGTTTTTGCAGTTGGTGGATAGGGTGAGGGAGTCAAAGGGTTAAATTTTTGCAGTTGGTGGATAGAGTGCGGGAGTCAAAGGGTTAAGTTTTTGCAGTTGGTGGATAGAGTGCGGGAGTCAAAGGGTTAAGTTTTTGCAGTTGGTGGATAGGGTGCGGGAGTCAAAGGGTTAAGTTTTTGCAGTTGGTGGATAGAGTGCGGGAGTCAAAGGGTTAAGTTTTTGCAGTTGGTGGATAGGGTGCGGGAGTCAAAGGGTTAAGTTTTTGCAGTCGATGGATAGAATGCGAGAGTTAAAGGGTTAAATTTTTGCAGTTGGTGGATAGGATGAAGGAGTCAAAGGGTTAAGTTTTTGCAGTTGGTGGATAATGTGCGGGAGTCAAAGGGTTAAGTTTTTGCAGTTGGTGGATAGGGTGAGGGAGTCAAAGGGTTAAGTTTTTAAAGTTTTGTGGATAGGGTGCAGGAGTCAAAGGGTTAAAAGATCAAGTTCTACTGACATTCGAACCCACAGCCACTGGTATATGAAGCCGATGTACAACAACTGAGCCATTGAGGCACGCTTTCATCGTTTTCCTTCGTTCTTTCCTTCCTTTCAGTAACTGTTGTTGTCGTTGGTAGAGTTGTTTAAAGCCCAGCCGACTGCGTAGAGCCACATCAGGGCTACAACTGCCTCAAAACATACAAAACTTCAACAGGAAAAAAAAAAAAAAAAGAAAATTAAGTACACATATCAAAGCATTCGCGTACATAATCTAAGGTCATGCCCCTGGCATTGACCACCCCATCCAATTTATCACACAGGGGATTTTAAAAATACCTGAATACAAATTTGAGCATACATAAGGACACCAAAACATATATAAAAACGGGCCTAAATGACCTAATATTGCTTCCGCATATCTCAAAAATGCACTTAATACATGTACCCAATTATCAATCCTAAGAAAAAGTATACAAGAACTTTGTCGAACACATACAGGTGAATGGACCAACAAGGCAGAAAATGATAGGAAGAAATGACAGAAAGCAAAGAAACAAGGCAGCAACAAAGAGAGTTACAGAAAAGAGGAAATTTCAAGCACAGAATTTCCAGAAGGTGGGAGTACTATTTATATTGAAATAGCCCCCAGCATCCTCACGGGGAGGGGGGGGGAGGGGAGGTTCCTTTCCTTTCAATAACTCTTGCTGATTTCTTTCATCCAGAAATGGACAGTGGACTACTGGTTATCTCAGGGAGCTCCCAGTAACAAATTGATCCTGGGCCTGGCCACGTATGGGATGACCTTCACCTTGAAAGACCCCAATGTCCACGGAGTTCTGGCCCCAGCTTATGGGGGTGGTCGTAAGGCCCGCTACACACAGCAGCTGGGTATCATGTCCTATTATGAGGTCAGTATCCTATTGCTCTCCTTTTCTATACACAACAATAAATGGAGGTGTGGGTTCTGTCAGTCTGTTTCGTTTTTGTCTTTTAATGTTTGTTTGTTTTGTTGTTGTTGCTTGGGGGAAGGGATACTTGTGGATGGAGAAAGAAGGGATGGAGGAATGTACTGGGTTCTCTGTGTGTGTGTGTGTGTGTGTGTGTGTGTGTGTGTGTGTGTGTGTGTGTGTGTGTGTGTCTCTCTCTCTCTCTCTGTCTGTCTGTCTCTCTCTCTCTCTCTCTCTCTCTTTCTCTGTCTGTCTGTCTATCTTGTCTGTCTCTCTGTCTCTGTCTTTCTGTCCGTCTGTCTCTCTCTCTCTCTCTCTCTCTCTCTCTTCTCTCTCTCTTTCTCTGTCTCTCTCTCTGTCTGTCTGTCTGTCTGTCTGTCTCTGTCTCTCTCTCTCTTAACTCTGTCTGTCTGTCTGTCTCTCTATATATCTCTCTCTTTCTCTCCCCCCCTCTCTCTCTTTCTTTCTCTCTCTGTGGAGACAGCTGGGGGTGCATGTGGATGTGGGTGAGGGTGATGAAGGGTTGGATAAGTATGTATTAACTGGTTGAGGTGAGTGAGTGAGGTGTGTGTGTGTGTGTGTGTGTGTGTGTGTGTGTGTGTGTGTGTGTGTGTGTGTGTGTGTGCATGTGTGTATGTGTGTGTGTGTGTCTGTGTGTGTGTGTGTATGTGTGTGTGGTGTGTGTGTGTGTTGTGTGTGTTGTGTGTGTGTTTTGTGTGTGTTTGTTGTATGTGTGTGTGTGTGTGTGTGTGTGTGTGTGTGTGTGTGTGTGTGTGTGTGTGTGTGTGTGTATGTTCGTTCGTTCTTTGATTTAACGTCTTTTCACTATAAGTGATATTAGACAGTGTGTATGTGTGTATGTTTGTGTGTGTGTATGTGTGTGTATGTGTGTATGTGTGTATGTGTGTGTGTATGTGTGTGTATGTGAGTGTGTATGTGTGTGTGTGTGTGATTGTGTGAGTGTGTGTGTGTGTATGTGTGTGTGTGTGTGTGTATGTGTGTGTATGTGAGTGTGTATGTGTGTGTGTGTGATTGTGTGTGTGTGTGAGTGTGTGATTGTGTGTGTGTGAGAGAGTGTGTATGTGTGTGTGTGTGTGTGTGTGTGTGTGTGAGTGTGTGATTGTGTGTGTGTGAGAGTGTGTGTGTGTGTGTTGTGTGTGTTGTGTGTGTGTGTGTGTGTGTGTGTGTGTGTGTGTGTGTGTGTGTGTTGTGTGTGTGTGTGTGTGTGTGTGTGTGTTCGTTCTTTGATTTAACGTCTTTTTACTATGAGTGATATTAGACGAAAAAAAAAAGAAAAAAAAAAGTGAGATGAGAGATGGGTTGGTTGGTTTTGGGGCATAGAGGAGACATAGTTATAGACATAAGTAGGTGGGAAATAGAAAAATGGAACAATAACTTAACACTAACATTTAACATCAACAATGTGTATGGAAAATTTAACTCTAAAGTACAAACTTCATAAACTTAAAGTAATGCATTAACAGGACTGTGAACCAACGATTCTGAAATTTTAACTGACAAAAATTGATCGGAAGTTACTTCTTTAAAATGAGTTTCAGAATAATTTTCTTGTGTAAACATTTTTGGTAAAAAAGAACGTAGCATTTTGCAGTAAAATAGACAGTGAAACAGTGTGAATTGTTTGCCGCAAATACACTTGACATTTTTACAGTATTTTGTTTTCAATGCGTTTAGCTGAATACGAAAATGAACAGCAACAATTGTTCTCAAATGATATATGGAAGAAAACTGCAATTTTTTACACACATTTTGAAATGAAAGTTTTATCATTTGTTGTGACACAAACTTTTCATGGAAATGTTCATGAAAACGAATCCATGAGGCTGATTCTAGCAAGTTGCAAGCTTCTTTTACGGAAGTATTAATACGTAATTCTGTAGTATTATCAGAATTGTGTGCACCTTGCTTAGCTGCTCTGTCAACTACTTCGTTGCCGTGAAGACCAACGTGAGAAGGCACCCAGCATAAACTGAGATCTGTACCTTTTATCCTTAAACGATGTATAAGATGATTTGCCTCAGTAATTATATCAGGTCTTGTGTCTGTATCAAAAGACTGCAGGGCATATAATACAATTTTGAATCAACAAAGAGAACTACTTTGAAAAATACATGTGTAAGGTTTACTAGATAATGCAACGCTTGTAAAATAGCGACTAATTCCGCTGTAAAGATAGATATATTTGCCCCAATGAAAAATGACTTTATTATTTTATATTTTGGGACATAAAATGCTGCTCCAGCACATTTATTTTCTAAGACTGATCCATCGGTAAAAATATGGAGGTGGGTACGGTATTTTTCATCGATGTGTTCTCTTGCTCTGCATATCGAAATGTTAACGTTTTCATATTTCTTAGCATCTGTATAATCAATATCAAAAGTAGCTTTTAGCATTTCCCATGTAGGGATGGTCGTTGTGGATGGTGTTTCAGCTATTTCATCCAGATTTATGTTAGACTGTTTGACCAGGTCAGATACGTAAGTTTGGTGGAGAATATAGTTGACAGCTCGCTTTACCTTTTAAATGATGGAAGTGTCACTAGAATTCCTGATATCTCCAAACACCGGGCAACAGCCATCGATCTATCTTTGATATCACCAGAATTAGTACCATGCTGTACCTGGGACACTCACAGTGATACTTTGGGAAGTGATCACTTACCTATCATCATAACAATAACTAATGAAAACATCAGGATGAAAGACAGCACACCTGATATTATACCAAAATATAATTATACGCGCGCTGATTGGTCATTGTTTCGGACTGCTCTTGCTAAACAAAAATATAATTATGATGAAGGTGAAAATGTAGATGTTATGTTTTCTAAATTCCAGCAGTCAGTTCTAACTGCTGCAGACCTCTCAATCCCGAAACTCAAATCTTTTAAGTCCAATAATCGTTTGGGTAATGTCTGGTGGACAGAGGCATGCGAAAAAGCAGTTCAGTATAAAAAAGAGAAATTCAAAGTCTACATCAAGAGCAGAAACCATGAAGATCATAAGGAAATGAAAACTCTGTGTGTGTGTGTGTGTGTGTGTGTGTGTGTGTGTGTGTGTGTGTGTGTGTGTGTGTGTGTGTGTGTGTGTGTGTGTGTGTGTGTGTGTGTGTGTGTGTGTGTGTGTTTTCGTTCGTTCTTTAATCTAACGTCTTTTCACTATAAGTGATATTAGACGGTGTGTATGTGTGTATGTTTGTGTGTGTGTATGTGTGTATGTGTGTATGTGTGTATGTGTGTGTGTGTATGTGTGTGTATGTGAGTGTGTATGTGTGTGTGTGCGTGTGTGTGTCTGTGTGTGTATGTGTGTGAGTGTGTTTGTGTGTGTGTGTGTGTGTTTTCTGTTTGTGTGTGTGTTTGTGTGTGTATGTCTGTGTTTGTGTGTGTATGTCTGTGTGTGTGCGTGTTTGTGTGTGTCTGTGTGTATGTGTGCGTGTGTGTGTGTGTGCGAGTACGCGCGAGCTCGTGTGTGTGTTTGTGTGTGTGTGTGTGTATGTGTGTGTGTATGTGTGTGTATGTGTATGTGTGTGTGTATGTGTGTATGTGTATGTGTGTGTATGTGTGTGTATGTGTGTGTATGTGTGTCTGTGTGTGTGTGTGTGTGTGTGTGTGTGTGTGTGTGTGTGTGTGTGCGCATGCGCGCGCGTGTGTGTGTATGAGGGTGTGGGAGGACACAAGAGAAACAGAAGAAGAGAGGATGAGACATGTAACGTGTTTGCGTGTGTATGCGTGCATGCGTGAGCGTAGCGTGTTAGCGTGCGAGCGTGCGCGTAAGAGTGAGAGGACGAGAGAGAAGGGAGAGAACACAACAATTAATCCCACCTTCATTTAAGTACAGTAACATAACTCTTGAGAGTCACGGAGTTATCTCCCATGTAGAATTTCTCAAACCCAACACAGCCTGCGCTACCCATTCAGCTAGCATGGACGCAGCCACAAAGCATAAAGTGGTTAAGCTCAGAACATAGGCTGCGTCTATGCTAGCTGAATGGGTAGCGCAGGCTGTGTTGGGTTTGAGAAATTCTACATGGGAGATAACTCCGTGACTCTCAAGAGTTATGTTATTTAGTTGATATTTAAAATTCTCCCTGCTTCCCTCTTATTTCCTTTGGTATTACATATACCCACCTTCATTGCCAAGATAATTCCGAAGTCAAGAAGACAGACGGAAAGAGCGAAGAGGGTGGAAAGAGAGGGAGAAAAGGAAGAAGTCAGAATGAATTAGGACTTTACTGGACTGACCATATCCCTTACAAACGAGATGTTTTGTAAGGACACGCTTTCCCGTTACCAGACCGTGACAGCAGCAGACAATGAATATGATATAAACAGACGGACGGATTGGATAAGTACAAGAATGAATAGTTTCTTTGTTTTCGCCAAGTGACAAGAAGCTCTCTCGCTAACAGATAAAATGGCGTTCATTTTATAATTAGCCACCTAACATTTTACCCTTTTGGTGCCAGATAAGGTGACGTTCATTTTATAATTAGTATTAGCCAAGTAATATTTAGTCCTTTCAGTGCAGATAAAATGACGTTAATTTTGTAATTAGTATTAGCCAAGTAACATTTGGTCCTTCTGGTGCCAGATAAAATGACGTTAATTCTATAATTAGTATTAGCCAAGTAACATTTGGTCCTTCTGGTGCCAGATAAAATGACGTTAATTCTATAATTAGTATTAGCCAAGTAACATTTGGTCCTTCTGGTGCCAGATAAAATGACGTTAATTCTATAATTACTATTAGCCAAGTAACATTTGGTCCTTCTGGTGCCAGATAAAATGACGTTAATTCTATAATTAGTATTAGCCAAGTAATCGTTAACCCTTTTTGTGCCAGATAAAATGACGTTAATTTTATAATTTGTATCAGCCAAGTAACATTTCGTCCTCTTGGTACCAGATAAAATGACGTTAGTTTTATAATTAGTGTTAGCCAAGTAACATTTAGTCCTTTTGGTGCTAGATAAAATGACGTTAATTTTGTAATAAGTATTAGTCAAGTAATATTCAGTCCTTTTGGTGCTAGATAAAATGACGTTAATTTTGTAATAAGTATTAGTCAAGTAATATTCAGTCCTTTTGCTGCTAGATAAAATGACGTTAATTTTGTAATAAATATTAGTCAAGTAATATTCAGTCCTTTTGCTGCTGGATAAAATCACGTTAATTCTATAATAAGTATTAGTCAAGTAATATTCAGTCCTTTCGCTGCCAAATAAAATGACGTTAAATTTATAATAAGTATTAGCCAAGTATTATTCAGTCATTTCGCTGCCAGATAAAATGACGTTAATTTTGTAATAAGTATTAGCCAAGTAATATTCAGTCCTTTCACTGCCAGATGAAATGACGTTAATTTTATGATTAATATTAGCCAAGTAACATTTAGCTCTTTTGGTACCAGATAAATGACGTTTATTATATTATCCAAACGTCTCAGAAATACACC
>JAPXFY010000027.1:11651467-11666467 GCA_030674185.1 Monoplex corrugatus | reverse complement strand
AAAATCGCAACTGCTTCCGGTTCAAAACGTAATAATAATAATATAAACTAAATACCGGAACTCCAACGAAAGGTGTAACTGCATGCACGAACAAAGTATGAGACATGAAAACAAAATAATGCTATTGTTTTATTACTGGTGGTGGTGGTGGTGGTGGTGGTGGTGGTGGTACTTTGTTGTGTTTGTTTGTTTCTTTCTTTCTTTGATTGGTTGGTTGGTTGGTTGGTTGGTTATTTTTTGTTTGTGATCTTACTTGTATGCTTGACAAAAGCCAGTTGGCCGAAACTCTGTGCCTGTCTGGTTGTATGAACTACGCGTTCTGATCCTTTTCTCGTGTTTTTTTTCCCTGGTACCTGTTTGCTTGAACATGGGCAAAACGACTGGAAGGATATGGGTTCAAAATGACTGGAAGAATATGAGTTCAAAATGACTGGAAGGATAAGGGTTCAAAATGACTGGAAGGATATAGGTTCAAAATGACTGTAAGGATAAGGGTTCAAAATGACTGGAAGGGTATAGGTTCAAAATGACTGGAAGGATATAGGTTCAAAATGACTGGAAGGGTATAGGTTCAAAACGACTGGAAGAATATGGGTTCAAAATGACTGGAAGAATATGGGTTCAAAATGACTGGAAGGATATAGGTTCAAAACGACTGGATGGATTAGGGTTCAAAACGACTGGAAGGATATAGGTTCAAAACGACTGAAAGAATATGAGTTCAGAATGACTGGAAGGATATGGGTTCAAACCCATTATCATCATCATCATCATGTGACTTGCCACAGGGCGATGGCGATCATGGCCCTCCATATGCATCTGTCCCTTGTTGCCACAAGCGCATCTTCCACCCTCTCTGTCTTCAGCCACCCTGCAAGTCCGTCCAATATTCTTTTTCCCTTGGTCTACCTGGTGCTCTCTTTCCCTCCAGCTTTCCTGTTGTAACCAGGTGCTCCAATTCCCCTTTCCTCATAAAATGGCCTATGAATGTTGCCTGCCTTTTCTAATCTTCCTTATGAACGATCTTCTTGTGTCTGCCTCCGTCAAGACTGTCTCGTTTGTTTTCTTTGCTGTCCATGGAACTCTCAACATTCTTCTTAGAAACCACATCTCGGCTGCTTCAATCTTGTTCTGGCTTTGCTTGTTTGACTGTTCACGCCTCACAACCGTATAACATTACTGGTTCTATATAGCATTGAAGAACTCTCTTCCTGATGTTAATTGATAGGCATTTGTTAAGCCCATGAGTTGTGTCAAAAAATACATTGAGATTTTTCAACCCTACTCAGCTCCTATCCAGAGTTGACCGTGTTACTGGCTCATTGGGAAGTCTGGCTCCATACAGGGGAGACTCATCCACTTCACGGACGCGTCACTGAGTGTATTCCCCAAATTTCGTGACTGATACAACAGTGTCTGTATCGCTCGGGCCTTTTTATTGTTGTTCTTGTTGTTTAAAGCCCCGCCGACAACGTAGAGTCGTATCAGGGCTACAAGCGCTTCAAAAAATACAAAACTTCAACAGAAAAAAAAGAAAAGAAAATTAAGTACACGTATCAATGCATCGCGCATTTAATCTAAGGAGATGCCACTGGCGTTGACCACTCCGTCCAATTTATCGTACACGGGATTCTATTAAAAAAACACCTGGGATACAAATATAAGCATACCTAAGGACACCAGTATACATATATATATATATATATATATATATATATATATATATATATATATATATATATATATATATAATTCAAGCTTTAAAGAACAAGAACAACAATAAAAAGGCCCGAGCGATACAGACACTGCTGTGTCAGTCACGAAATTTGGGGAATACACTCAGTGACGCGTCCGTGAAGTGGATGAGTCTCCCTTGTATGGAGCCAGACTTCCCAATGAGCCAATAACACGGTATGTATGTATAAAACGGGCATAAATTACCTAAAATTGCTTCCGTGTCTCTCACGTCCCTAGAGCCAGAAATGCACTTAAACACATGTACCCAATTATCAATCCCAAAAAAAAGTACATAGGACTTTATAGAACACATACAGGTGAATGGACCAGTAAGGCAGAAAATGATAGGTAGAAATGACAGAAAGCAAAGGAATAAGGCAGAAACAAAGAGAACGACAGAAAAGAGGAAATTTCTAGCACAGAATTCCCAGAAGCTGGGGATACTGTTTATACTGAAAGAGCCCCCAGGCATTCCCACGGGGGGCGTTAGGGCCTGATTGATGCCTGGACATTATGAAATGAAGAGTATAGAGTGCATCCAGGTCACAACCCAGAATGGAATTCGATAGTATAATGATCATCATCCCCATCGTCATGCATCATCGTAGCTTTGTGACAAATTGTCGCAGACTCTGTGACCAGTGAACTGATGCAGAAGTATGACAGAAAAAGAATAGGAAGAAATTAATATCAACCAAAGGACATAACTCTTGAGAGCACGTAGGAATTATCTCCCATGTTGTGGAACTTATCAAATCTAACATAGTTTGAGCTACCCATTCAGCTAGCATAGAAGCAGATACAAAGCACAAACACCGTAAGCTCAGAACACTCCTCGAAATTAAGAAAGGAAACCAGTTTCAAGTTTCTTCAATCGACATTCATCTCACATGAACGAGTCCCTATGCCCTCCATCCAGATCTGCCAGCATTTATCTGACAAACTGATTCATAGGTCTTGGGCAAACCCATATGTTCTCCCCCTGAATCTGCCAGCATTTATCTGACAAACTGATTCATAGGTCTTGGGCAAACCCATATGCACTCCCCCTGACAGCATTTATCTGACAAACTGATTTATAGGTCTTGGGCGAACCCATATGCACTCCCCCTGACAGCATTTATCTGACAAACTGATTCATAGGTCTTGGGCAAACCCATATGCACTCCCCCTGAATCTGCCAGCATTTATCCGACAAACTGATTCCTAGGTCTTGGGCAAACCCTTATGCACTCCTCCTGAATCTGCCAGCATTTATCTGACAAACTGATTCCTAGGTCTTGGGCAAACCCATATGCTCTTCCCCTAACAGCATTTATCTGACAAACTGATTCCTAGGTCTTGGGCAAATCCATATGCTCTCCCCCTGACAGCATTTATCTGACAAACTGATTCATAGGTCTTAGGCAAATCCATACGAGCTCCCTGTGAATCTGCCAGCATTTATCTGACAAACTGATTCATAGGTCTTGGGCAAACCCATATGCTCTTCCCCTAACAGCATTTATCTGACAAACTGATTCCTAGGTCTTGGGCAAATCCATATGCTCTCCCCCTGACAGCATTTATCTGACAAACTGATTCATAGGGCTTGGGCAAATCCATACGAGCTCCACTTGCATCTGCCAGCATTTATCTGACAAACTGATTCATAGGTCTTGGGCAAATCCATACGAGCTCCCCGTGAATCTGCCAGCCTTTTATCTGACAAACTGATTCATAGGTCTTAGGCAAATCCATACGAGCTCCCTGTGAATCTGCCAGCATTTATCTGACAAACTGATTCATAGGTCGTGGGCAAACCCATATGCTCTCCCCCTGAATCTGCCAGCATTTATCTGACAAACTGATTCCTAGGTCTTGGGCAAACCCATACGAGCTCCACTTGCATCTGCCAGCATTTATCTGACAAACTGATTCATAGGTCTTGGGCAAACCCATATGAGCTCCCCCTGAAAACTGCCAGCCTTTTATCTGACAGATTCGTTGACCCTGCGTAAGTTTACAGTTTGGTGTTTGGAGTTTATTCAACAGGGAGTCATTGCGCTCGGACAATTCCACATGCGCTCACCCAGTCAACGATCTAATATCTAGTAGATTCCTTGAGCCTGCGCAAGGAATGCACTTAACACATGTAACCAATTACCAATCCTATGCACTGGCAAGGTTTTGAACTGGAAGAAAAGGTGTGGGGGGGGGGGTCAGAGGGGGAAGGAAAACAAGAGCTTTGAAACACCACACCACCAGAATGACTGGAGCATTAAGATGAGTAGAAAACACCAGTCGCCGTGGTGTAGTGGTTAACGCAACGGACTACCGACTGGAAGGTTGTGGGTTCGAATCCCCATCAGTACCTTCAAAAATCATTGTGGAATTTTTCGGCTCTAACCGGCTCCTACCCAGAGTTGGGCGTGCTATGTGGGCTCATTGGGAAGACTGGAACCACACAGTCGCGTCTCATCAACTTCGCAGATGCGTCATTGAGGGTGTTGCTCAAATCTTCTGAACAACACCGCAGGTGTCTGTATCTCTCGGGCCTGGTTGACGCCAGGATATATTATGATAGTAAGCGTAGAGTACAACCCTGTCACGCAGTTTCAATCCTAGATGGAACTCCATAGCATCATGATTATCATCCACATCGACATCATCATCATCGCATAATTAAAAACTGTTTCAGCTTCTGTGGCCATTAAAGTGGTGTAGAAAATGGGACGAAAAAAAAAAGGTGAGCAAGAAGGTAGCCTCCCTGAGTGCAATGATCCTAAAAAAAAAATTTTTTAAAGTAGAAAACAGATCAGGTTTTACGTTTGCAGCCTTGGACCAGACACAGGGAAGAAAGGCAGACAGGTGACATGACACAGAGCTCCTTGAAGTGGGAATAACTTAGCGGTCAAAGACCTTACGGTATTGTTAGAGTTCAAACTCGGTCACACAGCAGTTTGAGTGCTGAGATCTCTGGAGTAAGTTACAAGAAGTGTAAAAGAATAAGGTCGACCGATGATGGAGCTTGAAGATGTGTGTGTGTGTGTGTGTGTGGGTGTGTGTGTGTGTATGTGTGTGTGTGTGTGTGTGTGTGTGTGTGTGTGTGTGTGTGGTGTGTGTGTGTGTGTGTGTGTGTGTGTCTGTCTGTCTGTTTCTGTGTGTCGCGCGCGTGCGTGCGTGTGTGGTCTGTGCGTGCTCTCGCCTCTCCCTCCGTTTGTGTGAGTGTGCACGTGCCTTTATGTGCTCTCTCTGTCTCTGTTTCTCTCTGTCTCTGTCTCTCTCTGTCTCTTGTCTCTCTCTCTCTCTCTGTCTCTCTCTGTCTCTCTCTCTCTCTCTCTGTCTCTCTCTGTCTCTCTCTGTCTCTGTCTCTCTGTCTCTCTATCTCTGTCTCTCTGTCTCTCTCTGTCTCTCTGTCTCTCTTCTCTCTTTCTCTCTCTCTCTCTCTCTCTCTCTCTCTCTCTTCCCCTCTCTCTCTCTCGCTCGCTCGGCGTGAGCTGTGAGTTGTTAGGTATCAAAATGATTTATGGGGAATTGTAAGTGTGAAGATTTTCCCCATTTTTTCAAAATGATTTATGCAGACTTCTCGCCCTGAAAAACGTTTCACCTCTTTTTTTTTTTTTTTTTTTTTTTAGTGGATAAGACAAGAACTCAGAATGAATAAGGCTAGATGGTAACACACACACACACACACACACACACACACACACACACACAACACACACAAAACACACACACAAAACACACACACACTCTCACGCACACACAAACACACACATACACACACACAAACACACACACGCACGCACACTCTCACGCACATACAAACGCACTCACACACACACACACACACAACACACACACACACACACACACACACACGCATACGCACCACCACACACTTCTCTCTCTTCTCTCTCTCTCTCTCTCTTTCTATTGTTGTATATTATATTATTGTTTGTGTTATTTTATTATTTATATGTGTGTGTGGGGTGTGTGGTATGTGTGGGGTGTGATGTGTGTGTGTGTGTGTGTTTGAGTGTCGTGTGTTGTATGTGTGTGCGTGCTGTGCGTGGCGTGAGTGCTCGTGTGTTGTGTGTCATGTCTGTGTGTTGATGGTGTGTGTCTGTTGCTGTTGTTTTGTCTTGTTATGTGTTTGGTGTGTGCGAAGAGGAAGGGCAATGCTCCAGTGTTGTAAGTTGTTAAAGAGTCATGCTGAATTGTTGATGAGGAAGTGGTTTTTTTGTTGTTTTGTTTTTAATGGTTTTCGAGACAATCTCGCAAGGAACAATGCCAGTTAATGAATTCTCTGAGTTTGTGTTGTGAGAAGGTGGCTCTTATTTGTGCTCTCTCTCTCTCTCTCTCACTCGAACTCACACACACACTCGCCCTCTCTCTCTCTCTCTCTCTCTCTCTCTCTCTCTCTCTCTCTCTCTCACTCTCTACTCTCATCTCTCTTTCTCACTCGCACACACTCGCACACACACTCTCTCTCTCTCTCTCTCTCTCTCACCAACTCTCTCTCTCTCTCTCACACACACACACACAGAGAGACACACACACTCTCTCTCTCTCTCTCTCTTTCTCACTCGCACACTCTCTCTCTCTCTCACACACACACACACACTCTCTCTCTCTCTCTTCTCACGCACACAGAAGACACACACGCGCGCGCGCGCGCGCCACACACACACACATTCTCTCTCCCTCGCTCTCTCACACACACACATACACTCTCTCTCTTCTCGCTCTCTCTCTCTCTCTCACTCTCTATCTCTATCTCTCTCTCTCTCTCTCTCTCACATACACACACACTCTCTCTCTCTCTCTCTCTCACACACACACACATTCTCTCTCTCTCTCTCTCCACACACACACACCTCTCTCTCTCTCTCACTCTCTCTCTCTCTCGCTCTTGCTCTCTCTCTCTCACACACACACACACACACATACACACCACACACACTCTCTCTCGCTCTCTCTGTCTCTCCACACTCTCTCTCTCTCTCTCTCTCTTTCCCCCCTCCCCAGTCTGTTACCTACTTTCTCATGACAATGCCAGTAAACACAAAGCTTTGTGTCACGCTCACTTTTCTCAGTCTTGAATTGATTACTGTGATCACATTGAAATGACGAATCTCTTAACGTGACGTTTCCACGTGGAATAAACAAAACATTCGTTACTGTGACTCATAAACATGACAGATGATAACAATACCACCATAGGCTGAAAATGGGGCCTGTTAGGCAGTCACCCTAGCACACGGTTCAGAACAGACACGGTTAAAAAAGAGCCTTCTCCGGTGAGTGGCTTCATGGCGGCTTGATATCGCTACTTTCCCTGGACCCTCTGGTACCGGCACTTTGACTAAATGAATTGGGTTCGGTGGTGTACTGAGGAGCCGTGAAGAGCGGCGTAAGATCAACGCCACTGTGTACTTTTTCTTAGAATTGATAATTGGATACATACATACAAGCGCATTTTTTGGCTCTGGGGAAATGAGATATGCGGAAACAGTTATAGGTAATTCAGGCCCGGTTTTAGATATGTTTTAAAGTCTTAGTTATGTTTAAATTTGTATTAAGGTATGTTTTTTAAATCCCCTGCGCGATAAATTGGACGGAATGGTTAACGCCAGGATCATCTCTTTAGATTGATCGTAAACGCGAATGCATTGATATGTGTACTTAATTTTCTTTTCCTTTCTTTTTCCTGTTGAAGTATTGTGTATGTTTTGAAAGGGTTATATCCCTTATGTAGCTCTACGCACACGGCTGGGTTTTAAACAAAAATAACAGTAAAATAGCACTCTGCATTGTACATAATCAGACTTTTCAGTCGAGAACGGAGAACAGCGAACTGGCCACTTTCCAATATGTTGTTGCACAGTCTGCAACTTCGGTAGGCGTGCATACTGTGAGATTTCATGTTTACATGAGCCAGGTACTGATATCACTTACAGCATCCTTATATGGCATATGTGACAGTATGAATGCGTATTCACAAGCTAAAACAGCATTCAAGAAGATGACAAGCATTCTTACCAACAAATGCCAATCAATTAACATCAGAAAGAGAGTTCTTGAATGTTACATAGAACCGAAAATGTTATCCAGTTGTCATGGGTGATCAGTCAACACGAAAAGCCAGAACAAGATCGAAGCAACCTGTTGCACTACAGTCTCTCAATAGACAACACAGTGAATACTGAGTTGATATTCCTTTTTGTCTACCACCGTATTTTTTTCAAAGCATGCCTCAAAACGGCGTGGTGGTAGAACTTTATTTCATTTACAATTTCAATACATTAAAAATACATATGAAAGGCTAACTGCTCCCCAGCGCTATTAGCCAAAGAGCAACTCCCCAGCGTTATTCGCCAGAGAGAATGCCGTTGTGTTGTGGAGTCCTGTCTCTGTCTCTCTCTGCCTCTGTCTCTGTCTGCCTGGCTCCTCCTTGCCCTCCATCTTCAGCTGCCTTTATACTGGCTCCGAGGCAGGCTATAAAAATGAAATGTGACCACTGGCCATTTCAAGTGAAGGCTATTAAAATGAATTCAAAGTTTATCAGAATATTCGATAACCCTTATCAGCTGATAGTAAAACCCCTCAGCTTTGCTTAGACCCTCTGCCCTCTGTCCTCGAGGCAGGCTATAAAAATGAAACGTGACCACTGGGCATTTCAGCGAGGGCTGTTTAAATGAATTTATTTACTTAGACCCAGCAATCCCCCAGCTTATCCCTGAAACGTGATCACTGGCTATTTCCAGTGAGAGCTATAAAAATGAGTTCCAAGTTATCAAAATATTCGATAACTCTTATCGGCTGATAGTAAAACCCTCAGCTTTACTTAGACCCAGTAATCCCAAAGCTTATCATTCGCCTATGGGTCACGTCACATACTAACACCAAAGAGATGGCTGCCAACCATTGATGTGTAACAAACCGAAATGTGGTTTCTAAGAAGAATGTTGAGATTTCCATGGACAGCAAAGAAAACAAACGAGACAGTCTTGATGGAGACAGACACAACAAGATCATTCACAAGGAAGATTAGGAAAAGACAAGCGACATTTACAGGCCGTTTTATGAGGAAAGGGGAATTAGAGCACCTGGTCAAAACAGGAAAAGCTGGAGGGAAAGAGAGCACCAGGCAGACCCAGGGAGAAAATATTGGACGGACTTGCAGGGTGGCTGAGGACAGAGAGGGTGGAAGGAGTGCTTGTGGCAACAAGGGATAGATGCATATAGAGGGCCATGATCGCCAACGCCATGCGGCAAGGGCACATGATGATGATGATGATGATGATGACGACGACGATGATGATGATGATGATGATGATGATGATGATGATGATGATGATGATGATGATGACACATAAGTAGACGGGGTTCAGGTACTGATGGTGTTTCTGCACACATGTTCACCTGGAGATCAGACCGGGTGGGAGGTACCCAGGCAGGATCGACAAGATACCCAACGAGTCAAACACAACAAACATATAAAACAGCCAGCATTTACCTTCACCCCTTGAGCCACTTCTACATCACCAACGGCGAAGAGGACGATTTATTCAGACGACAACAACGACAGTAACACTTAAAACACAAACAACAAAATAAAAAATTCATCAGGAGGAAATAACGATAATTTACATACTAGAGACTCTTTTTGAAGTGACAAAAATAAAATAAATGTGACTTCTAATATCATGTAAGCATTAGCAATATATTACAAACAAAAAGTCACGAATTATTACGGCTGAAACAGGACGACGAAGAAGACGGTTCACATGACACAAAGATTTCCACGAAATGACAAAATAGAAAAGACTGACGTTATGAACATAACAACAACAGAGAATGTAGCAACAGCACTAGCAACAAATCATACACGCACGCACGCACGCACGCACACATACACACACACACACACACACACACACACATGCACACTCCAATCACTCACTCACTCACACACACATACATTCATCATACACACATCCATACACACACACATACCACACACACACAAGCACACACACACAAACACACACATTCTCTCTCTCTCTCTCCCCTCCCTCCCTCTCTCTCTCTCTCTCTCTCTCTCTCACAGACATACACACACACACAGAGGTACACACACACACATACACACGCACAACACACACACACAACACACACACAACACACCACACACACACACAAACACACACACACACACAAACACACACACACAAACACACACACACACCCCACACACACACACACACACACACACAACACACACACACACCACACACCACACTCACAATCATAAACTTCGGGTAAAGTAGGCAAAAGATGACATTATACATCTATGAAAGGGGAGGGTGGAGAATTACAAACACGACCACAAAAAAAAAACTAAAACCAACAACACAGAATACAGCAGCAACAGCAACAAATCAAAAGCAAACATTCATAAGCTATGCTTAAAACAGGGAAAGCATACAGGACCGAGATTCTTCTAAATTAACGAATTAAATAAAATGGTTGATACTATGAACATAACAACAAAAATTGATAAATAAATAGATAAAAAAAATAGATACTTAAACAGATAAATAACCAAATGAATGAATGAATGAAAAGATAGCTAGATAGATTAATAAATGAATGAATGAATGAATGATGAATGAATGGAACGAACGAACGAATGAATGAATGAATGAATAAAATAAAATCACAACAAATGAAAGGCAAAAGGATATAAGCCAGGTGTCACATAGAAAGGAAAAGAAAAAGTATATAAACAGAGAGACTCTTTCAAGCCAAAAAAAAAAAACCACACACACACAACTGAAATGTTTGATACAACCACTAACACAACAACAACAAAAAGAAAACCAACATGGCAACAAATCAAAACTGAAAATGTCAGAAGCTGGGTGTCATTCGTCGAGGAAAATAAAAAGGTATACAAACACAGATATTCCTTCAAGTGAGAAAAAATATTGAAAAACTTGATACAACCAACATAACAACAACAACAAAATCAACATGGCAACAAATCAAAACTGAAAAGGTCATAAGCCAAGTGTCATACGTCGAGGAAATTTTTTTAAAAGTATACAAGACAGAGATTCCTTCAAGTGAAAGAAATAAAATGGTTCCCACCACCAACACAAAAACAACAACAACAACAACAACAAGACTTGAGAGATAAGAGGAGGGAACCTGACGTTTAACACAGGAATTGTCTCCTTGAAGTGAAACAAACAAAACGGCCGGAGCCACCGGCTCTTGTTAGATTTCAACTTGATTGATTCAGAAAGCGTGTGACCCGCTCATGGGTCAAAGCCACGTGACTCATCCCGCAATCAGCGTGCCGCTCTGGTCAACTGAGCTAATGGGATACAGACACACACGTGCGCACGCGCACGCGCACGCGCACACGCACGTACACACACGCACACATACACACACACAAACAAGCATACACACAAACAAACACAGACACACACGCAAACACACACACACACTCACATCATATACACACACATACACCACACATATAACATGTAGACACACGCACGCACACATACATACACACACATACAGTACACCACACCATACACACACACACACACGCACACATACACACACATACACACTCACACGGACGCACATACACACACGCATGCACGCATGCACACACATACACACACACAAACACACACACACCACACCATACACACACACATACGCACACACAAACATACACACACACACGCACACACATACTCACACGCACGCACGCGCCCACACACACACACACAAACACACACACACACACACAAACACACACACACCATACCACACCATACACACACACACATACGCACACACACACATACACACGCATACCCACACACATACGCACACGCACGCACGCACATACACACGTAAACACACATACACACGCACGCACACACACAAACATACACACACATACACACACAAACGCACGCGCACACACACACACACGCACACGCACACACACACACGTACAGACGCACGCTCGCCATGCACGCTTGCACGTACGCACGTACACTCAAACACACACATACAGTCACACTAACATACACACTAACACACACACACTAACACACACACATTAATACACACACATATACATACACAAACATACACAAACACACACACACACATGCGCACGCGCGCACACACACACATACATATACACAAACACACACACATACACACATATAAACATACACATGCGAGCATGGTTAACAATGCAGGGTTCCGGTGGACAGGGTGCAGGAGTCAAAGGATTAATGTTGCAGGTCTGGGATTTGAACTCAAGGTATCAGATCTTGAATCCACGGCTCTATCAAAACCACTCAGCCCGCAGAAACTGTGGTACTCCCGAGGAATGAACTCACATCCCATGCGTTATGATCATGATGCTCTAACAAGAGAACTGAGGGCCCCAAAAACACAATCCATCATCATCATCATCATCAAGTGCCTTGCCTCATGGCGTTGGCGATCATGGCCCTCCATATGTTTCTATCCCTCAAGCACATCTTCCACCCTCTCTGTCCTCAGCCACCCTGCAAGTCCGTCCAATATTTTTTCCCTGGGTCTACCTGGTACTCTCTTTCCCTCCAGCTTGCCTATTGTGACCAGCTGCTCCAATTCCTCTTTCCTTATAAAATGGCCTATAAACGTTGCCTGTCTTTTCCTAATCTTCCTTATCAATTATCTTCTTGTGTCTGTCTCCATCAAGACTGTCTCGTTTGTTTTCTTTGCAGTCCATGGAACTCTCAACATTCTTCTTAGAAACCACATCTTGGCTGCCTCAGTATTGTTCTGGCTTTGCTTGTTAACTGTCCACGCCTCACAACCGTATAACATTATTGGTTCTATATAACATTCAAGAACTCTCTTCCTGATGTTAATCGATAGGCATTTGTTGGTAAGAATGCTTTTCATCTTCTTGAATGCTGTTTTGGCTTGGCCGATTCTGCAGGGGGGAAAACTCCCTTTATCGAAGGAACAGAAAGGAGACAGTAACCGGCAAGGGATGTAACTATGCGGCTGTCCGGTTAACCTTTTGACCCCCGCACCCTGTCCATCAGTATTCTGCATTGTCAGCCATGCTAGCAAACCAAAAACTTAACCCTTTGATTCCCTCACCCTGTCCACCAGCTTCCTACAAGAAGCTTGTGAATAGGGTGAGGGAGTCAAAGGGTCAAGTTTTTGCAGTTGGTGGATAGGGTGTGGGAGTCAAAGGGTTAAGCTTTTGCAGTTGGTGGATAGGGTGCGGGAGTCAAAGGGTTAAGTTTTTGCAGTTGGTGGATAGGGTGCAGGAATCAAAGGGTTAAGTTTTTGCAGTTGGTGGATAGGGTGCGGGAGTCAAAAGGTTAAGTTTTTGCAATTGGTGGATAGGGTGCGGGAGTCAAAGGGTTAAGCTTTTGCAGTTGGTGGATAGAGTGCGGGAGTCAAAGGGTTAAGTTTTTGCAGTTGGTGGATAGAGTGCGGGAGTCAAAGGGTTAAGCTTTTGCAATTGGTGGATAGGGTGCGGGAGTCAAAGGGTTAAGCTTTTGCAGTTGGTGGATAGAGTGCGGGAGTCAAAGGGTTAAGTTTTTGCAGTTGGTGGATAGAGTGCGGGAGTCAAAGGGTTAAGTTTTTGCAATTGGTGGATAGGGTGCGGGAGTCAAAGGGTTAAGCTTTTGCAGTTGGTGGATAGAGTGCGGGAGTCAAAGGGTTAAGTTTTTGCAGTTGGTGGATAGAGTGCGGGAGTCAAAGGGTCAAGTTTTTGTAGTTGGTGGATAGAGTGCGGGAGTCAAAGGGTTAAGTTTTGCAGTTGGTGGATAGGGTGCAGGAATCAAAGGGTTAAGTTTTTGCAGTTGGTGGATAGGGTGCGGGAGTCAAAGAGTTAAGTTTTTGCAGTTGGTGGATAGAGGTGCAGGAGTCAAAGGGTTAAGTTTTTGCAGTTGGTGGATAGGGTGCAGGAGTTAAATGGTTAAATTTTTGCAGTTGGTGGATAGGGTGAGGGAGTCAAAGGGTTAAGGGTCTGTGACGACGCTCGTCAGGGTTAAAGGTCAACAGAAAACAAAGGTTAAAGGTCAGCAGAATGCCCGTGGATGGGGTTCAAAGGTCAACACGTCGAGACGAGTTGATAGTCAGTAAGGTCAAAAAGTCGTCCAAACCAGGAGTAGCGGTCAGCGGAGATTCGGAGAGGGGTCAAGGTCAGAAGAGGCTAAAGGTCAGAAAATGAGGCCAACATCAACCCAGGTCAGAAGTCAACACGAGTTAGGGCTAAAAATGGTGGTCAGTAAGAAAATCGGGTTATGAGGTCAGAAATCATAAAAGTCAGCGAGAGAGAGAGGTTAGGGACTGTTTATTAATGTGACCTCCCACCACGAAATCAGTCTTAACTCGCAGTCAGTCGAACAGCACTAGGAGCTGAAAAGATGACTGAGGGTCTATCTGGGGTGTTTTGACTTTTTCTCAAAATTGATATCTATAGACTATAATCTATCCCCCACGGAGATTTTTTTCTTGTCAAAATATTATCAATCAATTTAAAATTGTATTTTAATGCACTGATCGCAGCAGAAAGAACGCAATTTCTTACCAAAAGTACCTCTTTTTGTCTCTTATTATGAACCGTAACCTGTACAGTACCCGCACATGTAATGTACTGACAGAAAGCTCTTTGGTGCACCTTTCAGATAATGACAGCAAAAATTAGAAACAAACTGGGTCAAAGCCACCAAATAAGAAATTTAAGGAAAATGTGTAGGAGAGCACACAAAAAATTTAGAGGCTGTTTTCTCAAAATGGCCGTCATACAACTTAATGACTTTAAACATACATAACTTCTACGGTTTTTTTTTTTGAGTACAAGCTTTATTCAAGTACCAAAATAATCAGCAGAATGTACACTTCCCAGTGATATGTATATCTCAAAATACCCAAAATGCTAGTTAAGATTGATTTCGTGCTGGGAGGTCACATTTGTTATTTGTCTGTTTGTATTTTGAGTTGGGGGGTCGGGGAGAGAAAGTCGTGCCTCTTAGGGAGAAAAGGAACGAGCGTGCGGGATTTATGATATTTCACTGTAATCACATTAATGGTCCAGACAATAGTTGAGGTCTTCACTGCCTTGCTCCCTTAAGACCTCGGCTTTTGGGACAACATTAATTTTCGCAGCCCCCCCTCCCCACGGGGATGCCGGGGGCTCTTTCAGTATAAATAGTATCCCCA
>JAPXFY010000027.1:11633967-11646467 GCA_030674185.1 Monoplex corrugatus | reverse complement strand
TCATGAATTTTAAGAAATGCCTCTTCCCACCAGAAATTAAGATTTAGTTCTCACCAGTGCCGTGATGTAGTGGTTAGCGAAACGCACTACCGACTGGAAGGTTGTGGATTCGAATCCCCATCAGTCCTTTCAAAAATCATTGTGGGTTTTTTTTTTCGGCTCCAACCGGCTCCTACCCCAGAGTTGGGCGTGCTATGGGCTCCTTGAGAAGACTGGGACCACACAGACGAGTCTCATCAGCTTCATGAATGCGTCACTGAAGATGTTGTTCAAATCTTCTGACCAGCACCGCACGTGTCTGTATCTCTCGAGCCTGGTTGACGCCAGGATATCCTGAATGCCTCTTCTTCAAAAGAACTCTTTACAACCATGAATCATCTCCTTGGCACACGAAAAGATTTACCTCTCCCAACAAAACATACAAATGAAGAACTCCCATCTGTATTCTCCAACTATTTCACCACCAAAATACAAACTCTTCGTGACATGCTTGACAGGACACCCTGTCAACCATGCCCACCTGACCCTTCCTTCTCTGGCACACCTCTTACTACTTTTACCCCAGTCTCACAAGAAGAAATTCTCAACACAATCAGATCCATGTCGTTCAAAACCTGCGAACTGGATCCTCTTCCAGGTTCTCTCTACGCCGACTGTCTCCCTACTCTCCTCCCATTCATCACTGACATCATCAACACTTCTCTTCAAACTGGAACTGTCCCTGATTCTTTCAAGTCTGCTATTGTTCACCCTCTCCTCAAGAAACACAATTTAGATCCAAATGAACTGAAAAATTACCGGCCTATCTCTAATCTCTCTTTCTTGTCAAAACTCCTTGAAAAAGTCGTCCTCAACCAGCTGAACTCTCACCTGTCTGCCAACAATCTCCTCAATCCTTTCCAGTCAGCCTACCGCCAGTGCCATAGCACTGAAACTGCCCTACTACACATTCTCAACAATCTCCTCCTTGCAACTGATACTGGCAAAGTCTCTCTCCTCACACTCCTTGATCTGTCTGCAGCCTTTGATACCATTGATCATGGTATTCTCCTTTCTAGACTTCATCATACTTTTGGCATCTCTGACATTGCTCTGTCTTGGTTCATTTCATACCTATCCAACAGAAAACAAACCGTTCTCATCAATGGCACTTACTCTCAACCTGCATACCTGACCTGTGGTGTTCCACAAGGATCTGTCCTTGGCCCTGTTCTTTTCACTCTTTACACCTCCCCCCTGTCCACCATCATCAACTCCCATTCTATAAAACACCACTTCTATGCTGATGACACCCAACTTCAAGACAGTGACTCACCTGATAATATACAGCGCCTGTTGACTCGCACCACTGAGTGTTACTCGGTCATTAAGAACTGGATGACACACAATAGACTTCAGCTTAATGACGACAAAACAGAAGCTATCCTCATTGGCACCCGTCAGAAACTTTCTCAGCTGCCTCCTCTTTCTCTCCCATTATGTAACACATCAGTCCCAATTTCTGATTCAGCTAAAAACCTTGGTGTCTGCATTGACTCTACCCTCTCCATGAACAACTTTGTTTCTCAAACTGCCAGATCCTGCTACTATCATCTCCATCGTATAAGGCTGATCAGGAAGTATCTCTCTGTCGAAACAACTGCAAAACTCGTTCTCTCCTTCATAATGTCTCGCATTGACTATTGCAATTCACTCCTGTCTGGTCTTCCTGCCTCCACCATTCACATCCTACAGCGCATTCAAAACAATGCTGTACGCCTTGTACTGAAAAAGAAAAAAGCTGACCACATATCTCCTCTCCTGGCACAACTTCACTGGCTCCCTGTATCAAAGCGCATACAGTACAAACTAGACACCATGTGCTACAAAAGCCTCAATAACGCAGCCCCCGATTACCTGTCAAGCCTACTTGAGATCTATGTTCCCTCACGTACCCTCCGCTCTGCCTCTGATCCTCTGACTTTTCGCTTTCCACGCACTAAGCTCAATACCTATGGTCCACGAGCCTTCTCTGTTTCTGGTCCACTCTCCTGGAACAAACTTCCTCTCTCAGTCCGTCAGCAACCTACTTTTGTCTCCTTCAAGTCCGCTCTCAAAACTCACCTTTTCTCCTCCGCATAAAATCCTAACCCCCCTCTGCAGCCTGTCTCCGCTCGGAGGGAATCACATGGTTATAATATATAATTGTATATGCTATGCTCTCTATAATTTTCCATTGGTTTTATTCTTGCTTTTATTGCTTTTATTCTTTCTCCCCATTTATAGCCATGCGTGTGTGTGTGTGTGTGTGTGTGTGTGTGTGCGTGCGTGTGTGTGCGTGCGTGCGTGCATGCGTGCTTGCGTGTGTGTCTGCTTCAGCGCTTAGATTTGATTTTATCAAGATTTTGCGCTATATAAATATTGTAATTATTATGATAGTAAGCGTAGAGTACAGCCCTGTCACACAGTATCAATCCTAGATGGAACTCCATAGCATCATGATTATTATCGTCATCGACATCATCATCATGGCATTGCGAAAAACTATACCAGCTTCTGTGGCCATCAAGGTGGCGTAGAAAATGGGACGAAAAAAAAGGTGAGCACAAAGGTAACTTCCCTGAGTGTGATGGTCCTAAAAAAACATTAAAAAGAACAAAGATTTTAATTTCTCTGACCATTTTAGCTAATTAGGCAACAGTTTGGTTTAATATTATCCAATTAAATTTTTTCGTGTAAGTTTTTGCTCCCTTTCGAGCACTCATTATTATTCTTGTTGCATAAGGCACAGTTCAAAATATCACTGTTGTTGTTGTATATATGGATTCTAGTGTTCTTAAATATGTTTGATTGAGCTATCTATCCATTATAAGTGATAAAATCAGTATATCAAAAACAACTATTTTCTTTGAGGAAATGTTTGATTGAGTATATTTCTTTCTCTATCAGTTTATCTTCTTTGGTTATCAGATTATCCTTCTTTATTTTTTTCGTAATAGAAAACAGGTTCAGCTAACAACTGACTTCAGTTCAAGACCTTAAAATTCCAAGGCCCAAAACAACACAAAATGTCACACAGACCTTAAATTCATAGGCCCAAAAATATATAAAATGTCACACAGACCTTAAATATATGGACCCAAAACAATGCTTTATTTATTAATTTATTTATTTTATTTATTTATTTATTTATTTATTTATTTATTTATTTATTTATTTATTTATTTATTTATTCATTTATTTATTTATTTATTCCTTATTCATTACTTATTTATTTATTTATGTATTTATTTATGTATTTATGTATGTATTTATTTATTTATTTATATTTATCTATTTACCTATTCATTTATTTTGATATTTACAAATAAGAACACTGGCAGGTTGACACCCTGATTAACCGAATGAACCTGGCCGGAGCCTTCGTCTGGTCAGTGGATATGGACGACTTTAGCGGTCAGTGTGGTCAAGGCAAATACCCGCTCCTCCACGCTATCGTCAGCAGTATGTGGGGTGGTCTCTCGAGCGGAGGACCTCCCTCTGTTCCGCCCACCCGTCAGACTAGACCCCAGCCTACGCCACATCCCAAGCCTCAGTTGTATTCTACTGGTATTCCTCGCCCTAACTATGGTGAGTGTGTGTGTGTTGGGGGGGGGGTTGTATGTGTGTGGGGGGGGTGTTTGTATGTGTGTATGTGTGTGTGAGTGATTGTGTGTGAGTGTGTGTGTGTGTGTGTGTGGGTGTGTGTGGGTGTGGGTGTGGGTTTGTGGTTGTGTGTGTGTGTGTGTGTGTGTGTGTGTGTGTGGTGTGTGTGTGTGTGTGTGTGTGTGTGTGTGTGTGTGTGTGAGTGTGTGTGTGTGAGAGAGAGAGAGAGTAATGAGCAGAAGGTATTCCAGAATGGGGAAAAACACCCAGGAATCCTCAGCAAGAGTGCAGTGTGAATGGGTGTAGAATTCCAGTCCACTCCATCAAAACAAATGATTTTGACCAAACTCACAGTATCGTATCATCATCATCATCATCATCAGGTGCCTTGCCGCATGGCGTTGGCAATTATGGACTTCCATCTGTCTCTATCTCTTGTTGCCTCAAGCATCTCTTCCACCCTCCTTGTCTTCAGCCACTCTGCAAGTCCGTCTAGTATCTTCTCCCTAGGTCTACCCAGTGCTCTCCTTCCCTCCAGCTTTCCCGTTGTGACCAGGTGTTCCAATTCCCCTTTCCTCATAAAATGGCCTATGAATGTTGCCTGCCTTTCCTAATCTTCCTTATGAATGATCTACTTGTGTCTGCCTCCATCATGACTGTCTCGTTTGTTTTCTTTGCTGTCCATGGAACTCTCAACATCCTTCTTAGAAACCACATCTCGGCTGCCTCAGTCTTGTTCTGGCTTTGCTTGTTGACTGTCCACGCCACAGTGTAGTATGATAAAACAGAATGGAGGAGACCTATTTCTTCAAAACTGAAAAGTATGCCAGTCCAGCCAGCAACTTCCGGAAAGCCGGCTTCCAAGCCAAAATCTTCCTCATAGAGGTTGAAGCAAGAGGGGGTATGTGGTAGACACATCTGCTTATGACCTCATGAAACAGCTCTCGATATCTGGGAAGGACAGGACTAGATCCCTAAAGGCAATGACAGAAGCTGCTCAAAAGAATTCCAGCTGGCTTGGATCGAGGAGGAACAAAGGTGAACTTAATAAAGCCAACCAGTCGCCGTGGTGTAGTGGTTAACGTAACGGACCACTGACTGCAAGGTTGTGGGTTCGAATCCCCATCAGTCCATTCAAAAATCATCGTGGGATTTTTCGGCTCTAACCGGCTCCTACCCAGAGTTGGGCGTGCTATGGGCTTATTGGGAGGACTAGACTGGGACCACACAGTCGAGTCTCATCCACTTCACGGATTCGTCACTGAGGATGTTGCTCAAATCGTCTGACCAGCACCGCAGGTGTCTGTA
Source organism: Monoplex corrugatus (assembly GCA_030674185.1). Lineage (NCBI taxonomy): Eukaryota > Metazoa > Mollusca > Gastropoda > Littorinimorpha > Ranellidae > Monoplex > Monoplex corrugatus. Next base: position 11,641,535 of record JAPXFY010000027.1, on the reverse strand, counting down.
TATCTCGGGCCTGGTTGACACCAGGATATGTTATGATAGTAAGCGCAGAGTGCAGCCCTGTCACGCAGTCTCAATCCTAGGTGGAACACCATAGCGTCATGATTATCATCCTCATCGACATCATCATCATTGCATTGTAAAAAAAAGTGTGCCAGCTTCTGTGGCCAATAACGTGGTGTAGAAAATGGGAGAAACAAAAAAAAAGGTGAGCCCAAAAGGTAACCTCCATGAGTGGGATGATCTTAAAAAAAACAAAATAAAAAAAAAGAACTTCACAAAGCCAGCAATGCCCCTATATACAGCAGGTGTCTGCTGGCTAAGGGTGACCTGGCTTTGAAACACCTGACCCAGGTCTAGGACACGCGGGTTGAAACCCAATGGAGTGGGAAAAAAAACGGTCGGAAGCAGAAGAGCATCCAGGAATCATGCTTTGGATGTGGCCTGGTCCCCGTACAGTGTGAGGAGTTTCATCATCATCATCATCATCATCATCATTATCATCAAGTGCCTTGCCACATGGCGTTGGCGATCATGGCCTTCCATCTGTTTCTATCCCTTGTTGCCGCAAGCACATCCTCCACCCTCTCTGAGGAGTTTAGGGTCAAAATACTTGCATGAAGGAGAGAGGAGGGGGGCGTTCGTCTGAGGAACCTCTGCTGTCCGGCTCTTCCCAGAAATCTTTTGCTTACTTTTTGTGTCAGTGCTGTACTCTAAACGCAATTAGATTTGTTCTATGACATTTTGAGGATATAACTCATTGTATTTCTGTATTTCTACAATAGTAATGACGATTATCGTCTAACCTGAAAGTTTCTTTATGAAATGCCTTTACTTCCCTTTGTGGCAGGAACGACAACTGGTCCGTTCCGAGTTTTCCCTGTGTACAGCGGAAGCTGCGCCCAGCTAGGCCCTGGTATCCACAAAGACTGGAACCAGTGCGGGCAGTTCTTCTGCTGCGTGATGGGGGTGGAAGGTAAATACATTCAGTACACCATGAGTTGTCCCCCTCTCACCGCTTTCAGTCAAAAGTACATGACGTGTGTAGATGACCCTGACTGCAAATGATTCGTATTCGGTACTGACCTGGTTGTCAATTCTGAGTCTATTTTTGGTTTGAACAGTTCCTTAGTTGTTTAGTCTTTCTTGGGGCGGAATTTTCATTCAGTTGTGTGTGGGTTTTTTGTTTGTTTGTTTTGTTTTGTTTTAACTAGTCATTCTGCTTTGCTGAGCACTGAGTATTTGAATATTTTTTTCTTCTAGGTGTTAACTGTACTTTTTCGTGTGTCTTTTTAACTTAGTTTATACCACTTTTTATTTCTCATTTAGTTTACACCACTTTTTATTTCTCATTTAGTTTATACCACTTTTTATTTCTCATTTAGTTTACACCACTTTTTATTTCTCATTTAGTTTATACCACTTTTCATTTCTCATTTAGTTTATACCACTTTTCATTTCTCATTTAGTTTATACCACTTTTTATTTCTCAATATCTAAACTGAATCAAAGTAAATTGCCATCGTTCAAAAAAACAAACCTGAAATAACACAGGAAAATAGAATTTAAACGTGTCTTTAATTTCAAAACAGGACAGGCGTCTTGCCTTTTCTTTGTCTTGTCTTGTCTTGTCTTGTCTTGTCTTGTCTTGCAGTCTCATTCTGTGTTCATGTGTACAGGGTTTCACAAATATCCATCCATATTTTCTTTCTTTTCTGCTTCTTTTTTCTTGAGACTGGGTTGATTTTTCGTCTGTTTCTTGGAGTTTGGAGTTTGTTCCAGAGGGATTCACCGCACTTGTACAAATCCATATGTGCTCCACCAAAGAATCTGCCAACAATTATCTGGCAGACTCCCTAAGCCTGCGCAAAAAAACCTATGCGCTGGCAAGGTCTGGAAATTGGAGGGTGGGTGGAACTTTTGAAACACCAAGCTGACACCACCAGAGTGATGGAAACATTCAGATGGGCAGCGAACAGGCCAGTGGACCTATGAAACACTAAGCTGACACCACCACAATGATGGAAACATAAAGATGGGCAGCCAACAGGCCAGTGGACCTATAAAACACTAAGCTGACTCCACCAGAATGATGGAAACATTAAGATGGGCAGCCAACAGACCAGTGGACCTATGAAACAGTAAGCTGCCACCACCAGAATAATGGAAACATTCAGATGGGCAGCCAACAGACCAGTGGAACCTATGAAACAGTAAGCTGCCACCACCAGAATAATGGAAACATTCAGATGGGCAGCCAACAGACCAGTGGACCTATGAAACAGTAAGCTGCCACCACCAGAATAATGGAAACATTCAGATGGGCAGCCAACAGGCCAGTGGACCTATGAAACAGTAAGCTGACATCACCAGAATAATGGAAACATTCAGATGGGCAGCCAACAGACCAGTTTTTAACGTTGCAGGCTGGGGTTGAACTCGAGATATCAGATCTTGAGTCCACGAATCTATCAAAAGAACCTACCAGCTCTGTTTCTGAATATACACTGGTATTTTTCAGTGTATTTAATCAAGCTCTTTTATTTTGTCAAATATTCATCCTTCCCCCATTTTCAGATTTCTTTGTGTATTTATAATCACTATTTTTTTAAACATAGATTCAAGTTAGCATGTATCTGTTACCAAAAACTACATTTCATTCTTTGAATCATTTTGTTTTGGTTCAAAATTTTTCATCACTGGAATACTTGATTTCTTTTTTTAACCTAAATCATTATTAACATCCACTTAAATTCGTACAGTAATCTGTATATGCATACGCAAAACGACTTCTAAAATATTCAAACTGAAAACCTTGTTGATTATTATCTGTCACTTCTTGCTGCTTTTTGGGCTGAGTTGACAAATACCTCCTCGTGCTGTATTCAGATTGTCTCCAAAGCTGAGCTAAGTGGTGTGGTACCTCATTGTAGTGTTTAGATAAAAATGTTTTAACAAGCGTTAACAGATTTTGACATGTGAGTTACCAAATTCCTTGGATTTGTACATATCTATTTCTTTCGTTTTATTGTACTTTTTTTTTTCAATGATGAGGATATTCCTTGTTATGGATCTTATTTGTGGCTTTTTCATTCCGTGGATTTCTCCCCCCCCCCCCCCCCCCCCCTGTTTTTTCTTTCCGTTTTATTAATATATGAGGGTAGTCCTTGCTGTAAATTTCAGCCCGATGCGTTCTATGAATTAAGTAATGATATTGCTTGTCACTGATTTCATTGGATGATTTTTTTTAATCTAGTGGGGGGGGGGGGGGTTGTTGCTTTTTTTAATCAAACTTAAACGAGGGTATTTCTAGTTAGAATAAAAATGCGTTGTCTTTTTCACATTTATTTGTTATGTATAAAGTTGATTTTGTAGCCTTTTTTTTTTTTGTTAAACGTTTTATCGTGTAGAAATATGAATGTCCTTGTTAAGATTTATGGATTTTTTTAGCTAAATGAGGAGACTTTGTCATGGTGTGTTACGAAATAACTCTTTGCATGCTGACTGCTGAGATAAGTTTTGTTCAATCGCTGGTTGATTAAAACAATTCTGAGTATGCTTCATGGTGGTCTTGTTTAACTTTCTTTTTCATATATGTGTATGTATGTATGTGCGTATGTATACACACACACACACACGCGCGCACACACAAACACACACACATACACACACACACACACACACACACATATATATATATATATATATATATATATATATATATATATGTGTGTGTGTGTGTGTATACTTACATATAATATATATATATATATATATATATATAATATATATATATATATATATATATATACGCGTGTGTGTGTGTGTGTGTGTGTATGTGTGTGTGTCTATGTATGTACGTATCTATGTATGTGTGTATTGGTAACTGAGTTTGTATACCTGTCTATTGGTCTTATATAGTCTATCTACCAGTCCATTTCTATTTCTGTTTATAATCTATCGATCTTTTCTATTATCTGTCCATTTACCTGGTCAAATGCCCATCCATCTGTTGGGATTTATCTGTCTGTCTGTCTGTCTGTCTGTCTGTGTTTGTGTATATCTGTCCGTCAGTTTGTCTGTCTATCTATCCATCCATCTATTTAGATTTAACTATCCGCCTGTCTGTTTATCTATCAATCGATAGACTGATGTCTGCCTGTCTGCTGCGTGTATGTCTATATATTTGTCTATCTACCTATCTATATCCCTATCTGTCAGTCTGTCTGTGTCTCTATATATTTATCTATCTGCCTATTTATATCCCTATCTCTCAGATGTCTGTGTCTATATATATATATCTATCTACCTATCTATATCCCTATCTCTCAGTCTGTCTATGTCTCTATATATTTATCTATCTACCTATCTGTATCCCTATCTCTCAGTCTGTCTGTGTCTCTATATATTTATCTATCTACCTATCTATATCCCTATCTCTCAGTCTGTCTATGTCTCTATATATTTATCTATCTACCTATCTGTATCCCTATCTCTCAGTCTGTCTTGTCTCTATATATTTTCTATCTACCTATCTTATCCCTATCTCTCAGTCTGTCTATGTCTCTATATATTTATCTATCTACCTACTTATCCCTATCTCTCAGTCTGTCTATGTCTCTATATATTTATCTATCTACCTATCTGTATCCCTATCTCTCAGTCTGTCTGTGTCTCTATATATTTATCTATCTACCTATCTATATCCCTATCTCTCAGTCTGTCTTGTCTCTATATATTTATCTATCTACCTATCTGTATCCCTATCTCTCAGTCTGTCTGTGTCTCTATATATTTATCTATCTACTATCTTATCCCTATCTCTCAGTCTGTCTGTGTCTCTATATATTTATCTATCTACTATCTATATCCCTATCTCTCAGTCTGTGTCTGTCTCTATATATTTATCTATCTACCTATCTGTATCCCTATCTCTCTCAGTCTGTGTCTGGCTCTATATATTTATCTATCTACATATCTATATCCCTATCTCTCAGTCTGTCTGTGTCTTATATATTTATCTATCTACTTATCTATATCCCTATCTCTCAGTCTGTCTGTGTCTATATATTTAGCTATCTGCTATATATATCCCTATCTCTCAGTCTGTCTGTGTCTCTATATATTTATCTACCTACTTATCTATATCCCTATCTCTCAGTCTGTCTGTGTCTCTATATATTTATCTGTGTACCTATCTATATTCTTATCTCTCAGTCTGTCTGTGTCTCTATATATTTATCTGTGTACCTATCTATATCCCTAACTCTCAGTCTGTCTGTGTCTATGTATTTTCACCCGCTATGTGCCTGTGAGTAGGCATGTATGTTAAACCACACGAAGTGATGGACAAGTGGTTATGCTAGCCGCCTATTGAGCGATAGGTTCCAGGTTCGTTCCCAGTTGAAACATGCATTCCCCTTTCTGCCATCCCCCCTCCCCTCCTTTCTTTACTAGACCTGAATGTTGGTCTGGATACTAGTCTTTCAGATAAATCGGAATTCCATGTTCAACATGCTCTTGGAACACGTATAAGAAAGAGTATACGGCATTAGGCCATTTTATGAGGAAGGGGGATTTGGAGCACCTGGTCACAACGGGAACGCTGGAGGGAAAGAGAGCACCAGGTAGACCCAGGGAGAGAATGCTGGACGGACTTGCAGAGTGGCTGGGGACGAGGAGGGTGGGGGAGATGCTAGGGCCAACGAGAGATAGAGATTGATGGAAGTCCATGGTTGCCAACGCCATGCGGCAGGGCACCTGATGATGATGATGATGATGATGATGATGATGATGATGATGATGATGATGATGATGATGATGATGATGATGATGATGATGATGATGATGATGATGATGATGATACGGCATTAAACCTTTAACTTCTCTCGCCCTATCCACCACGGGTAAAACTGGGGTTGGGTAGGGTAAGGGAATCCCAAAGGTTACAGTAATTGTCCCTAGCCAAACTATGTTTGAGAAAATGAGCATTTGTAGGAAAACAAAAATACTCGCACATCGGAAAAAAAATGACGAAAATCTTTCTCTCATTGAAGACAGCAGCAGGGAAGTTTCAGTCTTTTTCTCAATTTTTTTTGTGTGTGTGTGTGTCTAGTGTTTGTTTGTTTGTAACCTTATGCTTGACAAAGGCCAGTTGACCGAAAATTTGCGCCTGTCTTGTCTTGTTGTATTAAATACGCGTTCATATTCTTCTTTCGTGTTTTTTTCTGGTTCCTGTTTGCTTGAACGCGGGCAGTCACACTTGTTTTGAAAATCAACAACAACAAAAGCGCCACAGGGCTGTTGCAACTCTCTTTCCCTCTACAATGAGAGCATTTCAAATATTACTCATGCAAAATATTATTATTGTAAGACACAAATATATAACGCATACATTGTAGCATACAGCAAGTACATTACGATAAATTACAGTCTCATTCCTTCTTTTTTTTTTCTTTTTGTTGTTTTTGTTGTTTTTGTTTTTGTTGTTGTTGTTGTTGTTGTTGTTGTTGTTGTTGTTGTTGTTGTTGTTTGATTTTTGTTCGTGGTGGTGGTGGTGTTTTTTGTTTGTTTGTTTTTTCTGCCGTGTGCATAACGGACATCATCTTATCGATTACCTTGAGCGACAACAGCAAACAAGTATCTTCTGTCTGAGGACTGGACAATGCTTCCTATTCCAGCAGATGTGCCAAATAGGGCTGTCCAACACGTATGGGTGTCCATGCCAGACAGGACCATGGTCTCCAGAAAACTTTCTACACTTTTGCCTACTCTCCACAAACTTAAAACATTTCATACATACAGGCGCTGGCATCTTTTAGACACGGGTATTTTTGTACACAGGTACTCAAACCACTATCTACAACGTTACGAAAAGTATTTGTGGCCAAGCTAAGTCTGTCTTGAATATCTTTGCTTGTAAACGTTTTCTGAAATTCGTCTTCAAGCTCTTCTTTCCAACTGATTTTCTAACAAAACCCATTTACGTGTTGACGTATTTTATCAAGAATATCAATTTCAACTGCCATAACAGTTCAGCTAAGTAACATAACTCTTGAGAGTCACGGAGTTATCTCCCATGTAGAATTTCCCTCTTATTTCCTTTGGTATGCCACAACAGTTGTTAGATGATCGAAGTCGGTCACATTCTCGACAACAAGCGATTTAATTTATACATGAAACATATCAATGGAAGAAATTAAATAATCTACAACACTAGACCCAGGGGGTGCAATATATGTACACCCATCGTCAAAATTTGTTTCACACAGTCGATACAAAATCTTACAGAGACAGACAGACAGACAGTCAGAGAGACCGAGACAGAGGGAACGAGAGAGAGAGAGAGCAAGAGAGAGAGAGAGAGAGAGAAACAGAGACAGAGACAAACAGAGACAGACAGAAAAAGAGAGACAGACGGACGGAGACAGACAGACAGACAAACAGAGATACAGACAGAGAGATTGAGTGAGAGATGGGCAGACTCACAGAGACAGACAGACAGACAGACAAACAGAAAGAGACAGACAGAAAGAGAGAGACAGAGACAGAAATATACAAATGATCAATCA
>JAPXFY010000027.1:11621467-11626467 GCA_030674185.1 Monoplex corrugatus | reverse complement strand
TAAACTTGCTTCTGCATATCACATGTCCCTAGAGCTAAAAATGCACTTGATACATGTACCCAATTATCGATCATAAGAGAAAATACGTAAGTCTTTATCGAACACATACAGGTGAATGGACCAGCAAGGCAGAAAATGATTGGAAGAAATGACAGAAAGCAAAGGTACAAGGCAGAAACAAAGAGAGTGACAGAAAAGAGGAAATTTCTAGCACAGAATATCCAGAAGGTGGGGATACTATTTATACTGAAAGAGCCCCTGACATCCTCACGGGGGTAACGAAAATGTATGGATTTTAAGCAAGAAGCAGACTTGATAATGTCTCAGAAAAAAAAACACGAAAAAAGAATGAGAAAGCATTATTTAATACAAGACAAGACAACTGGCCTTTGTCAAGCGTAAGATCACAAACAAACAAACACCAGACACAAAAATTAGGAGAAAAGACTGAAACTTCCCTGCTGCTCCTCCAGAGTGAGAAAAAATCTTTTTCTCCTAATTTTTGTATCTGGTGTTTGTTTGTTTGTGATCTTACGCTCGACAAAGGCCATGTGGCCGAAAATTTATACATGTCTTGTGTTGTTGTACTAAATACGCTTTCTTATTCTTTTTTCGTGTTTTTTTTTTCTGGTTCCTGTTTGCTTGAACGCGGGCAGTCACACTTGTTTTGGATTTAATAATGTCTCCACAGACAGTAGAAAAGAAACAGATGATATCTCACGGCATTTCTCACCTTAAGACACCTTCATGCTCGTTGCTGACGGTCAGTCTTTCTCCCTGTGACACCTATGATGGTACGAGCGGACAGGTAAAAAGAACAAGAAGACAGGAGATCTCAGACTGACAATCTACCCACCCACCCATCCACACCCAGCCCGTTCGAACAATACTGTTTTAATCGTTTCCTTCGATAAGAAAACTGTCCCAGTGAGAGAGCCCGAGACGAGAGCGAGACACAGAGAGAGAGAGAGTGACACTGATACTGACACTAGAGAGAGAGAGAGAGTGACACTGATACTGCCCACCTGAGAGAGAGAGAGTGACACTGATACTGACACTAAGAGAGAGAGAGAGTGACACTGATACTGACACTAGAGAGAGAGAGAGAGTGACATGATACTGACACTAGAGAGGAGAGAGAGAGTGACACTGATACTGACACTAAGAGAGAGAGAGTGACACTGATACTGACACTAGAGAGAGAGAGAGATGACACTGATACTGACCTAGAGAGAGAGAGAGAGAGTGACACTGATACTGACACTAGAGAGAGAGAGAGGTGACACTGATATGACACAGAGAGAGAGAGAGAGAGTGACACTGATATGACACTAGAGAGACAGAGAGAGAGAGAGTGACACTGATACTGACACTAGAGAGAGGAGAGAGTGACACTGATACGACTAGAGAGAGAGGAGAGAGAGTGACATGATACTGACACTAGAGAGAGAGAGAGTGACACTGATACTGACACTAGAGAGAGAGAGAGCGAGTGACACTGATACTGACACTAGAGATACAGAGAGGTGACACTGATACTGACACTAGAGAGAGAGAAAGAGAGAGTGACACTGAACTGACACTGACACTGACACTTACATGAAATGGTTTATTGCCATTGACATTTTTGTCATTGTGGCAAAGAGCATAAAACACAGTCGTTAATTTTACGGCGACGTTTACATGAAATAAAGATTTATGAACATAATCATGGCTAACATTACATCCATTCGAATTTTTTTTTCTTCTTTTTTCTTTTTTATTTTTTTAAATGAAGAAAAATTTGAAGGAAAAAAGATGAAGAAAAAGTTGAAGAAAAAGTTGAAGTTGACCACCCGACGTAAGTAGTCATATAAGTAAGAGGGAGACCCAAGTAAGACATATAAACCTAGGAACAGTATAAAGTGATATCTTCACTGGAGATAAACTTACATTAATTCTTTACTGTGTTGTTTTCTTTCTCCGACTTTCCCAAACAAGGAGAGAGAGAGAGAGACAGAGACAGAGACAGAGAGACAGAGAGAGAGACAGGGAGACAGAGAGTGAGACACAGAGAGACAGACAGACAGACAGAGAGACAGGACAGAGAGAGAGACAGAGAAAGAGAGACAGACAGAAGACAGAGAGACAGAGAGAGAGACAGACAGACAGAGAGAGAGCAGAGAGAGAGACCACAGAAAGAAAGGGACAGAGGACAGGGCAGACAAAGGGGGGGGGGAGAGACAGAGAGAGAGAGTGAGAGGGAGCAGAGACAAGCGGAGAGACAGGACAGAAAGAAAGAAAGAGAGATGAGAGAGAGACAATGACACAGAGAGAGACAGTGACAGAGACAGAGAGAGAGACAGTGACAGAGAGAGAGATACAAAGACACAGAGAGAGACAGTGACACAGAGAGAGACAGTAACAGAGAGAGACAGAGAGACAATGACAGAGAGAAAAAAAAGAGATTGACACACAGAGAGACAGTGAAAGAGACAGAGAGAGAAAGAGACAGAAACAGAGAACACACACACACACACAACACACACACACACACACACACCACACAACACACACACACACACACACACATCACCACACACACACACACACACACACACACACACACACACTACACACATACACACACACACACACACACACACACACACACACAACACACACATACACAACACACACAACACACACACACACACAACACACACACACATACACACTTCATCCACCTCAACACAATCACACACACACAGAGAGCACAGAAGCAGAGAAAAGATATAGATAGACCTCAGCGAGTGCGTGGGAACATCACTGCGTTATTTCGTCATAAGTTTTCACTTCATCCTTCAAACAATCGACAGAGAGTGACAGAGAGAGAGACAGAGAAGAAGAAGAAGTAAGAAGAAGAAGAAGAAGAAAGAAGAAGAAGAAGAAGAAGAAGAAGAAGAAAGAAGAAGAAGAAGAAGAAGAAGATGAGAAGAAGAAGAAGAAGAAGAAGAAGAAGAAGAAGAACAAAACAAGAACAAGAACAAGAAAGAACAAGAACAAGAACGAAATAGAAGAAGAAAAGAACAAGAGAAGAAAAGAACAAGAAGAAGAAGAAGAACAAGAAAAGAAAGAAGAAGAAGAAGAAGAGATAAAGAAGAAGAACAACAACAACAACAACAAGAAGAAGAACAAGAAAAGAACAAGAAGAAAAGAAAAGAAGAACAAGAACAAGAACAAGAAGAAGAAGCATAACACAGACATAAATGTGTGTTGGTGTAGGCAAAGAAACAATGAACGTGCCTTAAAAACCGGGAATCAAATAGAGACACAAGGGGCTCTGCACAATGGCACATGTTCAAGTTCGGATGCACCGTATGGCCTTTTCTGTGCAATCAGAGGACAAGACAAAAAACAATTGATGCACGTGTGCACTATCTTGCTGTGGACAAGGGAGGAATGTGAGAGCGATAGGATAAGAAACAGCATGGTGCTTTAAACAAAAGCCGAGTTGATTCTTTATTTTTTCTTTTTTTCTTTTTTTTTTTTGGGGGGGGAGAGGGTTGCTTTATGCTCTTGTGGGTTTGCCAAGTCGTGTGTGTGGGGGGGAGGGGTGTTTGTGTGTATGTGTGTGTGCGTGTGTGTGCGTGTGTGTGTGGGTGTGTCTGTGTGTCTGTTGTGTGTGTGTCTGTGTTGTGTCTGTGTCTGTGTGTGTCTCTGTGTGTGTTGTGTGTCTGTGTGTGTCTGTTGTGTGTGTCTGTGTTGTGTCTGTGTATGTGTTGTGATGTGTCTGTGTATGTGTGTGTTTCTGTGTGTGTGTCTGTGTCTGTGTTCTTGTGTCTGTGTCTACTCTGTGTCCTCTCTCTCTCTTTTTTTTTTTTTTTTTTTTTTGGTAACTTTATGCTCATGAGAGTTGGCCGGCAGTTGAATCTGGCCTATGTTGTGAGGGAAAGATGCTGTGAGAAAAACATTTTATCATCCACAGGCACATCATGCTGTTTTGTCTGCCATGCTCCACCCCACACACACACACACACACACACACACACACACACACACACACACACACACACGTCACACACACACACTACGCACACACACACACCACACAACACACACACACAACGAAGACAATGGAAAGAAAGAAAGAAAAAAGAAAGAAACAAACAAAAACACAACTTGTTTCTACTTTTTGAATCTTCATAACATTCAGCCGATAGCATAACACTGACATCATAGCTTCTTCGTTAGTCGACCAGAACTGTTTGGTGTTATGATAATATACATACATACATACACACATATATATATACATATGTAAGTATATTGAAGCCCTGGAGGAATTTGGTATTGAAAAAATAACAGACTTCCTAAATGCAATTTATGACACCGGAAAAATCCCCAAAGATATTTCAAAATTTTTTTTTTTTTTTGACTTCCAAAGAAAACAGGGGTTATAGAATGCGAACTCCATCAGTTTGATGAGTCATGTACCAAAATCCTATTAAAATAATCATGATAAAGACACGGAATACAATCAAAAGTGAAATAGCAGATGAACAGTGTGGATTTGTCGAAGGTAAAGGAACTATTAATGCGTATACATCCTAAGAACTATAATAGAGAGGTCAATAGAGATGAATAAGGATTTATATTTATGCTTTGTTGATTATACCAAGGCTTTCGATCGGGAAAGACATGAAGAATTGATCAACCAACTAGAAAGACTCAATATTTATAGAAAAGATCTTCGAATAATCAGAAATATGTATCGGGAACAAACAGCTGCAATGAGAATAGAAAATGACATAAGCTCTTTCCAAAATATCAAAAGAGGAGTCAGACAAGGTTGTGTTTTGTCACCAGATCTGTTTTCACTTTACAGCGAAAACATCATGAGAAACCTAGAGGAAGACCCTGGGTTGAAGGTTGGAGGAAAAATGATAAACAACATTCGATACGCAGATGACACCGTGCTGATCGCAGAAAATGAAAGGGACCTACAAAAACTTGTGAAT
>JAPXFY010000027.1:11598967-11611467 GCA_030674185.1 Monoplex corrugatus | reverse complement strand
AACCAAATCATAATTTCCATATAATGATTTTCTTTAGTTATGCTGCAATAAAAGCAAAGCCATTAATAAAACGTTTGAAATATTCATCTTCAAAAGTATACAAATTCAAATATTTACACCATATTAGATATTTAGATCCTATCAGTTTATACCAAATATTTATATCCTATCAGTTTATTTAAAAGTCTGGCTGAGCAATGAAATAAATAGTTCCTTTCAAAATCTATTCACTAAGCTGATATTTAACTTGAAAAAAATTATCCAGAAAAAAAATTAAATATCAATGAAGAGTGGCTGAAAATAGCTGAAAAGTCTGCTTGTCACAAGTAAAGTATGCGACGATCGTCACATCTAAATTACACAGAACTTTACGCACAACAAAATTGCGTTTATCGTTTCTTGATAATGAGTTCCCAATAATTTTTAGAAAGATAAGAACTGAAAAGAACGATTTCTTTAAAAATTCTGCCAGTAAGGGTGTTGTGCTTCACGTGTGATGTAACCACCGGAAGTCATCTTGACACATTCACAACACGGCGAGTGTCACAGTAATACGCGGGATGCAGTGAGGAAAATGTTGAATTCCTGATCAGAAACAAATGAAATTGTGAAAATATCCAACAAGGGAAGACTTAAAATATGTGCAGGATTAACTGTTTTACAATTTTACGTTTGAACAAGCACCCAATCGCCCACAGTCGTATTCCGACCGTGCCGTGCATTTCCTGCGACAAGCTTACTTCAAACTAAAAGACTGACGCTTCGTTTCTTTTTCGACTGCGTACTAAGATCAAATAAAACAAAAATGTATTTAAAATGTCTTTAAAAGATGAATGATATATTCGTAAAAGTCATATTAACTCACTGAGTCGACGGTAGTTGAGGTTAAAGAAGAAATTGGCCGTTGTTTGGGCAGATTCGGTGCTTCCCGCGATAAGCGTCCCGTGTTTACGATCGTTGGAGAGTGTGACAAAGCACTTTTTGTGAAATCCCGTGTCATTCCCTCGAGGGGTATACCCAAATAAATAGCATCACATGATCTGTTGTTATATGTAGCTTGCATCAGCCTATCCAGGTTAGTGAATGTGTAAAATCCCTGGTCAAATTTTGACTTCGTTCGTGGGCCGTCCCGTACATTACGGGTGTGACACAGCTGGCAAAGGCTGAAAATATTTTTTTTATTCAAGGTGCATTTCTCTGAAAAAGGTGATATTTCTCACACATATCTAATGCTCTTTCAGACTAAATATGTTAGAACTTCACTTGTTGCCGTGGTTGTATTCAAGTCCAATGCAAAGTCACACAGAAAGTGTGACAAAATGTGTAAGCACGGGACGGGTATTTTTAGACCTTCGAATCACGCAAAATAAAAAAGACTGACACAAATAACTGTACCAAATGTTTTATTGACACAATATCGATGCAGAAACAGGAAATTAACAACAGACGTAATCTAATAATGATGACACATAATTTCAACTGAAGTGGGTGGCCTCACGCAATATTCGGGCGGCCATTTTGAGGTTTCGTTTTCGATTTTCAGCAACATCAGCTCAAAAGATCAATGTCCTACATGTCTGAATCTGATGTTACTGATCCCTTAATGTATACTGAAGCATGAGATGCCATTGGCATCTGTGCAAAAGGTGCAGAAGAAATATGTTGAGACATATAAAGCATGCACCCTGCGGATTTACCATTTCTAGAGAACAACTCATATATATATACATACACACACAAACGCACACACACAAAAACACACACACGTACACACAACACACACACGTACACACACACACACATACACACACACACACACACACACACACACACACACACACACACACACACACACACACACAACACAACACACACACACAAACACACATACACACACACACGCGCACACTATTATTGTTATAATTACTATTACTATTACAGGTGAATGGACCAGCAAGGCAGAAAATAATAGGAAGAAATGACAGAAAGCAAAGGAGGAAGAAAAGAGGAAATTTCTAGCACAGAATTTCTAGAAGGTGGGGATACTATTTATACTGAAAGAGCCCCCGGCATTCCCTTGGAGGGCGCAAAGAAGTTAACATTTTCCAAGAGCTAGAATTGCAATTATGTATATACTTAATAGACTTTATTGAATACACACAGGTGAATGGATCAGCTATGCTAAGAATGCGAGATGTGGTTTCTAAGAAGGATGTTGAGAGTTCCATGGACAGCAAAGAAAACAAACGAGACAGTCTTGATGGAGGCAGACACAAGAAGATCATTCATAAGGAAGATTAGGAAAAGACAGGCAACATTTATAGGCCATTTTATGAGGAAAGGGGAATTGGAACACCTGGTCACAACGGGAAAGCTGGAGGGAAAGAGACACCGAGTAGACCCAGGGAGAAAATATTGGACGGACTTCAGAGTGGCTGAAGACAAGGAGGGTGGAAGAGATGCTTGAGGCAACAAGAGATAGAGACAGATGGAAGTCCATAATCGCCAACGCCATGCGGCAAGGCACCTGATGATGGTGATATACTTAATAGACGGATAGTATCTTAAGCTTTATAGAATACATATAGGTGAATGGATCAGCTATGCTAAAAATGAGTAAAGAAAGCAAAGGAGTAAGGCAGAATCAAAGAGAATGACGAAATCGACGAAATTTCTTGCACAGAATTTCCAGTAAGTGGGGATACTATTTATACTGAAAAAGCACCTGGCATCCCCAGAGGTTTCTTGTGTCCTACCTGGTGCTCTGTCCACCAGACCACACCCCTCCACATGACTAAGGCAAAGGATCACAATTTTGATCACAATGTAAAAGTCAACTTTGCAGCCCCTGGATTTGCACGCGTACGCGCGCGTGCACACACATACACACATACACAAGGACACACAGACACACAGACACACCTACACGCACACACACACAGACACACATGCACAAACACATACGCACACAAACGCACACACATCCAACACATACACACTCAATTATACACAGAAAATCTCTCTCTGTCTCTGTCTCTGTCTCTGTCTCTGTGTGTGTGTGTGTATGTGTGTGTATGTGTGTGTGTGTGTGTGTGTGTGTGTGTGTGTGTGCGAGAGAGAGAGAGAGCGCGTGCGCGTGCTGTGTGTGTCTCACCTCTCTCTCTCTCTTCTCCTCTCTCTCTCTCTCTCTCTCTCTCTCTCTCTCTCTCTTCTCTGTCCCACCTCTGTGTGTGTGTGTGTGTGTGTTGTGTGTGTTTGTGTGTGTGTGTGTGTGCGTGTGCGCGTGTGTGTATGTGTGTGTCCCACCTCTCTCTCTCTCTCACTCTCTCTGTCTGTCTGTGTCCCACCCCTCTTTCTCTCCTCTGTCTGTGTGTGTGGGGGGGGGGTGCGTGTGTGTGTGTGGTGTGTGAGTGTGGTGTGTGCGCGCGAGCGCGCGCATGTGTGTGTGTATATGTGTGTGTGTGTGTGTGCGAGTGTCTCCACTCTCTCTCTCTCTCTCTCTCTCTCTCTCTCTTCTCACTCACACACACACACACACACACACACATATATATATATATATATATATATATATATATAATATATATATAAATATATATATAATATATATATATATATACAGGAGACGGCGACAGAGACAAGAAGGAGGGGGGGAGAGAAAAAGAAACACAGAAAAGCTTTTCGGCGACACAAAGCGATTGCAATTTCGATCCGCCACAACATAAAACAAACTTCAACTGACCTTCACCCTGCTCAAAATCTAGGGATCATAACCTACAAAACAGACGTCCAGAAACAAACAATCAAAACAAAACAAAAGGAAAAAGGAGAAAGCCAGAAAAACAAAACATACAAGTCGAAACCACAGTTACAACAAGACCAAGGACAAAATAGACCAGACCGCGCCCACGCGCTGAACAGGATTTCGATCGAAAAGGGAGATTAAGCCCACCAAACTTCCTGGATCTCTTCCTCTGGCAAGATGGCGACCCATCAAGGCCACTGCCACCAAGGTCAGCAGAAGCTCAAAAACCTGAACGATCCAACCGAGATGGGAGCTTTCAAAAGAAAAGATACTGCGTTAGAAAAGAATAAACAACTCCACAAAGGGGCGAGCTTAAATTGAAGGCGAAACGTTTGGCTGTCTACCGAAACGACTCAAGTAGTTTTCTTCCTACGGGATAGTCTAAAGCTATGACAGTGTCAAGGGGAAGAGTGCGGGGGGGGGGGGGGGAGGAGAGAAAGGATGAGAGAGAGGGTGAGGTAAACGAGAAGAAAGAACAAGATAGTCAAACCACATTAACGTTCTTCCTTTTTTTGCGTCCATCCCACTTGTTTTTTTGAAGTATTTGCCCTGAGAATCAAATAATCTCAATTATTTGTGTGTGTGTGTGGGTGGGTGGGTGGGTGGGTGTTTGTGGTGTTTTGTTTGTGTGTGTGTGTGTGTGAGTGTTTATGTGTGTGTGTTGTGTGGGGTGTGGTGTGGTGTGTGTGCGCGCGTGGTGTGTGTTGTGTGTGGTGTGTGTGTTGTTGTGTGTGTGTGTGGTGTGTGTGTGTGTGTGTGTGCGATGATGTGTGTGGTGTTGGTGTGTGTGTGTGTTGTTGTGTGTGTGTGTGTGTGTGTGTTGTGTGTGGTGTGTTGTATGGTGTGTGTCTTAATTTTCAAACACTCCATCAGTCAACCATAGCAAGCTTTCAACCTTCCACACACTGATCTTCAAAGATTCGTACCAATATTTTCGGCCCAACACCATCTCCAACCCCAATAACTTACTCAATGCAGTCAAGAGAGTGTGTGCATTTCGTATCGTAGGCATCCTTCGGTCATGGCTGACCATGGACAAAGTACATCCGACCTAATGTCTAGTTGGGCTGTCTGCTTGGTCCAAGCAGCGTCGCCTGTGACTGCAGAGACCAATACGAGAGAGGCAGTCTCTGTCGCAGCGGTCGCATGTGTATGCTGATGCTGGTCTGTTGGTCTGTTGCATTATCATCATGAAAAGACAATTCAGATGGATTTGCACATCGTCCTTACACAGCAGGATAACATCATCTGGACTGCCCTTCACTGTACACCGGTAAAAAGATGAGCCAGGGTCAAATGGTGCTTTGGGGTAACTTTCTTAGTTCAAATCACTGCAACTAAGTTTTTTGCCTTTGCACAGCCTGGACAAATCCTAGATACCGTATTGAGCTTTAAATGTCAAATCAAATAGCAGACATGAATTCGTGGAAGTTGAAAAATCATTTATTAGCCAGTCAAGTTTATACTTATACTTTTACTCAATTTCAGCCTTCCTTTTACAGATAGGTGTAGTAGGCTGAGAATAAAGTTTGGTGTTAAACCAATGGTTGTACCTACGTATGTATTTTTAGTTTTTATCAAGGTTATTCACAAGTTTATAATTTATTTGGGTTTTTGCCTAATTTTTTCATACATTCTGCAATATCAAAGTGTAAATATAAGATTTCATTCGTGACACTTTTGTGTCACAGGCCTACAGTTCTTTGATCAATCACAGTGGGGAAAAATGATTAAAAACTGCAATGAAATAGGGCTTTTCAAGTTTTATGCATAAAACTGTCTGAATAGAACTCATCAGCATTGCAATCAAATGGTTACTTTGGAAACTATTTGAGTTTTTAGCGTTCGTGTGACACCTGTCACGGATAAAACTATGCCCTATAAAGTATGAGCTACTGCCTCTGGAAAAGCCAAATGATTTGTTCAACCTCCATGAATTTGGTCTGCTATTTGATTTGACATTTAAAGCTCAATATCTAGGATTATTCAGGCTGTGCAAAGGCAAGAAAATTAGTTGCCGTGACTTGGACTAGGAAAAATACCACAAAGCACCTTCTGACCCTGGCTCAGATGCAAGAGAGGAAGACCCAAGAACACCTGGCGATAAAGAACAGAAGGAAATCCTAAGACACCGACACACATTTGGGGCGCTATACACAGGCTCGGCCAGAACAGACGTAAGTGGAGAACCTTCGTTTCTGCCCTACATGCCACTGGCATAATGGACAATACGTAATTCCATCAGCCCAAGGAGTCTATTGTCCTACGTCTATGTGCACATCTAAGACTATGTAACAGGCTATACATGCAGTCCAAAAATGAACAAATTCGGTAAACAAACCACTGAAACACTCTTTGCTGACACTTGTAAACATATTATGCATAGGCTTAACCTGGACATTAAGCATTAGCTTAACCTGGGCATTATGCATTGGCTTAACCTGGACATTATGCTTAGGCTTAACCTGGACCAAGTACATTACATACCTACACATTACATGTACAGAGATATAACAGTAATGGAAAAATAGACATATATGTATATATAATTATTATATATATATATATATATATATATATATATATATATATATATATATATATATATATATATATATAATACAAAGACATGCATACAACATGATCTTTATGAAACTTCTTGAATAAAATATCTGTTCAGGGGCATGTATTTTTTCCTCTAAATTTCGTTAAAATCGTTGTTTCAATTCTCTCAACACATCATTTCCACGTTCAGGATACGTTCCATATGCAGACGCCACATAAAGGAAAAAGACCCAAATTATCATAACATGGTCCATAAGCCTGCGCATAAACCCTATGCGTGGGTAAGGTTTTAAGGTAAAAAAAAAACCGTTGAGTTGCCGGGGGCTCTTTCAGTATAAATAGTATCCCCACCTTCTGGAAATTCTGTGCTAGAAATTTCCTCTTTTCTGTCACTCTCTTTGTTTCTGCCTTGTTGGCTTGCTTTCCGTCATTTCTACTTATTTTCTGCCTTACTAGTCCATTTACCTGTATTTTTTTTGATAAAGTCTTACATACTTTTTCTTCGGATTGATAATTGGGTACATGTATTAAGTGCATTTTTGGCTCTAAGGATGTGAGATATGCGGAAGCAATTTTCGGTAATTTATGCCTGTTTTTATATATGTTTTGGTGTCCTTATGTATGCTTACATGTATATTTGTATATTCAGGTGTGTTTTTTAAATCTCCCCTGTGCGATAAATCGGACGGAATGGTCCTACGCCGGGGGCATGTCCTTAGATTATGTGCGCGAATGCATTGATATGTGTGCTTAATTTTCTTTTCTTTTTTTTTTACCTGTTGAAGTTTTGTGTGTTTTGAAGCGGTTATAGCCCTGATATGGTTCTGCGCAGTCGGCTGGGCTTTAAACAACAATAAAAGAAAGAAAGAAAGTAAAAAAAATATGAACACAAATACGAACATGACATTTGAGGGGGTGTAAGTAAAGATATACTTAATGACACTTTGTGATCACATCAAAATGTCTGTGACATATGAAACAAAAGTCTACATAACACAAAATTTAAAACATACAAAATCGTTCGTCACCTTGATGACACACCTTAGTAATATTAAACTGTGTTAATTAATTAACATAATATAGTGAATTGTCTTGAGTACTATATATAAGTATGCAGATAAATCCCTCAAAGTATATCTCTCAAATTATCTGAATTTCTTAATAACAAAAGTGATCTTGTGAGTCACGGAGTTATCTCCCATGTAGAATTTCTCAAACCCAACACAGTTTGCGCTACCCATTCAGCTAGCATAGACGCAGCCACAAAGCATAAAGTGGTAGGAATGTTCTGAGCTTACCACTTTATGCTTTGTGGCTGCGTCTATGCTAGCTGAATGGGTAGCGCAAACTGTGTTGGGTTTGAGAAATTCTATATGGGAGATAACTCCGTGACTCTCAAGAGTTATGTTACTTAGTTGATATTTAAAATTCTCCCTGCTTCCCTCTTATTTCCTTTGGTATAACAAAAGTGATGACAACCAGAACATGGAAGTTGGAAATTATCAGAAAGCTAGCAGGAAATCACTTCCGTCCTCACAGTCACCCTCCCTCCAACAGACCAGAGACTCTAAGGTAAATATGTTTACATGGTAAACCACTCCGATCTACAGTAAGGTAAAGATGTTTACATGGTAAACCATTCCGATCTACAGTAAGGTAAATATGTTTACATGGTAAACCATTCCGATCTACAGTAAGGTAAAGATGTTTACATGGTAAACCATTCCGATCTACAGTAAGGTAAAGATGTTTACATGGTAAACCACTCCGATCTACAGTAAGGTAAAGATGTTTACATGGTAAACCACTCCGATCTACAGTAAGGTGAAGATGTTTACATGGTAAACCACTCCGATCTACAGTAAGGTAAAGATGTTTACATGGTAAACCACTCCGATCTACAGTAAGGTAAAGATGTTTACATGATAAACCACTCCGATCTACAGTAAGGTAAAGATGTTTACATGGTAAACCACTCCGATCTACAGTAAGGTAAAGATGTTTACATGGTAAACCACTCCGATCTACAGTAAGGTAAAGATGTTTACATGGTAAACCACTCCGATCTACAGTAAGGTAAAGATGTTTACATGGTAAACCACTCCGATCTACAGTAAGGTAAAGATGTTTACATGGTAAACCATTCCGATCTACAGTAAGGTAAAGATGTTTACATGGTAAACCACTCCGATCTACAGTAAGGTAAAGATGTTTACATGGTAAACCACTCCGATCTACAGTAAGGTAAAGATGTTTACATGGTAAACCACACCGATCTACAGTAAGGTAAAGATGTTTACATGGTAAACCATTCCGATCTACAGTAAGGTGAAGATGTGTAGACCTCATGGCCTTGGTACACAAAATGAAAGGGGAGGGAAACTTGTAGAATGGGCACAGATGAATGAGTTCATAGTAGGAAACACCTGGTTTGAGCAGCCTAATAGAAGAAAATGAACTTGGATGAGTCCAGGAGATAATACCAAAAATCAGATTGACTACATCCTGATCAATAAAAGATTTGGAAATTCTTTACAGTCAGCAAAAACACTACCAGGCGCAGACTGCAACAGTGACTACAATCCTGTAGTGGGAAGGTTTAGACTGAAATTAAGGAAAAGGTAACAGACCAAAAGCAGCACCAAATTAAATCTTGGACTCTTAAAGACAGATGAAGTGATACGTAAAAAATTTAACGTACATGTTCAAAACAAATTCAGCGCGCTGGAAGACGTTGGTGACAGTGAGGAACAATGGACAAAGTTGAGAAATTCGATAAATGAAGCTTGTGAAGAAATCCCAAAAATAGAACAGCAAAAAAATAACTGCATGACAAAAGAAATTTAAGGCTTGATGGAGGAAGGCAAAGAGAAATTAGGCGATATACAGGAAGATAAACAAAGAAATCAGGAATATGTGCAATGAAGCAAAGGAAGCTTGGCTGAAAACAAAATGCAAAGAAATAGAAGATCGACACAAAACATCCTCAGGGTATGTACAGAAGAATTGAAGAAATTGTCCACTGGAAAAAGACATGCACATCAACTGGTTGCTTAAAATCGAAAGACGGTACGCTTATCATGGAAAAAAGACAAAATATTAGACAAATGGGAGAGTACATTAAAGACCTTTTTGAAGATGACAGAAACGAAGAATACATTATACGAAAGAACGTTGAAGTTAGAGCAGCACTAAAAAAGATGCAACCAGGAAAAGCCCCAGGACCAGACAACATTACTACAGAGATGATTGAAGCCCTGGAGGAATTTGATATTGAAAAAATACCAGTCCTCCTAATCGAAATTCATAACACTCACGCGTATACACATTCTGTTCATGAACATACCAACGTAAATATTTTCCTCACATACACATACATACACATGCGCACGTACGCACGCACTCAGAACACAAGCATGCATACACACACACGTTCATATGTAGTCATATTTTTCATACACACACAGAGACATGCACGCACACTCATACATTTAGCTCTCTTCTCTCTCTCTCTCTCTCTCTCTCTCTCTCTCTCTCTCTCTCTCTCTCTCTCTCTCTCTCTCTCTTTTTACTGTCTCTTACACACACACACAACACACTCAAACAAACAACACACACACAAACACACAGACACACACACAAACACACACACAAACACAAACACACACACACAAACACACACACACAAACACACAACACACAAACACACACACAACACAGAAAACACACACACACAACAAACAACACACACAAACACAAACACACAAACACACACAACACACACACACACACAACACACAAACACACACAAACACACACACACACACACACACACAACAACACACACACACACACACAAACACACAACACACACACCCACACACACACACCAACACACAACAACACACACACACCACCCACACACAACACCAACACTGCTTATCAATATGAAAGTATACCACAATCTAACCTACCTTTTATAAATAAAGTTTTTTTTAAAAAAAGGGGGGGAGCAGGGGGAAGTGGAGGCGAATAGGGATTTTAACATTTGTTCTGACAGATCGATACACAGGGCTGGAATGTGAAAAACCACGGCGGTGGGACAATGATCCTACAGACTCCAACAGGTATCTTCTGAAGGTCAGCCACGGTGGTCAGTTTCATGTGTGTGCGTGAGAAGGGGGGGGCGAGAGTTAGATGGAGATGGGGGAACTTAGGTCAATGTGAGCTTTCATGGGAAAAAAAACAAACGAAGAAGTTAAAAAAACTGAAAAATAAAACCATCTCCATACTAGTCGTCATCATCATCATCAGGTGCCCTGCCGCATGGCGTTGGCGATCATGGACTTCCATCTGTCTCTATCTCTCGTTGCCTCTAGCATCTCCCCCACCCTCCTCGTCCCCAGCCACTCTGCAAGTCCGTCCAGCAATTTCTCTCCTGTGTCTACCTGGTGCTCTCTTTCCCTCCAGCTTTCCCGTTGCGACCAGGTACTCCAAATCCCCCTTCCTCATAAAATGGCCTATAAATGTTGCCCGTCTTTTCCTAATCTTCCTTATGAGTGATCTACTTGTGTCTGCCTCCATCAAGACTGTCTCGTTTGTTTTCTTTGTTGTCCATGGAACTCTCAACATTCTTCTTAGAAACCACATCGTGGCTGCTTCAATCTTGTTCTGGCTTTGCTTGTTGATTGTCCACGCCTCACATCCGTACAACAATATTTGTTCTATATAACATTCAAGAACTCTCTTCCTGATGTTAATTGATAGGCATTTGTTGGTAAGAATGCTTGTCACCTTCTTGAATGCTGTTTTGGCTTGGCCGATTCTGCTGGCTATTTCTGATAATAGATAGATAGATAGTCGTGGCAAACTAAAAACATTTTGTTTGTCTGAATAGCTTGCACATAAAAGGAAAAGGAACGAAATGACAAAGTTAGATAAACAATTATATCTGCCCTTATGGTTATACACAGTTTTCGTAATAGTGATCTACAAAATGTCTCAGTATCTTTGAGTCTAACAACACTAAACATCCTTTTTATAATCTTTTATTTTATTATTAAACATGTTTTTGATTTATTGAAACATCTGAAAGAAAACATGCACGTGCATTCATACAGACATACACAAACAGGTACAAAAATATCACAATAATGGAAAAATAGATGCATACATGTAAATATAGATACACAGGATATATAAAGATACAGAGTCATACATACAGTCATACATACCTACACAGACACGCACGTGTATACATACATATTTACCCAAATATGTACAAAGACACAACAGTCATGAAAAAAATAGATATATGATATACACAGGATACATATCTATACACAGACATGCATAGAATCATACATACATACACAGACACGCACGTGCATACATACATACATACATACATGCATACCCAAATATGTACAAAGACACAACAGTCATGAAAAAATAGATATGTAATATACACAGTATATATATCTATACACAGACATGCATAGAATCACACATACATACAGCACGTGCATACATACATACATATCTACATACGTACAAAGACATCACAATAATGGAAAAAATAGGTAGATATATACATGTATACATACATACATACATACATACATACATACATACATACATACATACATACATACATACATACATACATACATACATACATACATACATACATACATACATACATACATGCATACATACATACATACATACATACATACATACATGCATGCATGCATAGAATAGATAGATTAGATAGATAGATAGATAGATAGATAGATAGATAGATTGATATATGGATAGAAAGATAGATAGATAGATTGATATATGGATAGAAAGATAGATAGATAGATATAGATAGATAGATATAGATAGATAGATAGATAGACAGACATATAGATAGACAGATAGATAGATAGATAGATAGATAGATAGATGGATAGATAGATAGATAGATAGATAGATGGATAGATAGATAATAGATAGATAGATAGATAGATAGACAGATAGATAGATAGATAGATAGATAGATAGATAGATAGACAGATAGATAGATAGATAGATAGATAGATAGATAGATAGACAGATAGATAGATAGATAGATAGATAGATA
>JAPXFY010000027.1:11568967-11576467 GCA_030674185.1 Monoplex corrugatus | reverse complement strand
ACAGTTGAGATCTAAACTTCAATCATGACACAAGACACACTCGCAGATAGATAACACAACACGCACAAGCACACACGTATATATACATACACACACCACACACACACACACACACACACACACACATATATATATATTTATATATAATACATGCATATATATGTATGTATATATACATATATATATGCATATATACATATATATATATATATATATATATATATACAGAGAGAGATGTAGATATAGGTATAGATATAGATATGTAGGGGGGTACATCTCCTTTTTCAGGTGGGGAAGGGGGGAGGGGAGGTCTACCATAGATGAGTCTTCTTTAGTGAGCTACCATGCATGGGAACATTCGGTCCCAAAGGAAATCTGAGATTCCCAAAAGGATGACGACAAAAGAATTTAGATCTATCAACACTGTCTCCTTTAGTTTTGATTTTTCTTTACTTTTCTCAGTTAAAACTTTGTCAAGTCATAGGACTGATAGGAGAGTTATAAATTAGATCTGTACCACTTGGTCTTGTTTCGTTCTACTTTTCAGTTGTTTCAGTACATACGTGAACACCCCGTAAACTTTGAGCTTGTGTGTTGTTGATTATTGTCGTTTCTGTTTGATCATTGTAATTTTACATCAATCGGCATTGTTTTCTTAAAATAAAGTTTTAGCTTTAAACCAGTATAACATTTGAGCTGCTCGTTGTCTTATGAGCCTGCCTAAATCGAGACCGATTACTTCTTTATATCTGGCAATTTTTCCGTCCTCCAGTGTGGAAAAACGGTTTTTATTTTCTTGATTTTATCGTTAGCGCAGTAAATGATACCAAACTTCTGGATTTGTTTTTTCTTTTTTTTTTTTCTATCTGCCGTTTCAACACATTGATTTTTTTTTATTTATCGTTTTGATATAAAACACCAGATACTACTCTCTGTATTTGATTCTAGATAAATTAGATTAAATATTTTGCTCTATTCTCAAGACTCAAAAAAAAAAAAAAAAAAAAAAAAAAAAAACGGATTCTAAGTAGAATTGCCATTTGATCTTGAACGTGTAGGTCTAGAAGAGACATATTAAAAAATGCGTGCGTACGCGTGTGTGTTAGTGCATTAATATGCGTAGAATGCAGACAAGACAAACATTGTATTTTCACAAATGTAAGACATAATCACTTTTGCATCCAGCCCATGTCTAAGTAGACTACATTTCACACAGTAATAAATCAATGAAAACAGCTTCAAGTTCCGAGTTTTGCTCAAGAGAAATTCATCGCACTCGGACAATGTCATATGCGCTCTACGCACATCTGACAGTAATTATTCTGGCAAATTCCTTAAGCCTGAGTGAAAACACACACACACACACGCGCGCTGACGAGGTCTTGAAACTAAGAGAGGGTGGGAGAAGATTAATTTAATTTGAATTTACACTGACACCACCAGAATTATTGGAGCATTAAAATGGACAGCACACAGGCCAGGTTTTCGTGTTGCAGTGTCAAGCTCAATTCATATTGCTTATAGCCCAGCCGACTACCAGAGCCATATCAGGGCTTGTGTTGCAAGCTGGAATTGAACTCGAGACATCAGATCAAGAATCCATGCTTCTGTCAACGGAACCAGCGGGCCTGGAATAGGGTAACATTTAAACAACCACCCTATTTCAAACACGTGTAAATTTGTATAAGAGAAAATAGGAGGGAGAGAGAAAGAGACGGAGAGGTTCGAGACTCGACTCAGAATATTTACGTTTATTTTCATCCCCCTTTAAATAAGGTTGAAAACTTGTCTATCTGCAGCTATGAAGAAAACAATATTTCACGTAACTATGCGGGAAATGTATCCGTACATTCATGATAAAAACATTTTCACCCGATTAAAAGCTTCATCCAGAAACAGTCTCTCATCTTTTGAATGCTAAATGCAGGAATTTTGCAAAGATCTTTATATATACTTTGATAATGAGACAGATAGATAGACGGACACACAAACAGACAGATAGACATAGACAGAAAGAGAGAGAGAGAGATGGGTAGGGAGAGAGTAGGGAGAGAGAGAGAGAGAGAGATGGGTAAAGAAAGAGAAGAGAAAAAGAGAGAGAGGTAGAGAGAGAGAGAAAGAGAGAGAGATAGATAAAGAAAGAGAGGAGAAAAAGAGAGAGAGAGGTAGAGAGAGAGAGAGGTAGAAGAGGGGAGACGAGAAAGAAGAAGAAGAAGAAGAGAGAGAGAGAGAGAGAGTAGAGACAGAGAGAAAGAGAGGGAGAGAGACACAGAGAGAGACAGACAGACAGACAGACAGACAGAGATGGACTGACTGATCGAGCTGTATTTTCCAACAGTAAAGACAACGCCACAATCCAGCACTGTCTAGTCAATTTTTCATGTCTTTCGTGGCTAAAATCCACATCACGTTTGAAGCTAAGATATAAAAACGAAATATAAGCAATAAATAGCAATAATAATAATTACAGCGCTTAACTACTGGTTTGAGGCGTTTTTTCAACACAAAAGAATATTTATAGACCTTAAAACTAGAAATACACAAGTTTACACATAATCGTTCAGTAAGAAACACAAACATTTCCTGTAACAATAATTTCATTACACATAATATGCACTAGAAATGCACACAATTTACACATGATCATTATTTATTTAAAGTCACACAAAACTCATTTCTGCTCTCCACACTTGACTTAACCATGCTAAACACATCCTGAGAGAGAGAGAGAGAGGAGGGAGGGACAGACAGACAGAGACAGAGACAGACAGACAGACAGACAGAGACAGACAGAGACAGAGAGAGACAAAGAGAGGCACAGAGAGAGAGAGATAGAGAGAGACAGACAGAGACAGACAGACAGGCAGGCAGTCAGATAGAGACAGAAAGAAAGAGAGAGGGAGAGACAAAGAGTGAGAGAGAAAGAGGATTTAATCATACTAAACAAAACATGACAGAGGAAGAGAGAGAGACAGACAGACAGACAGACAGACACAGAGACAGACAGACAGACAGACAAGCAGAGAAAGCGAGAAACAGACAGACAGACAGATAGACAGAGACAGAGAAGGAGGGGGGAGGGAAAGAAGAGAAAAAAATGGAATGGGAATTTGGGGAGAAGGGGGAAAGGGTGAGCGGCAAAACAAAAAAACAACAAAAAATTGAAAGGAGGAAGAGGGAGGGAGGGAGAGGGGGAGAGGGAGAGGGAGGGAGAGGGGGGAGAGGGAGGGAGGGAGGGGATGACTGGTCAACAGATCAACGCATGCAAGCTCCGACTTTTCCCGGTACTGGACTCGATCCCAGCGGGGCTTTAGCCACCGAGACCCTCTGACAAACAGGTGAGCTCCCCAACAGCTATATATACCTGGCCAGGGAGTCACCTCACCACAGCAGCAAGTGTTACCTTGTGTTGGTTAGAGGGAAAGTTCCTGATCGTTCGCTACAGCAAGTGGTTCTTTTTCACCATCCTTGTCTTTCAGCCTTGTTTGGCTGAACAAATCCTGTGTCTGTGAGTTCTGATACAGTTGGTTTTTCACGTAAACAAGCTTCGTTTTAAAACAGGTATTTCCTATGTGTGATCTCGCCTCTATTCCATTGTTCCTTGCCTTCTTCTACCTGTTAAGACTGGAAACTAGTCTTTGCCTGTTTCTGTAGAACTTGTTTTGGATATGCAGTCTCGCTTCAGTTTTAAAGTATTCAAACATTGTTTTTCTACAGTTTTGTTTTCAGTTTTAAAGTATTCAAACATTGTTTTCCACAGTCTTGCTTCAGTTTTAAAGTATTTCAAACATTGTTTTCCACAGTCTTGCTTCAGTTTTAAAGTATTCAAACATTGTTTTCCACAGTCTTGCTTCAGTTTTAAAGTATTCAAACATGTTGTTTTCTACCCTTTTGCTTCAGTTTTAAAGTATTCAAACATTGTTTTCTACACCTTTTGCTTCAGTTTTAAGTATTGAAACATTGTTTTCTGTATATAGCTCACTTCAGTGGAAAATAGATTGTTTCTTTTCTATCTATTCTTGCCTTTTGGGCGTTTGTGAAAGTTGTTTTGAATGCAGGTTCGCTTTACTTTTTATGTAATCAGACATCATTTGTCAGAGTGTAACACACCTCATTTCAGTGGCAAATATTTCTCTTTTTTTTCTTTACATCCTGCCTTCTGCTTGTTTTGTTTGCAGTCATGTCGGAGAACAGGAACCAGAAAAACAGAATCAGAACGCGTATCTAGTACAACCATTTAATATAACCAGATAAGACAGGCGCAAAGTTTCGGCCAACTGGCCTTTGTCAAGCGTAGACGTAAGATCACAAACAAATAAACAAACAAACAAAACAAATACAAAAATTAGGAGAAAAAGACTGAAACTTCCCTGCTGCTAGATTACATGTCGGTGTCTGTGAAAGTTGTTTTTGATGCAGTTTTGCTTTAGTTTTCAAAGTTCTCAGTCTTCTCATCAACCATTTATCTTCAGATTAACTATGTTGTGCAGACAACGGTTTCGACTGTTATCTTGTTTCGGTCAGTATTCAGTCTCTGCTTTCAACAGGGGCATAATTATCATCTCACCTCAGCAGCGAGTGTTACCTGCATTCAACCTGCCTGTCTCGACTAGAAATCACCGTTTGATTCAGTGTCTGTGAGACTGTTTTGGTAAAGATTCGCTACAGTTTCCAAGTAGTTAAGGCTCATCTTTTCGTTTTTGCCTTTACAAAGTTCTACTTTCAGTTAAACCTTTTATCGTATACGAACGTAATTCACTAAGACTTACGCTATCTTCAGTTTTTCTTTATTGTGTTATTGGTGGTATGTTCAGACTTAGACAGGGTTGGTTATTTTTTGTTTGTTTTTCTGTTTGTTTGTTTTTGTTTGTTTGTTTGTTTTGTTTGTTTGTTTGTTTTTTTCATCATCTACACATTTCTAAGATCCTGCCGAAGTGCTTGTAACGATCAGAGCTGTAGACCTTTCCAGACATTTGAACACTCCTTTGTTTTAATGCATTGTTTTGAACATTTCAAGTCCGACCTGCTCGTGTACACTTCACTGAAGAACTACCGTTCAAAATGCATTTCAGAATCGTTTTCAAAATCTTGCCAGCGTATAGTTTTGCGCAGGCTCAAGGGGGCAGATAACTACTGGCAGATTTGGGTGGGGCAGGCATTTTGGATTGTCTGAGTGCGATGAAGCCTTCTTGAGTGTTTCAGTTTCAGTCTCTCAAGATGACGTCTCCGCCCTCGGAACGAATTCCATATGCACTAACGTCACAAGTGCCATGTGTATGGTGATCGTGGCACAAGCCTTAAGCCTGCACATAAACCCATGAGCTGGCCAGGTCCTGAGGCCCTAAACTATGTTTTACCTAGTCTATATTTTACACTGGTATTTTATCAGCCTACCACTGGATTAATCTTGGTTACA
Organism: Monoplex corrugatus; assembly: GCA_030674185.1. Classification (NCBI taxonomy): domain Eukaryota; kingdom Metazoa; phylum Mollusca; class Gastropoda; order Littorinimorpha; family Ranellidae; genus Monoplex; species Monoplex corrugatus. The sequence goes on along the minus strand of JAPXFY010000027.1, from coordinate 11,571,051 downwards.
TGTAAATATGACATGTGTATGTATGTATCTTACCTTCAAAAAAGGAACATATTATATAAAGTAAATAAATAAATAGTTAAAGGTCTGAATCACAACACAACTAGCTATTCTGTATAAACTTGTCTCTCTTGAAGACAATATTTTCTTAATCATAGATAGGTAAGTAAGTGTGTAAGTAAGTAAGTAAGTAAGTAAGTAAGTAAGTAAGTGAGTAAGTAAGTAAGTAAGCAACAGACTGGGAACTCCAGAATCGACTCAAGCTGGAGGTTTTGTTATTCAAAGTATATCATGATGTCATATTCTAACCATTTTCGTGTGACGTTCAAATGAACCAGAATCAATCAGATTTTACACGACCCAAGATCCTGGGTTAGGCTTGTCTACTTCAATAGTTTTATCGTTGTGTTGCTAGTGCTGCTCATTCAAATCGTCCTGTTTCGAATTTCGATTAATCTGGATAATTTCTCATAAATGAAAAAAATCAAAAGTGATCGTCTTAGCATTTCGAATTTCGGTTGATCTGGATAATTTCTCATGATGAAAAAAACAAAAGTGATCAATTTTTGACGCATTTGTTTGTTTGTTTGTTTGTTTGTTTGTTTGATTGTTTGTTTTTGTTTTTCGCTTGGGGAGGTTTTTTTTTTTTGAGTTTGTTTGTTTGTTTGTTTGTTTGTTTGTTTGTTTGTTTGTTTGTTTTTGTTTTTCGCTTGGGGAGGGTTTTTTTTGGAGGTTTGTTTGTTTGTTTGTTTTGTTTGTTTGTTTGTTTGTTTGGGTTGTTTTTGTTCTTGTTGTGTGTGGGTTTTTTTGTTCTGGTGTGGGTTTTTGTTTTTGTTTTTTGTTTTTTGTGGGGTGATGATCTACATGGATGTGTGTTTCAATAACGAAATTTTAAAAGAAGGAAATTATTTGAAACTGTTTCAGATCTCTTGGGCATTATAGATTTTCAAAGCTTAAGGCAAAACTTGGACAGTGTCTTGAAGTCATCCAAAGAGTAAAAGGAAATTGTTGGGAACCCTGAGGTTTGTTCAGTCTCTGAGAAAGGTCGTGGTGGTAGTTCTGACGGAAGAGGAAAACCCATACGCGTGTCACTTCGTCAGGATGACGATGATGGTACCAATGCTGGGAGCCATGCTTGGCCTGATTATTCTGAATGTTGTTCATCCCGCCAGTGCTGGTAAGCGCAGTTTTCGTTTTGTGTGGTTTTGTGATTGCTTGGTCGTTGGTGTTTTCTGTCTGCCTGTCTGTCTGTTGTGTACCTGAAGATATGTCTGTCTGTCTGTCTGTCTGTCTGTCTGTTGTGTACCTGAAGATATGTCTGTCTGCCTGTCTGTCTGTCTGTTGTGTACCTAAAGATATGTCTGACTGCCTGTCTGTCTGTCTGTTGTGTACCTGAAGATATGTCTGACTGCCTGTCTGTCTGTACATTTGTCTGTCTGTTTCTCTATCTTCCTTTCTGTCTGTCTGCTTCTGTCTCTCTCTCTGTCTCTGTCTCTGTTTCTCTCGCACTTTCTGTCTTTCTCTACCTATTTCTCTCTCTCATTCCTCGTCTCTCTCTCTCTCTCTTTCTCAGATAAATCGACAAATACAACATCCTACCGTTTGTTTTCATTCTTGATTCATTTTATTTTATTGCATTTTATTTTCGCATTCGATCTTTAAAAAAACAGAGCATGAAAATATTGAAGTCTCCCGTAGACTCTTCTGTCATCTATCCTATCTGTCTGTGTGTCTCTCTCTCTCTCTGTCTGTCCGTCCGTCCGTCCGTCCGTCTGCCTGTCTGTCGATCGGTCGATCGTCGATCTGTCTGTCTGTCTGTCTGTTTGTTGTATGTCTTGTGCACGGTTGTCTAAAGTGTGTTTTTCTGACGATGATTATATGTTTTTTAGTTGGTTTCTCTGTCTGTCTGAGAGGAACCTACGAAACACTAAGCTGACACCAGCAGAATGATGGAAACATTAAGATAGGCAGCCAACAGGCCAGTTTTAATATTACAGGCTGGGATTGAACTCGACATAACAGATCTTTGAGTTCACAGCTCTACATGTATTAAAACAAACAAAACAAACAAACAAACAAACAAAAAA
>JAPXFY010000027.1:11561467-11563967 GCA_030674185.1 Monoplex corrugatus | reverse complement strand
CTGCTTCCCTCTTATTTCCTTTGGTATTACATTGTGACTGTCACAAAGTTGATTTGTTTTTTATCCTTAACCCAGCATGACGCCCATTAGGCAGGAATTGAATGTAGCAACGGCGATTTTTTTCATCCCTGTCATGCTTTCATCGATGGAGATTGGACAAATCTCCATCCTACACCCACCAGGCGGTACACAAACAGATTGGAACCCACACCTCCCAGTTGGAAGACCAGTGACCTAACCACTCGACAATACGTCCTTCAACTTTGATCATGTCAAAATGGGGGAAAATTCCACCACATAGTCACAACAGGAAAGCTGGACGGAAAAGAGGCACCAGGTAGATAGACCCAGGGAGAAAATATTGGACGGACTTGCGCTGTGGATTAAGAAGGAGAGGGTGGGAGAAGTACTTGCAGCGACAAAGGATAGCTCCTACATATGGAGATCCATGATCGCCAACGTCATGCCGCAGGGCAGGTGATAATGATGAGGCTATCCACCCATGAAATTCAGATTGGTCCTCGCCGAGAAGAGTCTACAAAGTTTATATTTATATATGTACACAGGAACCAGAAGAAAACACGAAAGAAGAATACGAACGCGTATTTAATGCAACAAGACAAGACAGGGGCAAATTTGTCAAGCGTAAGATTACAAACAAACAAACAAACACCAGATACAAAAATTATGAGAAAAAGACTGTATTAGATACGCGTTCGTATTCTTCTTTCGTGTTTTTTCTGATTCCGTTTGCTTGAACGCGGGCAGTCACACTTGTTTTGGATTATGTACACAGATTAGACGATATTTACGTTCTTTTTCTATCTGGAATACATGTATTTTGTTCAGATTAACTGACCCACACTGGGCTGACATTATTTTGCTGCCTAGTCAGCGAACTCCATGCATGTGTGTGTGTACATGTACCAGTCAGTTTGATGTGTCCCTGCATGAGATGTGTTAGTTTTGTCCATAAACCTCATAAATGGGGCAGCTCTAGAAAAGCAGTTTGGGGGCAAAAAAGAGGACTTGATGAAAAACAGTGGTTTCTAAGAATGTTTAGAGTTCCATGGAAAGCAAAGAAAACAAACAAGACAGTCTTGACGGAGGCAGACACAAGTAGATCATTCATAAGGAAGATTAGGAAAAGACAGGCAACAATTATAGGCCATTTTATGAGGAAAGGGGAATTGGAGCACCTGGTCACAACGGGAAATCTGGAGGGAAAGAGAGCACCAGGTAGACCCAGGGAGAAGATGTTAGACGGACTCGCAGAGTGGCTGAAGACAAGGAGGGTGGAAGAGATGCTGGAGGCAACAAGAGATAGAGACAGATGGAAGGCCATGATCGCCAACGCCATGTGGCAAGGCACCTGATGATGATGATGATGATGATGATGATGATGATGATGATGATGATGATGATGATGATGATGATGATGATGATGATGATGATGATGAAGAAGAAGAAAAACGCATCCTTCATCAAGACTATAGGATTTGACCGATTGAGGAATAACCGTGTTCAAACAACAACAACAACAACAACAACAACAACAACACATATCATGTCAAGTTTCCGACTAATAACATGTCTCATTGTCATCGATGAATTTCACATACACGTCTACCTACAGGTCTGTACCAGCGCACAATGTCACTAAAGAAGAGAACCCTGCCCTGAAGGTGTTGTTAGCGGTGGGAGGTTGGCAGATCGGCTCCAAGCCGTTCATTCCAATGATCGGCGACCCCGACAACATGAGACGATGGATCAAAAACGTCGTTGTTTATCTCAGAAGGTACGTGCTCTGTCTCTGTCTGTCTGTCTGTGTGTGTCTGTCTGTCTGTCTGTCTGTCTTCCTGTCTGTCTCTTTCTCTTTCTCCCCCCCCTCCCCCATTTCTTCACTCTTTCTCGTTCGCTCGCTCACTCGCTCTTCTTACAACTCTGCCACTCTCTCTCTCTCTCTTTCTTTCTCTCTCTCTCTCTCTCTTTCTCTCTCTCACTTTCTCTCTCTCTATCTTTCTCTCTCTTTCTCTCACTCTCTCTCTCTCTTCTCTTCTCTTCTCGTCTCCTCTCTCTCTCTTTACCTCTCTCTCTCTCTACCTCTCTCTCTCTCTTTCTCTACTCTCTCTCTCTCTCTCCCTCTCTCTCTCTCTCTTCTCTTCTCTTCTTCTCTCTCTCTCTCTTTCTCTCTCTCTCTCTCTTTCTCACACTCTCTCTCTTTCTCTCATCTCTCTCTCTCTCTTCTCTTCTCGTCTCGTCTCGTCTCCTCTCTCTCTACCTCTCTCTCTCTCTCTACCTCTCTCTCTCTTTCTCTACTCTCTCTCTCTACCCATCTCTCTCTCTCTCTCCCTCTCTCTCTCTCTTCTCTTCTCTTCTCCTCTCTCTCTCTCTCTCCTCTCTCTCTCTCTCTATGTTTCCCTCAAAAGGTATGTGCCCTGTGTGTAAATGTGTGTGTGTGTTGTGTGTGTGTGTGTGTGTGTGTGAGTGTGTGAGTGTG
>JAPXFY010000027.1:11346467-11551467 GCA_030674185.1 Monoplex corrugatus | reverse complement strand
GTGTGTTGTCAGATCTGTCAAAATATTGAAAACAACGGTTGGAAGACGGGCTGGATTGATGAGCAGGATGTCCCTTATGCGTAGGGGAAACCAGTGGGATAGGGCTTTGATAAACATCGATAGCACGAGGATGAAGGTAAATATCTTTCTCTCTCTCTTTCTCTTTCTGTCTGTCTCTTTGTGTCTCTGTCTTTCTCTGTCTCTGTCTTTCTCTGTCTCTGTCTCTATTTCTGTCTGTCTGTCTGCCTCTCTCTCTCTCTTTCTCTCTCTCGCCCCCTCTTTGTCTCTCGCTCTCTCTCTGTACGTGTATATGTGAGCATGCGTGCGACGCATGCACATCACACGCACATATATGTACCTCCTCTCTCTCTTACACACACACACACACACACACACAGATGCACGCACGCACACACACATACACACACACACACATACACACACACACACACACACAACACACACACACACACACACACACACACACACACACACACACATTCCTTTTATAAACATACCACTGTTGTAATTAGATGCGATCCTATTTTCTTTCGGCCAAAATTCGTCAAAATTGTAGCCAACCATATTTTGTCCAAGTAGTAATCAGAAATAGTCATTTCAATTTAACAGTAATTGTACAAAATATCTTTGAACGTGCTGGAAGAACATGTTTCTTTACATATTTTTAATATGAAACGAACAAAACAAAACAAAACAAAAAAACAAAAACAAAACAAACAAACAAAAAAAGAAGAACCGCAGCCGCGTATCAAGAGACAGAATGATACAACTAATCGAAATGATCAATAACCACATAACTAGAAACACACTATACATGTCTAAACCCCAATTGTACAGTCTGTTTTCTCTTAACAGGTGAACAACATTATAAAAAGAGACCTGGCTGGCGCATTCGTATGGTCTGTAGAGATGGATGATTTTGGTGGGGTGTGTGGAGATGGCAAGTACCCACTCCTGTCTACTGTAACCCGCATGCTCAAACCGTACGAAGGCTTGGCCATTGTGGCACCAGCCGTTAATCAGCCTGAGAAACCAACTCCTGGGAGTCTGGAACGAAAGAAAACCATCTCCTCTGACAAAGTGTCTAAACAAGGTGCCATAATTAATTAACACAAATCTTTTTAAAAGCAGTAATCTTGGACTGCGAGTTTGTAAGCGCATGTGTATGGTATGTATGTATGTATGTATGTGTGTGTGTGTGTGCGTTGTGTGTGTGTGTGTGTTGTGTGTGTGTGTGTGTGTGTGTGTGTGTGTGTGTGTGTGTGTGTGTGTGTGTGTGTGTGTGAGAGAGAGAGAGAGAGAGATTTAACTCAGGTCCATTCGCATGAATGTGTTCAATAAATTCTTGATTAATTGGGAACATGTATTATGTGCAATTTTGGCTCTAGTCAATATGAGATCTGCGGAAGCAATTTTAGGTAATTAAGGCCCGTTCTTATATGTGTTTTTGTGTCCTTAGTACTGTTTAAATTTGTATTATGGTATGTTTTTTTAAATCCCGTGTATGATAAATTAGACGAAGTGGTCAACGCCAAAGGCATCTCCTTAGATTATGTGCGCGAATGCATTGATACGTGTACTTAATTTTCTTTTCCTTTTTCTTTCCTGTTGAAGTATTGTATAAATGAAACGGTAAAAGCCCTGATGGCTCTACGCAGTCGGCTGGGCTTTAAACAAAAATAACAAAAACAAAACAATAACACAAATGTCCAGCGCTACTATCATCATCATCTTCATCATTATCGTTATCATCATCATCATCATCATAAATATAGTGAAACAAAGGTTTCTCCTTTTGCTCCTGTAGTCCATGAGTCAAGGAGAAAAGCACCTGCTGTGCAAGCCAAGAGAACTGCTCCTCCTCACTCTAAGAGAACTACTGTTGCTCGGAAACCAAAGCCCAGCTCTCCTTCTCCTGTCCCTGTGGCTCCGACCAAGACTACCCGGGTGTCTTCCCAGGTACTGACTGTTTAATCTTTGTATTTCTTGTTGTTGTTCTTGATATTGTTATTTTTGACGGTGTTGCTGTTGCTGTTACTGGAAGTGGGGGTATGGGTGAAAAGTGTGAGTGAAAAGTGTGTGGTGTGTGTGCGCGCGCGCGCGCACGTGTATGTGTGGGTGAGAGAGAGAGGAGAGAGAGAGACAGAGACAGAAGTGTGTGTGTGTTGGGGGGGGGGGGTTAGTCTCAGTGGAAGACACAGGTCAGTCATTTCTCAGGCTCTTTGCTCATCTTTCAACGTGTGCTGTGGGTTCTCCATCGAGATCCGACAGAAACCTATTGCGAACTGACTCCCCGTGCCTGCACAAAAATCCTATGCGCAAATGCAGTTTTGGAATAGAGACGATTGTAATGCTGATTCTAGATCTAAGCCTACATGAAACACTCATCTGATGGCTCGCCCCCTTCTGATTGGTTCATTAAACAGAACAGAAACGAGGCCAAGCTTTAGGCTGAAAGCTGAAATTGGAATCGAGACACTAGACAAATCAGTAATATAAACAAACAAGTAAATAAATAAATAAATAAATATTGATCCTTTTGTCCGCCCATAGATCGATGTGTCGAAAGGAAAGCGAGTCACGTGGTGGGGCAAACCAACATGGCGGCCATGGAACACGAAAGCAACCAAATCTCCCTGGTGGAAACGAAGTACGCCTCATCCCGCCGCGCACCTGTTTGGAACGCCCGACCCACGGGACGACCAAGTCCTAGCCACATCCGTCGCACCACTACCAGTAGGCCCAGAAATGATTTGGAGAATTCTGTGAACAACGACAAACATGGCAGTGGCGAGAAGAGGAAAAGCTGGTACAATGTTTCTAGAGCTAAATCTTGGTCTAGCAGACGACACTCCAAGAAGAGACAAGAGTCTGCTGCTTCTGCCGGATCTCAGACTGGAGGTAATAAATTCTGTGGTTGTTGTTGATGACGATGATGATGATGATGCTGATAATGATAAAAAAAATCACGAAAAAAGAATAAGAATGCGTGTTTAATACAAGCACTGGCCGGAGCAGCAGTGAAATTTAAGTCTTTTTCTCCTAATTATTGTATCTATATCTGGTGTTTGTGATCTTACGCTTGACATAGCCAGTTGGCCGAAAAATTTGTGCCTGTCTTGTCTAGCTGTATTGAATATGCGTTCTTGTTCTTTTTTCGTGTTTTTTTTCTTCTGGTACCTGTTTGCTTGAACGCGGGCAGTCACACTTGTTTTGGATGATAATGATGATATTTGATAATCTACCCAATGTTCAGTGTGTAGGTTGAACATGTTATATTTTACCGGTAGCGGGGAAAAACTGACCTGATCTCAGTAGCCTAATGATAATAATAATAATGACAATATAATAATAATCTGATGAAGATAATAAGGCCCATATGATTAATGATGATAACAGAAATGGTAATAACGACGGTAGCCTCTCCCGCTGATCCTACGGGTTTGGGTCTTCATGATGTGGGATACAAAACCAGTACTTGGAGAAATGCGACTACCACTCAAACCAAACCAGCCATGATTGGTGGTTATTTTGGTTGATGTGACAGACATTTGCTTATACGTATGAACCATGGCCTGAGAGAACGGAGTCACATGATCGAAAACCTAAAAATAATATCCGCCATGTGCATATTATCATGTGGTGAATGTATACACGTTCTCTCATATCTCCTGTAGCGCATCTTTCCGGCGTGATTACGTTCAGGTGTTCCGACGGCTAGATCTACCCGCATGTTTTCACATTGATTACGTTCAGGTGTTCTAACGGCTAGATCTACCCGCATGTTTTCACACTATTTCCTCAGCAGTCTAAAGTACTCTCCAAACAATGCGGCTAGTTGGTTCTTTCGATAGAGCTGTGGACTCAGGATCTGGTATCATGAATTCAATCCCAGTCCGCAACATTAAACATTGACCTGTTTGCTGCCTATCTTAATGTTTCAGGGCGCCCACTTTTCCGCTAAAACTGAGTGAAATCTGCGAAAAAAAACATTTTCCGCGAAAATTTTTTTTTTTAAAACTATAAATTAAGCTCAGATATGTGGATTGCGCCATTTTAAACGTAAATTTTCAAAATTTTCCAGGTGGGCAAGTCCCCTCGGACACCCCTGATTTTCAGGGATTTTTGCTTTTCCTCAGTGGGATCCCTGTGTTTCCATCGTTCTGGTGGTGTCAGCTTAGTATTTTAAAGGACTTACCCCCGCACCTCCTCCTTTGCACTCCTCAGTTCAAGACCTTGCCAGGGCATATGGTTTTATATGCAGGTTACAGGGAGTCTTGCCAGATAATTGCTGGCAGATGTGGGTGGAACGCATATAGGAATTGTCTGAGTGCAATGAATCCTTTTCACTGGTCATGGTAGCCATGCTTCAGCTCTCTGCACAGGAGCGTCTTTGGATGCTGTTATCTTCCATTCGGGCAGTGTGTCCTGTCCCAACAAAGCTGGCATTTGATGAATAGAAACTGTCTCATCATCATCATCAGGTGCCCTGCTGCATGGCGTTGGCGATCATGGACTTCATCTGTCTCTATCTCTCGTTGCCCCTAGCATCTCCCCCACCCTCCTCGTCCCCAGCCACTCTGCAAGTCCGTCCAGCATTTTCTCCCTGGGTCTACCTGGTGCTTTCTTTCCCTCCAGCTTTCCCGTTGTGACCAGGTGCTCCAATTCCCCTTCCTCATAAAATGGCCTATAAATGTTTCCTGTCTTTTTCGGAGTTTTCCTAATCTTCCTTATGAGTGATCTACTTGTGTCTGCCTCCATCAAGACTGTCTCGTTTTTCTTTGCTGTCCATGGAACTCTCAACATTCTTCTTAGAAACCACATCTCGGCTGCCGCAACCTTGTTCTGGCTTTGCTTGTTGACTGTCTACTTAGTGATAATAATACTAATACGGTAACAGTAATAGTGGATTTTGATATGTGAATACTGATATAGTGATAATGAAGATTGTCATTGTGCAACATGCCAGATTATAACCACTTTGCACAAAAGCATAAACACAGCATTTGCACAGTACAGAACATATGTAGTAATACTGTCAGTGACCTCGCTATCTGCCTTGTCTGTGTAGGTCTTCACTTTATTTATTTGGCTTTCAGATTTATTTGTACATCACTACATGTGAATAAGAAACGTAAAGATTGAAATCTGATCTTTTGTTATTTCGATTTTGAGATTATTGCTTTAAATTTAGTAGAACTGAATAAATTCGTTTTTGTATTAAAAATATCCCATATCTCATTATCTGAATAGGAATTTTTCTTCGTTATGCAGTTTTCATTTCACCTTTTATCTTTATAATGATGTTTAAAACAGGCTCCCTTTAAGACTTTCATTATTAAAGTGTGAGTGTCAGTGTGTCTGTGTCTGTGTGAGTTTTTTTGTAATACATTAACCAATGACATCGTTTCATCCTGTACACTAGGCTCAGTCACCTGCCACGGATTGCAGTCAGGCCTTCACCCTCATCCAGACGACTGTGAGAAGTTCATCATGTGTGTACCCGGAGCATGGATGGAATTGCCCCCTCATGTCATGTCCTGCCCGGCCAGCACTCGCTTTGACAGCAGGCTCAAAGTCTGCAATCACGCTGCTAGTGTGGAGTGCTGGGACTAAACAGTAGTCATTAGTATCTACAGTTGTGGATTTGATGCCTGAAGAACTGGGACTTGAGAGAGAAACCAGAGATATAGAAGAAAGAGCTGTAATCTGTGCCATCCAATGTAGGCCTATATCCAGAGACATGACTTGAGAGATCAGCAATGGCACGGTCACTAGAGATCATGGTCACAATTGATTGATGCTAATGGTCATTTTCTGCATGTGCAATCAGTTTAACAGCGTAAACAAAAAACAACAAGCAAACAAACAAACAAAAAATAAATGAAATAAAAGAAAAGAAAAAAAGAAGAAAAAAACTACAACAACCATACTTTGGACTGACCTGAGGCCGTTCACTGTAGAGTGGTGACAGACGAGCCACCACAAGATCGACAACAGACATAGCATACGACAGAGTGAGTCGTGTATAGATCTCTCTTTCTCTGGTGAAATTTTGTGACTGTAACGCATGATATTATGGAAAAATGTAAAAATTGTCATCAAATGTTTAGGCTGGTTGGTTTGTCAGTCAGTCTGTCTTTCTTGTTTGTGATTTTGTTTTTGTTGTGTTTCCAGTAACATATTTTTTTATGCTTGTATACATGTTGCTTTTTTCCCTGTTTGATCCACACAGTGCAGATGTTATGTTACTGCGCAGTGTGCATACTTTGTCTTTCGTGGGTAAACCTGACGTTAGGCAATCTCATTTCTTTGGCAGGGGCGTGCATGCTGGATATTTTGTGTATAAGACCCTGAACACCGATATTACATACAGGATTTTTAATGTGCGTGTTTCATGCTGTGTATGCATATATATATACACACAACATGGTTTCAGGCATTAATGGTCTGCACATAAGCTGACCTGAGAGATTGGTAAAATCTCATACCTCCATCCACGAGGAGCGATCCAGGCAGGATTGAATTGATTTAAAGTCCGACATCTTAAACAGTTGAACTGGTTGGAAGTCCGACATCTTAAATGGTTGAACTGGTCGGAAGTCCGACATCTTAACCCTTTGACTCCCACACCCTATCCACCAACTGCAAAAACTTAACCCTTTGACTCTCTCATCCTGTCCACTGGCTACCTGCAGGAAGCTGGTGGATAGGGTGAGAGAGTCGAAAGGATTAGGGAGCTGGTGGACAGGCTGCGGTAGTCAAAGGGTTGAACTGGTTGGAAGTCCAACATCTTAAACAGTTGAACTGTTTGGAAGTCTGATATCTTAACCATTCAGCTATTGTTGCTGCTGTTTGTCTGTCGTCACTGAATTTACATGATCATGGATCTAACCAATACGAAAACCTTTGACATGCAAATCTATATGGGTTGATAAATTTGGGTGAGAACATATTTTAGCAATCTTTTTTTTTTGTTCATTCTAGATATATCTTTGCTAAATAAATGATCAGATTAGCGAAGTGTGTGACCAGGATTACTTGAGACACTTTGCAGTGTAAGACAAACCAAGACTTCAGTTTTATCCAATAAATCTTTTGGTTACGGCCTAAAACGTGTTTACTAATGCAAGAAGAGATCACATCTTAACTGTCTATACTTCTTTTGAATAGATTATAAACACTTGCAAAAATAATAACCAAAGATAAAAATAAATAGGGGATGGGATGGGGTAGGGGGATGGCGAGGTGCAGTACCAGCTGTCATGGGATTAGGAACAAAAGTGATCCAGTTTAATTTCAGTTTTGTCGAAAGTGATGACTTGCTCCCGAAAAGGGAAACAAACATATTCATTTCTTAAAACAGTTGTAAAATGATTTAAAAAAAATGTATACATGTGAACTGCAAGATTCTTATGTAAAATATGTACAATCTGTAAAAGAGGGACGTGTGCATGTACATTTTTAAGTTCTTATGTGTATATTTCATATGAATATGTTAGGTAACAAATTAACAAGAAACAGCCGAGGTTGCTGGATGGGACCCAGAGCATCAATGCCTCACCACTCTCCGACAATCACCTCCCAAGCTCCTGACACCACTAGACAGGCATTTCATCAAGCAGAGGGGTTGTCTGTGTGTTGCATAACCTATTGGGACCAAGTCATCCGTTACCTTGTTTACAAACCGAATGGCAAGGTGGGGAGATGACAAAGCCTGGGACATAGCGACACAATGTGCATCAACCAGGTCCAGCCCAGCCACTGGACCAAGACAGAGTGGAAGAGCCCTCTGTCGCCCCATTTTGGGCCTTCATCTCTCCTTTGTGCAGCCTGTCTAGCCACCAGTTTCGCATAGCTGCCAGCTCCTTTTCCCTTGCTAGAGTCTGGATAATTAGCAGTCAGAAGCTCCCAGTCCCAGCGTTGCTTTACCACAACCACAGGGGGTGTTTGAATGTCCGCGAAAGTGGCCAAGCATGATGCTCCCGACACAGCCCATTTTGTTGTTCAGCTAGGTCTGACATGTCCCGAAAGAGGGACATGAGCATGTACATTTTAAAGTTTTTGTGTGTATATACAAATATGCAACAAATTGTAAATAATTCAGTACGCACATGTGAATGGAGAAATGTGACATACACAGATTTGACATTGATACTGACGTAATGATACATAAAATTGTATACCACAATGTGTTCACAAAATGTATAGAAATGCTTGTTGGAGGAAACCGTTGCATGCTACAAGGTAAATACTCAGAAACTGGACGAATATTGTTGGTGAAATATGTAATCAGTAACAGAACAGATGGCAATGATTACAAAGCAGATGCTGCAATATATTAGATTTTAATATGAACAGTTATTTCAGTTAAAGAAACAAAATCATTCATGTGGAATCAGAATTTGTTATCACCAGAACGAATGGACTAAGATTTGTGTCTATCTTAATTCATTGATTAATTCTATGTTTATGTTTTGATCTGTTCTGTTCTGAGAAGAAATGTGGCCAGTTTTCCAATTCGAGATGTTCAAAAACTTCACAGTCACTCATGAATTATATTGACTCCCACTTTAAATTTGGAATATGTTCCAAGGATCCATTGCACTATTTCCATATGTTCCCCAGCCAGATCTGGTGGACTCCTTCCGTAAAACCCAAAGCGGGCAATTCTTGAATTTGATGGCCATTCACAGATATTCACAAATCATATCCAGAATTTGCTCAAGAGGGACTCATCAAGCTCACCAAGATAGAATCCGGGAACAATCATTTTCTATGCCTGCATTTCTGTCCTTGTTTTTATTAGTGACAAAATTTTGACAGACATCAAAATTTGAGTTTTGAAAGTGCCACTATGAGTACGACACAATCAATTTTTAAGAAACAGTGTACTTCAAATTTCTAAAACACTCATCAAGTGTTTTTCTCACCATTTTGAGGTACCAACTAGTTTTTCCTTCTCTCAGAAGAAGTGGAATTTTACAAAGGACAGGCGCCTTTAGCACTCCCTGTACAATTAATGTGAAAAATACACATTGATAATAAACGATTATCAGACATGGCTCATCCTTAATTTATGATCAGGATATCAAGGAATGCACAGTTTAACTTTTGATTACAAATCTCAAACCTGAGTAAACACAATATTTTTTAAATCTCCAAAGACACGCTTTTAGGCTTTTTTTGAAAAATGCTCAAATACAAATGAACAGGAGTAGATGTGAGAGACAGAGTTGTAGGTTGGTAATTATAACTGGGAGAATGGGGAAGGGACAGAGAGAGTGTATTTGTGTGTTTGTGTTGTGTGTGTGCGTGCGTGTGTATTTGCACATTGGTAATAACTGGGAGACAAAGAGAGAGAGAGTGTGTGTGTGTGTGCTGTGGGGGTGGGGTGGTGTGGTGAAGGGGGCAGGATGAGGAGGAGAAAATGTATGTAGAGGTGCATGTTTCTTAGTCTGCAAGTTGGTAATTATAATGCTGTGAATGAAAGGAACATTTATGATCAGTCAACATTGTACATATTTGTAATTATATCATCGAAGTGTATGGATACTGAACATATTTTGAAGTGGTTGACTCCTTTCCCAATCTTCTTGATGAAGACCTTTGCAACCATCCATGACAGAATGCGCCCATGACAATCTTCTTGTTATCTATGTAAAATGATCTCATGTCAATAAAGCTATCGAATTGAAATTTGTAGATTTGTGGCATTTTGTGTTACGAGTGCCTGCATGAGTGTGTGCAAATATGTTTATATCATCTCTATGCATGTAGCCTGTTTGTGTGTATGCTTGCACTAGTACTATTTCTGTCTGTCTGTCTGTTTGTATGTGTGTGTGTGTGTGTTGCTTGTGTGTGTGTTGTGTGTGCTTGAACCAGTGTGTGTGCGCGCGTACATTGTGTACCTGCATGTTTCAATTAACTGAAATCTGAAAATAGTTTCTGAACTGTGTGTGCATGTGTACATGCATGTTTCAGTACCATTTTCACATTTTTCACCCATACCACAATCACTTTTTCCTACGGTAGCTAAAATCCTGCTCAATGCTAATTTTTTTCTTTATTCTTTAGCCTTTTTATATGCTTGAGAAAGGCAGTTGCCTGAAAATCAACGCCACCTACTTTTGTAATGATAAATACAGGTTCTGAGTATATTTTTGTGTTTTTCTATCTCAAACCACATTATTTTCAGTTTTGCATCCAGTCAGAACACACACAAAACGCGCACGCACAATTCATAACAAATAAAACCACACAGTCTTCTTTGTACAATCGTGTTTGTCTTCTTTACTCAATTAATTCTATGTAGTATTACATATCATGTATGCAATGAAATCACTCAGACATACATATGCTCAAACGTCCTTCGACCTCAAGATCTACCTGCCATAATGATGTACCTGCCTTCCTGATTCCTTTACTGATAAGCCACTGTGGCAGGTAACCCTTCAAATTTCTTCATTTCAAAAACGCATACCAAACTTTCTTCTACATATTTTTGATACATATTGTGTAAATAACTTATAGCTGCAAAGCCTGGACTCTGAGAAAAACTGACTGCAGAAGAATTGAGGCAGCAGAGATGTGATTTTATCAGTGAAAACCTGATTGCAGAAGAATTAAGGCAGCAGAGATGTGACTTTATTGGAGACTACCGCGTGTCAAAGGGACAGACAGAAGAACTAATGAAAGTGTCCTGGAAGAACTTGATACCACCAGAAAACTACTAGCAGACATCAACAAGAGAAGACTAAAATACATTGGCCATGTGTCAGGCAACAAGAACACAGACCTCATGGCAACCATCTTTCAAGGAAAAACGGTAGCAAAAAAGAAGAAAGGCAGACCTCCAATCTTATACATCGAGAACATAACCAACATCAGTGGCCTAAATATTCAAGATATTGTCCACAAAAGTCAAGACAGAGTGAGCTGGAGGGAGATGGCGGTGTCCAAAAGTGCAGCGGCCAACACCAAACCTGGTGATGCCGACAGGTGAGATTGTGTAAAATATGTTTCTCTTTCATCATAAGCCCTACCAAAATGATGAAGTTAATAAAAAAATCACTGTCAGTCAACAGTAAATATACTGCAACTGTATGCATAAACTTGGACTGCCATATGTAAAGCTCTGGTGTATAGATGTGAAAAAGAAACGTACTGCCCTTAGGACTTGACATGCCAAAACAGTAGTGCACAAAACACACACTACTAGTTATGTCAAGTCTTAGTGTGAGTACACTAGATTTTCCTTTGATATCCATTTATCATCTCACCTGCATTCATTCTCTTGCCTCATTCTAAATCATTTCAACAGAATACATTCAGAGTTGAGCACACCCATGTAAACAAAATTACTCCCTGCCTCTCTAACACACACATTGACATACATATATGAGTCCATTTTCCTCCAAAACCATACATGCATCCTCATCTCAAATATATAGACATTCACTAACTCACCTTCCTTCCCTACTTTTGCACACTCACACTTTAATCCCTTCTGATCCAGCCCCAACATACAGAGGTAAACATATCTCTCACTCTCCCTTCTTCATCTCCCCTTCACCTCCCTTATTCATCACACACATATTCAGCACATACACACTAACAATTAATTCTCAGGACAGATATATTCCCAGGTGTCCTTGCCACACACACACACATGCACGCGTGCATGCAGATATACATACACACTCACAAACACATACATACACACCTATACACACACAAATACCCATATGCACACCCACATACACATTCAGTGTTATCTACAGTAATGACAAAAAAATTCAGGACAGACAGGTGTTCACTGCCAGTCTTGCCACACACACCATGTAAACACACACACATACACATACATTGTCTAATATCACTCATAGTGAAAAGACGTTAAATCAAACGAACGAACATACATATGCACACACACACAAACACATTCAGCACTATATATAATAGGGACAACACTCAAGAGTTTCAGGATAGAAAGATGTTCACTGTCATATTTTTCAAACACACACACACACACCACACACACACACACACACACACACACACACACACACACACTCTCACACACACACACACATACACATACACACACAGAGAATGTGAAACATATACACATCAGTGCTATCTACAGGGACTACGACAGAATTTCAGGACAGACAAGTGTTCTCTGCCGGCCTTGCGACTGATGACAAGACTCATGTGAAACCCATCCTTCTTTAGTATCGATTCTATCTCCTCTGCAACAAAGAGAACAAAACAGTCAAATCATTTTAATAATCACTTTTTTCATACAGAAAATCCAGATTTTCAATTTCTCAAGGTCACTGTGACCTTGAAGCAGCATCAGATGAAATAAAACTTAACACGAAGAGAAGACAATGATAGATTGTGTTATCAGATCTTTCTAAAAATAAAAGCACTGTTCACACATCTTCCTCAACAGGAGCATATTTTAGATTTTTTTTTTTTTGCCTATATAACTTGATCTTGATACCTTGTTCTCCAAACATAAAGCAGTTCTGATGTGTCAGTGGTTCTCATCTTTGACCAAAATTTGTTAACGATTCATCCAGAAAATTTTGTTATCACACTTTAGTAACAGACACACAAGGACAGAAAGACAGACTCACACATACCTCTCTCTGATCAGTATTAAACAATGTCCCCTTTTTGCTTTTTTCTTTCAAATCCAATCTTTAAATGAGATTGGAATAAAAAAGAAAAGAAAAAAAGGGGGGGGGGGGGGGAGCTTATGGCCATGCTGAATGGTGACATGCCCTTTTAGTTTCTAAAACAAGCAGGTTGAATTTCATACAGTAAATCCATTGTGGCAAGAAAGACATGACCACAATTACTGACGATAAAATTACAAAGCATTGAGAGACTTACCGATCACGTTTTCCTTGATAACAATCAGATAGAAGACTCCCTCAGGGGAGAGAAGCTGGCTGACTCGTGGCAAAAAACGGTCAGTCACCTCCCTTCCTTTCACACCACCTGCCCATGAGGCTTCGATCCCTCCGTTACTGACCTATGACAGAGGATCAAGAAATGTGAATGTTTGATCCTCTGACCCTTGCTGGGGCATGGAGGATGAACAATATCAACATATACATTTTAATGTTAGAAGTAAATTAAAACCCTGAAAATTCAGCAAGCATTCTGAACTCTCAGTTGCAAAAGCAAGAGTGTCTGAAGAATCAAACATAAATATGGTGATGAAATAAAGAAAAGAACAGATCATATAAATTTCTCTCCTATCTTATAACAAATTCTGGCCAAATCTAAAAACACTTCCCTCCTAGCTTTAAATACATTAACTACAACAGTTGAAAACAAACTCTGGTATGACAGCTTTTTTTTTTTTTTTTTTTCTTGAGTGATCATCAAAGGTCATTACATCTTGCACATTCTGTGAACAGTCAAACAACCAATCAACCTAACGACCAACATTTTTTACTTTTGTTAACTTTCATTGTTGTTTAAAGCCCAGCCGACTGCGCAGAGCCATATCAGGGCTATAACCGCTTCAAAACAAAACTTGAACAGAAAAAAAAAAAGTAAAGAAAATTAAGTACACATATCAATGCATTCGCGCACATAATTTAAGGACATGCCCCCGGCGCAGGACCATTCTGTCCGATTTATCGCAAAGGGGAGATTTAAAAAACACACCTGAATACAAATAAAGCATACATAAGGACAACAAAACATATATAAAAACAGGCATAAATTACCTAAAATTGCTTCCGCATATCTCACATCCTTAAAGCCAAAAATGCACTTAATACATGTACCCAATTATCAATCCGAAGAAAAAGTATGTAAGACTTTATCGAAAAAATACAGGTGAATGGACCATAAAGGCAGAAAATAAGTAGAAATGACAGAAAGCAAGGCAACAAGGCAGAAACAAAGAGTGACACTGACAGAAAAGAGGAAATTTCTAGCACAGAATTTCCAGAAGGTGGGGATACTATTTATACTGAAAGAGCCCCCGGCAACCCAACAGGAGGTCCAAACCAAATTCCCATCCACACCACACACACACAAAGAAAAGCAAGCAACTAGCTGCTGTGATGCCATGGTCAGAGCAACAGATGAATGACTGGAAGGTTGTGGGTTCGAATCTGATCTGACCTATCACAAAATCATAGCAGGATTTTTCTGTCCCATCTGGCTCCTACCCAAAGCTGATTGTGCCACAAGACTCATTGGGAAGACTGGGAATACACAGTCAAGTCTCATCCATTTTATGGATGTGTCTCAGAGTGTTGCTCAAATTTTCTTATCAGTACAGTAGTATCTCTTTTGTAATAATAATTCCGTTTCTATAGTGAAAACAGTCCATGTCATAGCATGCTCACTGCATTTTACACAGAAAAAAAAACACCAGAAAGAAAAGGGGATGGGGTGGGGGTGCAGAAGATGTACATTCATGCAGTATAAACATAGTTCACATGAAGTACTAGCATATCATAACAAGAAATCAAAAAAAGGTAGTAGTAACACTAGCTAACGATACAGTCTTTCACATACACATGCACATGAAAACAGACAAACTCACACATGCATGCACATACATACACATATACATATTGGGGGTGATATCGGACCCATATACTAATGTAACATAAAAACAGACATTAACCCGTTATACCAGTCAGGTTCATCAAGAATAACAACAAATAATAAAATGAAAATCAGAAACAGACAACAATAATAGATAATAGTATTGCTAGATCACAAAGAGTACACAAAAGAAGAAAAATGTCTAAATCATGATATAAGCAAAACTTTCATTTATAAATATCATATAAAAACACAAACACACATACATACACCAGCGCAGACACAACTACTCACTTCACTGGAAGGAGTGACAACATAAGGTGGGTTAAACAGCAAAACATCCACCTTTCCATTCAGTCGGTTGTCCACAGCACTGGACTGTAAACAAATTGTTCCATTCATAAAAGCAGAAACAATAACACGACAGCTAAGCCATTCTAGCAATCACCCTTTCCATGCAAAAATATTCACAGAAAATCTGAATTTTGTTACTTCCTAAGGTCACTGTGACCCCGAAGAAGCATCAGATGAAATAACAACTTGACGTGAAACGAGGACAATGGTAGACTGTTACAATACACAATACATGTAGTGAAAACAGATTTTAAATATGTCAGAAGTTCCTAAAAAAAGTACCATTCACACACTTTCCTTAAAAAATTGCCGATTTTAGGCCCTTTTTTGATTGTGTGGCCCTTGACTTTAATACCATAATTTCCAAATTTAAGTAATCATGAATCTTCAGTCTACATCTTCGACCCACACACGCAGGCAAAACTGAGCACAGCAAATTACATACATGTGACAGCAGCAATGTGAACATTCTATCAAAAGAAACTTACACAAACACTGATTCTCAATTCTAAAACTTACATTTTACTGTGCATCGTGCATGGTGGATGCTGACACGGTGACAGATAAGCAGATGATGCTAGGATACAGAATTCCTCCCAATGTATCTGCATTGTTCTCCGCTTTTTCAATCCAAAAATATTCAAATTGCATCCTTGCATTTTTGATCCAGATGGATTCTCACCATCTTTTAACATTGACATGATGAAGCTTTCAATCAATCAATCATGCTTCACTATGGCACCAGATTTGTTTTCCACAGTGCTTCTGACTGGACCATATTACATTAGCCAAATCCACAATGGAAAGGATGAGACATAATAATAATAATTACAATATTTATATAGCGCAAAATCTTGATAAAATCAAATCTAAGCGCTGAAACAGACACATACCCACGTACGCACACACACGCACGCACGCGCGCACACACACACACACACACACGGCTATAAATGGGGAGAAAGAATAAAAGCAATGGAAAATTATAGAGAGCATATTACATTTGACAGGTTAGAATCAGAATCAAACCAGTTTTATTTTTGAGCATAACCCCCCAAGCAAACTCTTACATGCTGGCACTGTAGTCAGACATTCTATGTGTGTGCACATCTAAACTTAATTTTTTTCAAAGGATGAGAATGTAAACATATGTGTAATAGTACAGCAGACTGCGGTTGGTTATTGTTATTGTTACTGTTATTGTTGTTTAAAGCCAAGCCAACTGAGTAGAGCCATATCAGGGCTATAACCGCTTCAAAACAAATGCATTCGCGCATATAATCTAAGGACATGCCCCCGACGGTGACCATTCCATCCAATTTATCGAACAGGGGATTTAAAAAACACACCTGAAAACAAATCTAAACATACCTAAGGACATCAAAACATGTACAAAAACGGGCATAAATTACCTAAAATTGCTTCAGCATATCTCACCCCCCTTCAGCCAAAAATGCGCTTAATACATGTACCCAATGATCAATCCTAAGAAAAAGTACGTAAGACTTTATTGAACACATACAGGTGAATGGACCAGCAAGGCAGAAAATGATAGAAAGAAATGACAGAAAGCAAAGGAACAAGGCAGAAACAAAGACAGTGACAGAAAAGAGGAAATTTCTAGCACAGAACTTTCTTCAGGTGGGGATACTATTTATACTGAAAGAGACCCCGGCATCCCCACGGGGTGTAGTTGGGCATAGATAGTATAGTACTTGGCAGGTCTGACAGAATGATAAGCTGAAAAACATAGTACTTCTGAAGGCAACTAACCAAATCACACACTACAGGCTGCACCATCACTCCATTTTGCTGGCCAGTTCTCTGGGCCAACTCGGCCGCCTTGGGATTGATGTCACTGCATCTGGGAACATAGCAGAAAAAACAGTTATACAACCACTTTTCTTCTGGATTTCCTCATACACTTTTGACTTTGATAACATAAAGTCACCCGTCACCATGACAAAGTGATTGTGCAATCGACTACTGACTGGGACAAACATGAAGAGAATTATCTACCGAGTAGATGCAGCAGGCTGCAGGGCAAGACTGAAAATGAATGCTAAAAAAAAACAAAAAAACAACAGTCATGTACATAGCAAGAAAAAAAGGGCCAGGAACATGCAAACAAATAAAACAGACTTAGAAAAAATGACCAACATTTCAAGTATCTAGGATCTGTAAAAGCAAATGATAGCTCCTGCACCAAAGATGTGAAAACTAGAATTGGCATGGCAAAACAGAAAATTGTCCAATTAAACAACGTATGGAAAGACAGAGGGCTTCCAAAAGATTTAAAACTAAGAATCTTGCAAATTTTGATATGGCCTGTTTTAATGTATGGTTGTGAAGCCTAGACACTAAGAAAAGACGAAGAAAATAAAATCAATGCAGCAGAAATGTGGCTCAATAGACGACTTCCCAGAGTCATATGGACAGACAGAAGAACAAACGATAGCGTGTTAAAGGAACCGAATGTCAGGCACCAGTTGCTGACAGAAATCAACAAAAGAAAGCTAAAATACCTAGGCCATGCGATCAGAAACACCAAAACAGATCTGCTGTCAACAGTCCTGCAGGGGAAAGTAGAGGCACGGAGAAGAAAGGGACAACCACACAGATCCTATTTCAAAACATCGCTGGGACGACCACACAGCTCCTATTTCAACAACATCGCTGATGTCTGTAATCTGGAGATCCAGGAGGTCGCCCACAGATGTCTCAGTCGTGTTACCTGGAGAAAACGTGTGACGTCGAGCGTGGCTCCTACCACAGATTCCAGCAAGGGAGAGAGATGAGAGATGAAAGATGATACTGATGGGAAGTCATGGGTTCAAAACCCCATCAGCCACAAAATTGTTGAGATTTTTCTGCCTTGACCACCTCCTACCCAGAGCTGAATATGCCATGGGTTTACTGAGAAAAATAGAACCATGCTATCTAGTCTCAGCCACTATATGGATGCATCACTGAGAAAGTTGCTCAAATTTTCCAATCAACAATGTAGGTGTCTGCACCTTTCCAGCCTGGCTAACACAAGGATATATTATGATAGTAAGCACAGAGTACTGACACAAGAATAGATTATGATAGTAAGCACAGAGTACTAACACAAGGATAGATTATGATAGTAAGCACAGAGTACTAACACAAAGATATATTATGATAGTAAGCACAGAGTACTAACACAAGGATAGATTATGATAGTAAGCACAGAGTACTAACACAAAGATATATTATGATAGTAAGCACAGAGTACTGACACAAGAATAGATTATGATAGTAAGCACAGAGTACTAACACAAGGATAGATTATGATAGTAAGCACAGAGTACTAACACAAAGATATATTATGATAGTAAGCACAGAGTACTAACACAAGGATAGATTATGATAGTAAAGGGCAAAAAGATAGTACAATACACAAAGATATATTATGATAGTAAGCACAGAGTACTAACACAAAGATATATTATGATAGTAAGCACAGAGTACTAACACAAAGATAATTATGATAGTAAGCACAGAGTACTAACACAAAGATATATTATGATAGTAAGCACAGAGTACTAACACAAAGACATATTATGATAGTAAGCACAGAGTACGAACACAAAGACATATTATGATAGTAAGCACAGAGTATGAACACAAGGATATATTATGACAGTAAGCACAGAGTACTAACACAAGGATATATTATGACAGTAAGCACAGAGTACAATCCTGTCAAAGGGTTGAATATTTGTGGTTGGTAGATAGGATGTGGGAGTCAAAGATTTAATACATGTGTCTGATTATCAATCCACAGAGAAAGTCTGTAAGGCTTTACAGAACACATAGGTGAATGGACCAGCAAGGCAGAAACAAAGACAGTGACAGAAAAGAGGAAATTTCTAGCACAGATTTTCTAGAAGGTGAGGACATTATTTATTCTGAAAGAGCCCCCGGCATCCCTAGAGGGGGACCACCCAGCTGTACACAGATAACAGTCCCTTTTTACGGTTGGGGAATGTATAGCTGTGAGAAAAAGAAGAGAGGGGCACCACATTCATATTGCTGCTTCAACCACTGCTTACATTAGGGGAAAACCATTTACCTTTTTTTTCTGAGTGTGTAAAGACAGCATACTTCAAAAATATAGAAGAAATTAAACAGTATGGACAATTATACAGATCTATCCGTAAGAAAAACTCAGGGAGAAACATCAAACATATTTTGAGAAAGAAAGAACCATATTACAAAATTAATGATGCTAATATCATTACCAGTATTTTAACCCTTTGACTCCCACACTCCATCCAACAACTGCAAAAACTTAACCCTTTGATTCCCTCACCCTATCCACCAGCTTCCTGCAGAAAGCTCATGCATAGGGTGAGGGAATCAAAGAGCTAAGTTTTTGTTTAGTTAGCATGGCAATGCAGGATGCTGGGGGACAGGGTGCGGGAGTCAAAGGGTTAACAAAATTAATCAGACACACCATACCAACATCCGTTAACAAATATATCACCCACACACCATAAAATCTAGAAAAACATCGTAAGACAATAAAATACACAATGCTGATAACTTTATTTAAACACAGCTGCTATTTACTGACAGGTAGCAGGCTTGTGGTCCCAACAGGCGTGCAAGGAATGTGATGCAGACACCTGATCCACAGCCCACTTCCACACACATGCATGGGCTGAAACACACAAACACACACATGTACACTTGTACACAAACACAAACACATGTGTATGCATTTGCACATGCGCGCATTATGTATGCATATGCACACAAACACAAACAATCATATCCAAAAGATCAAAAGAAGTTTTTGCACACAAAGTAGTTCAGATTAGAGCTACATTAGGAAGACAAGAGAACAAATGAAGATAAGCAGCCAATAAGTACATAGTTTTCATTATATTTTCAGTCTTTATTTCATCTTTTTCATCTGTTCCACACAATTATTTTACATACAAACCCATGCGCACACAAATGTGTTATGTTCGTCTATCTGTCAATGTGTTGCACTTCCTTATTTTCATCAGTTTGAAAGATTTTTACAATGATAAAAAAAAATCAAAAGATACCAAAATAAAACTCCAGCACAGAAAGAAAAGAAAAACAAAAACAAACAAACCCAAAAAAAAACCCCCATAAAAACTCACTTTAGTCTTTTTAGCAGGTCATACTCTTTTTCCAAAGCATCCAGCATGAGAAAGGAATCTTCTGCAGGCTCATACACACACTCAAACTCAGCACTGGTGATGTGGCTGAGATCTGGTGTTGCAAACAGCGACTCCTTGTTCAAGTTCATTTTGAGACCATTGGTGATTTGCACCTGAGAGATCAAAATACTTAATAGAATAGATATCTTAAAATGAAGCTGCAGGTGCAACAGTAGTCACACACTCATAGACATTTATATTTTTTTTATAATATTAACAAGAATGCGGTCACTGATGTAAGCTTAATGCCATAAGTGTCATGTTGATAATTGATATTTTCACACAAAACAATAAGAAATCTGCTGGATGGTGTAGATTATGTAGGTGCTTTTAGTTTTCTAAACAAATCAAAACAAAAACATATGCTGATTTTTAAAAGCATCCAGAAAAAAACAACAACAATACACAGACAGATACAGCCCACCACATACTGACACAGACAATGTGACACACAAGTGACATGAACAAAAGGACAGACACCTAGACAAATAGTGCAGCTTAAGACATCTCTAAATTCTGCAGATTTCACCATTAACCCTTTGACTCCCACACCCTGTCCATCAGCATCCTGCATTGTCAACCATACTAGCAAAGCAAAAACTTACCTTTTGAATCCCTCATCCTATCCATCAGCTTCCTGCAGGAAGTTGGTGGATAGGGTGAGGGAATCAAAAAGTTAAGTTTAGTTTTTCCAGTTGAATAGGGTGCAGGAGTCAAAGGATGTACTCTGCAAAGACTCACTGGGTTGCCACATTAATGAACTGTTCACCAGATTCCTCTAATTCTGTTGACTGCGTGCCAAAGCCTGGGTCTTTGCAAATGGCTTTGTCCTTTCTGTTATGTTTGAGTCCATTGTTTGTTGGGGGTTAGTACCCATCTTGCTGAGACCTTTGTTGTTTGCAATTCACTGGTCAGAATTCTATGAGCACTCGTACAAGGTATGCCTGGGGTGTAACTAATATCACATAAAGTGACATATGGTCAAAAGTCTGTCAGCCATAACCATGTCTAGAACTCTGCCAACATTTCCCTGGTCATTGGGTCTTTTTGGCCTTCCATCACAGTGCTCATCAAGAAAGCTTCTCACTCCCCAACGACTTTCATTATAGCATTTCTGTTGAATATGAAAGTGCATCCTGCCTGTACTCCTTCACCAGGTTCCTCGTGGGTTTCTCTGGTAGTTTGGCATTTCTTCTGGCAAAATGAAATGATGGCACACAATGCTGAGTTATCCATTTTTTTTTCAGAAACTGGGAGTACAACATGGTGAAACCTTATGACATCTCATCGCACATTATGTCAATGCTCATATAACATGTTGTTTCATTAAGACGATGCACATGTTATCTGCTGTAATGGCTACCATTCATGAATGTGGTTTTGAAATCATTGACCAATCATTCTATTCACCAGATCTTGACCCCTGGGATTACCACTTGTTTCCGAAATTAAAAAAAAAAAAAAAGGAAGAAGGAACCACCACCACCTCTGGCTGGGCAGACCTGTTACGACAATGACGTCAAGGATGATCATGATGTCAACACCTACCTTCAGGTGCTCCCAAAGGAATTTTTCCAGAGTGGCATTGAGTTGTTGCAGCAGCCTTGGAGAAAATGTGTGAAGCTGAGAAGGGATAACGTTGAAAAATAACTGGTGAAAAAAACACTCTATCACATTTTCTTCTTATTGAGGCCAAGAACTCTTGGGGTGTCCCTCATAAAAGATGGGCAGCCGCAGTACCTTTAACTTAAGAATTATACTACTAACTAGTATCATTATCAGAGGTACGAACTTTAAAGTTTGTGCACAAGCGACTCATTGCACTCAACCAATTCCACACAAATCTGCCAGCAGTTAGGCCTGTCTCAGTATCTGGCAGACTCACTGGGTCAGTGTGAAACCTTGCACAGTGGTAATGCCTTGAAATGGAGTCAGAGAGGGGATAGACATAGACCTTTGAAACATTCAGCTGACACCACCAAAGTGGTGGAAACATAAAGATGGGCAGCGAACAAACCAGTTTTTAACTGTTGCTGGCTAGATCAGGACTGAACTCGAAATTTAACCTCTTAAGTGCCATGGATGTATGTATCATTGTATGTCACAAGTGTCACCTATTTGCCAAGGATGAAAATGTATATTTACATTACCTCCATTTTCAAGCTGGGGGAATCCCAATTCGTACAAATCAGAAAGTTTTGTCCATCTACATGAATTATGCATGAGGTCAGCAGCCAATCATACTTTGCTATGGTCACTGCAATGCAACTTTTGCAAATTTTCTACTCCATGACAGAGTTTGACTTTTGTTTCCAAAATGGCTGACGATGAAACTTCAGGTGGGCCAAGTGCTGTGAGAAAGGCAATGTACTGCCCAAGATTTCAGCTATTTCTTCAAGCCAGATGTAGGACAAGCTTTACATGAACTGTGACTGACTCACACTTCCAACTGGGAGACTACCAGTACACAGGTTTTTGAGTCATTGCGGAGGAGGTGGAGGTATTGTTTACATCACTCAGTTAATGGTGATGTGCCAGCACATTCAGTCAGTGATTTTTGCTGCTCACGTGAGGCACATGGCCAGTTCAAACAGGAAATTCTCTGCTGCATGTGGTGATGAGAACTGCTGACTATACCATATTCTGTCAGTGTTCCTGTCTGTTGTTGGGAAATTAAATGAAATGAAAGTGGAGGGCATGTCAGTGTGAGAGTGACTCAGTGAGTGTGTGTCTCTGTCTGTCTATGTGTTTGTGTGTGTGTAACTGTTCAGTACTTTATAAGCACCTATCGTTTGGAGACATATCTCTATTAATGTTTTTTTTAAATATTTTTTTTATATTAGTTATTACTATTGAATAATCTATAATAACATTAACAATAAATCATGTGAAATTTATTAATGCCAGTTTTAAGAGCCATTCCTTGCTAACAAACATATCAAATGCACTTTAAACTATCATAAATTGATAGTTCATTTCCTCTTTATGAAAAAAGCCAAGCAAACATACAAACCATGGTTATGATATTATGATAATGATTACTTTCATGTAATACTAATAGTTTGCATGCAACAATTTTTTGTGAATTATTTATTTATTACCCTATATATATACCCTATCCACGCAAAAATCACTTGGAAAATGGCATTATGATATACATAATTATGATAATACTGATATCTATAGGCCCTACTACTAGCAAACAATCATCATTATGATAATATCATTATCAATATGATAATCATGATGTACTTGGTACTGAAGGAGTTAATATCGGATAAGTCCATGGTTTTATTCAAAACAACAACTGAACTAGGCACATCCCAGCCCGGGTAGATTCATACTGGACTACTAGTACTAGTACTAGTAGTAGTAGTAGTAGTAGTAGTATAGTAGTAGCTGAGGGCTGGCTCATAGCCTAGGCCTTCTGGCCTTTTAACGCCCTATCATTTTTGTTTTACGCTTTCTTCTTCGGGGTCTGAAAGCATGCCTTAATATTCATACTTGAGCAAATCTGCTTCAATCTATTTTTTTAAATAAAATTTTGAATTCTGCGTCATCGTCCAGGAAATTATTGAATTTGTTAATGCTGTTACAGTGTTAGTAAATTTAATTTCAAAAGGAATTTTATTCCACAATTTAACAATTCTGTTAGAAAAACAAAACGCTCTTGTGTTAGTATTTCTGTGTTTAACAATATACTGGTCAACATAAGTCTAGTTCAGTAGTTGTAAGAACATTGAAATGATTGTTACATTCACATTGGATTCGCAACAACCACTAGACTGTTTAGTAGCTAGCTGTATGTAGGCCTAGTAGTAGCACGTGAATCCGACATTCAACAATCAACTGAGCAACTGAGGACCGAAACAAAACAAAACACACACGAAACACAACAAAACAAACAATAAATGTTTAGTGTACCTCGGTTTTAGTGTCCCGTTGATTTCAAACATGTCATAATCCTTTTTTTATTTTTCAAATTTTTTTTATGCTGGCGTAACACAGAAAATGTGATCCCATGAAGGAAGGGAGAGAACCCTTAGTTAAGTTTAGCACAGTTGTCTTAGGCCCAGGTCGTTTTGGTTGAAAACGAGGCAAAATATTCCGCCATGTTTAGAGTGTCCGGATGGAAGCTTTGCGGACACGTAGGGAAATAAAAACGCGTTCTTTATCTTCTACTCATTAAATTCAGCAAGAATGTTTCCTGTACAACCTCAGGGTAAGTCCACAGATTATGTTTTATTCAAAATGAACGTTCCACGTATAAGTGAACAGAAGTAAAAAGGTTTTTAGTGGATACATAGGCATGTGCCGATGTGAATCACTGAATGCGTGCATTGTTTGTTGATGTAAGAGTCAGACCACGATTAGATTTGAAAATTTTAGAACTGACCTATAGACTACGAGGTTTCAAGAGAACTTCACAAGTGAATCATGTTTCGATTTGATCTGACGAACCGTACGTACAATGTATTTTCCCTTTTATTAGTATTAGATGAGTAGTTACTGCTGGCTACTCCAATCGGACCAATGTTGAAACAATGAGACTACCGATAGGTCTGCTACTACTAGTACTAGAGTCTAGATCTAGTAATTCTAAGTAATAGCCCTAATAGCCACGGGTTCGCAGTCTAATGCCTAATCTTTATTGGAACTCGGCGATCTATAGTATTACGACGACAGTTGGACTCAGTCGGTGATTTATGAATCTTTGTGGTACAAGTGGATTTTTGTCATTAGGATACTGGCAGTGGGATACTCATACTGACCACTTTTTGATTTTCACGCAGTTTCGTTTGGCTAGGCCTGTTTCATCTTGAGTGCACACGAGGCCCCAAGAATGGTTTAAAAGAAAAAAGATCTACTATAGGCCTAGGATATACATGTATTAGCCTATAAATATCTGCTGATTAGGGCCAATAGGCTTAATACCTGTTACTGGATAGTAGGCCTACAAACTATAGTTTAAATAGTAGAAGGAATCGTATTCATTTAAGAATGATGACACTTTTGATTTTACAGCCTGGATTTGAAAGGTCATTGAATTTGCTATTGCAGGAGTGACTCTGGACAACTATCAAGTTACTTGTGGCTTAGATCATAAACTAGTAGTGCAGGCTTGACAGTGTCTGTTGATATAAAATTCACAATTGTACCAGAGGTATTTCATAAAGATCACAAGCTACTAATATAGGCTGGATGACATGTCTGTTGATATGAAATTGATAACTGTGTTGTTATGAAATTAACAATCGTAGCAGAGGTACATGTGTATATAAAAAGTATGTAGGCTATATATTATATTCAGATTGTTCCTAAAATTTCATATCATGAAACCGTTTTTTTTTTTTAAGTTGAAAAACAATAGGTCAGGCACCGTCTGCATGAGAACTGTTTTTCTCAGCAGGTCATGGAGGTAGGCTCCCCTCACCCCCACCCCCCCCAAATTTTTTAAAGCTTGGATTAAGTTAATAGAAAGATGCAGACAAGTGTCTTTTGTCACAGTGCATGTTATTATGGCCTTTTAATAGTTTCATAAGAGTTCTGCATATTGTATTTTTAAGCATCCTGGACCATTAACTTGAAAAAGGGATCCTCTGTTAGATAACCATGTGCACATTTGCAACATGTGTGCGAGTTGCAACACACATTTATATAAACACAGTACACACTGACAACAGGCGTACACAGGCATGTGCATACAGACACACAGATAAAACACACACACATGCACACACACACACATCGTTTATATCTAGGTTACAGTTTCTTCTCTCTTCTCTTACAGTCTCTTTTTTTTTCTTTTATTTTATATGCTTTATTTACATTTGTTTCCATTGTTTTATTGCTTTTAAAATTTTTTTTTAGGTAGGCTCAGATATATAGGCCTACTGTTTTCCTCAGTGGAAAGATACATTCTATGTTTTGATAAGCATATTACATGCACAGAAAGATTCAAAGCTTGACAAAAGTGAGAATGCATGAGTTTGGTTGGATTGTGATTGAATAATCGTTCAGTATTTTGCTTTTTAACCATGTGTACTACTAGACTAAAGAACTTTTGGTAATTTTTTCACAAACTAATTGTTTGCTTTTTCTCTGTGTCTCTAGTCTGAGTCTCCCTCAAGTCTTTCACTCTCTCTGTCTTGTTTCAAGTCTTGTATGCATGTGTGCACACACACAGCACATACCCATGCACCATTTCATTACCAGTCTGTTGCATTTATCATGCCAATTGTGGTTTTTATGGGTGTGAGACATCAAACATAAACATGATGAAAAAAAACCCCAACAACAACCACCACCAAAAACGTGTGTGTACATGTGTATGTGTACAGTACACACGTGCACACACACATCTACTGTCTCAGTGTCTGTCTCTGTCTCTGTCTCTGTATCTGTCTCTCTCTCTCTCTCTCTCTCTCTCACCACACACACACACACACATACGCACACACACACACACACACACACACACTCTCTCTCTCTCTCTCTCTCTCTCTCACTCACTCACACACACACACACACACACACACACACACACACACACACACACACACACACACACACACACACACACACACAGAGATACACATACACACCACATATCTGCAAATGGTGATTTCGTTAAACAAGTTGTAAATTGATTTTGAACTTGAGAAGCTGTGATGAATGCTAAATACATGTGTAGTATCTAGCTATCATGCAGTTACTTCAGTTTTAAATGTTATGGGTAAGTCTTCAGTTTTAAATGTTATGGGTAAGTCTAGCTCCATGGTGTGCGAAGTTGGCTGTGGGCTGTTTAACAGTTTATTTAAAGAAGATTATTCTTATTTTTTTAACACTTATTCTTTTTGATGAACATTAGTATTTGAATTTCATACATATACAAATTATTTGACATGTTTTTGTTTGTTTGTTTATATAATTATTTTCTATTTCCTTTCAATAATTGGCATTGAAGCAGTGGTAATGTACTGGTTGTGACAATCAAATTGAGCTTATGTCATTATCACTTAGCCAGTTTGACTGTACTGTCATATTTTGACTTGTGGAAAAAACAAAGAAGATTGTGATGGGTTTACTTCAGTTACCAACAAGACGGGATGATGCAAGGAAAGCTTGTGGAAAAACTTTGGAACACCTTTCCTTCCTGTACAAAATGACTGGAGCTGAAGTGTGTTTTGAGGGGGGGGGGGGGGGGGGACAGTAATGACAGGGCACAGCCTGTTATTACAAAATAGTTAACTGTTATTTTTGTAAAGCTTTTAAGCTATCACCTGCTAAACAACAGACTGTATGCAGTTGGTTTCATGAGATGAGGGAAATGGATTTAGAGTGTTGAACATTCCTTCACTTTTAGTATGCCTTCTAGGCTTTGTGTGTCTGCCGTCCAGTTCCAGTTCAGTTTCATTGAATGGGTTCACAAGTGTGAGAGTTACAGAAATACTGCCTCCAGTCTAACAAGCTTGTTAGAACTCAGAATGAGTACCTAGTAGCTTTCGCAGCTTTCAGGTTTTGGGGAAGGTAAAATATCAGAAACAAAGCTAAAGCCTTGTGCATGTAGGTAGGTATCCCATCGTAAAGCTGGCTGAGGAGAGTGAGGTTTCTAGAAATACCACCACTTCATTCTCCTTCAAGCATGCAGTCAAGAATTGAGACAATGTGTCATATTAGTCTGATAGTGATAGTGTCATTAGTTGATTAACGAAGTTTCGTCACCTCTTGTTGGTTAAGTCAAAATAGAAAATAAGTTACATCAGAGTTTAGTTTAGAGTTATTCAAGAGGGATTTCATTGCACTCAGTTCCATATTACAAATTACATGCACCCCACCCAGTCTGAAGTCTGTTACCTGCAGAGTCATTGATCCTGCACATTAACCCAATGTGATGGCAAAGGTCTTGAAATGGACTTCAGGGAAGGGGGAGGGGAATGGGACTTAACAAACTTGTACTGACACATACCAGAATGATTGGAGCATTAAGCAAAATAACTTTATGTGGTGGGATAAGAACTGAACTTGAGACATGAGGAGGTCTTGAGATCATGCCTTTGTCAAAAGAGCCAACCAGCTCACATCATAAAACATTAAAAATCATCTTGTGTTAGCCTTTGACCCATTCATTAGGTCTTCTTTAGACCAGATGATTATTGCTGTGCAGTTGGCTGCACTTTCTGTAATATAAATTAATATAGGCTGCCATACTTGTAGTCATGAAATGATGAATGTTAATAATAATATTGGGCTTGAATACAACTTAAATTTCATTCAAGCATTTTGAATAGACATGCAAACCAGTGCTGCTATCCTGGTGAAACAAACCAAAGCAGCATGAAATGATTGTTTCAAAAATTAAAAAAAAAAACCAGGCATGTAAACCAGCAGTGCTGCTATCCTAGTGAAATTAAACCAAAGCAGCAAAACTTTAAAAAAAAAAAAAATTCATACATATAGATCTTCAATACTTCATACTCTTTTCTTTATCATTTTTTTCCCTCTTGAGTGCATCAAATTCAAAGGGCTAGTTTTCATTTTCATGAGCCTGGGTGCTGTAGGTTAACTGAAATGTTTTCATGGTCGGGTTGAGTAAATTGTTATGAAAATGAGCATGAATGAAAATGTTGAAACTAGAGACAGAAAATGATGTCAAGCATAGGTCATCCATGAAATGATAACAGTAACACTAACAGTGTCACAATATATGTATTTGTACTTTGCAGTGTCTGAAGTTGTTTGAAATTTGTGTCTTTTTTCTATTTCGTGTTGAACTTCTGGTATCTCCACTGTCTACCTGCTCTGTAATATTAGTTTTTATCTTTAATGTTATTATGTGTGAACTGTGATGAAACAATATTAAACATGCTTTATTCTTTCTTACTCTGCATTTACTGATTGTGTTTGCCTTGTGTGTCGGTGTATATACAACCATCACTTACCTGGAAGTGCTTAGTTGGATGCATGCAACTTGCAAATTTATCTGTGTAAACAAACATATTAGTTTGTCTTTGTTTGCAATACTTTAAAAAATATCATTTGTTCAGTATTGACAAGCCCATACCATAGACTGTAACGTGTGTAAGATGTAACATACAATGGCTGATGACATTCACTTGAAAAAACAGTCACCAGCTTATTAATACACAGTGTGTGAGTCTTTGTATTGATCAGTAAAATTGGTAATGTCAAGTCTGGTACTAGTTGTAGAACTGTCTGTGTCTGTGCAGACTTCGAGTAAAGGTTTGTCAGAGCAGATGTCAGTTGTAATCTATTCTGTCATATTGTAGTTTGTGGTGGAAAATGTCTGTGCCAGTACAGAAAGATATTGCAACATTTACATCATTTTCTAAAGGTGAAATTTGTATGACTTTCTGATCTCTTTAAACTTAAATTTAAAATGTGTATAGTGTTTGATCATGAATTTGATGTAAGGTAACTTACCAAGAGTAACACTGGTTCTAGCAGTAGCATTATTACACTGGAGCCTGGAGGTCTGACACAACTCTACAGAAGAGTTTCATCCAAATAAAATGTTTTTAAAGTGTCCAAATAAATCATTGTTGTTAAGTGTTGGTGTTTTTTTACTTTATTAAAACAGAGAAAACATTTAATGCAACCAGACGAGACAGGTGCAAATTTTGGCAAACTGGCCTTTGTCAAGCGTAAGATCACAAACAAATAAACACCAAATCAGATACAAAAATTTGGAGAAAAAGACTGAAGCTCGCCTGCAGCTCCGTCCAGTGTGAGAAAGTTTTGCTTGAATGCGGGCAGTAACACTTGTTTTGGATAAAGAAAACGTTGTACAATCTATAGTGTCAACAGTTACTGAGTTGAACTTGAATCTTGAAAAATTGTCATCATAACACAATATGATTATGAATTTGTCTTCATTGTGTCTGGATGACATTTGGTGAAACTAGTTAATAGATTAAGATTGCAGATTGCAGTTGCGAGGTCTGATTTCTTTTGTGACACCATCTTGTACTTAGTTGTGATTGTCTTGTATATTATTTTGCATAAACAGAGGGTGTTCTGCAACAATAAGAAACACCAGTGCATGGGTGCAGCTTTCTCTGTTCGAGGATAGAACATGGTTTTCTCTGAACGGCAGAAACAGAAGTACCAGTTTTGGGGTGGGGTGTGTGTGCCAAATTTGAAAGAAAGGGAAAAAAAAGAAAGAAAAGGGGAAGATGAAGAAGAGAGAGTGAGAGTGTGCCACAAGTGTTGCTTGTCAAACAAAATGGAAATGCTCTCGGATGAAACAGGTACATTTTTGAAGCCAAGTCTCGACAAGGTCTTTAGGTTCAACTCTCCAGCATAATATTTTGATTTGGCTTTGTGAAAAAATAGTGTGGCTGAAATGAAAGATGGTAATTCAGTGGCCATGATAGATGCTTGTTGCAAAAAGTGGAGTTCAGGGTTGGTTAGGTGAAAAAGACAATCACTGAATCAGGGCATCCCTCACTGTATTTGGTGTGGAAACCCTAAGACGTAGTAAGAGAGTTGAAGTGGCTCCAGCTGTAAGAGGTGTCTCCTCTAAGAAATGTGGAAGCAAACCTGGCCACAGGAAGAACTTCAGGAAATCAGAGCCTGTCTGCTGTAAAATATTTGTCAACAGGACCTTTAGGCAAAACAGCTGAAAGTGAAACACTTCAGACTACAAGTAAACAAGAGGTCAGTGTCATGAAGTCTTACTCCAAATCTGGCAAATAGTATCTCATGTGAGCCTTTTGGAAATTTTTCAAGTGCTAAGAAATTTTCCACGCTAAAAAACAACTGTAATTTTAACAATTTTCTTTTTCTCTCATTGAAGTCTGGATTTTTGGGGGTATGATCTATATCATATGCACAATAGATTGCCTTTATTAGAGAAATCCATTTTAAGTTTTCTGACCATGATTCTCATGTTTCCATGAAATCTACCCTTAAGGTATTTGTATGTCACTGTGTTTTTTTGTTATGTTTTGTTTTTGTTGTTTGTTTCAAAGTTTGCCTTTGTAAAATCAAGAAGAAAAATAGACATATGCATTATTTGGTTCAGAAATGGCAGCAAAAGAAACCTGAAGTTGCAAAAAAACTTAGTTTCTTCAAGAGAAGCCGTTAGAAGGGGTGCTGCCACATCGTTTCACCAGGGCAAGATGGTCTTGGACCCATGCCATTTCATCCCCCTCTTCCCCTAGTTGTTACTTGTACCAGTGTTTGATGAGTTTTTATACTGTTAAGTGTTATGCCTTTTAAAAAATTTTTCATCTGTGGTGTGAGAGCTTTTTCCTTGAGTGTGAGTAGTTTGATCAGATCATGTGGTTTGATCAGATCATGTTGGTTGCACTGTGTATTATTACTCTACAAGCGGCAAGTTACATAAGTTATAACGTCATATAACTTTATAAGTGGGACCTGTGCACATTTTTTTTTAGTCACCCATTATCAGTCATACCTTGAGATTTGATGTAAACTTAAGATATTGTGTGGAAACTGTAACATAATTAAAAATAAAAACAACAAATTTCTGAATGAAATTAATGATTCATCAGCATGTTAATTTTAATAATTTGATTAAGAAAACACTTTCAGTTATATGCATGCTTTCATTCATGGCAGAATCTGGGTAATGTGGAGAAAATGAAGAGATTAAATATAGTTGTAGACTAAGACAAATATACTGGGGAGGAATCACCGTTTTGTACCATTTTCTCCCCAACATGTCATTCTAGTCCATAGTGATTTGCCAATAACTTGTTGAGTTCAGTTTACTTGGTTTTTATTTTGCTGCTGTAATTCTACTGTACTACTTGCAGACACAATAGTCAATACCCTGTGCTTGCTTCTAACCAAGTGTCCTATTTTTCCCCCTCTGCTGAAGATTTTTGAGCATGGCACAACTCTTGTTTTTACATTTTGTCTTTGGCCTTCTCTTCTGTTTTCCATGGAACCATCAAGTGGAGTGATCGGTAATTACAGAAACTTAGTGCTTTATAGGTAGACACTAGAAGTAGAAGAAAGTAGAACTCGTCATACGTACACTAGTACAACAGAGATGTATTGACTTGCCTAAGCACCAAGCAGTGTTAAACATGTAGCAAACTTCAAAGTTCACACTGGTTATTGAGTTTTTAAACGTATTTAGATGTTTTTTGGATACACATATTCTTGTTGTTTTGCCCTCACTGTGCAGGTGGTATGTTGCTGCACAAGACTGCATGCTCCGTCTTTGTTGGGTGTGCGTGATGGGTGTTTTCATGTTTCCATAAGCTACCCGACACTAACATAACTTGCAGGGTCTTTAACATGCTCATTTGATGTTCTGTCTTTGTATACACATGAAAGGGGTTTAGGCACCAGCAGCCTGGTCTGCACACATGTTGACTTGGAAATCAGAAAAATCTTTATCATTTAGTCGGCAGGCAGGAGGTACCCAGGCAGGATCAAACCCAGATCCTCTGATTGAAAGATGTTTTACCCATTTGTCTACTGCGCCCGTTAAGTAGCTCATTGGATGGCTGCTTTTTGGTTTTTGTGTGCAAGCTTTCCTGTCAGCATAAATAGCCTAGCATTTAAGTGGTATTTGACAATGACGAACTCGGTAGATTCAGACGTTTGCCCGTATGAATGCACTTATGATTAGATTGATAACTGTACTTAGAAACAAAGAAAAAATTATGGATTACATACAGTTTATTTTTTGTAGTTGATTATTTATTGTCTGAAAACCCTGTTTTAATTTTATCTGATTTTACTTGTTTCTTTTCTTTTGCTATAAATTTAAACCAAAGTTGTCTATTGTGCCATGCATCCATAGAAATTAAGAAAACCAAAATGTTCATTTCCATAAAGTTGATTTTTTAAGAGGTAGAATTATGTATTCAGATATTTTAAATGGGGAGGAGTGTTAGTAACTAATAATCTAACTTATTAGTGAGTGAGGTCAACTAACTACCTTGTGAGGTGTCACCATATAAATTTTTGTCTAAAAATGAGCAGTCATAGTATAGGTTTTATCGACCTTACATGAATTATCTGTTTCTTTGCTATTTTTCAAGTTTATTCATTCACCTGGTGGACTACTTTTTTGCTATTGTGTGCTCCCACTGGAGTTGATTCCAGAATTAGTAAGTTTTCCCATTTATATGAGAATGAAGTTAAATTTATGTGTGCAACTGTTTTTTAAAGTTTCTCGTACTAAAACTTCTGTTAGTCTGAGTGTTAGTGTTGAATAGACACTAATGCACAGTACAAGTTTGTTATGTATTATTATGTAATATTTAATTAGCTGCGTTAAGTGCTATTCTGTAAGAAGGTATGAGGGTTGGGAATGTGTGCGATAATACAACAAAAGTATCCATAAAACATGCAGGCCAAAAACATTTTATTGTTTTTAATTGGGGGGGGGGGGGGGGGGGGGGCTTTGATCAGTCCATTTTTTCCAATGGAAAACAATACTTATGCAACATGCTTTTGAATGAATTATCTGACTTTGATAATTCCAGCTTCAGATAGGTTTTGTGTGCCTTACCTGTTACCAGCATTGCTGTTTTGAATAATTATTATGCAACTCTGTTAGTATAGAAACACAGTAATAGTCATTTAACAAGCCTGGATAATGGAGATGGGGTGGGGGCATCAAAAAAGTATATATGTATTATAATAATAACATTAATAATAGTAATAACAATAATGATAATAGTAATAATAGTAGTAATAATGATAATGAAATAAAAATACATACACACAGCAACACCAACAGCAAAATGCAAACTTTAAGACCAGAAAAATGCACTACGTTGATTGATGTCGTGTGTGCATGAATGGACTAGAAACGAAAGGAAGAGAGGATTACTTTTGTTGTACAAGTATTGTTCATTTCTTTGTTTTTCAAGGTGTTACTACCACCTTCTTGGGGCAACAGCCGAATGGTAGGTATGCCTGATTAACTAGTCTGTCATTCATCTCCCCCCCTTACTATTACTATAGTTCTGTTCAGTATAATTATCTTGATTAATAAGTCCTCTTGGTTAAGTAACAGTTATCAAAACTTTTCTTTTCCTTACTTTTTTCTTCTGATTCTTCTTTTTGTACATATATATCATGTATATTATGTATATATATATATTTATTTTTCACCCTTGAGTGTTTTTTACGGTATGACATGTAGACAGAGTTATCTTCAACTAATACCTTTTATAAATTAGAACTAATAATCCATGGATTTGTATAATGGTATGTAAGAATAACTAATACCATTTAACTTTTACCTGGAGTAGAACACTGAAGTTTGATGTAAGAAATTAACATTGCCATAGTTCAGCTGATGCCACAGCCTTTATCTTGGCAATTTCAGAGCTTTTAAAAGAAATGTTTTTATATCACGCAGTCTGTGAAAATTAACTTCATAGTTCAACTGATGCCACAGTCTTAATGCAGACTGTTCTGAGGTTTTTAATTTTCTTTTTTATTTTAATTTTGTATCATATAGTCTGAAATTTAATGTTAAAAAGAGGAAAGATTATCTGATAGTATTTGTAATCTTCCCTTGCTACAGCAGCAGAGAAACAGGAGCTGCCACAGCTGCTAAAAATAGGAATTGTTCAAGAATTGATTCTAGATTATTTGAAAGCAGGGAATTATAATGATTTTGCATCAGGTGATGTTTATCCGTGGAAGCGTTTAATCATATGAGCTAAATGATACAGGATCAGTGTAAGTATTTTGCAACAAAACCAAAAGATGATGACAGTTTCAAATATCAAGGAGGGATGGACAAGGGCAGAAGACTAACAATTTCAGTTGTATTAAATTCTATGAAAGTAAAATGAATATGACTGACACCAGTCTCTTATTTGCTAATGTTAGTATCTCAATTCTTTTGTGTATCCGCTTTCTCCCTTCACTGTCTCTTGAAATATTCTGATTTTAACAAAATAAGTAAGTGTGAATAATCAGGTGCAAATCAGCTTATAATGCAATTAAAAGCATCAAGAAAAGAAAATAATGCTGTGGCATTAACACAAGCTTAATATATTAACATTTTTAATAGTCAGTAATGTTTTCATAATGAATATAACATTTCCCATCAGTTTCAGATGTTGCAGTATGTGATGAATTATGGCGTGATATTTAGTTAAGTAAATTTGTGGTATATACAGATGCTCACTGATGATGTGTGAAATATAAAAAGTGTGAAATGTAGGGGTCATGATAATGCCCTTTTTTTTCCTCTTATATAGCCGATGCTGACTTGCTTGTACTTTCATGCACTTTTGTTCTCCTGCTTGGCACTGCTTCGTCTTTTGTTTGCCTATTTTGCATCATTCTGTTGTGTGAAGGCTTTTTGGATTTTGTCCCTATGGTATGTTTAGTTTTGGAAGTAAGCTGTGTTGTTTTTTTGTCTGTGGTTGTGTGTGTGATGGTATGAATATATCCCCAATGAATGAATATCATCCCCTCTGCATTTTTGTGTTTGTGAGTTGTGTCTTCATTGCTGTTTTTTGTTGTTGTTTTCTTGGCAGAATCAACCACACTGGATTTTTCTTGATTAGGTGTACAGATTTTACATTTGTTTTACATCTTTAGAGCTAGAAATTGCTGACAGTTTGAAATGTGTGTATAGTACCGGATTTTAGGGAGACAAATAAACTATAACAAGGATGGATTGACTGGTAGAACCAAATAGCAATCGGCATACCATTGCTGTAGGATTTAAGAGACACCAAACTGTTGATCTGTCCACTCATCTCTTTTTTGTGTGAACTTATGATCAACTGATGGGGGGAGGGGGGTAGTGCATGTGTGTGTGTGTGCATATGTGTGCTTACGGATGCACATGCATGCACATGTTTGACTTGAACATGTCACTGTCAGGTGTGTTAGTCGTTTTAACCAAAGCAACTTCAGTGGCTTGAACTTGAAGTCGCCTTCCTTCATAAGTTTCCTCAGATAAAGCCGATACTGTGATACTGATAGCCACTGAGTATCATTGACTACAGTATCATTGTACTCCAGTTGCCTTGAAGGCTAAAGCGAGTTGTGGCTTGCTTAGGGATTTGGCCTGAAGAGGTAGGGATAAAGGACCATTGATGATTAGGCTAGGTTGGGTTTGTGTGCTTGTGTGTTGGGAGTTTTGATAAAATTTTTGCTAGTGTTACTGTTGGTGCCAGTTTAGCATTTCTATCAGGTGTGTGGTTTTTCAGATTGGACCAGTTGAGCTTGTCCTCTGTCTGAATCTGATTACAGTTAAATGCATGCTTTATGATCTGCTTGTCTTGGGGTTTCAAAACAAAAATGTGTTTATGATGGTAAGTTTGATAGTTTGTGTGTTAACACTTTTAGTTGTAAAGTATCACCACCAGCATTCAGTATTTCAGTATGTATTAACATAAGGCGGTAATTAATATGTAGTAAACAAGTGAACACACACACACACACACGTACACACACACACACACACACACACACACACACACACACACACACACACACACACACACACACACAAATGACAAAAGACTTGTTCCCTAATTTTGTTTAGACACTGTAAACTTTGCCTAACACCCTTATTACATGTGTCACAATTGTTAAGAAAAATACTAAAGACTGGGGGGGACAACACCTGCAGAACTGATAATACTGAATTAATTACTGTCTCAGTTTCATGGAAACCCTTGTACAAAGGAGTGTGTGAATGTTTGGGGACACTGACAGTGCAAGACACAGTAATGTGCATATGATTGTCATGTATGCTCGTGCACAGTAGCACATACACATGTACACATGTACCATTAAAAACATTACATTGAGATGTTTTGTACTGATCTGATCTTTGTTTAGGGATAATTTATTCATCTCATTTCTTGTAATTTGTTTTTCACAAGTGTCATTTCTCTACCTCCTGTTCTTTTCCCCATCCCTTTTTCTCTTGCCAGTCTCCCTTCTGTACATGGGAGATTAATTAAGATCGACCTGCGGCATCTGATGTTTGTTTTGGTTTGGTTGATGTTGTATTTGTATGTTTGTATTTTGTAAACAAAATGTATCTGCAAAAAGAGCAGGGATTTCTCAGCAGTTAATAGAGCTTTTTGTTTAAACTAGAGTCAGTCTTTGGTTTATTTCATTGGGAAGTTTGAGATGAATGTTGATTACTGTTCACATTTTGGACCACAGTTGTCCAGATTGTAAACTTTTATCAAAGGTTTGTTGTCTGATTTCAGCTGTTTTGAGCAAACTTTGTGCTGGATGCATGGGATGTGGTTCAGGTTTTGAGTCAAGTCTTAAAAAAATGAACATGGGCAATCAGGGATTTGGGAATTAATACATGGAATGATGGATCTTGGGTTTAACAAACCCATGTACTACATTGATCAAATTGTAGCTCTCAAAAGGTGAAAACTATTTATTTTTCAAAGCCACTATTGATACTGATACACTGATGAACTAAAGGTGTCCCATGACCTTGGAAAAGGGAGATTGTTTGGATTGTCCATCTTGGTTTTATTCCATTTGTTTACTTAGAAAATGCTCGTATATTTTCAGTTTGCTGTTTTGCCCTACAAACTGTGCTGCTCTTTCTTTTTTTTT
The DNA here is from genome assembly GCA_030674185.1 of Monoplex corrugatus. Lineage (NCBI taxonomy): Eukaryota > Metazoa > Mollusca > Gastropoda > Littorinimorpha > Ranellidae > Monoplex > Monoplex corrugatus. The sequence goes on along the minus strand of JAPXFY010000027.1, from coordinate 11,513,704 downwards.
TCTTTTTTTTTTTTACTTTTTTTTTTTCTCTCATAATTTTGAATAATTTGATCATCTTGTCATGTCTGGGCTTCTGATACGGTGATGCTGTAGCCTTGCTACACTTTACCAGGACATATATATGTACATTATGAACATGGTGCACCTGCGTTAAAAATAACCACCTGTCCATTTACTCCCCCAAGCCTCCGTCCTTTGAAAAATCTTCCATCCAGCTATATCATTAGGTGAAGGTGTGTTTTGGAAAATGGAAAATACCTGTGGGTTTCGAGTTTTGGGTAGTAGTAGTAGTATGTTAAGATGTTTTGCATTTGCTGGGTTGGAAACTTTTCTGGTTTTAAGGTTGGTTACTTACAAGTTTTAACTATGATGTGTTAACCCATTAGGAGAACTTTTTTCTTTATGCTTCACACTTTTGTCATTTGTATACAATTCTGAAAAGATGTAGAACTGTCCATCAGGAAGAATACCTGTGTCAATACTAGACTGCTAGACTTGGTAATAGCAAGGACTAGCTGTAATATAGATCCAGTGGGATCTAATGCTGCTTCTTCAGTACTGAAGTGTGCTCAAGCGTTTTTTAATGTTTAAAGTAGGAATTTAAGATTTGTCTCTGTTCCAATTGCATTAGCAGTAACAGAAGTTGTTAAAAAGTTGAAATTTAAAAGTTCTGGGGTCAGTCTGTGTTATGATCAGTAATCTCTGTTTATTCAAATTACTGCCTTTAATTTGTTTGGTCTTATCTATAAGATCAGTGTTTTGATAATCCATAAAAGTGGCACAGACTTTAATTCCTTTTGGACAGAGATCACATTGAAAAAAAAAAAAAAGTAATATGTATATGTAATATAGATGGGGAGCCCCCTGAGACACTCAGTTTTATGATGTCTGTGTAAAACGCACAGAATTAGTGAAGGGCTGAATTGTAAGCGGTAAAAATAGTTTTGGTCCTTTGGTTTTTATTGCCTTGAATTAGACTAATTAAAGCTACAACATATCTGACAATATGTTGAGGAAGAATGGGTGGGAGGAAATGGCTACCTGGTAATGTGTACCATCACAAAATGTTTGGTGTGTCGGTAGAAGGTGAAGTAGAAATATATACGTAAGTAGGGAAGAAGAAAATTATTTTGTGTCAGTATGTTTTCTTTTTGTTTCTGCGTCTGATTTTTACAGTTGGTATTTTGCTATATTTAACTGTAATTGGTCATAAATGTTTGATATTAAGAAGCTAGCTTATTGTCAAGTTCTGCTGATAAAAACTGAATGATGTTTGTCATCAAATTAAGGTAACTTTATGGAGAAAACCATTTGATTTTTAAAGCATTTCAAATTCTACCTGAAATCAGAAAGTTATTGTGATTTGTAATCAGGTTGGTAAATTGGAGTAGGTGTATGGTAGTCAAAAGTAAAGTGAAATGAGGTTTTTGCTTTTGCTAAAATAGATATTGTGCCTCCCAGAATTCTGTCAGGATTCTGTTCTGGATCAAACGAGAGAATACATATTCATCAATAAAAGTGAAAAGCTGTTGATGTGTTGATTAAAAACAGGACAGGCATAATGAAGACCAGTAAGTTTGAGCCATAGACTGAACTATACAGAAAATAGATGCGACAGTTGCTGAATTCCTGAACATAAAAGAAGGGGATGGGGGGGGGGGGAGGGGGGGGGGGGGGGAAGAAGATATGAAAACATATGACATTTACTCAATTTTGTCATAGTCTTCCCTAAAAAGACTGCAAAGAGCCGTTGTAGGGTTAAAGGAGAACAACAACAACAACCACCACAACAAAACCACAACAACAACAAAATGTCTGCTGTAGCATCAGAAAATGGCAAGATGGAATGTGACAAGGCAGATAACAGTCAAAACAAATAGCAGCTTTTGCTGTGTGTTTTGAAGCAGAAAAACAACAACAAAAAGAATTTAATTCAGAGGTGTATTTCTGTTGCTACAGTTAACATTTGAAACAAGCTTTGAGAATGGACAGCAAATACCATGGTGTGCTTGAAAACACAATAAAACAATGAAAAATCAAATGCCTAAAAACAGAACAGAATGAAAGATGTTTTCTGCTGCTATAGCTCCACCCTGTGCAGAAGCCTTCCACAATCAGAACTAACCTTGTGTGCTCTGTGTCTCATAATAGACATCAATCAGACTTGTGTATTTTTTTGTTTTTTTACATTGTTCCACGTTTTCTGTTTAACAGCTGGCTGTGCGCTGTGCTAAAGAAGGAAAGCGAAGAAGGGCTGTATTGATGTGACTCTGTTTACCTTGATTGTGTGCTGCCATTGGCAAGCCTGGAGGAATATGATGAGATGAAGACTGACTTAACCCTTTCATCGCTGAAGGCGACTGTAGTGGACGAGTCTGAGCTGTTGGGTCTGTTTTGCCTTCACTCATTCTCGCCAGTTCAGTCTGCAGAGCTGCCGACCTTTTTTTTTTTTTGTTATACATATTGGCTGTGCTCTTTTCCAGCTCAGCCAGAACATTATCTTTTGAAAAAGATGAAGAGAGAAAAGTTGCCTTAAGTTTGTTTTGTCATGTCATGTCGTCATGATGATGATCAGAGATGCGTATTTTCTCTGCTGAAGGTTTTAGCACTGTGGAATGTGTTACATCTGATGTACAGCCGATAAAGTCTTGTATTTTCTGAACTGAAGATTCTGGCACCGCTAAATTAATACATTTAAGACGAACATAGAAGTCAGGTGATGATTTTCTATTTACACCATAAAAATGAATCTTACTGTCTGGCTTGCAGTTACAAGTCAGTATCAACAACAGACCTTGTTTTCTGTTTCTTAAAGTTTGATTTCATTGGCCAGTTGAGTGCCTCATAAAGAGATATTTTACAATTGGATAAGTGAGTGTTCTGTTGAGTGGCATATATTCTGTACCTTAACTGCTATAAAATCAAAGTTTTGCACATTGGTATTTTTTTGAGACATGAGATGATCCACTGCTGCTTTGCTGTATATGTGACTGTGGTGGTGGTTGGTACTGGTGTAAACAAATAAAAGGCACTTTCTCTCAAAAGTGATAGTCGTGCTGAAAACCAGCATGCATATTTTAGAAACATTAGCACTTTTTCAAAAGTATAAGTTGCCCTGAACACTTGAAGTGAGTAGGTTGGCAGCCCTGAGTCTGGATAGCGATAGTGCTGTATGGAGTCAAAGGGGAGAGTTGGCCATCTCTGTCTGTCGATCCTTCACATGGCATGTTCCAAACATGATTGTCATAGTATACTGTAACCTGCTGACTGGTTGATATTGGACAGTCCAAACAGATGACAATTGGTAATCTGATAAAAGTAGACAATAACAATCAAGTGATTAGCTGATCCGTATCAGTTGATACCACATGGCATATGCACACTTGGTTGTCATTGTATTCTGTAGGAAACTGACTGATTCAGTGGTTGCTATTAAACTGTATAGATATTTTCTTTATTGATTGTTGATAGCTGATACTATATTGTAAACTTTAACTGTTGAGGATGAATAGATATCAGGTGATACTGGACTTCCAAGTGCATGAAATGAAAGCTATTAAATACTGTCAGTGTCACACTGTTTGCATTATTTACTGTTGAGTGACTATCACAGTGTGATATTATCAGGTACATGAGAATATTGGCAGTAAGAATATGTACACAATTACCATAATCTTTTCTAGTGTCATGTTTATACCAGTGTTGATGATGATGTAAGAGAATCCGAAAGTTTACTCAAGAAGCACAGTCATCCATATGTTGTTCCACATATGCCATGAGAGAGAAAATCTGGCAGACATCAGTTATAAGCCTGCACATAAATCCTGCACACTGTCAGTTGAATTTGAAAGAATAGGACTTGCGTTATTGATTTTTCCAGTAAAAAGTGAGTAACAGTTAAGGATCAATGTTAATGACCTTGCTCCATGTGGTGGTGAAAATCCTGTTGGTGGAATTATTTTCAGGGTGTGGTCCCATTAGGGCTTAACATGTACACACAAATGTACATCTTCAGATGGTTTTCCAGCTCTTTAGTTTGCACCATAGCATTTTGAACCTATTTGCCCAGCTGGTGTTTTAACAGTGGCTGGTCTCACAACTTGTCACTTTGTCTTTAGTCTATGATTTTTATCAAGATCAAAACAAGAAAACTTTAAGGTAATTCACTTAATCCTTTCTTTCTCTCATCTATCCAGAAAGCTGTTGGATATGATGTGGGAGTCAGAGGGTTAAGTGCACAATTCTGCCTGGCACATTTTTCAACTTTATGAAGTATATATTGATCTGTTTAGTTATATGGTGAGTCTGTGTATTGTGATGATCATGATGGGTGTGTCAGATGTTGTCTGGCAAACGGGCAGCTGCTTGGCATAAACCCTACAAGTTTGTTGATGCTATGCCCCACACCCTCCTCCCTAAAAAAATCATTAAAGTCTCAAATTGATAAGGCATTATGATTTAGATAATGTCTTAGTCAAATGTTCACATGGCAGAATTTTGAAAAAGTGTAACAATCAAATGACTTATTGACTAGTAGATTCATATATATGCAAAAGATGCCACCCTTGTTGGTGAACGCAGTAATGAAGAAAAGCTACACTTCATTACACATGATATTTACTGGTTAAAAGTAACAATACAAACTCATTCTTTGTAATTAAAAATGTAGGCTGATGTGAATGACATACTCCGACCAATGGGAGAATTTCTCTCATAATATTACTCTACATAAATTAATGAATTTTACTTGACCGAGATGATAGGGTTGTCTGACTAAACATAACAAGCTTTAACCAAGGAAAGAGAGGGATTAGATCAGATGTCAAAGTTTAGGGGATCTTAATCAGATCCTTGTAGTTAATTTTATCCAGAGTTATTTTATATTGTTGTTCCATTGCCTTTTTTTGTAATAACAACTCACAAAAACTGGCTTGTGACATGAACTTTGCGCCTCTCTCTGCAAGAAAGAGGACTGAATGCGAGTTTTGGGGCTTGAATTTCCGATCATTATAGATGTATTGTATTGTTAAGTTAGATATTTCATTACCGAAACAGATTAAGACTTTTGCTGGATGTGTAACTTTTTATTATTAGATTTTGGGGGGGCCTGTGCCTTTTCTTCCGCTATTTCTTTTTGTTTTTTCTTAAAGTTTCGCTGGTCTATTTTTCTTTCATCACTTTTGTTTTCTTCTTCCATTTTAACAATTAACATTGTCAAAGGTACAAAGAAGGTAGAAGCTGACTAAAAAAAAAAATGTTGCAGTAGTTGTAGATTTCATATTTGGGATGAAGTCAAGACTTCTAAGGGTTCATATATTATTATCGTCTTTGAAATCTAGCCACTGTACATCATACATGTACCAGAAATTCTGATCATACTCTACAATAGTAAGAAAACAGTTGCACACACAGAGTAGGATGACATTAGCTCTTTAATGAGCTAGCTTTCATTGAATTTTAAACACATGAAGGATTTGATTCAAATAACAACCAGGTTATTGGTGGTCAGTATATACTGATAGTAGCATGCCTGCTGTCATGTGAGCCTTTAGTGGTAGCTTAGATGCACACCATAACTGACATAGCTGTTCATCAACATGTAAGAAATTAATGGCCCAGGTTTGTAAATCTGATGTAGAAGCGAGGTCTGAGTGATATTTTTTGGTTTGAAATTGTATTGGCCACCAGTTTTGTATTAATTTAAGAAAGAAAGCTGGGGTTTTAGCCTTAACGCTAGACAGAAGAAATCTTTGAGAAAATATTTGTACACGTTTATAGTTATGGTCTTTTTCTAATAGAGTTGAATATTTGTGAGCTTTGTCAGTTAAACAAGTGAACAAACTACAGAACAAAACAAAAATAACAGTTGGAAAAACTTAATGTACTTTATTATGTTGTGTGTGTGTGTGTGTGTGTGTGTGTGTGTGTGTGTGTGTGTGTGTGTGTGTGTGTGTGTGTGTGTGGATAAGAGAGAGGGAGGGGGAGAAAGAGAGAGAGAGAATATGTTCCACCCAGTTCTAGGTTAATATGTAGTAAACAGTGGTATGCATTCTGAAGATAGAAACAAGCTAAACAGAATTTTTATACAGATGGATATAACATGAAAACTGCATGGACAGAACACACATGCGCGCGGCACACACACACACACACCACACACACACACACACGCACACGCACACACACACAAAGTATTGAATATTTATTTGCACATTATTCTTACATACATGCTTCCTCAGCTGTTTATTTCCGTCGTCTTCTTATGTGCGCAGATAAACCTCTCTCTCTCTCTCTCTCTCTCTCTCTCTCTCTCTCTCTCTCTCTCTCTCTCTCTCTCTCTCTCTCTCTCTCTCTCTTCATCTCTCTCATTTGCACACATTATTCTGTACTTCCCTTTGGTTAGGAAAACAGGGTATATGACTACTTCCAAGGGCAGGATTCTCTTGTGTATAATTACTTCAAAGGGCAGGATTCTCCTGTATATAATTACTTCAAAGGGCAGGATTCTCCTGTGTATAATTACTTCAAAGGGCAGGATTCTCTTGTGTATAATTACTTCAAAGGGCAGGATTCTCCTGTGTATAATTACTTCAAAGGGCAGGATTCTCCTGTGTATAATTACTTCCAAGGGCAGGATTCTCTTGTGTATAATTACTTCAAAGGGCAGGATTCTCCTGTGTATAATTACTTCAAAGGGCAGGATTCTCCTGTGTATAATTATTTCCAAGGGCAGGATTCTCTTGTGTATAATTACTTCAAAGGGCAGGATTCTCCTGTGTATAATTACTTCAAAGGGCAGGATTCTCCTGTGTATAATTACTTCAAAGGGCAGGATTCTCTTGTGTATAATTACTTCCAAGGGCAGGATTCTCTGTGTATAATTACTTCAAAGGGCAGGATTCTCCTGTGTATGATTACTTCAAAGGGCAGGATTCTCCTGAGTACAATTACTTCAAAGGGCAGGATTCTCCTGTGTATGATTACTTCAAAGAGCAGGATTCTCCTGAGTATAATTACTTCAAAGGGCAGGATTCTGCTGTGTATGATTACTCCCAAAGACAGGATTCTCCTGTGTATGATTACTCCCAAAGACAGGATTCTCCTGTGTATGATTACTTCAAAGGGCAGGATTCTCCTGTGTATAATTACTTCCGAGGACAGGATTCTCTTGTGAATAATTACTTCAAAGGGCAGGATTCTCCTGTGTATGATTACTTCAAAGGGCAGGATTCTCCTGTGTATGATTACTTCAAAGGGCAGGATTCTCCTGTGCATAATTACTTCAACGGGCAGGATTCTCCTGTGTATGATTATTTCAAAGGGCAGGATTCTCCTGTGTATGATTACTTCAAAGGGCAGGATTCTCCTGTGTATGATTATTTCAAAGGGCAGGATTCTCCTGTGTGTGATTACTTCAAAGGGCAGGATTCTCCTGTGTGTAATTACTTCAAAGGGTAGGATTCTCCTATGTATGATTACTTCAAAGGGCAGGATTCTCCTGTGTATAATTACTTCCAAGGGCAGAATTTCCCTTCCTTACACCAATATTAGTGATCATAATTTGGGCCTCTTCCTTACACTGTTAATGGTGATCATAATTTTGCCCCCTTCCTTACACCAGTATTGGTGATCATAATTTGGCCCCCTTCGTTACACCAGTATTGGTGACAATAATTTTGGCCCTTTTCTTACACCAGTATTGGTGATAATAAATTTGGCCCCTTTCTTACACCAGTGGTTGGTGATCATAGTATTGGCCTCTTCCTTACACCGGTGTTGGTGATAATAATTTTGGCCCCTTACACCAGTGTGGGTGATCATAATTTTGGCCCCTTAACATCAGTGTTGGTGATCATAATTTTGGCCCCTTCCTTACACCAGTGTTGGTGATCATAATTTTGGCCCCTCAACATCAGTGTTGGTGATCATAATTTTGGCCCCTTCCTTACACCAGTGTTGGTGATCATAATTTTGGCCCCTTCCTTACACCAGTGTTGGTGATCATAATTTTGGCCCCTTCCTTACACCAGTGTTGGTGATCATAATTTTGGCCCCTTCCTTATACCAGTGTTGGTGATCATAATTTTGGCCCCTTTCACCAGTGTTGGTGATCATAAATTTGGCCCCTTCCTTACACCAGTGTTGGTGATCATAATTTTGGCCCCTTCCTTACACCAGTGTTGGTGATCATAATTTTGGCCCCTTCCTTACACCAGTGTTGGTGATCATAATTTTGGCCCCTTTCACCAGTGTTGGTGATCATAAATTTGGCCCCTTTCTTACACTGGTAGTGGTGATAATTATTTTGACCCTCTTCCTTACACCAGTGTTGGTGATGATAATTTTGGCCCCTTATCATCAGTAGGGTAATTATAATTCTAGCCTCTTCCCTACACCAGTATGTGGTGATCATAATTTTGGCCTCTTCCTTACACCAGTATGTGGTGATCATAATTTTGGCCCCTTCCTTACACCAGTATTTTGGTGATCATAATTTGGGCCCCTTACACCAGTATTGGTGATCATAGTTTTGGCCCCTTCCTTACACCAGTATTTGGTGATCATAATTTTGGCCCCTTCCTTACACCAGTATTGGTGATCATAGTTTTGGCCCCTCCTTACACATGTATTGGTGATAATAATTTTGGCCTCTTCCTTAACATCAGTAGGGTGATCATAATTTTGGCCTCTTCCCAACACCAGTATTGATGATCATAATTTTGGCCTCTTCCCTACACCAGCATTGGTGATCATAATATCGGCCTCTTCCTTACACCAGTATTGGTGATCATAATTTTGGCCTCTTCCTTAAACACCAGTATTGGCGATCATAATTTTGGCACATCTTCAGCCAAAATTACTGCCTGCCCTGTAGAATTTTTTTTCATGTTTTTCTGTTTGAAATGCTTTGGTGTAGACCTTTATCTAAAAGATAAAGCGTCTTTAGTGCTGTAACAGCTTTTTAAAAGTTTGAATTTATTTTGCTTTTCATCATTATATCAGTTTTTATTTTACATAGTTTATAATCTTTGGGAAATACAAAGAATTTTTTTTAACACAGTTCTGGTGTGAACTGTAGGAAAACAAGATTGGTATGAACTGTGGATTCTTTGGTTTCTTTCATATACTTTTCATGAATTTTGTTTTCATTTAAAATGAACTATTTTGTATACGTACACTTGATATTGTTGATGTACGTTACTATTGTATCCTGTTTTAGGGTTTATTTTGGGGGGTAAAGTTTTATTCATTTCGTAATTTTTTTTTTGTATGTATGTACAGTTCTAGTGCCAGTCATGTAAATATTGTAAAATGGAATGACTTTGCGCCAGTTTTTGTTTCTTTATCAGTTAGCATGGTCATGATAAATTATGAGTGTCTTTGTTATATGTCAAATGTATATTAAAATCCTATTATTCATATTGTGATTTAGTTTTATCTCTTCACTGTTTGTGTGCGTCATGTAAAGTTCTATATTGTCGTGAATTATTCTGTAAAGTATTTCGTCTATGTTTTTCACAAAATTTGTAATGTAATGAAATTTGTACATACTGATCCTTATCAGTTTATTTGTCCAAAGAGCTGACTCCTTTCTATGGCAAATTATTTTAAGTCAGAAAGTTTCTTAGGATATAGACTTTTGACTTGAGCTTTGTGCAGGAAACATGACACCACACACACCCACACACTTTCATCACCAAGCAGACAGAGATTTAGTTTACCATTGATACATCTTATAAAGCTATACAGCTGATCATCACATGGTGAATCATTTAAAAAAAAAAAATTTAGTTTACCATTGATACATCATACAAAGCCATATAGCTTATCACCAGATGGTAGATCATTTAAAAAAAATGATTAGCCCAGATGGTAGATCATTTAAAAAAAATGATTAGCCTTAAAAATTCACTATGTTTAATTTTGTTTAATTTTGCATTCCGTTATGATGGGGTTATTTTCAATTTCACAGCTTAAGTTTTGTTGTGTGATGTCCAGTGTAGCTTATGCCAGTTGTAGCAGGTTTTGCTGTGTAGGGTACTGGTCTTTCTATTAACTGGTGTGGTGCGTGGATGTGTGACTGTACGTAAACGTCTTGGTATTTTGCACATGTGTGTATGTATGCTTTAGACTTTTATCTCCATTTTCATTCTGTATTGTCTCTTGACCTCAGTGTCTGTCTGTCTCATCCCTCTCTCCATCCTGTCCCTGCCATCATACTTCCTCCTTTCCAACCCCCTCCCGCCTTTCTCTCTCTCTCTCTCTCTCTCTCTCGCTCTCTCCTTTTGGGCTTTCTTCCATTGTGACTTCTAGTCTTATATCTGCACTTTCCTTCTCTAGTTTTTGCTTGCTTTCTTCTATTCTGCCTCTCGTTCCGTCTTTCCCTTCTGTCTTCCTGAGACTGTATCTTTTTCATTTTCACTCACTCCCTCTTTGTAGAACTTCACAGAGTACTGCTTTAAATTCAGTATTGAATTTTCAGACTCAGAAATTGTAAGACATTATCACCAGTGAACTATGGCGCTACTTCTTGAAACTTAGTAGTTATGACTAAATGTGGAAGTAGCTCTACATTACTGGTTTGGTAGTGATAAGAGAGAAGGAGGTGAAGAGACAATATTGACAAGAACTGCTGTGAGACCATGGGTGTTGTTTTGTTTGTGCAGGTACTCCAGGCATGACACAAGCAGGAATACCTTTCCCTTTCCAGCAGCATATGCCTGGCCAGGATCGTAAGTTGAAAGAGAAGAATAGAGGGATGGGTTTGGGGAAGAAGTCGAGAATGTAAGCTGAATAACCTCAGAAAGTGCTAAATGAATTTTGTGTCAGCTCAAAGGACAGCAAAATTTGCATGAACGGCGAGGAAAATACAGAAGTTGAGAACACAAGCTGAGTAACAGTGAGAAAATTCCAAATGAATTCTGTGATGGCTCGAACAAAAAGGACTACAAAACTTGCATTAAAAGAGTGAGAAAATATGAAATGACTACCTAGAGCTTAACTCACTCGCTACATACACTTATGCCCCTTGCCGTTCCCCCGATACGCACCATTTGTATAGGTTGTGAGAAAAATTCTCATACAAACAAATGAAAACAGAGTTTTGAAATTTGGCAGGTCATATATTAAAAGATTGGTGTACAAAATGCTGAAATTTCAACAGTATAACCTTCATGGCTGCTGAGTGATGGTACAAGTAAAATTAGACAAATTTTCAGCTGAAAAATGTCTTACAAAATACAGTCAGGTCAATACATCAGTTCCTACAGTCACATTTTGAATGAAATTTCATAAAATCTAATGTGCACACACTCCACATGCACTGAAGGAAGAGATCGTGTTGAACAGCGCTGAGTTGCTGAGTATTGTTCCGCCATTTGCTTTTCCATTGTCTGCTTCGCTGGGGAGATAGTGGGTCGTGAACTTTGCACTGTCCACACACCAACTGTGTAGTATAGTGACCTCATGGCCTGAAGTGAGGCTAAGAATGACCAAAGAGTCTATTTCGGGCTATTACTAGTATTAGTAGCAATGCCGCATGAAAAATTGAAATTGGGTTTTGAGTTAAAAAATTTATATGGTTTTGAAGATATTGTTATTCTGAGTAAAAAGCAGTTTAAATTTTTCAAATCGGACTAATAGTTCATGAGATATTCCAATTTGAAGCGTCAAAAATTTCTTAAATTTTGGTACCACGTTTTAGTGGGACAAAGAAGGACAAGTGTCACAGAACAAACCCATCAAATGGCATGGTATGCTGATTTTGCTGGAAATGACATTTATTTTGTAATTGTGAGAGACAGACCGGATCAAAAGTCATGAAATTTTGGTCGTTGATGTATTTTGGCGTGCCGAATTGAATAAAACCATTATTGGAACTCTGTGACGAGCCATTTTTGTCTTATTACAGGAAACATGTGATATTTTGGATGTTTTATCAGTGTTTCATTAATAATTGCCCATATTGTATTAATAACAGACAAAAATGAAGCTAGAAACAAAACAATCATTTCAAGAGATAGATATAAAATCATTTTGCTCATCGTTCAAGTGTCTTATTACTGCAAATTAAACCAAAAAAGTCACGACTCGCTACTTCAGTAGTCTTATGAATAACTTCTAATATTTCATCAGTTTCTGTACATATAAAAGGACATCTGAGAATCAATGACTTCTGGAATCACTTAAATAATTGAAATATTAAAAATTACTGCATGCTTTTATGCTGCAGTCTGTCCAAAAATATCATCCGATCAAAATTCTACTAAAAACTAAACACACACACATACACATGCACACACACATAACAGACATACACATATATACACACACAGAGAAAAACATAACAGACAAGATTTATGTACGTTACATTTGATTTTTATTTTATACGTCAGTCTTTAAAAAATAGACTAAACTGTCTGTGGATGAGTCAAGTCCCCGAACACTTAGCACAGCCAGCGTCCAAAGAAAACTTCAGGAAGGATATGGGACCACTCACCATTCAAAAACAGGTCACTTAACTCCTACAATAGAGAAATATATGAATTTCTGCATAATATATACTATTCATTGAGAGATTGGAAAGGAAAGGAAACCATAATGCATAGTCTTCACATTAACATTACTTTAACATTAAGCCCAAACTCGCGACTTTGATTTTTAGCATATTGTAAAAATCCACCAAAGCAGAGCAATCCTGCTAAGTATTTCCGGTGTACTCTTGCCCTTTAATACAAATCAATAACAACAGGCTACTATTAAATAAGATGCAATCTTCCCTTTAAAACAAATTAATGACAATGGGCCTATCCTTTTCAGATATTGACTACAAATTGAAACAACTACATAAGCTAATGGATGGCCTACTTTACAAATAATACAACTCATAGCCTTCTATTCAGTTTCAAAACCTAAATGAAGAATATTATAACAATGAACAGAAGATTTTGTTTTGTGACATTCTAAATCTCTGTGTGTGTTAGTGTGTGTGCGTGTTGTCAGAGAGAGAGAGAGAGAGTGTTGTCAGAGAGAGAGAGAGAGAGAGAGTTGTCAGAGAGAGAGAGAGAGAGAGGATCATGCCTGTTAACAACTTGGATATGAATGTATTGTGGCCTATTTATTTATTCATTTCTTGTTCTCTGAGAGAGAGAGAGAGATTCATGTCAAGGAAAGTACAATAACTTGCACAGAATTGTTTGTTGATTTGAAAAAAAAAATATTTAGACTTATTCATTCATTCATTTATTTGAGAGAGAGAGAGAGTTGGGGAGGCGGGTATGCGCACCCCTCTGTTTGGGCAAACCCATTTTCCACGGCCCGGTGAAGCACGTCGAGCACATAGTATTTTTAGTAGTAAGCTCACCCGTCGTGGGGTGAGCAGATCTACACTGCGACATGCAAATAGCATGATCTCGGGGAGGAAATGGTTGACGAACCTAGCTTCGGCTGACAACTCCAAATCGAGTTCAAACGCAGTTGTCCTTTTCTTCAAAAATACAATGTCACAGATAAAACAGAACTTGATCTGTTGATTGCTAGATCTAGTCTTTGTCCGACAACGTAAAACTTGCCGAGCTGAAACTTGTACAGCGTTCTGTTACGCCGGTAGTAGGCCTATGGCGTCGGCACATTCCGACGTTGTTTTGCTACTGATCTGGAACAGATCCTCATGTAAAAAGTTGGCGTACGGCCGTATTTTACCTCAAATTAATTTCATATTAAACATGCACATAGAAAAAAGTATGCAAAATCGAATCCCGCCGACGAGAAGTTCCAAAAATGGTGACTTGCCTGCAAACTTTTCCGATGAAAAAAAGCAAAACTTTGGAAGCGTCGATCTCGGTTCGAAACTGGCACACACAGGTGTCGTCGGGATATATCATTTTGTTACATTGATTCTCATTGGTTGGAAAATTACAATGTGATTGGTTCACAAATATAGCCGTACCGACCGAAATAGTGAAGCACCCCAAACAAACTTTGATTCTAAACGCATACCATATCCGCGATTACGCCCGAAACGCGGATTTTCGACTTTCTTATCAAATAACTAATTCCATTTTCGCTGTAAGTACATAAAATGGCAATCATTCAAATCTTTATTCATTTCTGATTCATATAAGAAAAAAAATAAGGATGAAACACCGCTTAAAGAGGCAGTAATACTTGATTGAACTGAAGACCCCCCAGTTTTGCGGCCGGCCCCTGTTTTTGCCCAGTTTTTGGTACCACAAATTTGACGTCGCGTTTCGGTTCGCACGGCATTGCTACTATTAGTTTTTCTTTTTTTTTAACGGAAATATTGAAAGCCCGGCGAATTTTCAAAACTCAAATCGGATTTTTCTCCGATGCTCGTAAACAAGTGTTGTTGAGACATGATTGGGAAATCCCGACTCTCGTAGCAAGAGAGTTAAAGAAGTGTGGAACGATGAAAGTTAAACTATGAGAAAAGGCGGATATGTTGAGCTCAAATTCTTGTCGTCAAACAATAGATAATTGCACACATTGTTTCAGACTATGCTTGAATACAACACCTCGTGCAGCATGTTAAATATTTTCAAAAATAATGAATAACAATCATAACAGAGTTGGATAAATGCGTTATGTATCAATTCTTCCCCCTTTCCCTCACAGTGCTGAGGAAGGGAAGGCCATTTTTTAACAATGTGCACATGAATGCAATTTGTGTGTCTGTGTGTTGTGTGCGCGCGCGTGTGTGCGTGCAAGTGTGTGTGTGCACGCTTTTTTATGATATGAACCAGAAAAAACATGAAAAAAAGAATAAGAATGCGTATTTAATACAACAAGACAAGACAGGTGCAAATTGTTGGCCAACTGGCCTTTGTCAAGGGTAAGATCACAAACAAACAAACAAACATGCATATACTTTACATCACTGCTGATAATCTCTAATCTCTTGTCGGTCTCTGTAGCCCTGGGCCCGCCACCAGTACCGTTGCCTATCCAACCTCCCCCATCACCGACTTCACTTCCCCTGCACGACCCAATCATGGGACAGAAGGCAGGACCATATTGTTGCGTGCCAACCACTTCCAGGTACGAATCCCCAAGGGCTACATTCACCACTACGATGTCAGCATCACGCCTGATAAATGCCCACGCCGAGTCAACAGGTGGGTAGTGAAAATATTGACAGAGATTGCTCTGGATTTTTGTTGTAAGTCTTCAGTGGTGTGGAGGTCTAGTAAGGAGTTACGAGATTATAAAAGCTCTTCCACTGTCGTTGGATTTTATAAGTAAAGTAGATTGTGTGGGATAATACCTAGGAAAGCTTTGGTTCTGTAAATAAAGGTGACATTGTTCAAGAAGATTTTGCATTCATATTTGCATATTTGCTGCAGATCTATAGGATGTGTGTGTGTGTGTGTGTGTGTGTGTGTGTGTGTGTGTGTGTGTGAGAGAGAGAGAGGGAGAGAGAGAGAAGAGGGGGCGGTTTGAGGTGTGAAAATTTTAATGATTATCTGCTTTTCTTTTTTTTTTTTTTTTTGAATGCTTGTCTGTTATTGTTGTACATTTGAATGCCCACATCATTTTATCTTTCTGTTTTATATGCATTCTGTGTCTTAACAATTTTACCTTCCAAAGAATCCCTTCTGATAGAAATTTGTTGACTTTTCAGAGAAATTATCGAGACTATGGTAAAGGCTTATCAGCAGAAGATTTTCTTCAAAACCAAGCCAGTTTTTGATGGCAGAAAGAACCTGTACAGCCGGGATCATTTGCCTATTGGAACTGAGAAGGTACTGGGAGCATTGTGAATTGGAGTAGAATATTTGGGATATGTGAGCTTTGGGAATTTTGTCAGGGATTCCAGGAACATTGAAAATAGTAATTTGGGATACTGTGAGAACTGAGCATTTGCATTACTGTATGTCTGGGGAATTGATGATGATAGACTCTCCCTTGTAGATCTTGACAGATAAGTAGGCATCATTGTTCTCATTGCCTGGTGTAAGTCTTCTTCTTCGATTCAAGTCCAATCCTAAATACACATTCTTTTTGTGCGATTCCAATCCAGTCCTAGATACACATTCTTCTTGTGTGATTCAAGTCCAGTCCTTTTGAAGACGCTCTATTGGGAATTAGAATTTGGGAATCTGAAAGCACTGGGAATAAGTTTAACATGAAACATCCAGGGGTGTTGGATGGGACCCATAACAACAGTGCCTCACCACTGACCAGACAGTCATCTCCCAGCTCCCGATGCCTGGCATTCCCCCAAAGGGTCCTGTCCTTTACGAGCAATCACCAGGAGTTCCCTTGCAGTCATCAGGCCTGATTCCTTGAAGCCAGCAGCCAAGCTGCAGATCAAAGTTAACAAAAAGAAACCACCTGAGGGTGTTGAATGGGACCAGGAGCAACAATCCCTCACCACTGACTGGACAATCACCTTGTAGTTCCTGACATCACTCTGTTGCCATTTCACCAGGTGGGGGGATGGCGGTCCATGTGTCAGATGACCCATTCATACCTTATTGTCAGATATCTTATTTACAAAGCAAATGGCAATGGGGAAATGACAAAGCCTGGTACATAGTAACAGATTGCCCAGGTCCAGCTCAACTACTGTACCAAGAGAGAATGGAAAAGCCCTCAGTTTGCCTTGTTCTGGGCTGTCTTCTCTGTATAGGGCAACCTAACCTGTTCTAGCTGCCAGCCCTTCTCCCTTTATTGAATGTACTGGAAATTAGAATTTGGAAGAGATTGAGAATTTAAGCAGGGTTTAGTAGAATTGACTAATTCCGTATATTCCGTCCACGTCTGGCAGTTGTGGTCTTGAAGATTGAGCCTACGCAGTTCATTGTGAGCAAATAAAGTTATCAAGGTCAATGGAACCTGAATTTTGTCTTGAGTACAAGGAATGCTGCAAATTGACATGCATGTTGGGTGTTTCTCTGTCTGTGCAGTATTCTGTAAGTTTTGACATATTGGGGAATGTTGATTGGTGCGGGATGCTGCCATATTTTTAACTTTTTTTAAAATGGTGATGATCGTCATGAGGGTTTTGATTTTGATGGGAAATTGTGTGTTGTGATTGTATTATTGTTGTTATTGTATGTTGTGGTTTTATTTATTGTTGTTGGTGTTAGAGCAGCATTGAAAAAAGTGAAACCCCCAGGACCAGACAGTATTACTGTTGGGCTACAGCTAAATAGTAAGAAGACTGAAGTCATGGTAATCAATAAAAACAAGAAATCCCTTCATGTAGAATTACATTGAGACAAGTTGATATGTTAAAATATGTGGGAACAGTCATTTTACCAGACGGCAGAGATATCCAGCAGATTTGGCCAAGCTGAAACAGTATTCAAGAAAGTGAAAAGCAGTCGTATTCAAGAAAGTGAAAAGCAGTCTTGCCAACAAATGCTTCTCAGTTAACATCAGGAACGGTTCTTCATCATTATATAGAACCAATATTGTTGTACGGATGTGAAGCGTGGACAATCAATACGAAGTCAAACAAGATTGAGGCAGCTGAAATGTGGCTTCTAAGAAGAATATTAAGAGTCCCAGGACAGCATAGAAAACAAACAAGATGGTCTTGAAAGAAGCTGACACAGAAAGAACATTAATGAAGAAGGTTAGGAAAAGACAGCATTTATAAGATATTTTATGAGGCAAGAGAATTTTGAGGACTTTGTCACAACAGGAAAGCTGGAGGGAAAAAGAATACCAGGTAGACTTAGGGAGAAAATAGTTATGCAGAATGGATGAGGGCAGAAGGGGTAAGAGATATACTTGCAATGAGAAATGATTGGTATGGATGCAATGACAAATGATTTGTATGGAGGGCCATGATGGCCAATGCTATTTGGCATGGCATATGGTGATGATGATGATGTTGATTTCACTTATGTACCTTTATATGATTTTGATGGTAAAATGTTTATGATTTTATTGTTGATTTTCCTTGTTTGTCTTCTTTAGTATTTGATGCTTTTGAAGGGAATTGACCGTTCTCATCATAGACAGTTATTCTCCCACACATGTATTCTCTAATGTCTGTTTCACACAGGTGGAATTAGAGGTGACCTTGCCCGGTGAGGGTCGGGATCGAGTGTTCAAGGTGGGCATTCGCTGGGTAAACCAAGTTAATCTCTTTGACTTGGAGCGTGCTCTGGAGGGTGTATCTCGACAGATCCCTATGGAAGCCATTCAGGCCTTGGATGTAGTGATGAGGCACATGCCCTCCATGACGTGAGTATATTGCCAGTTACGCATGCTCAGCTACCGGCCTTTTGTTGCTAGTTGTTGTCTGTCAGTTCAAGACTGTTCATATTGAAGAAGGCCAGTTGCTTGATAGGAGCACATGTCACAGGTCATGCTGAATTTTTTGTTTGGGGTTTTTTTTTTTTTTTACCTTGTGTGGTTGAGGTAGAGAAAACTAAAATGGAACTATCATATAAGAAATGTGCACCCATTATTGATTATATTAAAAAAAATTGATGGCACAGCTTAATGAATGGTTTTTAGAAGGTGAATACATCCAAACACAAACTGAGACTTAAAGACCAGTTGTAACGGTGTGCTGAGGACTCGGAATATACATTTTTAAACATCATGTCACAAGCAGAGTACTTGAGTAAAATATAACACTGTTGGGATTGGCACTGCCAGCCAGGGCCTACCTCTCTGGAGCTTCAAGAAAACCAGCATTTTTTGTACCAGTCTTCTTTTTCACTGTACTGTTTTCACTTTTTAGGGGCGATAAAGACTTGTCAGAATCCCTGTTTGCAGAATTGCCAGGATCTAGTAGATTAAGAATCTCCTGTATGACGTAGATTGTCTTTGATACACGTTTCCATTGACTTTGTCCAAAAAAACTTAAGGGGGTTTATTTAGCAAGAAACCAAATAAGGCTACGAGAGACACAGAATCACATTCTGATTTTGCCAGTGTGGAATAATGATTTTTCTAGTTTGTGTATACATGTATGTGTGAGTGTTTATGTTTACATGTTTTTGTGTTGATTTGTTGTGTTTTTGTTGATTTGTATTCCATGAAGGGAGAAAATATTGATCTGTATTCCCATGAAGGAGAAATCCATAGGTACTTTTAGGTTAAATGGATTGTTGTTGTCATTGTTGTTGTAGATGACAATTTGTGTGTGTGTGTGTGTGTGTGTGTGTGTGTGTGTGTGTGTGTGTGTGTGTGTGTGTGTGTGTGTGTGTGCTGATTTTTCAAAAAGGAATTATGTGTGTATACATATATGCTGTGATGGTTGTGATAAATGCATAAAGTGTTTAACTCAGTCGAGTCCAGTCTTCAGGGTCATTCTGCCCCCTCAATTCGGAGGATTTTTAGCACATTTTAAAAAAATATAGAAAAACTACCAAATAAAGTAGACAAACAAAGTAAAGTGATACAGAAAGACCAGGATTAGATCTTTACAAATAATCTTACTTTATTTATGGTATTCCGTGTACTTGTAAATGATGAGGTATCCAAATAGGTATCCAAAGGGGGGTAATTTTTTTTATTTGATGGATATGAACACACACTGTGAAACAGTTTTAGATGAAGTCCAGAACATGATTTCGATGCCATGGATGTTTCAAATCACAAGATTACTGGTAGTTGTCACTTTTTGCGTACAGTTGCTCCAGAGCACAAAATATTTACAGAATTGTGAGGTTCGACTTGCTTTCCTTGACGCCACTTGCGAAATTCGCATGTCGCGGGTAGCGCTGAAAAAAGGCTACTGTTGTCTTTGTTTCACATTGCCACAAACGGTCTAAGGTAAATAAATGCTGTAAACATACCCTAGTTTAGGTTCCCAGTGAGTTTTCCCTATAACTGACGCTTCTGACCAAAAAAAAATACAAATGTCCGCCGTCGATAAATCGACGTCGCGTACCCAAGCAGTAAACGGAAGTGATGGAGATTTTCTTTCGGCACGAAGCGATTGAGTTAATTGGCAAAATGACTTTTTGTCTGGTTCATTTGTGCATTATCTGTATGTATATGTGCATTTAGCACAGAAATACAAGGGGAGAAAAGAGATGATATAATCAGATTTAAAACTTTTCAGATTTTATATCGGTGTGTATCTGTAGTGCTATGTCAGAAGGGCAAACTATATACAAATGCTCATCAAGCACATGCTGTTTCAGGTACATAGATGCTCCTCGTTTAATTCGGTATGTTCTGTTTTCAGATGCTGAAATGCGCATCACTTAATGCAGCAAATGTTATTTTCAGGTACACTCCTGTTGGTCGTTCTTTCTTCTCTGCCCCAGAAGGATATGACCACCCCCTGGGTGGAGGGCGTGAGGTTTGGTTTGGTTTCCACCAAAGTGTACGCCCCTCCCAGTGGAAAATGATGCTCAACATCGATGGTGAGTAGGTCATGAGAATGACAGAATATTGTTACTGTGGACCTGCTAACCCTCTAATTTCCTGACCCTATCTTCCAGCTTTATGTCACTCTTTCACTCCCTCACCCTGCCGACCAACAGTGGGGTCGAATGAGCGAGTGAAATGGATGATCGTGTTTGTAGGACAGTATAGTGTGTTTACTGGTAGGCTTACTGCTAACATGTTAAAGTGAAATTTTTGCCCACAGAGTTTATTGCATTGATGCTGCTTGCATTTTGTTGCCACACTCCTCATGAAGTCTTCTTCAAGTGGAATGTGTTTTCTGTTACATCAGGTAATCAGGACTGTGAGGAGACACAAAATTTGTGAACATATGTCCATCAGTCAGTTATTTGAATGAAAGTTTGTATTTTGTTTTAAATCTCAGAGTCCGGAAGCCGTATCCTTTTTTGTTTTTTCTTTTTGTTTTGATTCAATAATCATGTTTCGAGGTCCCCCCCCACAATGGGTATCACTTTTTGTTGCTTGGTTTCAGTTTAGTCTGATGTGTATCTTTGGGTTACTGTGTAATCTGTGTAGCGTTGTTTTCAGCATGTGAGAAATTGTTATGTAAAAATAACCAAAGTGTGTACACACATGTGCATGTGCATACACACACACATGTGCCCACACACACACACACACACACATGCACGCACACACACGCACGCATGCACACGTGTGCATATGCATGTATGCACGCCACCATTTTGCCCTTGTCCAGCATCTCACTTGAAATGTGTATGGTGATATTGCAGTGTCTGCCACGGCGTTCTACAAAGCGCAACCAGTGATTGAGTTTATGTGTGAGGTGTTGGACATGCAAGATGTTCAGGAACAAAAACGTCCCCTCACTGATTCTCAGCGTGTCAAATTTACTAAGGAAATCAAAGGTATGTTAAAAGGTGTGTGGCCATGTTTATTTGTCAAAGTTATTATAATTTCTTCCATCACACACTGGAAAGTGAAACATGCATACATACACCATGCACTCACTCTGTCTGCCTGTCTGTCTGTCCTGTGCGCAGAATGTGTCCATGCATAAAAGATTCCATGACAACAAGAGATTTACATGGCAGAACGGGAAAAAATCCGCTTTCATAAGTAACCAAATTAGCATGCGGGGTTGAAAAAGGACATTGCTGTATTGTGGTGACTTGCTTTCCCAGGAAGAGCAGCTCACATTTTATGAGAGAACAATTTGTGTTGTGACAGACGGAAAAGAATCCCGTCCAGCCCAACACAGTCCTATTCATGGGCGGGCTTGAGATCTTGTGTCTCAGGTTAATCCTGCCTTGCAAAATTGGCTAGATCACTTCGCAGTTTTATGTTCCAGTCATTCTGATGGTGTCGTTGTTTCACACGTTCTGTTCCCCTCCTGATTTTTCAAGACCTTGCTAGCACACAGGGATTCATGTAGGCTGATGGGGTCGGTAGATAATGCTGGTTGGTTTGGTTCGAGTGAATTGTTGAATATAATCTGGCATAGGACTTCCCCTCCAACCCACTGTTTTCAGCTGAAAGTGAGTTTTCTTGGGGGAAAAACACACACACGAGGTCCTTGCATTCTCGGCAAGAAAGATTAAAAACAAGCATATCCCTACTGATTCAGAATTTTAAAGCGGTACTGCGTTCAAATAATACAGATGCATGCAGTCGCCGCCTACAGCACTTTTATGAACTGGAATCAGCACGCTAACTCATTCTGGTGCTATGTTTTGTCTTGGTTGTTTTGACCCTGTTGGCAGTATGCTGTGTAGGTGAGAAGAAAATTTGAGAATTATAATAGATCAGTATTTTCATACTCTTTTCTATGGTTTTTGTTATCTTTTAATGACACAAAATCAAACATTTTAAATGTGAAATGCACATGAATGATGCCCAGAAAGTTGATTAGGTTGCACAGATTTCAGTCTAGGGATAAAAAATTCTCAGGACTGACAAGTGACTATCGTGATCAGACTGCAGGTTTCATCTTTCATCCTGTACATATAAAATGAAATGTACATAGTGTGTTATGAAGTGTTTAATAGTGTAATGTATTGTCTTGTGTTATGAAGTGTTTGATAGTGTAATGTATTGTCTTGTGTTATGAAGTATTTAATAGTGTATTGTCTTGTGTTATGAAGTATTTAATAGTGTAATGTATATTGTCTTGTGTTATGAAGTATTTAATAGTGTAATGTGTTGTCTTGTGTTATGAAGTATTTAATAGTGTAATGTATATTGTCTTGTGTTATGAAGTATTTAATAGTGTAATGTGTTGTCTTGTGTTATGAAGTATTTGATAGTGTACACGGCGGCTCAGTTTCGCTGAAATCGTTCCCTTTAGTTGGATGCCGGTGCTGGGCCACTCTGGCACTGACCGTGCTCTGACCCTGCACTCCAGGCACTGCCGCCACCGTGTGCAAGAATTCCGCCTTCTTTGTTGTTACTTACGCGGGCTAGGCACTCTTCATTTTTTGTGATGTTCGGTTTGTATTAAAGCACGGAAAAATAGTTTTGATACACTCAAGGTTTCGACAGACGTGTAGGGGAAATATTCGGGGTTATGTTCATGTGATTTTCTGCCTAGCCTCACGAATGGTTTCTGTGATATGTGAGAAACAGTAACATGTATATGATAACGCTGAGGTGTGTGAAAAAAATAGTGTTTGGTGATGCTGTTTGCATTGGACTAACGACTTTCGGGCAAGCCAAGAGAATGCGCTTTTCCATAGAAGTCGAAGGTGAGGCTGGTTGTCTGTCTTAACATTGTAGCAGTAGACACTTTGCTCTTTGTCGGGATGGCACGTGTTACCCTGAGAAAACTAAACTGCATGATATAGCGCCGGTTGAAAAAACGGATAAGTTTGTCGTAGTGGTATAACGGTTGATCGCTATCATTAATTGTCTGCTTCAGTTTCTCGAACAGAAACATGAACGTTCTGTCTCTCCACCGGGCGTGTTTGGTATGCATGGAAAGCTTGTTTTAAAATCTACCAACTGACGACAAAATCTGGGACATCAGCTTCGTGTAGAAATGTGCGTGTACACGTATAAACAACCATGTCTTAGTGAACTTCGCACCGGTCAGCAGTCAGCACACCGCCGACAGTGGTGTGTGTGGTTCACGAAATAGCGCGGCAGCAGTCTTATGCGGTATTGGCACGCACTAATCTTACAACCGGCCAGGCAGGCGGGCTGGGTCAAGATAACATTCCTCCGCGCGGCGGGGAGTTTCCTCCCAACTAAAGGGAACGGAATGAACAGCCGTGTGTAATGTATTGTCTTGTGGTATGAAGTATTTGATAGTGTAATGTATTGTCTTGTGGTATGAAGTATTTGATAGTGTGCTGTATTGTCTTGTGTTATGAAGTATTTGGTAGTGTGCTGTATTGTCTTGTGTTATGAAGTATTTGGTAGTGTGCTGTATTGTCTTGTGTTATGAAGTATTTGGTAGTGTGCTGTATTGTCTTGTGTTATGAAGTATTTGGTAGTGTGCTGTATTGTCTTGTGTTATGAAGTATTTGATAGTGTGCTGTATTGTCTTGGGTTATGAAGTATTTGGTAGTGTGCTGTATTGTCTTGTGTTATGAAGTATTTGGTAGTGTGCTGTATTGTCTTGTGTTATGAAGTATTTGATAGTGTAATGTATTGTCTTGTGTTATGAAGTATTTGATAGTGTGCTGTATTGTCTTGTGTTATGAAGTGTTTGATAGTGTATTGTATTGTCTTGTGTTATGAAGTATTTGATAGCGTGCTGTATTGTCTTGTGTTATGAAGTATTTGATAGTGTAATGTATTGTCTTGTGTTATGAAGTATTTGATAGTGTGCTGTATTGTCTTGTGTTATGAAGTATTTGATAGTGTATTGTATTGTCTTGTGTTATGAAGTATTTGATAGTGTAATGTATTGTCTTGCTGTGTGCAGGTCTGAAGGTGGAAATCACATGAAGTATTTGATAGTGTGCTGTATTGTCTTGTGTTATGAAGTATATGATAGTGTGCTGTATTGTCTTGCTGTGTGCAGGTCTGAAGGTGGAAATCACACATTGTGGGAACATGAGAAGGAAGTACAGAGTGTGCAATGTCACACGTAGACCAGCACAGACACAGTCGTAAGTTATGGTGTTTTTTTTTTTTTACTTGTCTTCTCTGTTTGCATTACTATGTAAAGTAGGTGAAATTGAGGTACAGGTTGCCTCACACATGCACTAACACACAGTATGCTCACATGCACTGACCCACACGCGTGTGCACACACATGCACACACACACACACACGCACACACACACACACACACACTTTTCTTGCTCCCATCCATGGTTTTTGTGTGAAAATGAACCATGTTGATAATTGAAACTAAGATTGTAGCATTGATATAAATAACAATGCGTGCATATAGAAATTCTTGAAGCCAGTTGTCGGATAATTGTTTTCGAATCATATTTGTGCAATATATCCACTGTTAGACTTACTTTAATATTCTCATGATCTGTTTTAGGAGAAAGTAATTGGTAAAGCAGAAATAAGTTCATTTTAATTTTGTGTGTGTGATGATGTTCTCAGTTTTGCACACTTATCACTGAGAAAAGGCTTATGAAGCAATGAGTAATCATTTGTATTTTAATTATCCTCCAGTGTTTTTCTGAAGCATAAATCACCATGCAATTAGGCAGGTATTGATGTCTGTCACTGCCACAAACATATACATATGTATTCATTTGGTTTATTGTTGGTAGGACTCGTTTAATAGATTGTCAAAATTGAGCAAAAGTTAGCAAGTCTTTGTTAGTAAAGAGTCATTTCAGTAGACTGAAAACTATTTAAATGGTAAATGAATGTTTGTGACATGGTTAATCATACATTGTGTGATCAGCATGCATGGTTTCTAAAGAAATTATTCATTTGAATTTTTGAGGTTTTGTTTTCCTCAAAACAGGGATATATGGTAGGGTGCCAACTTTAAAAGCATGTAGGTCACCAGTTGTTGATCCAATTTTAAAACAGTTTTCACCATTTCAATAACAACATTTAATGTCAGAATAGCCAAATGGCACAAGTAAATTCATTTTGTGGTAGAGGATCACACCATTTCAATAACAACATTTAATGTCAGAATAGCCAAATGGCACAAGTAAATTCATTTTGTGGTAGAGGATCACATATCATAGTTTTGATGTGGAGATAATGTGGGGCAACATTATCAGTGAGAGATGGATTCTTGTGCATCAACTGATGTGTGTGTGTGTGTGTGTGTGTGTGTGTGTGTGCGTGCACGTGCGCGCGTGTGTGCACGTGCGCGCGTGTGTGTGTGCATGTATGTGTTTGCATGTTTATTTCGGAGAGATGCACATTTCCAGTAATCCTTTTTTGTAATGTTTTCTCTTTCAGGTTTCCTCTTCAACTGGACTCTGGTCAAACTATCGAGTGCACTGTTGCACGATACTTCTATGAACGATACAAAATGAGATTGCAGTAAGTACATCGATTTTTCCGGCCTGAAAACTCCCTCTGTCCACCCAGCAGTGAATGGGTACCTGACTTGGTCGGGGGAGGTTTAAAAAAAAAGGCGGCGAAAGGAGAGGGATGGGCTCCGCCTTTCATAATGCCGTGCCCTAGACACGGTGAATCTTTAACAGTTCACCGCCCCTACGGCCATATTGGCCATGGGACCTTTAACCTTTAACCTAACATTGAATTATGACATACAAGTTACAATGATGGAGGCTTGTTTTATTCATGAAACAGAGTTTAATATATTGTGATACAGTTTGAAGGAAGATTTACTACACCTGTACACTTGAAGTAGTGATATTTGATTTTACTAGGTATAATGAAAGAATTTTTCATGTTCGTTCTTGTTATGTAATGAAAGAATTTTGAAATTTGTTCTTTTTTAAATAAGATGGAGGAATTACTGTTTTTGTAATAATAAATTGTTGTTTAATGATGGTTCTAAGATTGGTTCCCACTCTCACCCACCCTGATACATGTCCACCTTAGGACCGTTGATTCGAAGTCGTGTGTCTGGTTCAATCTTGCCTGGCAATGTAAAAGTCTGCTAGGTCGCTCGTTCCCGTGTGGTGGTATCTGAGAGGCCTTATTTCCTTTGCATTTCAAGATTTGGGTTTGGATGAGCAGATATGGAACTGTCCAAGTGTGATTAATTCCACATGATAGAACTCTAAATGCCATCAGAGGGTCTTGTTAAAAGAACTGTTTAATGGGCTGACAGATTGAAATGTGAGCATTTTGTAACTATACTTGTTTTGGTACTTCCTTAACTTCTATACATACATATTTCTTTTTGCAGGTACCCACACCTTCCCTGCTTACAAGTGGGCCAGGAGCAGAAACACACTTACTTGCCACTAGAGGTGAGTTTTTTCAATAAACAAAAATTTTTTTTTGGTGGGGGGGAGAGGAGGGGGGGGGGGGGGATTGCTTTGCATTTCTGAAAAATATAATATTTATAGAAATGATGGCATATTACCTTGAGTGACAATGAGCACCATGTCTGTGTTGCAAGTTTGCAGCTCGTCTGCTTCGTCTGTTCATTTGTGCATTCCTTAACCATTTCTTTTCTGTACTGTGTGGAGTGAATTGTGTATATGAATCATGTGTTTATCATAATTTCTTAAGCCTGTTTTTGAAATTCCTGGTTTTGTCATAAAGTAGTAACCTTGAAATGACATTTTCTTAAAGAATATGTAGATGAAGCTTTCTCTTAATTTTGACCCATAAATATAACTATCCAGCATGTAAGAGTTTCTGTAGAGGCTTGTGGTACTTTCTTTGATTATTTTGATTTCTTTTTCCATTTTGATTCCATTTTCATCACACAGCATCTAAAGTATTAGTACTTAATGAATTTTCTGTGTGTGTGTGTGTGTGTGTGTGCTGCAACCACTTGAGAAAACTGAAACTACTGTCCTCTGTCTCCTTCTCTTTCTTCAAGATCTCTTCCTCAACCATCATAGCATCTGTGCTGGCCTTTAGTTTTTTTTTTGCTTGTGTGTTTTCAGGTGTGCAACGTAGTTGGAGGTCAAAGGTGCATCAAGAAGCTGACAGATATGCAGACATCAACTATGATCAAGGTCTCTCAAATAAGTGACCGCTACCCCCAGCATGCTCTTAGTGGGGAAGACTGTGGAGCCCCCACCCCTCTCCCCACCCCCTTTCCTATTTTTCTCTCTGTATTTTCATTTCATTTGTTTACTTTTTTCATTTAGTTGCCGTTTGTGAAAACAGTTAGGTTGTGTTCTCTTGGGTTCATTGTAAGTTTGACGTTTTACTGTATACAGTTTGATTTGCATGAGCGTCGGATCTCTGTTAGCTAGTGTTCTAGTTTGGGCTAGAATATTACTTGTTACGTGTTCCATGTTCATTTCTTTTCTTTTGGTATCAGTTGAAACGTTGTTAACTTAAAAACAAAAGAATAGGAAACAAAAACCTGGCATATTTTCATTGCTAGTGAATAATGTGCAGCTGATTGTTAATAGAGAATTAGTTGAAATTATTTAAAATCTAGAAGATACATAAACTGTTTTGAAAAAAATATGTTTATGAATAGATGATTTTCAAGTAAAGCAATTTGATTTTTATTCAGAAAGATAGGAAGCATATAAAATCTAGAAAGCATATGAAATCTAATTAGTAAAGAAACCATGAAAAAAATGCTTTTGCTCATCTTGGAGAATTGCAAGGCATGCTGGGAGTAGCGGTATGCTTACTTGAGCATGCTCAGAGGGCATGTACAACTGTCAACTCGGTGAAGTAGTTGAGTGGAATCATCTGATCGGTGATTTTGAAGTGTAGATATCTCATTTGAAGTCAGGTATGAAGAGTTGGGGTGGCCAGAGTTTTAGATTTTGATGCTTTCAAGGTGTTCTTTTGCTTATTGAAAACTGCTTTGGGGGGTTAGGGGTTAGATATACCTAAGAACTGAAGCCTTCTTTTGCGGTGTGATCATGAGGTGCATTTACCAGAGAGGAATGAAAATTTCGCTTTCGATTGCATTTACATGCTTTTTTTTGGTTTTGTTTTGCTTTTTTATCTTTTTTTGTGTGGCTACTCTTGTATGATATGAAGTAATTGACTTAGATTTTAGATGCGGTTCTTCAATTGCTATTGGTCTGAAAGCCGTATTATTGTTACTTGCTTTTCTATCTTTTCCTTCTCTCCTTACACCCTATTTTATCCTTTATGACTGTTGGTTTTTTGGTGTTTTTTTTTGATGTCTTAGTGTGAGTTTGCCAGGAAAGAACGTGTAGTCTAAAACATGCCCTGTCCTGAGAAATTTAGCATCAGGTGACAGAGTTTGGTGTTTGTTTGGAGTTATTCCCAGACAAATTCAGTGCGCTTGGACAGTACCATATCTTCTGCCCCAATCTACCAGGAGTTTTGAGTTTTTTAAAAAGGAATTCATCACGTTTGGACAATTCCGTATGTCCTCACCACGAATCTGCCAGCAACTGTCTTGCATACTCCCTGAGCCTGTGCAAAACCATCTGCACTGGCAATATCTTGAAATAGGGAGGGTGGAGACACTTAGCTGACACCACCAGAATGACAGAAACATTAAGATGGGCAGCAAACAGGTCAGTTTATAATGCTGCAGGTAAGGATATCAGATATTGAGTCTATGGGGAAAAAATGTGGCTTGTTTGAGAGTTGAACTCAACCCCTGCATTATAGTTATGGTGCACTAACAACTCAGCTAATGGGCCTTAAAGAATGGCCAACAGCTGATGGAAACCAAACCCACGACCCCTGTGTTATGAACATGATGCTCTAACAGCTAGGCTGATAGGGCCACTAAGACGTAGCCCACCTTATGTTTGAACCCACAACTTCTGCGTATTGAGCATGATGCTCTAATACCTGAGCTAACGGGCCACAGAATACATGGCTTGCGTGACAGTTAAAATGGCATACAGAATAAGAGAGCATGAGCGAACGCAGGAAGAGAGAACATGAGCAGTTGATAAGTGACCGATATAGCATGATTATGTCAATGATTACTAGCAGAGAAACACGTGTGAAGTAGGATTGAAACCAGTTATTGATTCCTCTGTTGACCTGGCATGGGTGAGTTGTTAGCAAAGAAATACTTGTGAAGTAGGATTGAAACCAATTATTGAAACCAATTATTGATGCCTCTGTTGACCTGGCATGGGTGAGTTACTAGTAAAGAAATACTTGTGAAGTAGGATTGAAACCAATTATTGATGCGTCTATTGATCTGACATGGCAAGTGGCTAGAAATAGAGTCTGGGAAGGTGTGTATCACATAGGAAGGATGTATTGCAATCAGCATGGTGGTATTCTGAAAGCTAGTACAGTAGAAGTGTTTGTGCAGTGGCATGTTGGAGTTTGGTTGATGCTTATGCTTATGCTGTTTGACATTTATGTCAGTAGTAAAAGACTTGCGGAGAAACAGGTTTTTTTTAATAGCGTTCTGGTATTGCTATCAGTAATTTGTTGATTACTTGTGGTCGTCTTTACATAATGCAGTGCCTTGGAAACCCTTATTTTGGGGGGTGGGGGGGGGGGGGGATTTTTTTGATTTTTTTATGAATGATAGTGCTGAATAGGTTTTGATGCTTGTGTTAAAAAGACATTTGTGAATGGAATAGAAATGATAGTGCAGTCTTTTTGTGTGTGATCAGGTATAGATGTTTGAATTAAATATTTTATTTTAAAATAAGTTGGCACTGTATTATGTTGTACAGAAAAGAGCTAGATAGCATACAGTTTTGTGTAAAGTAGTAGTTATAACAGGTTTCCTGTGTGTGCACTTTTGATTTAACCACAAGCACGCTGCTCATAGATTTTTTACAATAGTGTTGTGGTTTAGAAATCTTGAAGAATAAAGAATTATGTGTTTCGAAAAATAATTTAAACAGTCACCTTTACTTATATTTAGAAACAAATTGCCTTCAGTTTTAGACATTTTGAAGCTCAAAATGCTGAGATTTCGATGGTTGATTGTTGGGAAACAAAAAATTAAGTAAAGTTGATTTTTTTGTTTGGGAACATAAAATTATAGTAGTGACTCAAGAAACATTGAAAGCGGAGAGCCAAGAAGTTTACTATAGTTTGATTTGGCAAGTAAGACCAGCAAGCTCTGTGTGTGTTTTTGAAATGTTATGTTAATAGCTGTGATTAGTTAGTATACATTGAGGATGAATATGCTAAAGTTGAATTGGAAATGTTGAGTATAGAACTAATTATGGTTTCCAGATGATTAGATTATAGTGTTTTATTAAGTTGTATTAAGTTAGGAAAAATTGATATTTGTAGATCATAATTTTATTCAGTGATGTGGGTTGTCTGCATGAAGGCCTAGCTGTGATTTGGATTAAGAAGTGATGGTTGATGGCAAATATTAAGGATTGAACTGCTGATTTTGACTTTGACTTTGAAATACCTTGTAATCGGCTGCCGTTGGTATGGTTCTAGAAAACATGGTAAAGAAGAGTAGGATGATGGAACCAACTGTTTTTCTATGAAAATGTTGACCTTAGCTGTGATGATAATTAAAAATGCTAAGGATGATAAAAAGAAATTAACTTGCATTTTGTTTTTCTTGTGACAGGCAACAGCAAGATCAGCTCCTGACCGAGAAAAAGAAATCAATAATTTGGTATGCATTTTGTGTTTTATTAACTGTTTGGTATCGTCTCACTAATGATAAAGCTTTTGGAAGAGTGGGAGGATGGGGTATGGAAATATCAGTAGAAATAAGTTTAAGTAGTTAAGAGAAAAGCTGTGGGGATTAACATTCACAAAGGTAATTTATCTATTGATATATGAAGAAATTATATTTGGATAGTCCCCCACCCTGCTTCCTAGATACAGCTATATATATAGAATGTATTAAAGAATATGTTTTAAACGTAATCCATCCCAGATTTGTGTTGCATTTCTTGCTTAGGCTTTGGATAGTTCCTCTGAAATAATAAAACTTAAAAACAGCAGAAAAGTTCATCAGAAAAAAAAGAAAATATTTGAAGATGTGAAAATTGTATTTGAATTGTAGTCTTTAGGTTTGCAATAGCTATGTTTTAAAGATCAATTTACCAAAATATGACTGCATAAGATTCTGATTTTTCATTTATGACTATAATAATGGGGAAGAATTGTCTATATTATTTGATATTGTTTCTGTGTTTTGCTTTTGATGATTTTGTCTTGTCCTGTGCTTGAAAAACTCTGGTATTGGATGTGTATATTGAAGCTGCTAATTGACATGAGGTGTGATATTTGTATATTGCCATAACTGACAGCTTAGGGGGCCAGATGACAGATTGAGTTGTCTTAGAAAAATATCACACTAAGTTTGGTAGTACACAGAGTGATAATGCTGTATCAGGCAGTGGCAACAATTAGGGGACACAGCTGGAAAATAATTTCATGTGGAAATTTTGCATGTCAGATTGAGACAACCTTCAAAATTGTTTTTGTTTTTTGTTTTTTTGTTTTAACAATGGCAGTTAAGGTTGCATTAAGTTAGCACTGCTGCCATGAGAAAATGTGAACAAGATACAGTCATTGGAATAGAGACAATTGCACATTATTATCGTTTACATGTGTGCAACACTTTTATGAGAGATTTTATCACTTTCGGAACATGGGAAAGTGTTCATTGTCAAAGTAAAAAGGGTAGAAACAGAAAGGAAGTCAATCTGGTGTTTGTTCTGTTCAGCTGTGAGATTTAGTGCAGTTCTATGAAAGTCCGACTGTATGAGGCTCCACATTGATCTGCAAGTTCTCTGTGTGTTACCAAACTAAAACCTTAATTCAAAGAAAGGCCCTTCAGTGAGAGTGCAGTATTGTGCAAACTTGGAACAGCTTTTGCTGCAAAGTTATGAGAGGCAAAAATTTGTCTTCAAAACTTTTGACTGAAATCATCTGCAGTTGTTGAGAAAGAAGAACTAAAAGAATATATTTCATTGAAAGTTGTGTGGGAAATGTGCTGAGATACTTCTGAAACAGTATTCTAAAGATTTGGAAAGGTGGATTACAAGGTGAAGTGGGGGAGCAGAAAAAATATCAGAATTAAAGCCTGAAGTTTGCACAGTACTGGCTTTTAAAACATTTCTAACCAGATACATGTAACCAGGATTTTATGAAGCAGATGACACACACAGTCATAATGTTGTTTCATACATATGTCAGTCTACACATAAATCTTCAGATTTTGTTGATGAAGTGATTAGTTTTTAACCATTAAAATGAATATGAAATATATGAAGTATAAGCACTTTCAGGATGTCCTGCTTCTACAGTTGATCTCTATCCCATTGGATGTGTTGTGTCTTTTATATTGTGTCTGTTCTCTTTTCTGTCTCATTTTGTGTCCCCTTAGATTGACAAGTGAACTTGCCCAGAAGCCAAAGCCATGAACTGGACTGTGTAGATAACAACTGAAACCACTCTCAAGTCTTTAGGCAGTACTGTGATGGATTAGAATATTGTCTGTGGATTCTTCTATGTTGAGATTTACCAGGTTTTTATTGTTTAAACACAGAAATGAAGAGAAACCAAAGATGCAAAGTTCTGCATGCTGGTGAATTCAGGGTTTAAATGAAGTGGGACAGCAAAGAAATTGAAAAGGCAGTTGAAAAAGCAACAGACTTTCTTGTGATCGTGACTAAACATTTTGTTGTTTTATTTTAGAGGATTCATTGTGGTTCAGAATATCAATAATAATGTCAAGATATCCAAAATGCTTTGGCTTCTGTGGTTTTGCTTACACGTGAAGAACTGATGGCTTGAGTTCTGTTTAGAGACTCAAATTACATCTGCACAGAGTTTTAAATTTGCAGTGATTCTTGTCTAACCAGGCAGCAAAATGTGTTTGGTTGCGAAATGCTTAAAAATTCAGACTGATACGAAAAGCTTTTTTGTGCTTTCAAACATTCTGAAAGAAAAGGGGAAAATTGATGTTTTTCTTTTTGATGGCTTTATGCTAACATTTTGGTCTGAATTTGTCAGGCATTCTGCAAAATTTATCTTGTCAGATGATCAATGATTTATTAATCATTTTATTGATCCTGGTATTTTATTCTGTGTTGCAAATTTGTTCAGCACATCATTCAACAGCATGCTCAATCCTCTTGAAAAGTTTCTCTTGCAGATTCAGAAGATGAAAGAAGCATGGATTGAGCAGTGCTGATCTTTTTTAATAATTCATTTATGCTCTCCCCATATTTTATTCTTTATGTATGGGTGTTTCATTTGTAACTATCATCAGTGTCTTGCTGTATAAAGCAGGAGAGATCAAGCCAACAGTCTGTATACATACATATCTATGTATAATCCTACAATTATTGGGGACATGGTTAACTTGGAGCTTTCTTGTTGCCAACACGTTGTACATATAGCGTGGCCTTTGTGTGCCTGTGTTGTTGTCTTGGATATTATGAAATGAACTCGGCAGGGAATCTTGCATAATTTAAGTTGTGTTCTTCTTCCTTTGTCCACTGTTTCTAGTGGATCATGTTTTATAACACAAAAAATAGCAGCAGTGCTTAGAAAGACCCATTGATTGTAGTAAGTAAACTGAGTTTAAACAGAACAAGGAAAGAAACTATATTTCTCAAAGCTGGAACTTTATTGGTATATGAGGGGTGCAGTATTGAAATTTGACAATAATAGTACTGTGAGAGGAAATTGATTTGTGCCCATGAACGACAACTGTATCATCAACTGATCGAGAGAGAAAAAAAAAACAGCTGAAGTTTTAATGTTTATGAGTTTAATCGGCTAACGTTTTAATGTTTGTTGGTGTGAATTTGAGGTTGGAGTCTGTTCACTGACTCTTGTCTCATTTCTGTATGTTTTCCCTTGTGATATTTTTCACTTAATGTCCTTCCCATACTTTTTATAGTCTGCAGGTACATGTAGTATTCCCCTCCAACCCCTGGGTTTTTTTTTAAATCCCCAAATCTGTGACCACAACCTTCAGTAGTTGTAGTTCTGCTAGTGTCTTAATACCGTCCATGTATCCAACACAAAAGCGGAGAAGAAACCATAACACTTTGTAGAGTTGTGTAGCCAAGAGCTAGTTGAAAAAAGTGTGTGCTCATCTTGCCCTGTGTGTGTGTGCGCGTCTGTGTGTGTGTGTGTGTCTGTCTGTCTGTACATGTTGTTTTTATTTCCTGGTGTTGTATCAGTGATTTGTGTGATGCTGGTAGTGTGCAGTCTTGTGGTCAGTGTCCTGTCTGTCTGTTGTGGTTTGTCCGCATTTGAAGTCTTGTCCATTTGTGGTTTTGTAGCGGTGTTCTTCTCATTGTACCTGTGGCTTCCTCCCACTTTTAACACAACTTGCCTTGAACTATCTAACCATGTATTGGTTTTGATGAAAGGTAGTTTGTGTAATAGTGAGAAATCTCTCAGCAGTCTTTCGTGTATACTGTCAACATGCATTATGTATTGTTTGTTGATTGTTTAAACTTTTTATGTGATTAAATTTTTAGGTGAATCTGTGTAATGAGAAGTGTTTGTATGGTTTGTTTCACTGGCTGTGCCAGGCTGTTTTATAGGTCATTTTGTGACTTTTCATCACAGCGTTAAATGCTTATGGACATTTCCTAACACAGTGACACTATCTTGAGGATACTGAAGCCAAAACTATTTGAAAGTTGCCGCATTACATTGCCATGAAATTGGAAGTCTGGCCTTTCCCAGATCATCCTTTAGTAAAATCACATTATTTTATTACTAGATTGGATTGTCCCTTTTCTGTAGTTTTCTTGTGTAAAGCAGTGCGTGGTAATTGCCAGAGTTAAAGTGGATCTATAGCCCTTGGCATGCTAGTGTTAAGGGGAACAAATGTGCTGACAAGGTAGCAGGTAAAGCTATAACAAGCTACCTTACTGTCTTGGAAAGCTGGAAATGCTCAGAAACATAAAAGTTGGCGTTCATCAACAAGTCTACAGCATACGAGGGTACTTTCCAGCAGAATGAGACCAACGAACTTATACGTCAAAGACTCACCGTTTGAAGTATTCACCTCCTGCTGCCACACACTTCTGCATTCGCTCGATCCACTGTAGAAATGCCGCTCTGTAGGCTTCTTTGGGTACACGTGACAGACACTGGAAAACCGTTGTTCCCAAAGTTGCTCGGTCTTTGAAACTTCTTCCTGCCAGTGATTTCTTCAGATGTGGAAACAGGTAAAAGTCACAGGGTGCAAGGTCTGGGGAGTAAGCAGGGTGTGGCAAAGTATGGATGTTCTCGGTTGCAAGGTATTCTCGTACGAGCCTTGACTTGTGAGCAGGTGCATTATCATGAAGAATCTTGGTTCCTCTCATGCCTGCGGTTGGTCGGGAAGTTGCATAAAACTTCTTGATGTCAGACAGTAGTGAGTCTCTGTAGAACTTTCCGGTGATGGTCCCTCCTTGTTTGCATGGTTTCTATAGCACGATCCCCTTTGTGTTGAAAAAGATGGTGTATAACACTTTTGCGAAACGTTGACGACAAGCGATTTGAGGAAGAATCCCACCTTTAGGAATCCAAGTTTTGTTCTGTGACTTTCTCGGAGGTTCGTACATGTACACCCAGGTTTCGTCACCTGTCACAATTTCATCCAGCCGCTTAGGGTCACAGTTCTTGTAAATTTTCAGCATATCTTGGCAGAAACGTAACCTACCCCCCTTATTTTCTGGCGTCAAAATATGAGGGATCCATCTTGATGACACCTTCCTGTAGCCAAGCTGATTTCTTAGGATCCTCGATGCAGTCAAAGAATGAATGTCGAGACAATCAGCGATCTCTTCAAGGCTGACTCTTGAATCAGCATAAACCATTGCCTTCACACTAGCCACTAACTTTTCATTGCACTTTTTGCATTTTCGCATTTTCCCCCTGTTGTCTTCAGTGCTGGCCTGGCCACTTGCAAAATGTTTTTCCCATCTGAACACAGTTGCTTTCAAAAGAGCAGAAGGTTGTCCCAAAGCTCTCATGTCCGCAAGTATTTCGGATGCATTCTTTCCGAGGGCGACACGTACCTTGATGTAGCTGCGATAATCCACTGTTGAAAACGCCATTTTCTTTGCCATTTTTCAAATCAGTGTCTGACAGGCCTTGACATACATATCAGAACCATGAGACAGATCACAAATGAATAACGAAATTTGGCACAGAATTACATCATAGACTGACGTTTTCTGTGAATTATTTTCCATTTTCTGTTAAATGCATTTTCAAGCTATACAGATGTGGTCTCATTCTACGGGAAAGTACCCTCGTATTGACAGTCACTTCGCAGAAACAGTCACTCTGCATTGAGCAGAAGCTATGGTAATGCCATTTGATAAAACAGAAAAACGGGGCAAGACAGGTAGATGTTTATCTGGTGTTACTCCCTGATAACACGTCTTCAATAGAAATAAGGTGCCACGTTCTTCGGATAGAGATAGATGCTACTGAACTTCACGGAAATGATATGGCAGCAGTGTACTCTCCTTGGGTGAGTGGCCTCAAGCTTGTGTTAAATCTTTGAGACTGTGAATGAATGAATCTTGATTGAAAAACTAGTGAAAAACTAGAGTGACCAGTGTGGAGTTACCACCTCTGAGGATGTGCATATGGATAGGGCAGCACAATGAGGGGAAGGGGGAGGGCGAGAATCAGCTTAGCGCCTCAGTCCAAGAGCATAACAGTGTTCACGTCAAGAGTAAAGTGTAAAGCAAAGTTAACTACTGTACGTCTTGTTGCAAATTCGGGCAAAATGACAAAGACAGTGTACACGCAATTATTCATATGCATAACGAGAATTCTTACGATAGACTTCATATTCTGTTTGGTCATTGAAGGAGCTTTGGAATTTGGGGGAGTTCATTCGTTTTTGTTGGCGATCCAATAGGGATTTCCTACGTCATTCTTTAAAGAGACGAAACTGTTTTGAATGTGAACGTTTGCCACTTCTTATAATTCGTATAAAAATAAGAACAAATTCAACAATTTTAAAATAAAACATAGTCAAGTTTTTAACTTTTGTAAGTAAAGGGAAAAAAAGAACAAAAACTGTTTAGCATCCACCTTTCTTCGGTGATATTTCACATTCAGCAAATGGATAAGGTTATGAGCAATATTAATCGCTTGTTTTGATTATTTTCTAAGCATTTTTGGTCATTTTTCAACATTGATTACTATACAGCATGCAGTGAAAGAGAACTAAAAACGAAAGTATGAAGAAGGAACTGGTTAAAAAAATCATGTTGATGTGCATGATGACACAGTGGCTTGATCTCTCCTATGTCTGGTCATGCTCGACGCACCCAGGTGTCGAAGGCTGACTTCAATAACGACCCCTACCTGAGAACGTTTGACATCCATGTTGATACGCAAATGACAGAGGTCAAAGGCCGTGTCCTGCCCGTGCCGAGGTTACAATACGGAGGGCGGGTAGGCATGATTGTTTTCCATCTCAATCGTACTGCCTCTGATGTACTGGCTGTACCTATACCCTGCCCATTGTTTTTTTTTTTTTTTGATCCTTCTCTCGTTTGTCTCGTCCTCTGTATTTGTTTTCAGTCTGACACACTCTTTGTTTTTGGTCTTTGTTTCTGGTTTTATTTTTCTTTTGCAGTGGTGAGAATATCTCCTGATTTGTCTTTTGTCCTCACAGAGCTCTGGAATTATTGCTTATGTGTCATTTTGGTCTTTTTTATCAGTCATATGGAATGTTAACTGTTGAGATTTCGTTAGAGTTAAACTGGTTATGGGATGGTCAGGTCAGCCATGAATCATCCATAACTTGCTGATTTTTTAACTTCAGTTTTTGGTATCTAAAGGTAAGAAACAGTTTTTCCTGTCTGAAACTTATGCAAAACCAAGAAAAAATAAGAAACAAAATGTTTTTCCTTGTCTGAAACTAAAGACAAACTTCATATCAGAGCAACAATTTCAGAGCTTTTTCTTTTTTGTCATGTTCTTTTAAGAAAAGGTATGGCAAGGTCAAAACTCGAAATGTCAGAGGGGACATTTTCCCCAACCAAAAATATAATTCAAAGGGGCGAAGAATTTCTTCAGCGAAGGACAAGAATGATGCCGCCACTGCCTCTTCAGCGAATGCAGAGGGGCCCAGCCCAAAAAAAAAAAAAAATTCCCTCTTTGAAAAGGGAAATCAACGGAAGTCTTGGGGCTCAGCAAGTCAATGATGCTTAATGTGTGTTGCTGCCCTCTGTGGCGCCCCTATGTGTGCGGTGTAGGTTCGCAAGGCAAATTTCAATGCGGACCCGTACCTGCAAACGTTCGGCATCAGCATTAGTACGCAAATGATGGAGGTGGAGGGAAGAGTTCTTTCAGCCCCAAAATTGCAGTACGGAGGGAGGGTAAGGAATTTATTTATACCTTTATATCAATTGTTCATCCTTGTCCATTGAAGAAAGCTTGTTTTTTTTTAACTGCGATTCTTGTCTTTCTGTCCTCTCTCTGTTCTTTGGTGTTTCCTCGTTTTCTTTAGTTTCTATCATTTCTTTTCTGTTTTTTTTTTCTTTGGAAAGATTATTTGCGGGTTTTTTTTGTTTGTTTTTTTGTAAATTGTTTGCTTTTCTCAAAGAATCCTGTCCTTTGTCATATCAAGTTTGATTGCTCTTGTTGTTTCTGTGATGATTTGTTTTGTTGTTGTTTCCTGAGTGTTGTAAACAATTTAGTTTCATGGATGATACTATGATTTTGCTTCCCAGAATTCCATCAGGATTCTGGATCGTGCGAGAGAATTGAGAGTTCATTTTTCATGCAAGAGCTTTCATCAGTCAGGACATGTGGCACTTGTCTTTCTTTCCCACTTTATTTGCCCTTCACTAA
Organism: Monoplex corrugatus; assembly: GCA_030674185.1. NCBI lineage: Eukaryota > Metazoa > Mollusca > Gastropoda > Littorinimorpha > Ranellidae > Monoplex > Monoplex corrugatus. Next base: position 11,474,517 of record JAPXFY010000027.1, on the reverse strand, counting down.
CTCGCTTTAAGCAATCATCTTATGTTAAGTGACTGTGATTTGTGATCATCGATGTCAGGATGGTGTAATTTTGAATTGATCCAGCGACCCCATTGTGGACGTGAGTTTAACTTCTGGTCACTGCAAACTAGTATAGCCCCACTGGCTGCTTTTGTAGTCTTACTGACTATTTGCATAGTCTCATCGGCTGTCTACAGTCTCCTATACTGCTTTGCATGGAACTGTTCTTGCCAGGTGTCGTCACAATTAAACATGGAGGGGTCAGAACACATACTGTACCAATTCAACACATCATGGAGAGCCGGAAATGTCGGCCACTAAAGACCAAACCGGTCTCAACACCCATTTCATTAGATGAAGATGCAAGAGGGGGATTAACTGTCCCTGCCTGGATGTCCCCAATAAAAAGATTAAATTTAGGAATGAAACTTTGATCAAAACTTCAAATACCTACACAGCGTTGGCATGAACTACCCTTAACAGTCTATCCACCTGACAGACACATTTGCCCTGTCACCTACTGCAGGCATACCTCAAGCATTCAGAGGTATTATGGAGGTCTAAAACAGGACTCCTTTTGTCACCTGGTGAGACCCTCAAAGAAACATCTGAAACGCATTAAGATGGTGGACGAAGATTTGGTTATTGCTTATCTAAAGCGGCTGTAGGCATGACTGTATTCATACTTTATTCTTTCAGCTCAATTGCTACATCAAAGACTCAAGGCAATGTCCACTCAGAGACTATTCTGAAAACGGCTGTCCGGAAACTTGAAAGACTTTCGCTGCATATTGCCACAAGCCTGTACTCACAAAGAGTCACTTTGACAAAGCTATCTTTCAAGGAAATGAAGGCAAATAGATGCAAGTCTCTCTAATCTCACATGATCCAGAATCCTGACAGAATTCTGGGAAGCAAAACTCCACAAATGAATTCAGCTTGTGATGTTTGAGTGGGGTTTTGCAGACCAGTATGAAGTCGGATAGGCTCATATGCCTCACTCTTGATCTGTGTTAGTGTAGGGAACAGGTCTTATAAAAAAATTTTAAAAAAAAATCTTTGGTCAAATAGATGTCTTTCTCCTCACTTCTTCCGAGTCTCTGCTTTCTCTCCATTGCCTGATCCTGCTCTCACCGTTTGCACATGAACTCTCGTGTTCTCTCGCCTGATCCTATCCTGACTTTATACTGGTCTGCAAAACCCCACTCAAACATCACAAGGTGAGTTTGTTTGATTGTGGAGTTAACTTGTTAAGTGTTGAGTTTTTGAATATGAACTTTGTTTTTCATTTTAATTAGTTGCTTTTTTTTTTTTTTTTTTACGAAACAAGAACCATACAAGCAGCACAAGTGGTGTAGTGGGTAGCACAGCAGATTACTGCCTGGATTTGAATTCCCACCTGTCTGTCAAAATCATTGTGGGATTCTTTGGCGCCAGTCAGCTCCTACCCAAAGTTGAACATGCCATGGATTCATTGAAAAGACAGGGACCACATGTCAGATCTCCTGTATTGAGGTGTTGCCCAAATCTGAACAACACTGCAGGTGTCTTGTCTCTCGGGCCAGGATATATTATGATATTGTCCTGTCATGCAGTCTCACTGCTGGATGGAACTAAGTAGCATCATGTTTAGCATCCTCGTTGTTGTCATTATCATAGCATTGTAAAAACTGCCCAATCTTCTGTGGCCACTGAGATGGCAAACAGAATGGAGAGGTGGGAGTGGGGGAAATGTTTGGGAAGGGAACCACACATACGCGCGCACACACACGCACACACACACACACACACACACACACACACACACACACACACACACACACACACACACACACACACACACACACACACACACACACACACACACACACACACACACACACACACACACACACACACAACACTATCACATGCAAGAAAGAAAACATCTTTCTCTCTGTATTTTCTTTCTGTATTTTCTTTGTTTAATTTAAATGTGATATTACATGTTTTTGGAATCTATATTGATTCATCCATTTTTTTCATTGTACTTTGTGTTTGGTCAGTGTTGTAGTGGCAGAATGAGATAATGTTTGTCTAAAATTTATTTGCAGATTTATCAGTAGATGGAAAGGATATAGGTTGGATGGGTAGATGGATGGATGGATGGGTGGGTGGATGGATGAATTGATGGTTGGTTGGTTGACAGACTGGCTGGCTTGCTGTCTAGTTAGGTGGGTTGGTTATTTGGCAGGTGGCTGATTTGCTTGCATGCTGCTTTGATGGTTTATAGAATTGTGTGACGATAAGTCAGTCGATAGTTAATTGTTCAGTTGAATGTCAGTTTTGTTGCCAACGCTTTCATTTTGTTAAATGAGTTATTACTATTGTGGTAGGATAAAATTTCCTCATAAAAAACTTGTAAGTTCTGCAATGAAATCAGATAACTGAAATTTGCCGGGCAGGTGAAATGTACATTGGCAATACAGGAGATAGTAGCTACATCCATGACTTTTGTCTGCATGTTGGTGACGTGTTTTGTTCGGTGCAGTTTTGGCTCTTTGGTAACAGAAAATTTGTGAGATTGAGAAGACAGAGCAACGTTTCTTTTTTTTACCACCCACTTGCTTGGAGTTTGCTCCCAGATGGAATCATGTAATTTAGGCAGTTCCATACATGCTTCCACACAAAGATGCCGAAAATTATCTGATTCTTTAAATCTGTGCAAAGTCATACGTTCTGGCAAGATCTTCATACAGGATGGGAGAGGGGGAGGAGGAGGGAAAACAAGACACGACCAGAATGATTGGAGCATTAATTGAATGAATGGAGTTGCAGTCGAAAGGGTGCAAATTTTCCTTAAGAATGCACAATTGTGACCAAAGTGTAAACAGTTATCAAAAAGTAGCCACAAACAGCTCTGATATGAAATGACCACAACTGAGAAAGAGAAGAAATTAACTTTAAAAATAGTTTTACTCAAAAGTGAATATTCCTGTCTTCTTTGTTGTTATACATAATCCGAAAAAGTATGCGTAGCTGATAAAAAATTTTCTGGCACACTAACTAGCTTCTGTAACCTGCTACGTCCTTCCACATAAGGTCATTGCTACAAATAGTCAGTTGTTGTTTTTTGTTTTGTTTTGTGGGTTTAATAGGAATACTGATAATAGGAAAATATAAAAAGAGCCACAAGACCACACGACACACGACACTGTTAATCTTTTGCCTTGAGCCCCCATGTTAAAATGCATGGGGATGAGGTTTTTTTTTTTTTGGGGGGGGGGGGGGGGGGGGTTGCAGCTGGTAATGCTGGAAACTGGTGGATAGGTGATGGAGGGATAGGGTTAAAAATTTTACTTTCCAACTTAGCTGATAAGCAGTAAATGGGTTGATAAGGTGAGGGAGTGAAAGTATGAAGTTTTTACTTTGTTGCTATCTTGGCTGATAATGTAGGAAGGTGGTGGTGGATAGGGTGAGGGACTGAAAGGGTGAAGTTTTTATGTTGTGGCTGATTGTTTAGGAACCTGGTGAATGGGGGGTGAGGGTGTGGAGGGATTAAGATTTTACGTGCTATCGTGGCTGATAATGCCAGAAGGTGGTGGATAGGGTGAGGGATTGTGGCTGATTATATAGGAAGCAGGTGGGTAGTAGGATGAGGGTGTGAAAAAATGGAAGTTTTGATTGTGCTGTCATATCTGATAAAGCGGGAAGCTGGTGGACAGAGTGAGGGTTGGCAAATTTTGCTGGAAACTGGTGGATAGGATGAGGGAGTGAAAGGGTTAAGTTTTTACTTTGCTGTCAGTCATGACCTAGGGGAGGTAAGTTGTCTCGAGGTCTGAGCTTCAGGGCAAAAGACAGGTTTTTCCTATCGCATTTATTCCTGATAAGCCAGGAATACATTCTGATTCAGTAAGCAAGTTAATGGTGATTGGTTGGTTGATTGTTCCTCCTTTGTTAGTTTGTAATTGTTGCATAAATGTTAATTGGTTGTCAGTTACTGCTGGATAGATAATTTCATTTTATCTTTATACTTCTTCTGTCTGTCCACTTGCTCCATGCTTGATTAATAATGATTTCTCTCGTGGGGGTGCTTGGGGCTCTTTCAGTATAAATAGCATCCCCTTCTCTCTGGAAATTTTGTGCTAGGAAATTCATCTTTTCTGACACTCTTCTTGTTTCTTCCTCCTTTGCTTTCTATCATCTTTTCCTATCATTTCCTGCCATTCATCTGTACAAGTTCAGTAACACCTTATGTACTTTCTCTTAGAATTGATAATTGGGTACATGCATTGACTGCATGTTTGGCTGAAAGGTAATGTGCTGTACAAGAACAATTTTAGGTAATTTAGGTAATTTTTATGTATGCTTTAGTGTCCATAGTTATGTTCACATTTATGTTCGGGTTTGTGTTTTGAAACCCTCTGGTGATAAATTGGATGGAATGGTCAATGCCAGGGGCATGTCATTAGATTATGTGTGCACATGCATTGATATGTATACTTCTTTTCCAGCTTTTCCCCCCCAACCTCATGTTGTGTACATTTTGAAAAGTTCTTGGCCCTGATATGGTTTTGTGTAGTCAGCTGGGCTTTAAACAATTAGAATATGATCCATCATGGTGCTTCATTTATTTTGTTTGTGACTCCTGTCGTTGACTAATCAGCGTTTGCTGCTTCGGTTTTCTTTTTGCGAATAGTCCAGAAACTCTTTTCAGACGAAAGCGCAAGCTGTACCTAACCAAGGGGTGTGGGATATGCGAGGCAAGCAATTCTATTACGGCATTGAGATCCGTGTGTGGGCCATAGCCTGCTTCGCCCCACAGCGTAATGTTCGGGAAGATGCCTTAGGTATGTAGTGTGTGTGTGTGTGTGTGTGTGTGTGTGTGTGGTGTGTGTGTGTGTGTGTGTGTGTGTGTGTGTGTGTGTGTGTGTGTGTTGTTTTTCTGTGCAGTTGACATCAGAAGTGGATACCTTACTATGATTTGTGTTGTTTCTTAGCAGGACATATTATAGTTAATATTTTTTCATCATAGCAGGAGGAGTTGAGTATTTGCTTCATATGTGTCTTGCCTTTGTTTTTCATACTTTTGTGAAGGACATAGGGAGATGAGGCACGGTACAGTTAGTCATTATTATGTAGGGAGATGAGGCATGGTACAGTTAGTCATGTAGGAAGATGAGGCACAGTACAGTTAGTCATTATTATGTAGGGAGATGAGGCATGGTACAGTTAGTCATGTAGGAAGATGAGGCACAGTACAGTTAGTCATTATTATGTAGGGAGATGAGGCATGGTACAGTTAGTCATGTAGGAAGATGAGGCACTGTACAGTTAGTCATTATTATGTAGGAGATGAGGCATGGTACAGTTAGTCATTATTATGTAGGGAGATGAGGCAGTGTACAGTTAGTCATTATTATGTAGGGAGATGAGGCACTGTACAGTTAGTCATTATGTAGGGAGATGAGACAGTTAGTCATTATGTAGGGAGATGAGACAGTCATGTAGGGAGATGAGGCACTGTACAGTTAGTCATTATTATGTAGGGAGATGAGGCACTGTACAGTTAGTCATTATGTAGGGAGATGAGGCACTGTACAGTTAGTCATTATTATGTAGGGAGATGAGGGCATCTGTAAACCAGTTAGTCAATTATGTAGGGAGATGAGGCACTGTACAGTTAGTCATTATTATGTAGGGAGATGAGGCACTGTACAGTTAGTCATTATTATGTAGGGAGATGAGGCACTGTACAGTTAGTCATTATTATGTAGGGAGATGAGCATGTACAGTTAGTCATATAGTGAATGAGGCATGTCATTAGTCATTATGTAGGGAGATGAGGCACTGTACAGTTAGTCATTATGTAGGGAGATGAGGCACTGTACAGTTAGTCATTATTATGTAGGGAGATGAGGCAACTGTACAGTTAGTCATTATTACGTAGGGAGATGAGGCACTGTACAGTTAGTCATATATGTAGGGAGATGAGGCAATGTACAGTTAGTCATTATTATGTAGGGAGATGAGGCACTGTACAGTTAGTCATTATTATGTAGGGAGATGAGGCATTGTACAGTTAGTCATTATTATGTAGGGAGATGAGGCACTGTACAGTTAGTCATTATGTAGGGAGATGAGGCATGTACAGTTAGTCATGTAGGAAGATGAGGCACTGTACAGTTAGTCATTATGTAGGGAGATGAGGCATGGTACAGTTAGTCATGTAGGAAGATGAGGCACTGTACAGTTAGTCATTATGTAGGGAGATGAGGCATGTACAGTTAGTCATGTAGTGAAGATGAGGCACTGTACAGTTAGTCATTATGTAGGGAGATGAGGCACTGTACAGTTAGTCATTATTATGTAGGGAGATGAGGCACTGTACAGTTAGTCATTATTATGTAGGGAGATGAGGCACTGTACAGTTAGTCATTATTATGTAGGGAGATGAGGCAGTGTACAGTTAGTCATTATTATGTAGGGAGATGAGGCACTGTACAGTTAGTCATTATTATGTAGGGAGATGAGGCATTGTACAGTTAGTCATTATTATGTAGGGAGATGAGGCATTGTACAGTTAGTCATTATGTAGGGAGATGAGGCACTGTACAGTTAGTCATTATGTAGGGAGATGAGACAGTCATTATTATATAGGGAGATGAGGCACTGTACAGTTAGTCATTATATGTAGGGAGATGAGGCACTGTATAGTTAGTTATTATTATGTAGGGAGATGAGGCACTGTACAGTTAGTCATTATATGTAGGGAGATGAGGCATTGTACAGTTAGTCATTATTATGTAGGGAGATGAGGCACTGTACAGTTAGTCATTATTATGTAGGGAGATGAGGCATTGTACAGTTAGTCATTATATGTAGGGAGATGAGGCAGTGTACAGTTAGTCATTATGTAGGGAGATGAGGCATTGTACAGTTAGTCATTATGTAGGGAGATGAGGCACTGTATAGTTAGTCATCATTATGTAGGGAGATGAGGCACTGTACAGTTAGTCATTATTATGTAGGGAGATGAGGCACTGTATAGTTAGTCATTATATGTAGGAGATGAGGCATTGTACAGTTAGTCATTATTATGTAGGGAGATGAGGCACTGTACAGTTAGTCATTATTATGTAGGGAGATGAGGCACTGTACAGTTAGTCATTATTATGTAGGGAGATGAGGCACTGTACAGTTAGTCATTATTATGTAGGGAGATGAGGCAGTGTACAGTTAGTCATTATTATGTAGGAAGATGAGGCACTGTACAGTTAGTCATTATGTAGGGAGATGAGGCACTGTACAGTTAGTCATTATTATGTAGGGAGATGAGGCATTGTACAGTTAGTCATTATTATGTAGGGAGATGAGGCACTGTACAGTTAGTCATTATTATGTAGGGAGATGAGGCACTGTACAGTTAGTCATTATTATGTAGGAAGATGAGGCACTGTACAGTTAGTCATTATTATGTAGGGAGATGAGGCACTGTATAGTTAGTTATTATGTAGGAAGATGAGGCACTGTATAGTTAGTTATTATTATGTAGGAAGATGAGGCACTGTACAATTAGTCATTATTATGTAGGGAGATGAGGCATTGTACAGTTAGTCATTATTATGTAGGAGATGAGGCACTGTATAGTTAGTTATTATTATGTAGGAAGATGAGGCACTGTACAGTTAGTCATTATTATGTAGGGAGATGAGGCACTGTACAGTTAGTCATTATTATGTAGGGAGATGAGGCACTGTACAGTTAGTCATTATTATGTAGGGAGATGAGGCATTGTACAGTTAGTCATTATTATGTAGGGAGATGAGGCACTGTACAGTTAGTCATTATTATGTAGTAAGATGAGGCAGTGTACAGTTAGTCATTATGTAGGGAGATGAGGCACTGTACAGTTAGTCATTATTATGTAGGGAGATGAGGCATTGTACAGTTAGTCATTATTATGTAGGGAGATGAGGCACTGTACAGTTAGTCATTATTATGTAGGGAGATGAGGCATTGTACAGTTAGTCATTATTATGTAGGGTGATGAGGCACTGTACAGTTAGTCATTATTATGTAGGAAGATGAGGCATTGTACAGTTAGTCATTATGTAGGGAGATGAGGCACTGTATAGTTAGTCATTATTATCTAGGAGATGAGGCACTGTAATTAGTCATTATTATGTAGGGAGATGAGGCACTGTATAGTTAGTCATTATTATGTAGGGAGATGAGGCATTGTACAGTTAGTCATTATTATGTAGGGAGATGAGGCATTGTACAGTTAGTCATTATTATGTAGGGAGATGAGGCACTGTATAGTTAGTCATTATTATGTAGGAAGATGAGGCACTGTATAGTTATCATTATTATGTAGGGAGATGAGGCATTGTACAATTAGTCATTATTATGTAGGAAGATGAGGCACTGTACAGTTAGTCATTATTATGTAGGAAGATGATGCACTGTATAGTTAGTCATTATTATGTAGGGAGATGAGGCATTGTACAATTAGTCATTATTATGTAGGAAGATGAGGCACTGTATAGTTAGTCATTATTATGTAGGGAGATGAGGCATTGTACAGTTAGTCATTATTATGTAGGAAGGCAGAGACGTGGATGAATGAGTTGTTTGGTGTGTGAGACTTAGAAATATTATTCATACATGCTCTTCTTCCTGATGTGCGAGAGACATTATTCTCACATACTTTCCGTCCCTGTGTGTGAGAGACAGAAATGTTATTACTACATACCTTTCCTCCCTGCATTCTTCCCCAAGAGACTGATCTGATCTCTGTATGTGTTTTTAACCCTTGACTCCCACACTCTATCCACCAACTGCAAAAATTTAACCCTTTGATTCTCCCACCCTTTCCACCAGCTTCCTGCAGGATACTGGTGGAAAGGGTGAGGGAATCAAAGAGTTAAGTTTTTGCTTTGCTAGCATGGTCAGCAATACAGGATGCTGATGGGCAGTGTTTGGGAGTCAAAGGGTTAAACATCAGTTGATACCTTCTTCCCTTTTTCCCCAGTGAATAGCAAGTGGAAAGAAAGTGACTTGTGTAGTCCTACATTTGTGCATATATGTGCTTGTGTGCTTGTGTTTCTCAAACTGCCAGATCTTGCTACTATCACCTCCATCGTATAAGCCTGATCAGGAAGTATCTCTGTGTGGAAACAACTGCAAAACTCGTTCTCTCCTTCATAATGTCTCGCATTGACTATTGCAATTCACTCCTGTCCGGTCTTCCTGCCTCCACCACTCACATCCTACAGCGCATTCAGAACAATGCTGCACGCCTTGTACTCGAAAAGAAAAAAGCTGACCACATATCTCCTCTCCTGGCACAACTTCACTGGCTCCCTGTATCAAAGCGCATACAGTACAAACTAGACACCATGTGCTACAAAAGCCTCAATAACGCAGCCCCCGATTACCTGTCAAGCCTACTTGAGATCTATGTTCCCTCACGTACCCTCCGCTCTGCCTCCGATCCTCTGACTTTTCGCTTTCCACGCACTAAGCTCAATACCTATGGTCCACGAGCCTTCTCTGTTTCTGGTCCGCTCTCCTGGAACAAACTTCCTCTCTCTGTCCGTCAGCAACCTACTTTTGTCTCCTTCAAGTCCGCTCTCAAAACTCACCTTTTCTCCTCTGCATAAAATCCTGACCTCACTCAATCCCCTCTGCAGCCTGTCTCCACTCGGAGGGGAATCACATTGCAATATGTAATTGTATATAATATGCTCTCCATAATTTTCCATTGTTTTTATTCTTTCTCCCCATTTATAGCCGTGTGTGTGTGGGTGCGTATGTGTGCGTGCGTGCGTATGTGTGTGTGTGTGTTTCAGCGCTTAGATTTGATTTTATCAAGATTTTGCGCTATATAAATATTGTAATTATTATTATTAATTATTATGTAACAAAAGGATTTACCCAAGTCTTATGTGGGGCTGTGTGTTTATATTTTAGGATGTCCCAGAAGAGGCATCCTTTACATTAGTTACTTAATAAATTGTGAATTTTATTTATCCTAAAATCTTCCCTTGTCACGTCTTGTCATATGAAAAGATACCAAAACATGAAATAAATGGACCCATTAACTTGAAGTACATTGACACTATGGGTGCCTTCCTTTTTGAAGAATTGTGTGTATTAACAGTATCTTGAAAAAGTTTTTTTCCCCAAAAACATTGAAAAGACAGCAGTGATCTGATTGAGTAAATTGCAGTGTTCTCATGACATGAAATTGTTTTGGCCTAATCTTTCAATATGAAATGTCATCGTCTGAAAAATCGGGTGCCTATATACATAGTGCACTCTTTGCCTTGTAAATGTGAAATGTGCAATGAGTTCAGATGACGTTGGAGAATAGCGTGACAAGATTTAAAAAAAAATTATCTTGATTAAAGTCATAGTGATCACAACCCTTAAACCTTGCAGGTACAATATTTTAATTAACTGGTCATTCTCATTTCAAAATTTACATGTAGGACCCTTCAGAATAATTATACTCTTTTCAGGAATTTCAGCCATAATCTGTCATTTTATTCATTTTAGCAACTTTATCCTAAATCTTTAGAACAGGTTTATACTCTTGTCTGCTTTCATCCTTGACCTGTAATGTCGCTTTTTACCCCTCAGAAATTTCACCCAGAATCTTCAGCGTATCTCCAATGATGCGGGCATGCCCATCATGGGCCAGCCATGTTTCTGCAAGTATGCCACGGGCCCTGACCAGGTGGAGCCCATGTTCCGTTACCTGAAAAACACCTACCAGGGCCTACAGCTCATTGTAGTGGTTCTACCCGGCAAGACACCTGTCTATGGTAGGTTGAGAGTGGTTGTGAACTGTATGTGTGTGAGAGAGAGAGAGAGTGTTTGTGCGTGCATGCGTCTGTCTGCTGATGCGTGTGCTTTTTGTGTGTTCTTGATTTTGGATTGGTTTGCTGGTTGTGGAGATGGCAGTGGTGATTTTTGTTGTGTGCTTTTTCTTTGTCATTTTTGCTATTTGTTTTATTTTGGGAGGATAGGTTAGTCATTTGCTTTTTGTTTTTAGTTGTTTTGTAAAAAGCAAACTTTCAGCTAGAAGAGCCATAAGTTGTCATGGTAAATCCATGGTGACAACCCCAAAAGAAATACAATTATAACAAAGACACAACTGTACAAAGAGCATTATGCTTGTTTTTCTCATTTAGTAATTGTGCTTTGTTTTATGTGAACAGCGGAGGTGAAGAGAGTGGGAGACATCATGTTCGGTCTGGCCACGCAGTGTGTGCAGTCGAAGAATGTGAACAAAACCACTCCCCAGACACTCTCCAACCTTTGTCTCAAGATCAACGTCAAGCTGGGTGGTGTCAACAGCATTCTTCTGCCTAGTATACGGTGGGTTAATTGTACTGTTGTTGATTTATATAATGTGTGTGTTTGCGGAGGGTAAGGATTTTTTTTTTGATGTGTGTGAGAAAGAGAGAGAAGAGGAGGGGTGAGGAAGAATAAAGGAAAGTGTATGTTTTTGTCTGTGTCTAGACATGTGCATACTTGCTCAGCCTCACTGTTTCTTTCTCACCCCCTTCCCCTCTTCTCTTTCATGTTCATTCTTATTGTTCCTCATTTGTCATTTTCATGCTTTTTGTTATTGCTTTAAAATGGAAGGTGTGATTGTCAAATACTGATGTGATGTAAGAATGGATCAGTTGCTTGGAAGATATCCATTAGATGACGCGATTGTAAATTTTACGTGAATGACATATTGGCAAGCTTCTTGACTGTGGAAGGGCCTAGTCAGTACCTGTAGTTTGTCACCCGTTGCAACGTTCATACTGCGGCTCATCAGTTAACAACTTGGAACAACTTGGAAAACACAAATGACCAGTTGAAATCCTTTGAACTTCATCCCAAACTAATGATTTGATTTTAAATAACTGTTTATTAGGTTTCTGGAATAGAGAGAGAAACGTCCAGTTTGAATGTCTTTTATTGCTGTATACCCCTCTTGGCCCCTCCCCCACCCGAACCCCCTAAAATCCTTTGGTTTTAAGTGATAGCAAAGGAGAATGCAGTACTGATGTAAGATTAACACTGATCTTGGTTGTATCTTGATTTTGATGTCTGTGCTGATTTAGAACGGGCTTTGCATTTGTTCACTCGTGTGCGTCTGGGTACATGAAAGTGAAACATTTCTCTGGAATTTCAGCTGTTAGCAGCAAGAAATTTAGTTCATCTTTGAATTTTGCTTGAGGGGGAAAAGATGATTGAAAATGTAAAGATTGTTAAGAAGAAATTGCAGATTACCTTTTTTCTAAACAAAAGCTTGGTTAAAGGAAGAGGGTGGGGTTTTTTTTGTTTGTTTTTTTTTGGTGGTCTGGTGACCCCTTATTTTCGTGGCAGAGATAAAAAGAATAAAGGTATTATGCTGGTACTGATTTGGCATTTCTAGTTGCAAGATGTTGACTATTGGAATACAACTTCCAAGAAACTAGCCACATACTACTGGCACTGTGGAGGTCAACCGGTTATAGATGAAAAAGTGCCGCTCCACGTCTAGAAATATGCTTATAATGTACTGAACTTAGATTGAGCTTGTGCATGCCTTCAAAACTGAAGAATAAATGTTGTCCCAGTTTTTGGTCAGCTGGAACAGTTGTCCTGAAGACTGGACATGATGATCCCTGCAGACTAGACGTGATGATCCTGTACATAGGACTCAAACTGCAGACAATGTGGTCTGGTTCTGTGGACCTAATATGTGACCTGGTTATTGTGCAGTTGAATATGTTGATGTTTTGGTTATATTGTTAACTTGTGCTGTTTGATTAACCATGAAAACATGTAGGAAATGAGCAGAGCAAGGCATTTTCATTTGATACCATCTAATCGAATACAGTGGTGGTCTTGTGTTTCAAACACTCATCTCAGAGAAGTCTCAGCCAAAGATTTCTCTTCCCTCGTAATTAAGACCTTGAATCATGATCTGGGTTCTGGTCTTTCCAATGAGCACATGATAAACTGAGGTTTCATGAGCAGCATGCACTTGGTGCCTGCAAAAGAGCCCATAGCAGGAAATGAGTTGACCCAGGCAACTTCTTTTGTTTTCTCAGAAAAAACATTTTCCACAGGTGATCAAACATATGCGTCAACAGAAACAAGAAAAATGGGTGGCATTGCTCTGTGGTGACATGCACACCCTGGGGATGGCAGCCCAGATTTTGCTCAGTAAATCCGTTATGACAAAAGAGATTTCATATAGTAAATAATAAAATGGTTTATATGACAAGCATGTCCGTGACAAAGCGACAGCTATACTGAGTTGATCAAGCTTGTCTTCAGCCCTGCAGTGTTTCGTGAGCCCGTCATCTTCTTTGGGGCCAGCATCACCCACCCTCCAGTCGGGGACAAGTGTAAACCCACCATTGGTGCTGTAAGTCGGCCCTCCATACTTCTGCCTCCCCCCCCTACCCTGTATTCCCTGTTGGTGTACATGTTGTGGAGTGTTGGCTGAATAGTGGGCACACACACACACACTGTCTCTCACTCACATCATTGCTCAGAGCTTGGTTTGAGAGGTGGGAAGATAAATCGAGATTAGAATCTGAGGGCATTTGGGGAAGGCGTAATTTAGTGGAGTTCCTGTTCTCTTCCATCTGGGCTGAACACTAAGAGCTTTTCATGGAGACTGTGATGTTTTCAGACGTGAGATGTTGGTGTGTCATTCTGTCGTGGCATTGGAACAGGATCTCGTTGTCTCTAATTGTGTCCGCTTTTCTCTCCATTTGCAGATTGGATTTTCTAGCTTGTGTCTGATTCTTGACTGCCATGTTTATTATGCTTTGTTTATGTCTGTATATTTCTATATGTTTGTTCTCTCCTTCCAAACTGTGCATATGATTATGGTGTATGAGCATGCTGAGGAAGGCTGTGTAACGACTGAAGCCTTGTGGCTGCTCAAGACTGGTGTATGGCTTTACCTGTATTTCTCTGCAGACTGTTCTCCATTGTACTCTGTGTTTCAGACCAAGTTATAGCCTGACATTTCTATTATTATTCTTTTCTCTTTCTCCTTCCTGGCTTAAAAGAATGCCATGGTTGGCTTGAGAAACTGGAAATGTATCCTTGTGCTTCTGAAATATTGGCTACCTGGCAGCAAATGCAAACTCTGCATTGAATTTTACTGGATTTTCAGCAGAACCTGATGTGGACGGCCTCTCCAAGATTGTTCAGGATTTGACCGTGTTCTTTGCACCCTCTTCTTCGCCCAGCCCCCTCCCTTTGGACGGAGAGGTTGCGTGTTTCAGGTTCTGTTGAGAAACCTGACTGTGAACTGCTGCTGCAAAGGAGTGGCACCTTACACTCTTCCTAAAACTTTGATGGAACAAACACGCTGTTTAATGGAAAAGGTGGCACTTGTTTTTCTGCTTTCAGCCCAACGGTTTTCCGAGAGCCGGTGATATTCTTGGGCGCGGATGTGACCCACCCTCCGGCCGGAGACAGCAGTAAGCCCTCCATTGCAGCAGTAAGTGACTCGCCATGGTTTGAGGCAACAGTCCGCAAACTGGCTTTTGCCTGCCTGCCACTAGGGCTTTTGGCTGTGTGCTTTTGTGTGTGTATGTGTGGTGTTACATGTGCTTCATGCAAACTGCCCTTTGATTTCTTGTGAAAGCTGTGATAACAGGTGAGATGTGTGTTGAAGACAAGTTTGAAATCTGCCCTTTTGTTTTACCCTTAACACACTTGTACACATGCACGGATGTGAAAATGTTGATTTATTTTTTAATTAAGTGCTAACCAAAGACCCCTCACTAATATTTACATCAGTAAAATCAAAGGTATGCAAGACCTGGAATAATCAGGGGCATATGAATTACTCCATTTTATGTTAATGTTGAATCTGGATGACACTGACAATGGTCAATTTATTTGAAGTTTCATCATAATTAAGCTCAAGCAGAAGGCCAGGAACAAAGGTTTGTTGTTGTTTTTTAAGAATTTTAAAAGCGATTAATTTTTCAACATTTAGTCTGTTGAACAACAGGGCAACAAGAATAGGGCGTGACCATAGTCCAGGGCATTGACCAGTGCGAGTAGCCCATCACTTTTAGCATGATACTATCCTTCAGTCTGAGTCAAATTAAATTTTTCACTGTATGTGTGCTTATCAGTAGTAATTGACATTTAACCACTCGAAGTTTTGAGTTGTTTTTGTATTAGTTTTTGACAGCAAACTAGAAAAAGCAAATGAGGAATTTCAGTATGCTTTTGAAAGAATGTTTGTGACCATTCATCCAAATCTACAAGTCCATGCACAGAGTAAGTTGATAACTTATAAGAAATGAGTATAAAATCTTAAAATCCGTAGGGATAAGAAAAGTCCATAATGTCGTCGTTTTTTTTTGCCGGGAGTACATAGCAGCCATAAACCAGCCATGAGTCTGATAGACAGTGAAGTTGGGTATAGCTGAACAGTGCCATGTCTCTGTGCCTTCTTTTTGCTGCCTGATTGTGGGTTGAATAGTTTCATGTCACTGTGCCGTATTTTTGCTGCCTGATATTTGTGATAACATGTAGTGTTTAACCACAAGACTTGGAGAGAGAGAGAGGTAATTTGAGTGTGGTTGTTTTGCTGTGACGGCCCGTTACATGCATGGAGAAAGCTTGAAAAAGTACACTTTTTTTTTTTTTTTTTTTTTTCTTGTTTTTTTTTTTTCCATTTTGATACATAATGGTGTCCACCAAGTAAAATGAATAATTGCCAGTGAAATCACTTAGTTGTTGGTCTCTTTGTTCATATCTCTTGAGTATTATGTCCATCTGTATCTGTCTTGTACTGGATCCTGTCAAGTCATGCTCCAAGCTGTTTTATATGTATAGACTTTTATTGATTTTATTATCATATTTTAAATATTGTTATTATATTATTTCAGACATTGATCTTATTATTTGTATCATTATTACTAATACAGATTCAGACATTGATCTTATTATTTGTATCATTATTACTAATTCAAATCTGTTGACATGCATATGGTTTAAAACATTTTTTTTCTTTTTTGCATTATTTATATATTATGAAGACATGTTCATACCTAACTTTAACTCTCAAGGGTTTAAGCCCATTATTAGTGTCATCATGTCAGCTATACCCATTTTGAAAATGTCCATAGTTAAAGTGTGCGTAGGATTGCTATGTACTAAAATGAAGGAAAATGAAGAAAGATATGAAAGAGAGTTATTAAAAGGATAGAATAGCACAAACAAAATAGGTGTTTTTTGGGGGGGTGAGGGGGTAATATGTCTTAACAGGTTCTAATTTTTGCCAATAGATTTTCATGACAAAGAAATAAAAAGTGATTTTATCCATTTTCAACTACAAACGAGTGTAGGCACAACATATATACATCATACAAATGTACTCTCAAGACAGTTTGTCCATAGGGCCTAATTTTAGTGTTTATGATATTAGACTATAACTGGCTATTCTAGCTAAAGTGCTCTAAAAAATAAAAATGTTGTAAAATATGAAGGCCTAATATATATATATATATGAAGAGCAAAGAAAAATGAACACAAGCTGTGAAAGAAATTGTTGCAAGTAGTTCAGAAGAACACAGGAACATAAGATAAATATCCTGAACACACAGAACTGTTTTATTGGTGCAAAACCATTCTTGAAAATAAATAAATAAATAAATAAATGAATAAATGAAAGGGTCGCTTTTGACTGGGCACAATAATCTGCCATAGTCTTGACAGCAAGTTTTTAAACGGGGGGATTGCATGTTAAGTAAATTCAGCAACGACAGGAGTATCATAAATTCTTACAAAGTAGTTATGTCTGTCTCCCGCCCCCTTCCCAAAGTTGCATTTAAAGATTTTATCACATCTCTGCCTGTCCACTACCATTACCATCATATTCGTGAACATAACGGATGACAAAAAAAGTCCTGTAGTATCATGTTATCAATTTTTATTTTATGGTTGTAATTTCAAAATGTTGTTGCGACATTATTCGCATTTTGATTATTTCAAAAGGGCTATGATGTAGACCTATCAATTTTTTATTATTGTTATGATTTTTGTTTGTTTAAAGTGTCAGTGCACCTTGAGTTATTTAAAAATGTTCATCTAACAATAGTCTGTTTTCTGAGATAAAAGCACCATGTTTACATTAAAATGATTAATGTTTTGACAGCATGCTTGTAGCCTGTATTAATGTAATCCTTTTAGTAAGAGATAGCTGTATTGGCATTTACGATGTGGGAAGGTACAGTGGTATTGAATTACTGATAAAATGTGAAGGGCATGGAGTTGTTCAGTGTGGTGTTGTACACAAGTGTATTCCTGTGCAAGTGACTGTGCTTGTTGTTTGCGGACTGTTACTTTTGTCAAATTATGGCAGAGTGCTTGAAGCAAAAGCATGACAGATCAGTTGCATTCAAAAGCCAGAAATTTGTTTTCCCGTCCCCAGTTTGATTTTGTTTTTGGTTTGAAGCCGATCACAGGAATGAATCTGTAAAAAAATTTTACTGGCTGAAAGTGAAAGCATTCCTGTTTTTCATTTATTTGGTTTTTGTTTTAGTTTTGGCTTTGGTTTGGTGTGAAGAACAAACATTTGGGTGATGATCATCTTGTTATTCGACGGTAATGGTAGGACATGAATTATTGCACCACTGTGTGATTTTGTACCTATATGATGTCTGTATGGCCTCTCCTCTCTTCTCCCCTCCCCCACTCTAAATCAAGGATAGGTTAATGTCATTTGATTCTGTTAGCTTCTCTCTGTCAGCTTCTCTCTTTTTTTCACTGTCATTCTTGTCTCCACCCCTTCCCTCTGCTTTTTTTTTTTCTCCCTGTTGGTTCATTCTTTGAGGATCACTTTAGCTCAAACACTAGTAGACACCCATACCCACTACATCAGTCTTTTAGTGATAATTTCATGGCAGTGTTAGGTACATACTCATGGGAAGACTTAGCAGTGAATTAACCTGATTTACTTGCAAGCCATCTAGTTTAAATTGCTTTGAGTTTTATTGTGTGTCTAGGACTTGGAGTTAGCAGAAATTTGCAGAAACTGATTAATAATGAATGCAAATATATTTAAAGTAGTTGCTAATGGACAAAAGCAAACAAAGCTGAAAATGATGGGTAAGTATCATCACAGTCCAGTGCAGTCAGCTGGTGAATGGCATTTACAGGACAGAATTGTGTGCCAGTCTGTGTTCTTATCAAGACTGGAGAGTTTGGAGTTAATCATGAGGAATTCATGGTGCTTTGGCAATACCATGTGTGCTCTGCCCAGTCTGCCATTTGTTGTCTGGCGGCCTTGTTGAGCTTGCACATAACCCCAGGTACTGACAAGGTCTTGAAATACGGAAAGGGGGAGGGGCCCCAGACAGGACCTTTGGAACACTAAGTGGACACCACCAGAATAATTGAACCACCAACTCATTGGCATTGTTTTACACTATAAAATGCAGTAGCCACGATAACTGTTGAACATGAACGGCATCACATGGTTCAATAGATTTGAACATCTCGTATCAAAAGGTAGGTGAATACTAGAAGTACAGTTTTTTTCTTGTGATGTAGCCATCCTTTGTCAAAATGGTGTTGAGCATAGCAGTCAGTTTTACACGGTTAGTGTGTATGTGTCAACAAAATTTGCAAGTGGCAACAGGGCAAAGATAATTAACTCTTGAACAAGTTCTGTAAAGAGTAAAATGTGAGGAGAGCATTTATTTTTCCTCTTCTGTTTGTTTTCCCATTTAGCAAAATAGTTCCTGAATGTGCAATTCATGGATTCTAGCTTTGGATATAGAAAAACATGTGAACATATGTATTACAGTATTATTCAGACACGCAAAACCAAATAAACAGAAATTCAAGTTCGTGATCAAACTTTCAGTGAGACAGAAAACAGCAATAACTGTGGGTGCCTGTCTGTTTGGTCTGATAATAGATCAGTAATGAACTTTCCAGCAAACTTTATTTGGTTATTTAAAGATGTTTTTATTACTATATTTTTTTAATGGCTAGAAGTTGTGCATTTTCTGATATTGTGGCAGCTTTCTCTCTTAGTACAAGAGCCAAGAAACCCACTCATAACTTTGTGATTTCATGAGCTCATTTGGATTGTGGAAAACTTGTTTTTAAAAAAGATGTAGTACTTTTTCTGTCTGCTTGTACTAGGAGGTGTTTTTGTATGGTTTATAACGTAAGGCATAAAACCTATGGTTTAATTCTGAACTTGATTGAGAATATGTATTTCTCCCACCTGTTTCTGAATAAACATTTAACAAACACAAGGCATGAAAAAGTTGTAATCAATAATTAATTAGATTTATGGTTTTTGTTACCATGATTTTCTTACCATACCTTTTTAAAAAAAAAATTTCCTCACCTGTTCTTTCTAACCTGCTAACAATAACAACAATGACAACAGCAATGAAAAGCTTAACCATATCACTCCCTCAAGCCTATCCACCAGTTTCCTGCAAGCTGGTGGACAGGGTGAAGGAGTGAGAGGGCTGAAACTAACAACAGTGTTTCTACTTTAGCTGGCTACAAAGGTTGATTACATCGAGTGAGTGCCCCTATAGTTTTCACGTTGCATGTTGCCTGCTATTCTTTCCTCGCTTTTGTTGAAGTCTTTCCTCTGTATTTCTTTGGTAAAGGGTTTATGGGTTAGTTAACTTTTCCTCTAGTGCAGCAGATAACATGGAGTGAGTTCTTGGTTTGAAAGGCTTATTATTGCTGCAAGTGTCTGGAGTAACATAAACATTTATTTCTCTCATCAACTACATGAGAAGGGATTTCTACAGTTGACAGAGCCGGTGGGTTTAGATGTTTTAGTATGGACTCGACTGATTTTTGTTGTTCTGGTAACTCAAATGTTGCAGATCTTTTTCATTTATTTTTCTTTTTTTAAACTTTTGAAAGTTCTTTTAAACAAGTAATGCAAACAATTGCAAAGAAAAAAAAATCAAGTATCTTTTTTTTGGGGGGAGGGGGGTTGGTGCAAATTGAAATTATTTTCAATTCTATGACTATGTGTTGAAATGATGCTAGAGATGTGTGGGGTGGGGTGGGGTGGCGGGGGTGGGAAGTGGAGTTTGGATGGGGGTTGGGGGGGGGGGGGGCACCTGTGAGTGAGATACTGCTGAAATATGTATGCATACTCAGTGTGTGTGCTCACATATCTTGCTTTTTTTGTGTGTTTATAATCTGACATGATGAAGATATATGTGTTTAGTATGTACATTTTGAGAGAATGATCTTTTGTGTGTGTGTATGAGTGGTGGGAGATGTAATTTATCAATTAGCCTAGCATGTTAGTTTTGTTTTGTTTTTTTAATCCCAGGTTCCACTTCTCAAAGACCAGACAAGATGGAAATACTAGGTTGATTTGATCAGGACAAGAATAATGCAGGATACAGACACATTGTTTAGTTCTGTGCACTGGATGTCTGAGCCGTTGGAGTTCACGGTTCGCTCAAGAGGGAGTCATTGCATTTGGACAGTTTCATATGCGCTTCACCCAAATCTGCCAGTATTTATGCAGAGGACTCCTTGAGCCTGTGCCAAAATTCCTATGCGTTGGCAAGTCTTGAAATTGTTTTTTTTTGGGGGGTGGGGTGGGGACCATTGAAACTGTACTGACAATACAAAAATTTTTTCAGCCTTACGATGAGCAGCAAATAACCTTTGCTGGCTATGACTGAATTGGGGACATTAGGTTTTGTATTCACTCTGCACCATAAAGTCTTTGTAGTCTACTGCACAGTCGACTGCAATTGAAAATGGTCACATCAGTTTCAGCTGGTTGATCATGTAGTTGAGCCTACCTTATTGTAAGAATATCACCCCCTTGAGTGTTGGTAAACCCTGTCAGCCCTGACCCAAGGGAGCTAACTTGTCTCCTGACCTGAGCTCCACAGTAAAAATGGAATTAGTGTCTATTCCTGATAAGCTGGAAACTCGGTTGAGGGTCAAGTCAAAATTCCCAAACGGTATCAAAGAGTAAACACTGGTATTTGAAATTTACTCTGTGGGGTGAGTTGATTGGGGGGTGGGGTGTTACATTTTCTGTAGGCTATATCTGTATAGAGCATTCATGTGTGATAATGTTTCTGTGTGATGATCTATTACATCTTTTTCATCCTCTAGTATTCATTGTAGAGGTATCATGCAAATAAGTTACTATGTAAGGGATGAAATAAATGCAGTCGATACTGACTTTAGCAGATAATGGAATGTAACCATTTTGTATGTCATGCCCATGATAGTCCATATTTATGATTGGTGTGTGATGGATCTGGTTAATTTGTCGGTTGGTTGATTGGTTGATGATGGGTTGAGTCTTGTCAGAATTCATGACTTTTCCACCTTTGCCTATGCATAAATCTCTCTCTCCCCACCCCCTCTCTCTCTCTCTCTTCATATGTTCATCACAAATACAGTATATCTTTACTTTTAAGTACAGTGTTAAGAAGAATCATAGTGTGAATAATCATTTGATCATTATGTGGGTGGTGTGTATGCTTACGCTCTTCCATCCCATCCTTATACATTTATTACCATTCACTTGAACTAGTTTTGTCTGTGGATTTTTTTTTTATATCAGAGAGAAAGCGGTGTGCGGTTGTACATACTCTGTCATTATTATTCTAATTATTCCAATTATTCCATGCTATGGCATGCAGCTGTACACATACACATATGATTATTTTGATCATACCATTTCGTATATATGTAAAGGAAAATGTTTTGTCTCCTGGTTAACATGTGCATGCATGCAGACGTGAATGTTCACGCACACGCACACACACACACACACACACACACACACCACACACACACACACACACACACACACACACACACACACACACACACACACATGCACGCACACGCTCAGCTCACACAACCCTTAGGACATAACGCTTATAAAAGCATCCTGAGAAATTAACACCATTATCAATTTGCAAATTACGATTATGTGAATTTGCTATTTCTGTGTCTTGTGCTGTTTCGTTTGTTTGTTTGGTGTCATTTGTTTGAATATTATTTTTGTCTTGATGTGCACTTGTTTTTTGGTTTGTTTGACACACACAACACACACACACACACACACACACACACACACACACACACACACACACACACACACACACACACACATCACACATTCACACATTCACTCTCCCTCTATATATCTTTTCTCTTCTCCCTTCCCTCCCTTTTCCCCCCTCCCCTTTCTGTTTCTCCTCCCCACTCTCTGTCTCCTCTAATTCATCACATCCCTTATTCTTGTCTACAGGTGGTGGGAAGCATGGACGCCCATCCCAGTAGGTACGCGGCCGCGGTACGAGTGCAGGAGCACCGACAGGAGGTCATCTACGAGCTCGCCACGATGGTGCGGGAGCTACTAATCCAGTTTTACCGCTCCACTCGTTTCAAGCCAACTCGTATAATCTTCTACCGTGACGGCGTCAGTGAGGGACAGTTCCATGCTGTGAGTTTTTACGTTTGATGAAAGGTTTTAGCGGAGGAAACGACCGGTTCAAGAGAGAGAAAAAAAATTAAATAGGGGGGAAGGGGTGATTGAAGGGAATTTTTGAGAGATCCACAGTTTGGGAAGGGAAGCACTTTAGGGGTTATGCCAGGGGCTCTTTCAGTATAAATAGTATCCCCACCTTCTGGAAATTCTGTGCTAGGAATTTCCTCTTTTCTGTCACTCTCTTTGTTTCTACCTTGCTCCTTTGCTTTCTGTCATTTCTTCCTGTCATTTTCTGCCTTGCCAGTCCATTTACCTGTATGTGTTTGATAAGGTCTTACGTACTTTCCTATTAGGTTTGACAATTGGATGCATGTATTAAGTGCATTTTTGTCTGAAGGGAAATGAGATATGCAGAAGCAATTTTAGATAACTTAGACCTGTTCTTAGATATGTTTTAGTAACCTTAGTTATGTTTAAATTTGTATTCAGGTATGTTTTTTTAAATCCCCTGTGCTGTGAACTGGACGGAGTGGTCAGCACCATGGGCATCTCCTTAGATTGTGTGCACGATTGCATTGATATGTATACTTTCTTTTCTTTTCCTTTTTTTGTTGAAGTACTGTATGTGTATTGAAATGGTTTAGCCCTGATATGGTTGTACACAGTTGGCTGGGTTCTAAATAGAAATAAGAATAAGAGCTTGAGGGGGTAGGGGAGGACTGAATCGGAGCAGGCACTGCTAAAGTCCACAAAAATGAACCAGCAGTGATGCCACATGTATGATGGATGGTCTTACAACATCGTGATATTCATAGCTCCTGTAGATACTCTGGCACTGTGACTGTTGGTGCTGAAGATGAACTAGGAGATACTATTGTTGTGTGTGGTGATCTCAGTGGAGGATCTGCAATGGGGGATCGGAATGGTACCAACGCCCAGGGATATGCGCTGGAAGTGATACTGTGTGATATCCAGCTCAGACCACTCTGAACCCTTATTGGTTGATAACAAGGACACAGATAGTGATATCACATGGTAGCAACCATATACAGTGGTATTCAGCATAATGAAACCTATCTCATCAAGAAAAACTCGACCAAGAAACCCATTTCAGTTTGACAGAATAAAATTTGATATCACTTCTCAAGTCAGAGCTATTAAATCAAAAGGGAAAACAAGAATGTCAGACATCTAGACCAGAACTTCCTTCGTGGAACCTTAACACGGAGCTGCCTGGAAAGAAAAACGGGCTGTTCTAAAAGCTTGGCAAAAACACACGAGAAGACATGTTTCGGGCCAGGCATGACAGAAGAAGGTAGAACGTTGTGCCCTGCAAGCTTTTCAAGGGAAAACTATTCTCTGAATATAGGACGTTGCCGTATGCAAGTTTCAAGGAAAAACTATGCTCTGAACTTCCAGTGAATGCTGTATTCTTTTGTTCATGTATATTTATGGCAAAGCAATGATTTCACACCAGGCAGTATGTACTTGACAGAATCTTGATAGACAAAGTAAGTTAAGTGCTGTGGACAAGGAATTTTCGAATGTAGTGACAGTGATGTGCGAATGGTGTTGATGGTGGTGATTGTTCACTGTTTATGAGCACCACCAGAAAGAACAATCAGAACATTAGTGTTGCCAGTATGGACATATATTATTGAGGCTTGGTCGATTGCTCAGAGGCATGTGAATATTCATGTACCATTTTATTTTGCAATAGACAATTGCAAATTATATCAAGTAATCATGTTTACGCAATTTCAAAAATTTAAGCAAATCTATTCACCCCCATGGGGATGCCGGGGGCTCTTTCAGTATAAATAGAATCCCCACCTGGAAATTCTGTGCTAGAAATTTCCTCTTTTCTGTCACTCTCTTTGTTTCTGTCTTGTTCCTTTGCTTTCTGTCATTTCTTCCTGTCATTTTCTGCTTTGCTGGTCCATTCACCTGTATGTGTTTGATAATTGGGTACATGTATTAAGTGCATTTTTAGCTCTAGGGAGATGAGGTATACGGAAGCAAATTTAGATAATTTATGCCTGTTTTTATATATGTTTTGGTGTCCTGAGGTATGTTTATATTTGTATTTAGGTGTGTTTTTTAAATCCCCTGTGCAATGAATTTGATGGAATGGTCAACACCAGGGGCATGTTCTTAGATTACATGTGCGAATGTATTGATATGTGTACTTAATTTTCTTTTCCTTTTTTTTTCTTCTTCCTGTTGAAGTTTTTTTAAGTGGTTGTAGCCTTGATATAGCTTTCGCATTCGGCTGGGCTTTAAACGACAATAACAATAACAAAGCAAATCTATTCAGATACGAGCATGTAAAGGGATTTTTTTGTGACACAATGTAGAGCATTGACTGCAGGTCAGAATTATTTGGTCCAGGAGAAGCAAACTTAGCAGTATTGCGTGGTCAGAAATGTGTTAATGTTCATATAGCAGCCATATACCCCAGCATCCATATGTTGGAAGCCCCACAATGTGGGTGCCTACTCACCTGGAAAGACCTACATGCAGGTGCTGAGTCATGAGCTGCGTGCCATTCGCGAAGCCTGCACCAAGCTGGAGGTGGACTATCGGCCTGGTATCACCTTTATCGTCGTGCAGAAAAGACACCATACCCGCCTTTTCTGCTCAGACCGTAAGGACCAGACGGGTCGCAGTGGCAACATCCCCGCCGGGACCACTGTGGACATGGGCATCACCCACCCCACCGAGTTTGACTTCTACCTGTGCAGTCACGCTGGTATCCAGGTGAGTAGGGTTTTCTTTCTGAGTTTCTGACTTTAGTCAAGGCTTAGGACTCGCCCATATTCTCTTTTGTTGAACTTTTTTTTTTCTCCCTTGTTTTGTCGCCCCATGTCTGTCTGTAGTTGTTTTGTGTGGTCAGCTACCCCTATTTTTTGATGACTAGGCAACCATAGGAGCTCACAACAGTAGTCGATGCACAGATCAGCAGACGTAGGCAACCATACGATTTTGCTGTATTTTGTATGCCAGTTTGTAAAAAAACATATAACCAATACGCCACACTACGAAAAAATGCGCCAAAGAAATCATCGAGCAAATTTACTTCCCCAACACAAAACCAGTGTGCGCATTGTGGGAAGACAATTTCCCTTGCTGCAAAACCGGTTGATGTCAGGTGGGAAGAGTGACTTTCCTTGCCATGTTGCAACTTGAATCTTTACAAAAACATAAAATGCCATTGCCACATGGAAACCATGAGCACCATGTTGACAGAACTCAGCAGCAATAATGAAGAGCAGATTTTTGTCAGAGAAAACTTCAACTTCAGCAGGAGACCAAGAGATTTTGCCAAAGTACTTTAATCAAACAGTTGGGATCAATGAGAGCAGTCTAGGAAAACTGCTTGGTGTATGAAGAGTGATTCCTGGGGACAAGGGTGGAGAGACTTCAGACTAGTTTATTACTCAAAAATAGTAGCAATAGGTCCCATTGGATCTGCTTCACAGGTAATCTTTGCTACTCTATATACAAAATTATACATAATATGAGCATAAATAATGATACATAAACGCATGAAATACGAAACAAGTTATGAAAATGAGTTTTCATAAAATATTTACTTATATATTATATATATATATATCAGGGCTGTTAGAGTTCAGCGATTTCGCGGAAATCCGCGAATACAGTGATCCCATTTCAGGGAAAGTCAAAGTGCTTCCGCGAAAGAAAAAAAAAAGCAAAAAAAAAAAAAAAAAAAAAAAAAACCAAGTTCTGTAAGGGAATAGTATAGAGAGCTCTCTTAAGTTGAACCTGCAGTACGCCTTGACATTAAGAATTATTGCATGAATACAAAAAAATTGTGTTTAGAATGACTTTCTAAAACCAAGTGCTATATATGTCATGTGGTTTCAGAAAGTTACTCTAAACACAAATTGATCCATTGATTTGTTAATTTTTTGTGAACTAAAAATTACCCAGTTTGCTGCCAGGATAGGCCCTCTGATTGGCTTCAAAATGTCATATTTTCAATTTTCAATATGTATGTATGTATATGCATGTATGTATGTGTGTGTGCATGTGTGTGTATATGGATGGATGGACAGACAGTCATGTATGTATGTATGTATACATGTATATATATATGTGTGAATGAATGAATGTATGTACGTATGGATGGATGTTTGTATGTGTGTATGTATGCATGCATGCATGCATTTATGCATATGAGAATACATCAAGTTTTCTAATAAAAAAAAAAAAGTATACATCAGGCTGGGGAATTCTCAGCGGATTCGTTATTTTCAGCGGAAAACGACAGGATTTCCGCGGCAGAAAAAAAAAATTCAGCGGTGAAAAAAAATCGGCAACGAAAAAAAAAAAAAAAACCTCGACGAGTTTTGCGCATTTTAGGTTAGTTTCGGTCAACTTCCGGGTTAACTTTTATCATGATACTTACAAGGAAAGGAAATATACACTTGTTTCTAACACAGTGTTGTTGCACAATGTATGACTATAAACGTGCACAGAATACAGTTACAAAATCATTGAAAAGAACTGAAATTGTAGGAGTTGAAAAAAAGAAAAAAAACAACATTCAACTTCAAGGAGAGGCCTTGAAAACATCTGAAAATTGTAAAAATGCTTCAGCTTCAGGGGGGCGAAGCCCCCCTGACCCCCCAGCAGGCCGTTGCCCCTGCACCCCACCAGGGGCCTGGCGGCCCCTGGACCCCACACCATTTTCAGAGGAAACTCTTGCCAAGTGTTCCCCACCCTGATACATAATATGCTCATCTGAATATAGAGACAGATATGTTTTCATACCGTAAAAGATAACTGAAGTAGTTCAGTTACATAACTTTGTTTTTGTTGAAAAAGAGGAAAATGAGGTGTGTTTATGCATGACTTGACATTGTGGGTAGGGACCATATGCCTGAAGGTGTCCTCTTATCAATTTCTGTTTTCATTTCATTTTGAAAAAAGATTTTTTTAGGTTTGGCTCCAGCCAAAAATAGAGCACTGTATTGCGTAAGTTCAATACGATGCATGTACTAGCAAAACTGAAATTTACCTCATTGTCTTTTTCATGTTGCCCAGTGACGGTGAAGTTCCAGAGTTGGGATGGTTTAATGTAACTGCCCGGATGATTTAATATAGCTGCCTGGATGCCATCCAGAGCTCTGTTCATACATATAACTCATTGTACAAGTATGTGCTTATTGAGGCCAGTGCACTATGGTACAGTGTGGCTGGAGACTGAATGCACGTACCTATTCTCTTTTCATGTGTTTAATGATGTACAGGGCACAAGTCGACCATCACACTACCATGTACTGTGGGACGACAATCGATTCTCAGCGGACGAGCTTCAGATACTGACGTACCAGCTGTGTCACACGTATGTCCGCTGCACACGTTCCGTCTCCATCCCAGCACCTGCTTACTATGCCCATCTTGTCGCCTTCCGTGCCCGCTACCACCTGGTGGAGAAAGAGCACGACAGGTTGGGAAACTTTCTCTCTCTCTCTTGTATTTATGTATCGGCTGGTGTGCTTTATAGTAATTTAAATCGTGTGACAATGTGTCTTTTTTCATTTTTGAAACTGTTGATGTATGAAAAGTGTTGTGAAAACTAATAATATTTTGTGTAAACTAACAATGTTACCTCCTGCCCCAATCTTTGTTGGTTTGGTGACCTTTACAGTAAACCATGTGTCATTGTCAGTGTCTCGCATGTTGCACCATAGAACTTTTAAGTAAGACTATCATGAGTGCTGGTATGCACATTGTAATGGCCAACACTATGCTTGCAACATGTTGCTGCAAAATCTGCATAGCATCTTTAGTTGGTGGATGACCATGCTTTCCTCCTGTGTTTATGAAATATTGATGCTGATGTTGGGTTCTGTTTGTGTTACAGTGGTGAAGGCAGTCGGCACTCTGACAACAGTGAAGATCGCAATCCAGCGGTGATGGCTCGAGCTGTGACTGCCCACCCAGACACCATCAAAGTCATGTACTTTGCTTAGTGGCCTCTGCAGATGGGGATTTTTCCAGCAGGGAGGTAGACCTGGACACTCAAAGTCATGACCTTCGATTTGCAAAGGAATGTCCTTGCTGTAAAGGACATTTCCAGAGTCATGAACTTGCCATTGGTTTACCGGCTGGAAGTGTGTGACTGTAATTAGTGAGTGAAAGGGGTAAAGTGGCGTAACCTGGCCTCATCCCTCCATCTGCATGTGAAAACAACGTTGTGCCTGCTGTGTGCTTCATGGACTGGTGGTGAAGCTGTGCAGTGACACTTCTTTCCGGCAACTTTTTATCCAGATGTGCTTCTTTACATGTGATGACTATAGGGAATGGGTGCAACAGACACAGACAAGGTGAAAAACAACTCTTAGTGTGTTTTTTGAAAAGATATGTACTTTAGAGAGTACGATGTCTGTTTGGAATTTTAATTTTGTGTGATGTTTAGTATAAAGATTGTGGACTAGTTGAAGAAAGAAAGCAAGGAAACAAAGAAAACAAGGAGATGACAAAGACCACCACACAACAAAGACAAAGAAAGCATCAAAGAATGAAACGCTGGAGAGAACAACAAAGAAAAACAACCACAAGGAATAACAAACGTGTAGGGAAACCAAAAGAGGACGTAAGGTGTCCTTCATTGGTGAGTTGGATTCTGGATCAACAAGAAATGCAGGAAGCGAGCTACTTTTAATGGTAGTCATTGCATCTTACGCCCGCACACCATGGTCCAGACAGCACACGTCTGAAGAGAACATTCTCAGAAACCAAACACACTGACACCCACACACAAAAATGTTTTTTATATCATTGACTGCCATTGTCATTGTATTTGGATATTGTAGAAGCAGTGTTTTAGACTTAAATGCAAGTTTGTGTTTTAAAGCAAGAGTTTTTAACCTTGAGTGGTTCATGACACCAGACAAGGGCCATAAGGTAATTATATATTGATAGTAGGCCTACCATCATCAACAGCTGCTATTTAGTTGTTGTTATAATTATCAGCAATATCTGTTACCATTGATAACAATCATGATTATTAACAGAATCACCATCATTCTTCAGAATACAAATGGTATCATTTTCTGTCAAAGTCATAGACCTGTATGGTTTTCTGTTATTTTTGTTAAGTGTTTCAAGCTAAAGAAAATGGTCATATTATTTGATTTCTGTCAGACTGTTCCTTGCTGATGCCAGAAAGGTACAGGTCTTGAGAGAGTAATTGAACAATAATAATCCATATATCCAAAAAAAATGCATGAAAAAAAAGAAAGACTTACAAAGTTTTGAGAGATGATTATACGACCAAACTCTGAAATCTGTGTTCAAAAAAAAAATTTTTTCTGAATTTTTTAAATCATGATTAAGAATTGAATCAGTTTTGAGAGCTGTTTTGACCAAACAGAACAATATCTATGTCCATTTATTTTTTTAATTGATCATCATTTTTCTTGTTTGTCAGTGTGAGAGTTAACCTTTTGGTCTTATCTTTGACAGTGTCATGTCACAGCAGCATCACAGACCATGGCTAATTGTTGTGTCTTTTCTGTTCACTGTTGTGTTTATCCAGGCTTGATCATTAACTCTTCCACCCTGTCACCCTGTCCACCAGCTTGCTGAAACAGGGTGAGGGAGTGAAAGACCCACATGAATTTTTTACTTATGATCATTGCATACCCGTTTCAAAACTGGTTAGTAAGGTGCTAAATCCATCACCACCCCATGTTGTGAAGGGTGTGTAAGCATGCCCACCCCTGCAGACCCCACCTTGTGCATGTGACGTCATTGTCTTTAGTTCTTACTGAAAGGTTTGTTTTGTGATTGTGTTGTATCCTGCAAACTCTTATACTTGTGAAGTTGGAGAAGAGAAATCTTTTGGTATCGGTCAGGGAAGGGGTTGGGAGGGTCAGAGAAAGATCTTAACTTATTTATGTCGGTCAGAGTTGGAGAAAGATTTTAACTTTTTTGTGTCTTGGTCAGTTGATGTTGGGGCAGAAAAAGCACTTATGTTCTTTGTCGTCTTTTGATCAGCTATGTTTTTGGTTTGCTGTGTGCTTTAAAATGACTCTTTTCACTGTCAACCCCTGTACCTGCTTATGGCAAGTGGACATGGTGAGTGAAAGGGTTAATTATTAATGCAGTCTGTGTGAATTTTATGTGCTTGTTGTTTCTCTGTATGTGTGTGATTTTGTTTTCTTTCCTTCCTCTTCTTTCCAGTGTCTTTTGCATCTTCTGTGATTCTAAATGTGAGCTCACACGAGGTATCCATGATTGTGTTGGTTCTGATGTCGGTACATTCTGGTCAAGTTCATCGCCATATGTTTTTAAGTTGCCAGTCTTTTTTATGCTTTGCTTTCTGTTCTCCTTGTTCTGTCCATATTTTTTTCCTTCTTCTTTTACTTTTGAATGGTTTTCCTAATGTTTATTTCATTGATTTCTGTACTTTGATGTTTTGGAAGGGTATACCCTGTGCGATAAATTGGACCTACGCCGGGGGCATGTCCTTAGATTATATGCGCGAATGCATTGATATGTGTACTTAATTTTCTTTTCTTTTTTTTTTTTCCCTGTTGAAGTTTTGTGTGTTTTGAAGCGGTCATAGCCCTGATATGGCTCTGCGCAGTCGGCCGGGCTTTAAACAACAATAAAATGAAAATGGAAAAGCTGGTTTGTTGGGCGACTGGTATCCTGCATTTTGTTACTACGACTGCTAAATAAGTCAAGGTTCTGTGTATGTGCTTATATTTGAAAATATTGGCAAAGATTGTGCATCTGATTATTCAAGGAATTTGGGTCTCTGGTCAGCCAGTTTGGGAATTATGGTGGATAGATATATTGAATTGGTCGTAACCTTTTTTCAGAGAATAAGTAGATGTTTGTGAGAGAGAGAGAGTCTTTGTGTGTCTGTTTGCCATGGTAAACAAAATGCTTTTAATATGAGAAGTGGTATTTGCATGTGAGGGAGAGCGTATGTGTGTGCATGTGCACACGATTTTGCTCAAATAAATTTGTCTACAAGTCATTCAGTATTCCTGATTTTCATAGAATTGCAAGGCAAAATTGAATCGACTTAAACCAGTAACTAATTTTTTAAGTAATTTTTTTTTTGTTTCTTTCTTTTTCTTTTTTTGTAAGTTTTCTAATTCTTTTAGATGAATGCATGAATGCTGGTTTGCCTAAACTGTGCAGGCAGTGTGTTGCCACACAGTCTGCATAATTTTGTCTTCAGCGAACGTACATGCTGGTTGATATGTTACCATAAGCCAGCCACTGACATAACTTACAGGATCTTAATGTACGCATCTATTTTGCATGCGTATATAATGAAAGTGATTTAGATACTGGCAAATCGGCGCACGTGTTGACATGGGAGATCGGAAAAATATTCACCCTTTACTTGCCAGGGGAAAGTGTCTGAGTGGATCGAACCCAGAACCTTTCGACTGGAAGTCTGACGGCAGTGACATGCTCTGAATGAGGAGAGCAGTCCAAGTTCCACGCGGTAAAATCCATTGTGACAAAAGGAACGGGAATAATGAATTTACCCACTTGACTTCCGTGCCTGCTGTCATGAGAGCTGACACATTTGATTGTGCATTGTGAGTATGAAAAATTAATTATTCACAGAATCGGCAAAAGGTAACAAGGATTTCACGCAGAGTTTATTGTTGTCTTTAAAAATGATTGGTAGAAGAATTCTTGTAATATTGTTTATGTAGTAGATATTTTATAGGTTGATAATTGTCCGGATCTTCTTAAAAGATTGAGGGGAAGGAGAGATCGTTTGAGGGAGCCAAGCAACCTTTTTGGTGACAAGTTGTGCGAATCATATCACAAGGCTTGTGGTTAGTGAAAGGCTAATATTGTGTTTGTGTGTGCTATGACATAATTCTTTGTCATATGGTTCCTTTGCGAGTTGTGAAGTAATTTGCATTGAGATTCTGTTGGTAACAGGCTGCTAGGAATTAGCGGGCATATCACTTTTGACTCAAGTTATTGTTTGGAGGAGAATCACATATTTCTGTTTCCTGGAGGACGGTGTGAGGTGTTCAGATTTCTGATTTCAAGAACGATAAGTAGATGTCAGATTTTAAACTATAAGTGTTTGTGGTATTTTGTAATTATCTTTCAAGTTATCATCACCAAATAGGAGAAATAGTAAAAAGTAACATTCCTTGTGGTAATTTAATTCTTGTTACTTTTAATTAAACATGCTATTTTCCCTTTCAGAGCAGTAATGGCTATTAATACATGCAAGAAATAATAAAGTTTAAAGTTTAGTGACTTTTCTGTATGGTAATTTAGTTTGAAAGTACAAGCAGATGGAATTTTAGGCAATATTGAGAAAAGGTTATTGGATTTTTTCATTTTCTTTGTCTCGTGCTTTTCAAAGTGTTAATCACTGACATGTTGAAAGTTTATATTTCTTGTGGTGATACTTGGATTTGCAGTGTTAGGATGGAGACAAGATATTTAAAGATGATAAATAAATTTCGAGTTGTTACAAAGATAAACGCACTGATGAAAGTGGTAAATATATCAGGTGCTTGATGGGTGTTAAGTTGACACCATCAGTTTTGTGAAATGATATCAGATCTGAAAGTTAGGGGAATTTTTTATTTCCCAAAGGAAAGTGATTCAGATATAAGTTGACTGAAGACTGTGAAATAAATTTAAATGTTAAGGCAGTATGTGGTTATGGCGTTTTGAGTATTCAGCAGTCTTCAGCATATTACACATCCATCCACCAACTTCTTCATAAAGAGTACCTGGACAAAAATAAATCAAAAACAAAACAAAGAGAAAGAAAGTATTTTTTCTATGACAGAGCTTATATCCATGAGTAGGAAGAGAAACGATGACAGTTGTTTTTTTAAATTGCGGATCAAATCATGACAAAAGACAATCCCACACAGACTATTGACTGTTCTTTTCATGACACAAATTGACAGTGGGCAAAGTATTACATGTCTTTTGCTTGCTGTCCACACAAGTAAGCCATGATGATGCCTTTGGTTGTCCACATACGCTCTTATTTTCTCTTGCCATTGGTCCTCCTTATTTCTCCATTCATAGTTTATTCTGCATTCAGGTCACCTAACCTTGATCAGGATTGTGGAGTGTGAAGCAGCAAAGGAGAGGATTGGAACCTGATCTTAAACAGCTGACCCAAGACTTGTGAGGTCTCTACCACCTCACTCTCCCATGACCCAGCTTAGAGGGTTATGGGACTATCTTTACCTCCCCCTGCCATGGCAATATTCAGCTTTTGTACAAAGTTGAAGTAAACAAAGCACCAGTCATAAAAAATCTGGTGGGCAGGACGTGTATGTGGGTGGGTCACCATGTATGTGAAATTAGCAGTGTGTGGTGAAAGCTTGTAATGATACTTTTTATTAATCAATACTTGTAATGATCTTGTAAAGTGCTGAATAATTGGACATGATTGTGCTGAATCTGTTGTGATTTCTTTCTCTTTCGATTTCTGTTCATTTCTATTGTGATTCATGAGCTTCCGTGCTGACGTGTTACATGATCTGAGTACTTCGTTTATTTTCTGTATCTATCAGATTGGAGAGAAAAAATTGAAGAGAAAGGGAGAAGAGAGTGATGATTCAGGAAATTACTGTTGGGGATGTGTTTTTGGACTGTATTTATTTTTTTCTCCACCGGTCCTGGTAATTTGTATATTATGTTTGTGAATTGTATCTGTCAATCCACATGTTATACCAAACCTTCATTCCACATGATGTTCGCCCTCGATTTCAGTCCATAAGCTTTTCTGCTTGTGGATGGGAGATAGTGTAGTGATGCACTTTGAATCACAATATTGCAGCTTGACCAGATAGTTTTTATTTTTCTTGGTACTTGTGTGGCACTCGGTGTGGATTACAGAGTTGTGCTTTTCGTCTTTTTAAAAACCTTTTGGTTGGAGTGATCTGTATGTTTGGTTTGAATTATTCTTTGGACCAGAGATACGTGTGTGTGTGTTTTCTTTTGTAAATATACATTGTGTATTTGTGGAGTGATGTATTTATCACCTGTGACGGAGACTTGAGGTGGTTGTTATATGCTCGCTCTCTTCGGTAACTAAGTGAAAATGATAGATGGTGTTACTGGCTTGCTGGTGGCTGTTGGCAGGACAGTCATGGTGAGCGCTTTCAGCTGTATGACATTCATTATTCTTGGGTCGTGTTGTTTCTTGTTATGCAATGAAATGTGAAACTTGTTTGTTTTTGTGGATTCTCACTTGGTAGCAGTTGGTGCAATGATGAATGTGATAAGACTTGAGTCAGTGCAATGGTCAGTGTGTAGGTTGTTGTACAAGACAGAAGTTAACCATTCTATGGTGTTGCTGGTTTTTGAATGATACCTCGTTTTTCCATGTGTCAACTTCTATCCTAGGCTTAGCCAGTTTTAGGTCAACAATGACACTTGACAGTAGTTCAGGTCAACAATGACACTTGACAGTAGTTCAGGTCAGCAGTAACACTGACAGTAGTTCAGGTCAGCGGTGACACTGACAGTAGTTCAGGTTAGCAGTAACACTGACAGTAGTTCAGGTTAGCAGTAACACTGACAGTAGTTCAGGTCAGCAGTGACACTGACAGTAGTTCAGGTTAGCAGTAACACTGACAGTAGTTCAGGTCAGCAGTAACACTGACAGTAGTTCAGGTCAGCAGTAACACTGACAGTAGTTCAGGTCAGCAGTAACACTGACAGTAGTTCAGGTTAGCAGTAACACTGACAGTAGTTCAGGTTAGCAGTAACACTGACAGTAGTTCAAGTTAGCAGTAACACTGACAGTAGTTCAGGTCAGCAGTGACACTGACAGTAGTTCAGGTTAGCAGTGACACTGACAGTAGTTCAGGTCAGCAGTGACACTGACAGTAGTTCAGGTTAGCAGTAACACTGACAGTAGTTCAGGTTAGCAGTAACACTGACAGTAGTTCAGGTCAGCAGCGACACTGACAGTAGTTCAGGTTAGCAGTAACACTGACAGTAGTTCAGGTTAGCAGTAACACTGACAGTAGTTCAGGTCAGCAGCGACACTGTCAGTAGTTCAGGTTAGCAGTAACACTGACAGTAGTTCAGGTCAGCAGCGACACTGACAGTAGTTCAGGTTAGCAGTGACACTGACTAGTTCAGCCATGGCATCTGAACGATAAATCATAATTCGTCTGTAATATTGAAGTGGTAGAAGAAAGAGTTGAACGAGCCATTTAAACAATTGCTTCTATGGTAAAAGAACCGAACGAGTCGTTTGAACATTTACTCATTCTGTCGGGGTAAGAACATCATTGCATTTCTTGTTGAGGTAAATTTTACCATTGTAATGGATAGATGCTGGAAGTGTCATATTCACAGTCTGCTATTCAAGAAATGTGGTAGTGAAGAGAGTGTGTGCGTATGAAGGAAGAAATATTTTAAAAACAAGTACCAGTCTGTTTTTATATCAATTCCACTTTCAGAGCTTTACATAAAGCCAGTGAAAGAAGCTTTCACCTGATCATCAAATAAGTCATATCTGGAAATCCCATCGAAAATAATTCCCAAACCCCCACTATTTACATGTAAAACATCAAAGTTATCCATTTCTCTCTCTCTCTCTCTCTCTCTTGTTCTGAACCTTGGGCTAAAGTAGACTTTTTTTAAATGCCTGATAATGGATCATTGACAAGAAAGGTTGGTCTTGTAAAAAGCATTGGTTAATTACATGGATCATTTAAAAAAAATGTTCATACCTGTTTTTGCTCGCATGAAAACTTGATGGAGCCAAAAGTATATTTAATATCCCACCCATACATGATTAAAGAAAATGATTTGTATAGGGCTACCTCCCTCTCTCTATCGTCTATTCTTCATGCATTTTGTGTCAGTTTTGTGTCCGGCATCATTGGTAAGTGGTTGAATATACGGTCATTATCAAGCATTCAAAGCCCATATTTTTGTCAGTGGATTTTAACCACAATCTAGTCAAGGTAAATAGAGCAACTTTCTCTTTGCACTTGGTGGAGACCAGTCACAAAGAAGTGAGCAAGACCTGATGATGCCCTTGTCTTTTGATTTTTGATTTCCTCATCCTATCCACCAGCCGGGTGAGGGAGTCAGAGGGCTAAACTTGTATTTACCTAATTGCTTGCTTGGGCATTTGGTTGTGTGTATTCTCGTTTTGTGTGAGCGTTTCTCACTGTGGTAATTGAAACAGAGGGCTCAGATGTTGTATTCCATTGTGTGGGGTTTTGTTTACTCTATTGACAAGTAGCGACATCATATTTTCATATCATGACATCAGTTGCGTTGTATTTATTATGCCGAATGTTGAATGCTTGTTTCATATCAGAGATGTATCATTTCATTTATCAGGATGATCAGAAAGTATCAAACATGGAAAGTAGTCAAATCAAGTTTACTTCTCGGTTGATGAAATTCCCAAGTTTCAAACAAAGCACAGGTCAAACAATGTGTTGCTGTTGTCAGTGGATAGGAAACAGCTCAAATGTATCATTAGCACAAACAGGAGACCGATAGCTGAAATCAAAAGCCTTATGGATCAAATATCAACAAGTATTGAAAACAAAATGTGAATTTGAGAACAAACTGTCCGACTGTTGGATCAATGGTTGGCTTAAAACATACTGTAATAGGAAGATTGGTGTTCAGTCCCAACATCGAAAAAGTAGCATCAAACGGTTTCAGAACAAATTGCTTTTAGTACCAACACCATGGTGTTCAGTCCCAAACATCGAAAAAGTAGCATCAAACGGTTTCAGAACAAATTGCTTTTAGTACCAACACCAGACAAAAGACACTAGCCTCACTACAAATGTTCAAATCCTTACAAAATTTGCAAAGTGTGGTCGTTAATATGCCTTTGAGATCAAGTTAACAAGGAACAGCAAAGGGTACTGGATGGGACTTAGTGCACCAGTGCCTTGAGATGAGAAAATTGGAGGGTTAAACCCCGCTTAGCTACATGTAGGTTTATGTTTGTGCATTTTGCTATCACGGTGGCCTGTTTGCTTAGAGCGGCATGCTGATAATGCAAGGGTTGTGGTGTCAGTTTTATTTTTCCTAGGCTAATTGGGTCAGTGAAGAAAGCCAGGCATTCCAGACCTGATTTCGAGTTGTCTGAGCCCACAACATAATCTATTCACAGCCCATCTTAGTAAGCCACTCAGTCTGGTAGTGTCAGGTTACTGTTTCAAACACCTCGCTTTCCACCTTTGCCTCTATTACAGAACCTTGCCAGCACCCAAGTTCTTTGTCAGACGCAAGGAGTCTGCAAATTAACTACTGGCAAATTTAGGCATGGTGCATATGGTAATGTGGGAGTGTGATGAACTCCTCTTGAACAAATCCTGTGGGTGAATCATTTGAAAGGCCGACAACTGTAAAGGCACTGTAATGTAAAATGAGAGTAACTGGTATAAAATATGTAGAAGTTCAGCAACCCACCTAACGTACATATGGAACCATCGTTGACTGAACATTAAAACTGATGGCAAAATGGTAAAGTCCATGTATTTTTTGTGCTGTTGGTCATCCAGACAATTGAGTGTTTTTGCCTGTTGTAAACATTGTAAGATATTGTATCAGTGCAACAGGAGCCACGGTCATTGTCACGTATTCATGAACAACAGATAAAATGCTGTGGGACCTGTTAATATTTTTTGTTTTTTTCAAGCAGGCCCCGTAAATAATGTGCCCCATAAATAATGTGCCTTTGGTGATCAGTAGTCTACCCGCGTGTCTGTGTGTGTTGTAGATGAGTTTTAATTGTTGTTAAACGATGCTGTTGTTGAAGCTTGGAGGGAAATTGTTGAAAATGATTGTTTCATTCATTTAACCCTTTCACCTCTTCACCGTAAAGGGTGAGAGAGTGAGAAAGGATTACCGTGTTGTTGGTTGAGACATCTGTTGAAATGGTTGAGTGTTGTAATCGACAATAATCAACTCCCTGGACAGAAATTGCAAGTTGATTTTTACAAGTTTGTTGACCGCTGTACATGTTCTGGCTTTATCTTCCAATATGTACAGAGTTTCATTGAATAGTTCTGTTAAGTAGATATACAGTTGTCTGTTGATTGTTAAAGGGTCGAAGACATACACAGTAGGTTTGGTATGGTGATAACAAAAAGAGGTTGTTTCAAAGAAAGACAATGAAAAAGTCATTTTTAGCATTAAATTTACAGATGGGTAGCAAGTTTTATAATCTTATTCAGTTTTTAGTTAAGTTTGATTCACCCTGTATATCCATGAAATCGTTCCATCAAAAAAAAAAAAGAAAGAAAAAAGAAAATCATGGTAAGGAGAGGGAGGAGGATTGAAAAGTGTACATGTGAAAAAAGTCCTCTTGATCATGTGGGCCTTCCCCATCAAAATAATCATTTATAATTAACCCCCTGACTGCCGACACTTTTTGATGTACAGTGTTTTCCATATGCCGAGGAAAAGCGTTGTGTGACTACCATGTACACTAAAACTACTGTAGCTTCCATATTTGAGGGAATCTATGCATGAAATTACACAGAATGATGCATATGCATGACAGATGTATTTTCAGGTGCTTTTTCAGTAATTTCTTGAAATTAATTCATAGTTGTAATATTTTGTGAAAGTTCCCACCAAAAAACTTGTAAGCACTCATTGTAGGAACAAAAAGGAAATGATCCTCTTGACAAAATCTGAAAGTATTCAGACCGTGGATGACCACCAACAGATCACTGACAGCTGATGAGCTACAAAGAGCAGCATACTAGTGCACAAAGTAACTTGATCCAGTCATGTTGTCCGCTGCCACCATGTCCCCCTCCAACATCACCCTTGTCCTCCCCTAACCGCTTGTAATACTAATCCCTTGAAGTAGCGAGTGACTTTACAACATTGGGACTGTGTTTTTAACCCTTTTCCTACCGAAAAATAGGTCACTGTACTAACTATTGAACAAGTAATGTTAGGAGATGACTTCAGAAACACTCAAATTATGTCTGTTTTTTGCCATTTTTGCCGCTTCAAATGTCGTGTAAATGCAGAAAGGAAATGACAAGAGTATACTCCTTTCGCCGGAAAAGGATTCACGTCAGCAATGCGGTCATTTTCTATTTATATACTCGAAATTGAAACTACGGTTCAGGGCGCGAAATTCTCGTGACGCGGTCCACGGAGAGAGAAAGCTGAGTCGTGAGGATCTCGTGACGCGGTACGGAATGTTGTTAAACACTCTGAATTTGTTGGTGGTTGCCAGAATCACCTGTGGCTATAAATCCTTTGTCCCATGTTGATAGGATCAATACTTGCTGTGTGTGCTGTGTATAAAGCAGTGAGTAATTACCATCGTTTTCTTCAGCCTCTTTTTGTGTCAGATTTGCTTTCTGAATCTTCTTACAATCATGAATAATTTCTTGAATCATTTCAAAGGTCAAAAACTCGGGATTGTGAGAAGTCCTGGCGTTGCCATTTTGATGAAAACCGGTTTCAATTCTTGGAAAAACAAAACCAGTTTGGTGAGAGTTGCATAGGTCACCCAGTAATATAAGGGAAGCCAATCACTTTTTGAACCTTCTCTGAGACTGACAATATCAGTCAGTGCTTCTCTTCTATTTACATTTCGCTGTAACGTATGACAAGCTACCTTCGTTAATTTTTTTTGTTTGCATCACAGAAGGCGTTGAGAGCTCATAGTTCTTAACGTTAGTGGCAGTCAAGGGGTAAATTATGTAAAATACTTGGGACATAATAATGCCCTGTGATTTTTTTTTGACAGAGCTTTTGATATAAGTCTGTAAAAAATGTCTTTTCCAGATACATTTTCATCCCATCCTCACCTTCATCAGCAATATATTGGCAGCTATAATGAAAATCAACACCACTGGAGGAGTCTACAAAAGATTCAGTGTTAATACCATACGTGTTTGTGAAGAGACTCGCATTACTCAGTTGGGTTATGAAAAGTCTCATTATCAGAGTTGGTTGCTCAAACACATGGCTTTGAGATGTAAAATCTGTTTAATGAAGACTACAAATTGAGTAATGCAGGCTTAAAGGCCTGCTTTGGCAAATTCTAGAGTCCCACATTACTTTTGCCCACCCATGGATTTGGAGACATTGATGACATAAATTTGTACATTTTTGTTAATTGTGTGATTAGTTATTACAGAAAGTTGCTTCCCAGTTTAGAGTTTTCTTTGTGTCACGCTTTGTATGTTTAGCAACTTAATTTTGTTTGGATATTGTTCTTCCACGCAGTTGTAAGTTTTCTTTTCACTGCATTGAGTTGATTGCGTTGCCCAGCCGTTCTCTACAGATGGATTTTTATCAGTCTAACTGAGACTGCTCAGTGTGAAAGAGTTGTGGACTTGTTGCCGGAGTCCAGTTTTTGGCTTCCCCACTGCCCATCCTGATGTGTTGGTCATGTTGTTATGTCGGCATACTGTTTGATACATAGAGTAATAGATTTTAGGTTACATACAATAATAACGCAACACCACCCAGGGTTCTGTTTTCATCAAGATTTTGACAATGGAATCTTTCTACTTTGACTTTATATGTCTCCCTGTAGAATATATGTAAGTGTTTTTGTAAGCTTTTCAAAAGGCAACCTTCCCAGTACTTTGTCTGAAAAATCAGATTTCTTCTTCAGATCACACACACCCCCAAGAGAGTAGTAGGCTTTGACCCATCTCAAATACGTAACAACAAAGTGTACAGCCCGCACTCAGAGATCACTGAATGTCCCATAACTTAGAAAAAGTGTTTTTTTTCTTGTAGCTGTGCAGCAGATTGTGAATTTGTCGATTGTTTTTATCATTAGTTTTATTTTTTTGAAAAAAGTTTATTACCAAAACAAAAACCAGAATATGGTGATGCACTTACAGGTGATCCAGACAAAAAAATCCATATCATTTTGTCATAAGTTTTTGCTTTCTTAAGTTTAGATGCAGAAGTAACATGACATAATTCTGACATTGTAGTTCAGTGAATGTAAAATCAGTTGCCCAACTTTATAGATTACTCTGGGTTATTTTGCAGCACTTGTTTGATTCACCCTTGTCATGCTAACTATAGTTAGACTGTGGATGACTGTTTGGCAAAATGTTGTGCAGATCAAGTATGCAAATCTAGATATTGTACATCATCATCTTGTCCAGTTATAATATATGTGAACAAAAATCTGCAATGGTGCTTGTGTGTTTATGCATGGTGTGGGGAGATTTTCAGTAAATATGTTTCACATGATCAAAACAGAAAAGACAAGCAATTCTCTTCTCTCCGATTTATTTGATACAAATCACAGGACAGTACTTGAAATGACTCATCAGTAGTGATGTGAAATAAGTTGTCCTTACAAGGTTAAATGCAAGTTTTGAGAAATCCATTGCCCTTCTAGTGATATATGCTTCTGATTTTTCTTCTTGAAACGAGATTTATAGGAGGCCTAAATTGTGATTTTCAGAGGCTAGAATTTTTTTTCCCCCATGAAGCATGGTGCAAGCGTCTTGAGGTGTTTTGATATCCTTGGAGAGTTCTGGCAGATTTGAAAATCAGATACTGTGTGTGTTGGTTTCTGTGTGGTACTGTGTTCAAAGACATAGACCACCGAGTCCATGTTTTATACAGCAAGATGTCCAGTTCTATCTGTATCAACCGTTTTGGTTCAACAGACAACACGTCAATTCCATTCACGGGAAATGGAGATGTCCTAAAAGACAGTATCACAACATGGGAGCATGCGCAGAAACCAACACACAGAAATCAGTGTGATTTTTCAATTCAACCCATCATCTACAACGGTCAGATTACAGAAATGGAGGACAAAGAAACAAAGTTAACTTGTGAAAGAAGCCTTCAAAGCCAGTAGCCATAAGGACTTGAATCTGTGAAGGAATGTGGAAAAAATCACCCGACAACCCTTTCTTAAAGGCCCCTATCAGAAAGAGTTGTCATAAAGTATTCCACATTGGATTCCATTTGCATGTGCTTCAACATTCTCAGATCACTAATACAAAATTTTCATGGAGAAAATAAAATTCTGGCATCACAATTCAAGAAGAAAAATCGGAAGCATTAGAAATAACAAAGGACTGACCATAATACAATCGAAATGTCAGATCATGTGATCAGGCATTGATCCGTTTGAAATGTTAAGGATCACTTTATTTTATATTCAGGTCTAGGAATGTAGACCGATATCCCTCTCAACCATACTTTTCGCAATACAAGTTGATCTACATTTCAATTTCTTGATCAGGCGTTGGCTGTGGTTCTGGCCTATCTGTGGGGTGAGTACAATATACAGACGAAGTTCACTTGTCCAACAAAGATGGAGCCAGCAACACATACACTTGTTTGGAAGCAGACAAGACAATGATCTGACTGCAG
The DNA here is from genome assembly GCA_030674185.1 of Monoplex corrugatus. Classification (NCBI taxonomy): domain Eukaryota; kingdom Metazoa; phylum Mollusca; class Gastropoda; order Littorinimorpha; family Ranellidae; genus Monoplex; species Monoplex corrugatus. The sequence goes on along the minus strand of JAPXFY010000027.1, from coordinate 11,431,652 downwards.
CAAGGATCGTTTCACTTTACATGATATACAGCAGAGTTGTGATGCCAACCCCCACTGAATATTAACATGGTATAGGACTTTGTGGCTTCAAAAAGTCAAAATGTCAATGCTTGGAAGAAGTTTGCCTTTTAAGCCACAAATTTAGCCCATGGATAAAGTGTTAAAACAACAAAACAAAAAACAAAGCCAAAAAATTAGCCCATGGATACAGTGTTAAACAAACAAACAAAACCGAAGGGGGGGGGGGGGGGGGGGGGGGGTGTCAAGTTAATTGTAAGCATGTCAAACGATAACAATTATCACAACACTACATTTCATTAACCCTCTCCTACAAACTGCTATTTCTTTTTACACATGACCTCACTCTCACCCATTTGAAATCAAAAATACATAATATATGCCTTCCATGACAAAAGCGCTTCTTTTGACTGGTAACACTCTTACCCCCCCAAATGTCCCTTCCAATATTAAAAAGCGGAACATTTAACATTGTTAAACATCCCAAACACAAACCCTGCTGTTATTCCAAAGCAAAATGTCTTAACACTGTTAACATGATGAGAAGCAAGTTAGTTGTTAGTTGTTTCACGCAAACAAACTTTGTGGAAAGGAAGCATCGATTGCAGTTCTGCAAGTTAAAAGGCACAAAACTGGATCTAATTCCCCATACACTAAGCTGGGAGTTATCCCCATGTTTGTTTACTTTCGTTAACGTTTGGTTGGCATTTAGCATAGTCAGTATAACTTAAAGCCAATCTGAAAACAAAAAAATGGCAAAAAATTGTGGTCTCACGTGTGAAGGAATCACACAATGGCTTGACCTTGATGACAATCCTGTGGATCGTGAAAATGAAGTTTCTGAGAAAGAAAGCGATTCAAGAGGGTGAAACGGATGTGGTAGTAGTGCCTTCAACAAGTGCTAGTGCATCAGTGATAGGTATGATAATTGAATTGATTATGAAAAAAATTTTTTAAAAAGAGAGCCAAATAAACCCTTCTACCATTAGAATGCCGAGTATCTCGACGCTATTAATCCCATTATTAAAAACCAGAATACCTTGATATTATGAAACATCCCTTTCCTGACAAAAACCCTTAATGTTTTGACCATGCCCTGAAGTCTCAAGTTTGTATGTTTCAGAACACACACCCTCCCCTCCAGTCTTACAGATTTAACTTTACATCCAGAAGACCTGTGAGTGGCACTCTAACACACACAAAAAGAAAGATGCTCCATAAAATGCAATCAAGATTTACAAAGAATAATCCACTTGTTTCAGTGTGCATACAGACAGGGTAGTTCCAGTGTACACAAACACACGCGCACACACACACACACCTTTCAGCAATTTTATATCATAGTAATATGTTAATTTCTGCCACTGACAACAACCATCACATTGCAGAATATCAACTATTCTCCCACTGCAGTACACCTCTTCCACCTGATCCATCATCCCCCCACCCACACCCCAAAACTCAACTCCCCGTAGTGGTATCTTTCACCACCTATTCCATCATGGGAGCGCCTTCCCCACCAGTGGCGTCCTCCACCAGATGCAGATCATCCAACATCTCCTGCAGGCTGATGGTAGGAGCACCTTCATCATCCGTCTCTTCTGCTTCCACCGTCACCTTGCCGGCATCTGAACAATAACACCACAATGTAATACTCTGAACAAATGAATATGAACATGCAAATAATGAAAGGAAAAATGTTATGGACCAGTGTTTACACACATACATACATATCTTGTTTAACAGAGTAGAGACGGAAAAGACATACTGAAATTGAAAACTGTGATAAACCAGTGGTTGCACATATAGGCCTACATACCTCTCTTAACAGTGAAGAGACAAAAGGTGATTGGAGGCAAAGTTCTTGTTTGTAAAACGATAAAGTCCCAGTTCAATTCCTGTTTGGACAATGAGTTCCCTTCCCTCACCCCTCCCTTTCCACCAGACCTCCAGTGGTGGTCTAGACATGTCTGACAAGAAAACCCTGAAGTTTCATGTGCAGCATGCACTCAACGCACATACAAAAAAAACCCACATCAATATATCAGTTGTCCATGACAAAAATTACTTCCTCCCATGAAAAAAAAACCCCCAAAAACTTATTAACCCTTTGACTCCTGCACCCTAGCCACCAATTGCAAAACCTTAACCCTTTGACTCCCTCACCCTCTCCACCAGCTTCCCTCACCCTCTACGCCAACTTCCTGCAGGGTGAGGGAGTCAAAGGATTAAGTTTTCACTTTGCTAGCATAGTTGACAAAGTAGGATGCTTGTGGACAGGGTGCAGGAGTCAAAGAGTTAAAAATGCAGAATATCTAACTCCCATGACAAAAACTGGAATCATATATTACTGCTTTTAGGACTGGTATCTTTAAATTGTGTCCTCTGACTTTCATGTTTTAAAAGTTCAACATAATATTAATAATAGCAACAACACATAAGGCGACAAATCTTAATGCATGAATCAAATCAAAGGGCACACGCATCTTCACTAAAACACTCACTCACAAAGACAAAAACTCATGCACGCCAGGAAGGAGTAGGACAAAGCAGTAGGCATGACAAGGGGGAAAACCACCACAAGACAAAAAGGTAGGTATGTCTTTAACCCTTCACCGCCAGTGATTTTAGAATGTTAAAGTCCTCAGCGCCAGCTGTTAAAAAAAACAATAAAATGCACCTACCGACTTCAAATGACTGTAACTTTCTTATTTCTCAACTGAATTGCTTTCTGTTGTTTTTTTTAAAGAAAGAAGAATGACTGGAGTTTGGGATTATGCAACAATAAAGTCTGTTGGCAGTCTGCCAGACGGTCACAAAAAGGCGACATCGGCGGTGAAAGGGTTAAGTTAGACGTGAAGGAAGACATAAAGAGTATGTGACCGTCAAAGAGACTGGGTAAACTCAGTCCAACACACAAAGTGAGCATAACTGATGGTGGAACATCTGTGTCAGGGAGTTTGTAAATAAGCAATGTCAGAAGCAGAACAGACAGACTGGGCAGGGGAGTACATTTGGAGGTGGTCACAAAGATACATAGGTGCAGTATCATTACTACACTTGTAGCATAATGTGTTGACTTGTATGAAATTCTTTGAGACAAAGGTAACCAGTGAAGCAAGTTAGTGGTAGAATCATGGCTCTTTGTATGATGGGCAAGGTAGGCTATGTAATTCAGATTATGCTGGACGCATAATGAAACAAGAACATTTGTGAACATAAAGAAAACAACAAAACATCACTGACATGACCAATCACCATGGTATAGTGGTTAGCACAATGGACTACCGACTGTAAGGTTGTGGATTTGATTCCCCATCAGTCCCTTCAAAAATCATTGTGGATTTTTTAGCTCTGACTGACTCCTAGAGTTGAGCGTGCTTGGCTCGTTGGGAAGACTGGGACCACACAGTCGAGTCTCATCCACTTCATGGATGCATCACTAAAGATGCTGTTCAAATCTTCTGACCAACATTGCAGGCGTCTGTATCTCTTGAGCCTGATTAACACCTGGATACATTATGACAGTATGCATAGAGTACAGGCCTTATCATGCAGTCTCATTTTTAGATGGAACGGCATAGCACCATGACTGGCATCCTCATCGTATTGTAAAAACTTCAGCTTCTGTGGCCATTAATTTGGCATAGAAAATGAGGAAAAAACAAAAACAAGAAAAAAGACTGACAAAGCAGAAACAGGTAGATCTACACAGCACCAAAAGACAGGGTTACCACCACCACCACCCTGAAATTAATTGCCCATCAGCCTGCACAAAAAAGACGTACCTTTATAGATGTTGACGTTCTGTCTCATTTCAGGATCTTCCTCGAGATCCTCCAAAAACTCAGTATAATCCCTGAAACAGAATTGTGAAAATATATGTATACACATTTTACAAACATTTATTTTATACAGTCATGGCAAAGCGATTATGCTCCATGTTCACTGATAGGATATAGATGTTCATATTTTCAGGTTCAATAATAAATCAGGCATCCTTATGACATACTGAATGTGCATCATTCACATACTAAGCCATTGTTTCTCTAAAATGTTCTATGTGTGACCTTCACCCTCTAAATTTAAACCTGAGCAGTGGGCTCACTTTCTAAGATTCTGTCAAGCACATCAGCCTCTACTCAGTGGTCTGTCCATGCTACAACAGTCTTGTGTCATCACTGTACTTTGAAAGTGGGCTTTTGGTTGGTCAGATCTATTACCCTTTGTTTGTCATTCAGTCAAACTGGAAACTATGGTTCAGAACAGCACCAAAAAATGGTATCTTCGATTGGCAAGTGGTTAAGTGAATAGTATGCTCTCACAGCACCGGTGGAAGTAATAAACCAAAAAAGCCACCATCAGATCATTTATAAGCAATAAATGTACTTTCACACTAGCACACACATGTGTATGCGAGATATTTTTTGTCACCGACTTTTATTTCATATTTTCATCCTTTATTTCTAAAAGACTGCATAGGCCTAGCATAACTGACCAGTTACTGAAGTTTGTTTTAAAGATTGCTTTGTTGTTCTGACTTCAGTCCTGAGGGAAAGACTCTAAACGTTAAAAGTGAAATTTCAGACAGGAGGTGAAACCACTCTCTTCAACAGCAAGTGAGGGTGACCTCAGTAAATACACAATTTCGGCTCCATTAGTCTCATTCTGCCACAGTATCAATCACACAATTTTATCCTCTAGGAGACTGGGATCACACTTTGCATCTTTCCTACGCAGGTCATTTCATGTTGTTCAAAGCTGTTTAATTCCAGTGGTAGGTTAATAAAATACCAGTATCAAATATAGACTAGGTAAAACATAGCCTAGTTAAGGCCTCAAGACCTGGCCAGCTCATGGGTTTATGTGCAGGGTTAAGGCATGTGCCATGATCACCATACACGTGGCACCTGTGACATTAGTGTATATGGAATTCGTTCTGAGCACGGACACATCATCCTGAGAAACTGAAACTCAAAGCCGTGCTGACTGCCAAGAGCCATACAAGGCTGCCATCATCCCACTAGCAAAAGATTCAATGCTATCATCATGTTAAAATGATATCAGTCAATACTAAAGAACAAGTCAGAACAGCCAGATTAATCCTTGGACTCCCACACCATGTCCACTAGCATACTGCATCGTCAACCATGTTAGCAAAGCAAAGCTAGTGGATAGGGCGAGAGAGTCAAAGGGTCAAGTTTTTGCAGTTGGTAGGTCAGGTGCGGAGTCAGAGGGTTACTTGATCATGCTGACTGAAAGAATCACTGGTGCCACTTGCCAGGTATTAAAAAACGTAAAACTTGTCCTATAACCATGACATCATAGGGAAGTGAGGCAGTAAATATATCTTTTATGGGGATGGGAAGGTGTGTGTAGATTATTATGCTACAGACCATCTCCTTTACCTCACTGCTTTACCTTCCCCAGTCCTGAAGGGTGACATTTCAGATATATTGAGATACACTATTATGCAACCCTAGCTTAGTAATCTCAATGCCCTGTTCAGATTGCATCATCTTACATCCAAAAATAGGGATTCTTTTTTCATTGAAGACAATATCAATGCTGCAGATATTTTTTAATCTCTCTCAGGACGCTTGCATGCATGCTGCACATGTGCACATGCGCCACACACACACACACACACAAGCTTACCTTTGCACACTCTCAGAATCCATGTTGTCGGCCATATGTTTCAGTTTCCAGTTTCTTCGACGACAACGACGAGGTCGATCAAACACCTTCTTCACCAAAATCTGTTGACAACCACACTCCTATCTATCAGAAAAATCATGAATTCTCCAAATCTCTTACCTTCAAGGTTTACAAACTGGTGGCAAAAGATACTATTACAGGTTGCCCCAACCCCATAGTCTGAACGGGATTTAGGTGATACAGACGTCAACTTTTCTTAGGACCCACACACCACATGGTAAGGACAATATGGGAAAAAAACCTGAATACAAATGTAAACATATCAAAGGACACTAAAAAAAAAACATGAAATCAAACCTAAATTTCCTAAAATTGCTTTAGCCATATTTTCTTAGAACCAAAAATGCTGTCAATATATGTACCCAATAATCAACCCTATGAAAAAGTATGTAAGGCTTTACAGAACAAATACAGGTGAATGGACTGGCAAGGCAGAAAATGACAGGAAGAGATGACAGAATGCAAAGGGGCCAGGCGGAAACAGAGCATGACAGAAAAGAGGGCATTTCCATTGTGTTAATTATAGTGAAAGAGCCCCAAGCACCCCTTCACAGAAAGTTTAATTTCACTATATTATTTTTGTTTGTGACTGTGGAGTGCGTGGCCTAGAGATCAAAACACCTGCACAGGATGAAAGAAAAACTATTCAAATCATGGATCAACAGGGATTTCCTCTCCCCTCCCCCCCACTAGATCTTAATCCCCTTGGCACAATACATAACTAAGTGTACTGTAAGACAATGGCGTAAAATTATGGGAGCTAAATGGTGAAATTACTGAGTGTTAGAATAAAAAACACATCTGCCCACGTGCAATGAGAAGTACAATGTAAACAAACCAAACTGAACAACAACACGCATTCCATCAATCACTGATGTGCTAAAAATACCCTTTATCATGCGCTCAACCTCTCTTGTTCATTTAGAACTAAACACAAAGCCACGTTTACCTCATAATCACACTGAGTTACTGTCAACAAGAGTCCCAACATGTCAACCTCACTGTCTGTTCCAATCTCACTCATTTTTTGGCAGAAACTTGTAGAAATCAATCAGAGAACAGAAAATGGTGACAGTGTGAAAGGAAGAAGGCTGAGCAAAGCCAAAGAAGCTTTCTGACTGGTCAGTTTATATTCGTTTTTTAGATCGGTCAGTATTCAGCGGGAGATATGAATGAAGCCACGATCGTGACTCATCCTGTTTGGACAGTAAAGCCACGATCATGGCTCATTGTGCTAAGCAGGTTAAATGGTAGTCCAGGCACTAGTCTTTAAAACGAAACCATAAACTAAGTTTCTGTATGCAAGCATGTACCTGGTGCTTATTAAAAATCCCAACAAAGATGTCCCTAACGAAATTCTTCAGAAAATCCCCTTTCACTGGTTAACAGATACATACGTACATACAGGATGATTTGAAAAGGAAAAAAAACAGAGCAGGTACCATTGCAAAATGGTGACCCGCTCTCCCCAAGAACAGTGGTCTGTATTTCACATGGTAAAAGTGCACTGGGAGGGATTGGAGAGAGGGGGGGGGGGAGGTACACAACAGACTGTGTGACTTTAATTACACCACTGTTAAACTCACACCCTTACCAAATTGGCACAAGACAGGCCTTTCACAAATTCATGCAATTAAAACAGGATCAATCTGAGAAAATCCTGGTTGGATTCAGGACATGGTACTCTGCTTTACATATTTCAAACAAAAAGAAACAAACGACAAATAATGGACAGACAGGGAGACATAACAACAACTGATTCATAAAAGGCCAAAGATATTTTGCCCATTTACTTATTCTACTGGTTCCACTCACATAACTGGGCCACAGGGTCACTACCAAGTATGAATTCATTAACATGTAAAAAACAAAACAAAAAAACCCCAAGAAAACAACAATGAAACACAATTTTTCATTAGAACTTCAGAAGATGATAAAAGATGACCACTACTCACCACATCAGGAATGCGCTCTTCCTTCAGCTTCTCAAACTGCTGGTGATTCAGATTGGAACATGTGAAGTCATATCTGAAAAAAAAAAAAAAAAAAAAAAAAGTTAACATAATATCTGGAAAAAAAGTTAATATAAATATTTTGTCACAACACACCTACATACAGCTTTTTTGTGACAAGACCTTACCAGGTACTATACATAATGTTGGCTGCATACTGCATAGAAAAACTCGTTCAGGCAATTTCATGTCATTGCAAACACGTTTGATCAAAAGGTAACCTGGTGTTGTTTGCTACGTCCAGAAACTATGGTTGCTTGTTAACAAAATTGTTCAGCGCTACTGTGTTGGCATTAGTTCTTCACATTAAGATACAATTTTAAAAAAAAATTTTCTATCAAAAGCAAATGTGAGAAGTACAAACAAACTACATGATCCAGTAAAATCTCTGCTGCACAGATATTCCACAAACGACAGTTCTCACACCATGCAGGAAACACTTTCCAGCAAATGTTTCCAGAAAGCTGGATTGCATGCGAGTATTCATGTTGTTGGACAAAAGTAACTGCGATCCAACAAATTGTAAACAACACATCAGTATCAAATAAAATGGTCCATGTGTGTGGGTGTGTGTGTGTGCGTGTGTGTGTGTTCATGGTTTTTGTTCATTTTCTAGCAGTTATAAAGTGTGACATCATAAATACAAGGATGCAACCTAGAAAAAGTAAAAAAGCTGAAAGGGGTCCAGGGGCAGGCAGCGCCCTGAATGGCGGGTCTGGGGGACTATGCCCCCCCAGATGCTGAAGCTTTTTCAAAAAACGGATTTTCCGTTTCTGATTCTTTTAAAACTCTTTTGAAAAAACGAATTCCGTCGGCAAACGGAAAAGGTTGCACCCATGTAAATATGTCCTGGTGACCCCCTGAAATTTCTCATTAGAATTTTGCGCATCAACTCTGACCCCCTAATTTCAGGGAAATAATAACCACCGAGATTTACATCAGACTTCAAAACTGAATAGGTCTAACGTTGCAGAAGTTGTATTTTTAGGATCTGATGCCGATTCATAGTGTAGCTCAAATGCAGACAACTGAGACATCTCTGGAAATTGCATGCAGCATGACAAATTATGAAAAAAAAAACCCAACAAAAATGAATGTAAAGCCCTACCCTAGTACGGTGTCGCCTGCCCTCAACAGATGTCCCAAGTGGGAGCGTGTGTGGAACTGCTGGTCGTTGACCCCAAGGTCAGACATCCTGGCAACGTACACATCCACCAGCAAATGCTGAAAGAAAAGTATTCCTTTATTACCATGTAAAAATGCCAAAATATTTCAATCTTTCGAACAGAAAAAAGGTCGTCTCAACACAAAAACACACACACACACAAATGGAGAGACAGGAGGGGCAAAATCTACAAACCAGTTTGGAAATTTAGTTCTTAATATTTCAGCCATATGGCTTTCTTTAAAATAATCTGACAATTAAATTTACAGCACACACCATCTGATGATAGATCATACATATATCAAAGACATAAAACCTGCATATTATTTGTTTGTTTGTTTTTCTTATTTAAATAAATTAAAAACTTGTATGAACCCCGCTGAATACTGAAAGATAGCATTACCTGTTCATGAAAAAAAAAGTGTAGTAAAGGTCCACTATTCAGAATCAACTGCTCATCATCACCAGGTGCCTTGCCGCATGGCGTTGGCGATCATGGACTTTCATCTGTCTCTCTCTCTTGTTGCCCCAAGCATCTCCTCCACCCTCCTTGTCTTCAGCCACTCCGCAAGTCCATGTAGCATTTTCTCCCTAGGTCTACCTGGTGCTTTCTTTCCCTCCAGCTTTCCCGTTGTGACCAGGTGCTCTAAATCCCCCTTCCTCATAAAATGGCCTATAAATGTTGCCTGTCTTTTCCTAATCTTCCTTATGAGTGATCTACTTGTGTCTGCCTCCATCAAGACCGTCTCGTTTGTTTTCTTTGCTGTCCATGGAACTCTCCACTCTCAACACTGCTATTTATACAAAATGTCTTTGTGAAGCCTACCTTGTGGGAAACAGGCACACGATGAGGTCTGTCCTTCTCGTTGATGCGTTCCACATCCATGACCATAAATTCCGTCATCTGTTTAGGGCCCACCAGGGCTGAGAAGGGGGTACGCCAGTATGCCTGATTGCTCAGCTCAGCCACTGAAATGTGAAGTTAAAGGATAATTGGTTAGGGTTTTTTTTTTCTGTCATCACAGTTGACCTTGTTGAGGAGGAGGAGGAGGGTATGCATTAACTCATTGAAGACACGGCTAAATGGACCCCGGCAATTTCCTGAGACACATTATTTTTAGCAGTTTTACAAAAATTATGAGCCCCTTTTATTTGCAATAAAGACATCAAGTTAAACATTTTTAGAAAGCTCATTATGTCTACGTTTTAAAAATGAAACCAACTTGTATGAGTAATTCAGGTAAAATTTCCAAAATGTCAGGTCAAAATGCCATGTAAAGGCAAAAAATAAAAAAGTTCTGAAGTCATATTTACACACATGCAACATTATGAAATCAGTCCATTGTCAAATATTTTCCTACCTTGTGTCTTTTTGGGTCAAATGATAGCAGGAGAAGCTTTGAACAGCAAAATTTCAGTCAAGTTTGATCCTTTTCACACTCACTTATGCCACAAAATAAAAAAAGATTATCAGTCACAGTCACTTGCGGTATGGCGAAAACAAGCCCGATTCAGACAAAGAAAAGTGTTGGCAGACAGTCTAAGGGAAGGAACTGTGTAGCAGAAGGTTTCAGCTTGATGTCTGGTTGATTTCCCTTGAATAGCAAGGCTGATTCACACAGTGAAAAATTAATTATGTCTACCTCTTCCCTGGAAGCGGCACATCGTTTATGACGTCACAGACGGACGCTTCACATGAAGCAGCTCGTCGTCATTGAGTTAAGCTGATTAACCAAGACCACACCTTTTCTTGTCATATTTTTTTATATTCAAATATAGATATCTCTTCAGCATTTTTGTTGTTGAAAATATATATATTCCTATTCTTGTTTTGTTTTTTTCTCTAGAAGCCCTAATACCAAGGAGAAGGAAAGCAGTGCCAGAGAATCTCGGGCTGATGTGTCAGTACTTGACTGATCATGAAAAATACAATGTTAAATATGCTTGACATAGTTGAGAAAGAGTGATTGTGTGACTTGACCATTTCCCCCATCATCATAAAAGTTCCTGGCTCTTGATAAAACTTAAAAGTTTATACTACTGACTTTTTTGTGTGTCTTTTTTGTTTTGTTTTTTGGTTTGTTTTGTTTTTTCAAATAAACACTTTGTATGCACACTGTATTTCCATCACGATCAAGAGGAAATGGAGCTGCAGCTCTATTAAAAATTCTTTTGACAGATTGATTTCTGAAATGATGACTGTCTTATAAAATATTTCATCGCTTTTGGTTTTATTTCATGTCTTCATTGTGATCTATTTTTGGTGAGGGCCTAGTTTTGCCAAACAACAATAATCCAAGCTACCCATGTATCATAATCTGTTTCCATTTTGTGCCAGCTGACAAGTAATTACAAATAACACTTGTGACATTGTGAATAAGGTTATTTTTAAAGAGATTGTGCTATTTAGACATAACAAAATAGGGGGACAGCATCTGGTCTAATGCAGTATGTTTGTCTTTCTTTCTTTAAGACAACGGAGAAAAAAAGAAGAAAAGGAAATACAGCTGACATAAAAATGGTGGTGTGTGCTTTTTTATGTGAATCTGCCTCCAAATGTGGAAATAATAATGGTCATGCAGGTTTCTTAACCCCCTTCCATAGCGAAATCATTCCATTTGGAACTATAAAATCTATAAATAAAAAGACTTATGTTACACAAATAAAAAGGCTGTATGTTACACATCAGTTGAAACCGCAAACATTTCTGAGTGTTATGGTGTTTAGTTTGATAATATAATTTGAGAATATAAGTTAATATTTGACGAAATGGCATGCTTTCCGTTAAATATACTGTCAGTTTCGTGAAAAATCATAACAAATCTCAGAATGGAAAAGAGTTAAGCTCGTGAAGGTAATTAATTACTGGGTTATTTACCAAACCTTCATGACTATTCATAGTTTTTCATCTTGAGTAATACCTGGAGTCTGTGTGTGGCAAACAAAAAGCAAGAATTCCAACACTGTGAAAGTTACAGTGATCTCACGAGTCTTGAAGGGTTATTCCTTTTAGCTCATTACAGTAATTAATCAACTAATTATTGGGTTAATTACCATAACTATAATGACTCTTCATCAGTTTTCATCATGTGTAGTACCTAGAGTCTGTCTGTAGCAAATAACAAGCCAGAATTTCAACAACTGTGGAATTTACAGTGATTTTCTGATTCAAGTTGGTTTGGGTTTCCATTTTTTAATTAGATAATAATTTATTTTCTGGGTTACTTACCAAAACTATTCCAACTATTCACACTTTTTCATCAAGAGTCATGCCTGGAGTATCAAACCAACATTTCAACAACTGTGGAAGTTCTAATGATTTTGACTTGTAGACATTTTACTGTTGTTAAGCCTGTTAAGGCAATTAATATCTGGGTTAATTACCAAAACTATTATATTTACTAATACTTTTTCATCATAAGTAATACCTGGACTCTGTGCAAGGCAAATAATAAGCCAGAATTCCAACTGCTAAATTACAACATACGATTTCACAACGACCTACCACCCAGGCAATGTAATTTCGCAGAGATTTACCACCCTGAAAAACACAATAAGATGTATCACCCTGAAAAAACAAAAACAACTTCGCACAGATCTATCACTATGAAAAACACTTCCACGCCCATCTCTTACTCCTAAAATCGACCAGCCCAGAAGATGCATTTTTCCCTGAGATCTATACGCCCTGATTTTTTTTGTTTAGAGACCGAAGAAAGTCCTATCAGGGTTGAAAATGCAAAACTTTCACAAACACACAAATTTTCACTACACACACACACACTCACACTGCAGGGTGGCAGGGTCGATCAGGTGGATGGTCTGTGTGACACGGTGACAGACCACCAGGGAACTGATGCTGCCCAACTGCTGTGCCAACTTGGCTGGCAGACATACAATGTTGTCCTTACACAGCGGCACAATCTCCACTGAATATGTGTACTTATAGTTGTAGGTGTTGTTGTGACAGTTGTGGGAGATCAGCTCTTTGGCTGTGGTGTATCTGTAAACATTAAATTTCAACATGAAAAAAATGTAACCACCTTACAAACCAAAAGAAACACAACAATCTTAAGTATCCTGTCATCATCATCATCATGTGCCCTGCCACATGGCGTTGACAATCATGGCACTCCATATGTATCTATCCCTTGTTGCCGCAAGCACATCTTCCACCCTCTCTTGTCCTCAGCCACCCTGCAAGTCCGTCCAATATTCTCTCCTTGGGTTTACCTGGTGCTCTCTTTCCCTCCAGCTTTCCTGTCGTGACCAGGTGTTCCAATTCCCCTTTCCTCATAAAATGGCTTATAAATGTTGCCCGTCTTTTCCTAATCTTCCTTATGAATGATCTTCTTGTGTCTGCCTCCGTCAAGACTGTCTCGTTTGTTTTCTTTGCTGTCCATGGAACTCTCAACATTCTTCTTAGAAACCACATCTCAGCTGCCTCAATCTTGTTCTGGCTTTGCTTGCTGACTGTCCACACCTCAGAACCGTATAACATTATCAGTTCTACATTACATTCAAGAACTCTCTTCCTGACATTGATTGATAGGCATTTGTTGGTAAGTATCCTGTACCTGTCAAAGTATTGGTGGACATCAAACTCTTCATCAATCATAACCATCAATCATCAGGTACCATACAGCATGGGATTGGTGATCATGGTCCTCCATACAAATCTATCTTTTGTCCCTGCAAGTACATCTCCCACCCTTTCTGTCTTCATCCATTCTGCAAAACTAATATTTTCTACCTGGATCTACCCGGTGCTCTTTTTCTCTCTAGCTTTCCTGTTGTGACTCGGTACTTGAATTTCTCTAGCCTCGTAAGATGTTCTATGAATGTTTCTTGTCTTTCCCTAATCGTTTTCATTATGTTCTTATTACCCTCAGACACACAGAAATACATCCACATTCACTCACTTGTAACACACAATACAAGCACTCACCTGCATCGACATGCATCTTATAAACATACAAAACATGGATTCATGCACATATATGTGAGCACACACACATACACACACACACACACACACACACACACACACACACACACACACACACACACACACACACACTTCTGACAAAAACTAATAATGTTCCCTTCTCCCCGTTTTTTATGAGACATATATGAACACAATACATAAATAAGAAAAAAAGGCAATCACACACACACACACACACACACACACACACACACACACACACACACACAACACACACACACACACAATTGTTTGCATACCAAACTTCATTTCTTTATTGCTCAACCATACATTTTCTTTTCCAGTTGAAAAATAAGTTGCCAAAAACCCTACCAATACTCACTTGCAAGGCACAACCGTCGTAAGAAAGTCTACCATTTTACGAGCATCGTCTTGCTTAGCATAATAGAAGTCAATTCCATCTGTAATAAATGGAAACATTTGTTAATACAACATATTTTCAAACCTACTATTCCTTCACAAATTAACATAGGTAATTCTGCAGTTTTTCTGGTCGATGGGATGTCTTGTGTTCAATGCCAGCCTACATCATAAAAACTGGCTTGTGCATTGCCCATCTTAACCCTTTGACTCCCACACCCTGTCCACCAGCATCCAGCACTGTCAACCATGCTAGCAAAAGCAAAAACTGAACCCTTTGATTCCCTAACCCTATCCACCAGCTTCCTGCAGGAAGCTGGTGGATAGGGTTAGGGAATCAAAGGGTTCAGTTTTTTGCAGCGGGTGGAGAGGGTGCGGGAGTCAAAGGGTTAACGCTCCAATTATTCTGGTGCTTTTTTAGGTCCCACTCTTCCCTCCAATCTCCATTATCATTTCACTATGTTGCCAGCAGACAGTGTTTTACACAGGCTCAAGGAGTCTGCCGGATAATTACTATCAGGTCTGGGAGGAGCACGTATGGAACTGTACGAATGCAACAAATCCCAAACGCCAAAACTCCAGACACTGAATCTGTCTCAATGAAAAACAGGAATTTTAAAAGTAAATTCCTGTTCAGCTATTACACTTATCCAACTGGTGCAGAGTGGCACACACTTGTTTGGGTCATAACCTAATCCAGTGTTTAACAAGAATTCAGTCAAAAGCTGCCTCCAGGTGATGCTACATCCCACAGATCTGCGAGAATGCGAGTATCCAACCCCTTTCTGTGGGCTTCATATGCCAGGAGGATCTCGAGAACGGCTGGTATGGTGGGCCTAAGAGTTGGACATGGTAAGCATAATAGCTTAACAGGAATTTACTTGAAGTAACAAATGTAATAGCTAAACAGGAATTTACTTGAAATATCCCCCTTCTACCATCATCCATTTTACCATTTTCAACTGATGCAGAATTTAAAGATTGGAAGGCGGGAGAGACGCTTTGCTCTGGCCTGTCTCCCTCCTGGAGTTAAGATTCCCAATCTCTTAGGTCAACATGGTACCACCAACCCCTTTTCATGTGTATTTGCTCGCAGAACAAGCATGCATGTTTAGAACAACAAAAAAACAACAACAACATGTCAACACTACTGTGATTAACAATGCCTCAGCCTCATCCTTCTGCTGGCCTGAGCTTGCCTCCAAATAAACTTCAAGAAAACCAGTAGCAAACAAACCTGACTACCAGGCCTACATGAAGTCAGATCACCACCAAATTTTGTGTATTTAAAACAGGATGCCATGTTTAGCAATGCTGTTTATAGCCTGTTTTTGGCACCTCACTTTGGTTTTTAGCTGACACCTCGTAAAATGCTACAATTGTTTTTTTGAGTACATTAAGTGCTGCACTCATTTTCTTTCTCTCTTTTCAATAAAAAAGTAAACCTGTGTTACTGTAAACAACTAAAGGATGGTCCACCAGTGTGTACATACTATGAATCAGATGAAATTTTTATAAATATTAAGCACAAACCAGAAAAACAGCACAGACAGAAAAACGCATACAGCATTCACACTCATAGGTAACAAAACAAAAGAGTATACATGTATAATGATTTCCACTTAATCCATACTGAATGAAATTCACATTTTCATAAAACTGTAACAAAGTTGCAACTGTACAGATATACATATGTACATAATGAATGCCCTGCCCCCTCCCACCAGACCAAGAAGGCAGAGACGTGCATCAAACACCCCTGCTAAATTCAGTCTGTTGACTTGCTCTTGCAACCACAGCAAGCTGACACTTTTTACTACACTTTACTACACAGCACTATCTACTATCTTCGCCACCATCACTGCTATTTTGCTTTCTTAATGTGAAAAAGGGACCCATCACACCCTACAGGCAGAATCATTAAGATCTAGCAGATGAAGAACCTCATCTTCTCCCATGTGTTGTTTTCGATGCATTTTTTGGTCAAAATTTGCACTCAAGCACACACATACTCAGCAATCATAGGTAATTTAATAAAGGAAGCAACTCTTATTGCACAAAAAGTCTGTATACTAAGAAACAAAAGTTTTAAACCTTAATCAATAATACGACTAATGGTGCTGCGTGACCATAAGCAACTGCTGCACTACCACTGCTAAAATTGCTGCTTATCCTGAATGTGTTAACCCTTAGACTCCCGCACTTTATCCACCAACTGCAAACACTGAACCCTTTCACTCCCTCACCCTATCCACCAGCTTCCTGCAGGTAACCGAATCAAAGAGTTAAGTTTTTGCTTTGCTAACAAGGTTGACAATGCAGGATGCTGGTGGACAGGGTGTGGGAGTCAAAGAGTAAGTTTTTGCTTTGCTAACATGGTTGACAATGCAGGATGCTGGTGGACAGGGTGCACGAGTCAAAGGGTTAAACGTGGTATCTGTTTCCAACAGCGTGTGGAAACAAGAACACATGCAAGCCCACTGAAAATGGAGCGTGCAAACTGTGCAGCAATCAAACACCTGCACAGTCTTCACGCATCCAAGAAAAACAAGATGTTACTATTGTTAGGAACTTTAAGAAATGAAATTTACAAAGAAAACACATCAACAACAACAAAAAAGCAGGGGCAACAAATTTTTCATTTACCTGCTTGGGGCTTGATGTTGGTGGTGTTGGAATGAGCGTGATGTTTCAGGATCAGCTGTTCCAGGAAGAAAAATGTTTTCTTGTGTTCCGCCTATCAAACAAAATTCTGCCGTTTTTGAGGTAATGGAAAAGGTATGTCTTAAACACATACACACAGACAAGAGTGAGAGAGAGAGTGAAGAGAGAGAAGAGAGAGAGAGAGAGAGAGAGGGGGGGGTGTGTGTGTGTGTGTGTGTGTGTGTGTGTGTGTGTGTGAGAGAGAGAGACTGAGAGAGAGAGAAAGCATGTGAGAGAGCGCATGCGTGCATGCATGTGTGTGTGTGTTGCTAGTCAAATTTCAGAATCACATTTTCAATTCAAGTTCCCTTTCATATAAACACGTACGCACACAGTGCAGACACACACACACACACACACGCACACACACACACGCACACACACACACACACGCACGCACACACACACACACCGCACGCACACACCACGCACACACACACGCATGTGAGCATACACGCACGCACGTATGCACACACACACACAATAACTTTCGTCTCCCTCTCTCTCCCTGTCACCTTTTGCCTGATCTGTACGACAACCCTTTGTCTCTACCCTTTGACATCTACTGATCATTCTCTCTCTCTCTTTCTCTCTCTCTCACACACACACACACACACACACACATACAGGGCCCCTTCCCACTCACCCCTCATAGTTTCCCTCTTCCCTCTCACCTTCTGCCTGATCTGTACGACAGCCTTCCAGAAGTCCTTGGCCTCCACTCTGTGACACTCATCACACATGTGACTCTGAACCGTGAACTCCACAACAAATACCTGCTGCAGGACCGCCCCGTTTACCTGTGAAATTTGATAACATAAATATTATCAAAGTGTCTTAATTTCTCATAAAGAAGAAAACAAAAATCCGAAATTTCTTTCTACCTCACTCACACCTGCTTGCACGTACACACAACACCAATACCATACTACAGCACACCACACCCACTTGACATGCACATACTAGCACACATCCCCACACACCAAAACACCACACTTTCACCTTCCACACCCACTGACATATACTCTACCCATACAGACACAAAGTTATACAAATACATGTGCACACATTTATGTAAACAAACACACACGCAACACACACACACACACACACGTGCGTGCACGCACACACACACACATGCAAACACACACCACATCTAGTACTTTAAAAAGGAAACCACACCAAATTGTCTAAAATTCTCATCAAGACACAAAAAAGATTACTCCTTTGATCCACATGACAGACAAGATGGTTAGGATGTCCGACTTTCAACCAGAGGGGCCAAATCTGACACCGCCTGATAGGCCTGATTGGTAAAGTGCAGAGATTTTTCTGATCTCTTAGATCAACATACTTGTACTAGACCTAAACCCCATACCATGCGTAATAAAACACATTATACATGTTAATGATCCTGAAAACCAAGTCTGTGCCGAGTGCCTAATGGGAACAGGAGAATACCCATCACACATATTCCCAAAAGAGGAGTATGACTGCATGCAGTATGATGGAGTAACCACTAGAGATGGAGTATGAAGACTGTGCGGCAACTTAACTCACTCGCTGCCACTGGCCTGATATGCGGACATTGTATGACGAAGCGTTAGCGACCACGGTCCGTGTATGCGGATTCGGATTTTGAAAATTCGCGCTGTCCGAGTGACGTATCGGATACGAAACTCAAGAATTGAGATGATTCCTTAGTTATCCCCTAACAACTTTTTATTCACTTGCACCGCGTGCGATGCGCGGGTCACTCGCTAGCCAATGATAACAAAGAGCACCGTCGGTAAGCTTTACTCCATGATTGGCAAGATGGCGTCGCGACGAAGTGTTCGACACAGTAGGGCTGGTGATTTATTAGTTAGCATTGAAGACGCACTGGAATTGATCTAGACTGAAGGGTCAGACGTCGAAGAAGACATCAGCGATTCTTCTGATGAGGATTTCGACTCCTACAGTGTGGAGACAGACGTGGATTCCGACAGTGAAGTGGGCGCTGATAGTGGCGAGGAAGCAGACGAAACTGTGCCAGCACATGGGCCTCAGCAACAAGCGTCTGATTCGGACACCGACACTGAAATCGGCGAAGAAGTTGACGATTTTAGAGCTGTGTTTACTGATGATTGGACTGACAATTTAGATTTCTTTCTTCTCAATCATCCTTTCACAGTGTCACTTGCCATGAGCTTTTTCACTCCAGGAAAGACTACAACCAGTGATACGTCACCCGTGTTTTGTGTACAGTGAACTCTTTTTTTCTGTATTTTCACTTTTTTTTGTATTTCTCGTTCTCTGTCACCTGCTTGTGATTCAATATTATATCTCCTGTGTCTTCAGTGACTCCAGTTGTGCTAGAATGTGATGTAGAATATTTCTTAGCTGAAAAGGAACATTTGGAATATATATTTCTGATAGCTGCGAAAGTGCTAAAAAAAAGACAAAACTTGGATACCCCTTTTACCACCAAGATGATGAGTAAATTACTTTATTTTTGTTCAAGTATACACTAATATGCCTTGCATGCACTCACTAAATTTCAAGTGTCTATCTGCTCATATATAATTGTTATAATTTTTTTCCTAACCTATACAAACCCTGGGTATTCAGAGATAAGCAAGGGGAAAAACTCATGGCATGGAGTGAGTTAACGCCTACACTGTGCGGTCTAATCAACTATCAGTATAGTCATACATGCTTTCCAGAAAACACTGCTTAACTCTTTCAGTGCCAACGTGCAATAAATTTAAGTTGCCCACCCTATGCCAAGAGATTTTGAACATTCTGACTAAAAATAAGTCAAATCTCTTCATCCAACTACGAAAAACCCAACCACAACTACACACTTTTAGGTTCAGCGTACATTACTCTTTCTTTCAAGTTAAATCAAAATCAATCACAAGCCATGATATTTTGAAAATATCCTGTGGCAACAAAATTGTAAAATAACTTTTTTGTTTGTTTTGGAGACAAGGTTTTTGAACAGTTAAAGTGTCAGTTACCAAATACACACATCTGAATGCATGTTCACACCCTGTACACGCTACCATCATATCACTGCATCTGCATGTCACACATCCTTTGTCTCTTTCTTAGTGTGTATGCTTTTTGTTTGTTTGTTTCAGACAGTCAGTCTAGCAGTCTCAACGAAGGCTGCGGTTTTCAAAAGAAATAAAATGAAATAAAATCTTGTAGTCAGTTTATTCAATGATTACAGTATTCTATCTTTGTGTGTTAGAGCCTGAAACAACAAAACACACAGTCAAGGTTTACTAGAGCAGTCACCAAATCTATATGCTGACACACAGTCTGCCACATAACGGAATCCTTCTTGAACAAATTCCAAACTCCCTAAACACACCTCAGAGGAAGTCCAATTGCAATGTAAAAATGTTGTAAACCAATACAAACATCCTGACCTTTACCACACCCCCTTGACAAACCCTAACATTTTCCCTTTTGCTGTAAGAGCCACTGACCGATGGTGCATTTCTTTTGAAAGCTGCATTAATGTTTTGAGATTTGTATTCTTTTTCACTTGTTTCACTCGTAGGCAAGCAGCAGTGCCTTCGCTCTGCCAGTCACTAATGTGAATAGTGAAAGATGCTCACTCTCATCTGGGTCACATCCGATCTACAACATGAGCATCAACTATAACATGCACACATCCAATCGTCATAACTTTCAAAGCCACCGAGTGAATCAACAGAATCAAGATCTGAATCAGCACTTTTGAATGATGATCTGCTCTTCTTCAGCCTAAAAGTTGATTTTTGTGCACAAGCTCTGGGAACTACTTCGTACGCCATGTCTGACGCTGCTGAATGGTAAACAAATGTCACACTTTCTACAGCATGGAGAGAAAAGACCATTAAATGTCACACATAAATAGTATCTGTTTATAGAGAGACTCCAAAGTTTTCACTCATATCTTGTACGTCACTGAAACATTTGAGGTTTTCCTGCAAAAAAAAAAAAGAGAAAGGTCTCTGACCAAACGATCCGTTGGCAGCACTGGAGATGAGTTTTCTCCCATCCAATATTCAGTTAGTGGCACTGTGAGGATCAATACACAAAAACAAGAGAACAAACAACAAAAAACCTTACCTCTTTTTGAATGGTCAACTTGACCTTGATTCTCATGGAGTGAGGTTCTGTCCATACAAAACTGGCATCAACAAGGCGCACCTGCATCCAAAAAATCATTCAGTTAGGACTGGATTGGATTTATTTTTCTGCCACAATAGAATTTTTCTACTGAAGACATCATATTGCCACTTCAATTTTGGGTTTTCCCCCACTTCTCCCCATCCCCTCCTATTTTAGCACATTTTTTGCTCACTTACAGTTAGTGAGTTACAGAAGATATTTTTCTGCTACGATAGTTTTTAATAAACATACATTCAGTGTCTCACAAATGGCGATCAGTAATTTTTAATAAACATACATTTGGTGTTTCACAAGGGTGGTCAGCGCTGATTAAGAAGGCATGTCACTGTACAAAATAATCCTGTTGGAAAGCATAAGTGAGAAGGGTGCCATCCATCATCTTGCATAACGCACAAGGTTTTAGACCAAATTATCATGCATACAAATTATCTTGCATAATGTACAAGGTTTTTGACCAAATTATTATGCATACAAATTACAATGTTGTATTAGTGCGATTTTAATGAAGAGATCCATGCTTACACACCATGAAAGCAAGCCTACAATGAAACAGAGTAAATCTTCATTCATCCAGGAATACAGAAAAACGCACATAAAGCTGGACTTACTTTATTGAGGCCTTTCAGTTTTTTTAAGCAGACACCAAGGAGTTCCCTGGACTCAAGCTGGGCAGAAACCCATGTTGTTGGTGGCTGTAAATATCTGGAAAACCAACAACACTAATATAAATAAATATAGTTATAGTAAAAACAACAACACATGTATGTAATCCATGACAAATACTACTTTGTCAAATCATACTATCACGGTAACATCAGTAACAATCTCGCTTTTCTTTTTTCTTTCTCTGCATTCCAAACAATCTTTTCAGAGATGTGTGTGTGTGTGAATGTATGTATTTGACTCAACTGTGCAAGCATTATCTTGCTGTACACTTTGCATATTCAGTGTTCAGGGGAGTGAAATAAAGGTTTAGTGTGTGAATGACATGCAGAATGCACATTTTTACGGGGAGCCCTGAGAAGGTGTTGCTCAAATTTCCTGACCAACACCACAGGTATCTAATCCATCTAGCCTGGCTGATGCCAGTATATATTAACCCCTTGACTCCTCACTCTGTCCACAAGCATCCGGCATTGTCAACCATGCTAGCAAAGCAAAAACCTGACCCTTTGACTCCCTCACTCTATCCACCAGCTTCCTGATAGGGTGAGAGTCAAAGAGTTATACTAGGGTGAGAAAATCGAAGTGTTAAGTTTTTGCAGTTGGTAGACAGGGTGCAGGAGACAAAGGGTTTTTATGAAGAGTAAGCATAGAAGGTTAGCCCCTGTCATGTAATCTGAATTCTTCTAGACGGAACTCTACAGCATTATGATTATCATCTCCATCATAATCACAGCACAGTAAAATTGTTCCAGCTTCTGAGTCCATTAATTTCTTAAAGAGATGTAGAAAATGGGAATCCCCCCCCCCCCCCCCCCCCCCACCAAAAAAACAGCGAACAAAATAAAATAAAGAGAAAACTTACCTCTCACAGCTTCTGCAGAAGTATAGGATACTCTGTTTAGGAATTCCCTGCGTGATATCTTCTTTGGTTCTCAGACAAGCCACACACATGTTGCTGGGGTTGGGCTCTATCAGTGACCCACACTCGCAACAGGCTCTGGAAACACACAATTTGCAATGATGGTGTTTTATTTTCCTATGTTCCTTTTTCTTTCTTTGGTTCTGTCTGCATGCTTCACATCATTTTCAACATAAAAACTGTCTTGCTGATTCTTAAGTAGGCTACTTGCAGTTTAACTTTAAGACAGCGACTGTCCTTTGAGTCTTCTACTGTTCTAGAGACACCTTGCTCACTATAGCTGCGTTTTCAATGCGTCAATAACTGCAGATCACTTACCTTCAAGTTCAAAGCAGAAGGTAAAGCAATAAAAGAATTTTTTTTAATACGTAAATAAATTTTTTTTTAAATAAATAAAAGAAACCCCACTGCGACACTTCATGGATTTGAACTCCATCTTCTAAATGGATTGCCTTGACAGGATTAACCAACTCCAATATTCCATCTACCTCTGTTTATCCATCTTCCCTGGTTTGATCCATTTACACCAATTTAATCCAAACTTCACACTATTTTCTTGTTTAAGGGCCTAACGCTTACCATAACCCTCAACCTCAGGGTTGACAATCCATTCATAGAGAAAATGGATCCTAAGGGCTATATCTAGGGATGTGACAATCTCCTCGTTTCCGGTCGGCGCCGTGTGACCAAAAAGTTGGCCCGCCGATTCGGGGCGTCTGCCACGGGTACAACGTGGCGGCTTGTTTTCGTGTCACTGCTTGCAAATTATTAAAGCCCGTACTTTGTCATGAGGTAGCCAAAGTGTTAGTCCACATCACTGAATGCGACTCATCTTTGACAATGACTGTGCACCGAAAGCTGAAGAGCCGATGATTGATGTTTTGCCTTGAAAATACTTCCCATACAATCATTAAAGGTGAGTACTTCAAAGTTTTTAAACATTACTGTTATATGCACTGGACAGTCATTTATTAGTTTGCAAAATATTACGCTCACATTTCTCATCCGCGCCTGTTTCGTTGAGCATGCAAGGAGCGGACTGTTCTCGCTGTCATGTCGGAAAGCAGGGAGACGGCAACCGGGTCACATTGCGACTCGTCAGCGAAAGAAAATCTTTTGATCAGGACCAATTCAAAAACTCATGCATGAACACAGAACAGACACGATTTTATGAATTGTTTGATAATTTGGTTAAACTTGTGTTATGCTTTAACACGCTTTTGTTGAGTATTTTACATTTTTTGTTTAGAATATTGTCATCTGCCCGAAAGCGTCTGCTGGTCACGTGGTCTCTCTTGTAGCTTTTGATTGGTCTGCAGTATTGTTTACATACCACATCGAGCTTATGCAGCTAGTTTTGTGGGCGTTTGTTGTAAATATTGATTGAATTGCATCAGTTCAAAATGTTTTTCATCAGATTTATCATTTAAAGCAAACTTTTTCATTATTATTTCATTGTCCTGATTCACTCTTTTTTTCTGTATTCTGTCTTTTGTGTTCATTACTAAGTGATATGTTTGTGTCAGTCTCAGTGAATGTTTGTTAAACTGATTTTTTTTTTCTACTGAATGGACTCAGTGGTTGTAGTCTGAATGTATACTCAGTATATACCAACACACACACACAGGCACACGCAATGTGCATGCACTCTTACACTCACACACAACTCTGGTGGAAATTTTCCAGTTCATAAAATGTCAACAAAAGTAACTTAGTTTCCTTTTTTTTCAGGCCTGTTGTTTACTGACTTCCCAGAAATCATAAAAGTACATGGAGAGAGAGAGAGAGAGAGAGAGAAGAGAGAGAGAGAGAGAGGGGAGAGAGAGAGAGAGAGAGAGAGAGAGAGAGAGATTCCTTTCACATTAGGAATGCATGACCATGACCGGCCTAAATATTTTTATTTTTCTTAGGTCACTGTTAGCTGCACTACCCAGTTCGACTATCTGTCCCATGCCATTCTGCCACCCAGGAAGAAGAGGCGTTCTGTTGAACCAGAAAAACCAAGCAGAGCACGGCAGTATTTAACTGACAATTTCAGTTTGTCATCAGATAGCAAACATGATAGATGTCTGAGTGGGCATGTTCTATTCCTTTTCACTGAGAATGGCAACAGCGAGATCACAACATGTAATGCTATTAACAGCATGGAGGAGAAAACTAGACACAATTCTGAAAAACTTGAATATATACAGAAGATATTAGCGAATAGTTCCCACAACTTGAAGAAAAGGCCCTTGCAGATCTTGTCGACATACTGACACAGTTGCTGGTAGAAACATCTGTCACCTGTGGTATGACAATGTATCACATGATTTTGTCATGTACTATGGCAGAATTGAAAGATTAAAGAAAAAAAACGGGTAACATGTATGTGATTGCATACTGGAGCCAGCAGGAAGTATACAGATGCAATTGATTATGAGGTCTCAAAATCTGAACTTGTAGCTGACATAGTGGGTGGGGACCTCATCTTATCCTAGTCCTGTGCCGAGTTGCACCACTGTTGACAAGATGAAGAAAACTGACAAATGTTGCAAATGACAAATGAGTGCAAGGAGTTATAGTAATTTTTGTTCCCTAATGTAAAAATGATTTAGACATTCATGTAAAATAAGCCACAGAGAGGAAGAGAGAGAGAGAGAGAGGAGGGGGTGAGACACTGAGTGTGTGTGTTGTGCATGTGCATGTGCTTGTGCTTGTGTGTGTGTGTGTGTGTGTGTGTGTGTGCGTGTGCGCGTGTGCGTGCGTGCGTGCGTGTGTGTTTCTTTGGCAGACAAGTTTTTACAGATCATGTATTATGGAATGTTACATTTATTAGGTCTACAATATTCTCATTTTAAGTGTTTGTGTTGCAAACTCCAGCTAAATGAGAATGAAAGACATGTGAGCACATTATGTAATCATTATCATAAATTTTGAATGACAATGAAATCTAGATCTAGTTGTTAGTAACGAAGGTTGTGAGTTTGCTGACATTAATTATTATTTTTTTCAAAGCATAGGCTATTGAGATTTACTGCTACCTGACATTGAGTATTGGCTGGAGGACATGTGTAGCAAATTTCAGGCTCATTAGATTGGCAGATGTGGAAGTTAATAGAGTTTTTATGTTCATAGATGGAAAAACGTTAAGCCAATTATGGCAATTAATTAGTTAATTACCTTTTCATGAAAAGTTATTTCAGTTCAAAACTACCAGTTATCTCAGGCTGACCAAGCTCTTTGTATTCATTCTTGTTTTTTGCTTATAGGTCAAGATTTGACAAAGTTATGCATCATTATATCACCAAAACTGAAAAAGTGGTCACCACTTTTCTTATATGAGCCTACTGAAAAAATTAATTCTTTAAAAAATCATAACTTTCATCACAAATATCCAATCTTCTTAATATTTATACCACTGTAAAGCTACGTTTTTTGCTCTTGATGCTGATATCAATTATATTATGCAAAAAAAAATTTCAATTTTTTTGTCACATCCTTACTAGTTAGAGTCACGTAGGCCTATGTTAACATTTCCTCTTAATCATAATCTCCCTAAGATGTCAATGAGAAATCTGTTCAGTGTCCGCTTTCTTTGTTCAGTGCTGTATATCACAGATCAGTAATAAAAAAAAATTATAAAATAGTAAAAATATGTAGGCCTATGTGGTATCAAACCTTTAAAACAGTTGGTGTCGTTTGATTGAAAATAAGTTACAATTATCAGCTGAAGGCTCTTGTACGTCAGAACTGTCTTCAGGTTTTGTGGACTGATACTTACATGAGACCTATTTCTTCGGTCACGGATGGTACATACTCCATCTTCAATAGCTCTGGCAGAGTTTCTCTAACCAATTCAACACTTTGTGCAGAAGAACAATTTGTTGTAAAGTTGGGTACTCCAGTCCTCCTCTGGTTGTGGTGTGTCTCCTCGTGTCAATATGTTGGGCAACTTCCGGTTGGCAGGGTAAAACCGAGCCGGCACCCGATTGGTTGATATCGGCAACATTAACCAATCAACTGGCAACCAAGTCTTCAGTTTTGTTGCCGCTGTCAAGATGGGGAGAGTAAAATAGTACTCATCTTTGACTATAAATATTTGTGTATAATTGAGCTTAGACCGATATTTGCTCTCATTCTCTCACACCACATCTGCCGTGTAAAAAAATAGCAACAAGTAGATATCAACCAATCAGATGCCGGCTCGTTTGAGGTGCAGTCGCATGTCTGTTTGCTTGGATTCCTGACTAAAAGAAATGTCTGCTATTTTCTATTATAATGTTCTGCACGACTTACAAAACATTAAATGAAACGCACATGCATTCAAATACCAATTATTATGAATTAAACCAGTAAAACCATTAACTTATTTCTATTATTATATACAATAGTTTTTCCTACATTATTATGTCCCAAGTGGTCTAGTGGTTAGGATTTCGCGCTCTCACCGCGACGGCCGGGGTTCGATTCCCCGCTTGGGAATATTTTTTTTTCAGGCGATTTCTGTTTGTTTTTGTTTTCATTTCTTATTCATTTAAGATGTTATTCTTTAAAGATTTTCTTTCTTAGTAATTCTTCAACAGTAAGACGCATTTGAAAGGTTTTCATCTTTCCGTCGGAAACAAAATGTATTATTTTATTTTCATTTTCTTTACGTCACCTTTTCTTATAAAATAGAAAAATGTATGATTTTATTTTCATTCTCTTTATGTTGTTTCATTAAATTTTTTTCTGTTTCATTTGTATATTCTGTTCCCAAAAAGTGTTGTCACGTATCTATAGACCGATCCACGCTCTTGTTCTCTCTTTACACACAACATGATTGTCGTCAAAACAAGTGAAGAAAACAAAACAAATTTAAAAAAATCCACAAAAACAAAACAAAACAAAAAAACATCCATCAGATATCAACTAATCATTTTCGCCTCGTTTTTACTACATTCCAGCTTTTTCCTCCTCCTCGTTTTCTTTTGCTGTTGCATATGGTAAGACGTTTTACGAGGACGAAAATATCTACCATCTGAATTTCAAAGTTCCAGCTTCCCTCATATACAAAGTTCCAACTTCACTCATAAACAAAGTCCAAACCTCCCTCATACTACTGGATGCCTTTTTCTTCAGCTACCTTCTATAGCACTCTGTCTACAGCCTGAGCAAAGAGGAGCAAGTGACAAGCAGCAGCTCTGACAAACTCCCCGTCAGTATTTCATTCAATCCAGCCACTCAGACCATCTTGCCTCTGAACACAATATCTAAAATCTCGAAGAAGCCCACTTGAAAAACCTGATGAAAACATGTCTAATGATCGACATATACAAGTGGAAAAAAAGAAAAAGTAACTGAATAATAAAAACATAATAATAATACTTAATAGTGTCGTGTTTCACCTATATCAGTTGCTTTTTCTGTTTGTTTCTTTGTTGCATTGTTTTATATGTGACCCATTTGAAAAAAAAACAACAGGGACATAAGTCGCACGTAAGCAAACCGTGATATGACTTCAGGAAGGTGTTCAGAATCTGTGTGGGTGACACTGAGATTAAAAATAAGAAATCTTTAAAGTGAGTGCCAGTGATCAAACAAATAGGAATCAGAAATAGATAAAGTTGAATCAGATTGCGTACCTCATGTAACAAATACTAGACAAGACAAGACAAGACAAGACAAGACAAGACAAGACAAGACAAGACAAGACAAGGCAGACTTGAGAAATCCCAGCCTCCAGTGAGTGAGGTCTCAAGACTCTTGCCAGTCAGCAATCAAGCTATCTTGTGTTGTGTTGTGTTGTTTCGTCTTACTATCTTGTTTTGTTGTGTCTCGTCATTATTATATCAAACACATGTTTTTTGTTTTTGTTTTGTTGTTTTTTTGTTGTTTTTTTTGGGGGGGGGGTATTGAGAATTTAGGTGCGCTTTGTCAGTGTCCATATTTCCCTATTTTTCTTTCATTATTATGTTTCTAGTTCTTGTTTACATCAACGCTCAAGATCTTTTGCTATCAGACAACCAGCAATTATCCAGGAATTGCATTCACTTTTCGTTACAAGTATTATTTAATATGTTTGATGTAAAATTTATCATCAGTAACATGATATCACGAGCAAAAATGAGAAAACATCACAGAGAGAGAATTATTTCGCTGTTACAGGTCTGTTTATATGTGACTAACAGAAAGAGAATGAAAGACATAAGACTAGAAGTATGATGTAAACTGTGTGTGTGTAATCGCGTGTTCTATGTGTTTTCCCCAATCACACACAACCATCCATATCCATTCAGTCACCTCATCCACCTCTGCAAACAATACAGCAGATAGACAAATCTTGAACTTTGCTGGTATTTCACTATTTTATAATTAATCAGGATTCAGTTCAGCCACTCTTTCTTTCCAAACATTCCCCCTCACATGGAATCCTTCACTGTACATACATATCATAAACATAGATATAATACCACAAATTTCAGTACTTGGGGTCCACCATAAGTGACAACCTCTCTCTGGACGCTGAAATCAGCGCCAGAATTGCAAAGGCCTCATCTGTCATGGCTAAACTGAACAAGCGGGTCTGGTCCAACAGCAGTCTCA
The DNA here is from genome assembly GCA_030674185.1 of Monoplex corrugatus. Taxonomy (NCBI): domain Eukaryota; kingdom Metazoa; phylum Mollusca; class Gastropoda; order Littorinimorpha; family Ranellidae; genus Monoplex; species Monoplex corrugatus. Next base: position 11,402,346 of record JAPXFY010000027.1, on the reverse strand, counting down.
CTGCGAACACCAAAATGCAGGTGTACAGAGCATGTGTGTTGACACACTTCTCTACTCAAGTGAAGCCTGGACCACATATACCAGCCAAGAAAAGAGGCTCAACATTTTCCATCTCCGCTGCTTGCGACGCATCCTCCGTCGTGCGGGCCTACAGACCATCTTTGCCCTCCTAAGCCAACGCTGATTACGCTGGCTTGGCCATGTCTCGGCATGTGCATCGAATGGAGGATGGATGCATACCAAAAGACGTTCTCTACGGCGAACTGGCAAACCGGAAGCGAACTCCAGGACGCCCACAGCTACGTTTTGTAGATGCATGCAAAAGGCACCTTAGAAGCTCAGGGATTGACCCAGGCTCTTGGGAGACTCTGGCGGAAGACAGGGCAGCGTGGAGGACAGCCGTTCAGCAAGGCATTGTGAATGCGGAGAGGAGGAGAGCAGAAAGCACAGATGAGAAAAGGGCTCTTCGCAAGCAACGTTCCAGAAACCAGACAACAGCGACTCAATTTGTATGTGGCAGATGGACAGAGATTGCCACTCAAGAATCGGCCTGCACAGCCACAGCAGAAAGTGCACGTCATGACCACAACGCCTCCTGGTGCAGACTATCATCTCCTGAGATGTAAAGAGGCCAACGACGAGATATAGTACCATTCAAGGCGGCACCAAACGTCAACTGACATTGCATCACACATTTCAAGTCCTTATGGAAAACAACCCCAAGAAGCCCTTGGCAACGTCAACAAGATCTATGTAAGCTATGAGTAAAGACGTTAATAATGTTTCTTCTATCAAGTAGATTATAGCAACCTGCAGAGAACGCTCTCAGCAGAAACAGTACGTAGCAGATCTGAATCAACAGTGTCTTATGTGATCCTATTTCTACCGCCAGTTACTCCAACAGAATCCAGCACAGCCTTATTCACTGAAGTCAGACAGTGTTTCTCCATTTTAGCCCACACTTCAATCAGCCACAGTAGCCACTGTTCTTGTTGGGTGGCAATTAAGTGCAGCCATAGGGATATCCTGTGAATCCTAGAAGTCTGCCGGAACATCACATATCCTCAGACTCCATGCACAAACTTTTCATTTTCACAGAAGTTTACCGGAACAACACATAACCTCAGGCTCCACGTACAAACTTTTCACTTTCACAGAAGTTTGCCGGAACATCACATAACCTCAGGCACCGTTGCCAAAAACTTCTGTCTCTCTCGTAAAGAACCACCATCGGGATACCCTGTGAGTCGGCTGGATCACCATATGCCCTCTGGCTCCGTCGCACAAATCTCAGTCTTTTTCCCGCAGAGAACCCCCGTCCTCTGGGTCTGGTGTCCTCGTCTAATACCGTTATCCTCCCAAAAATATTGTCCTCGTTGCCATAGGCTAGTACCCAATCATTACTTTCTTACGTTTGTAGCCATGCACACCCAACGGCGTGTAGCAGACGTCTTTTCTTCTCAAACGATTTTGAGTACAGTTAACTCCCTTGATTCAGCGATTCTCAAAAATATTAGGAAATTCTATTATTTAAACCCTTAAAAGTTAAGAAATGAATAACTTGTGCACTCTAATTCAGCAGAAAAGTATGTATTTCTTGTAGGAAATGTCCTCGAGGCGAAGTTTCCCCTCGTTTGCCTGAAATCAATAATTTTGTTGTCCGATCGTTCGGTACTATTCAAATTTCCGACCAGTGAGCCGTGATGATGATCGGAAATTTGTATAATAATGAAATAAATTGTGGAAATTTTAAGATCGCGATTAGAATGTTGGTATTCTAATCTTTCATTTGGACCACATCACACCTTTAATCATTAGATATTAAGCTTGCATTAAAGAAAGTTCAGGCCAAGTCAAAGTGTAAACAAACCGCCAAAATGACCGCCATCTTGCCGGGATGTAGAATCGAATTCTTAATATTTAAAATCGGACTTAGAATACATAATTACATTTACCTTTTTGCTCCTTTCATAAACAGAAATGATATTGCAATGAAATATTGCTAAGCAGTAAAGTATTAGAAGAGATCTTGGCATTCCGTATTGTGGTCGAACTATGCGTGTCCAAATTAGGATCATTTGTGTTTTCTATTGCCTGTTCACCGATCTAAGCTACGCACAAAAAGTTAAGGATCACTTGCACAAAAATTCATAACTTTCAAAATAAGAAAGCCAATGCGTTGAAGTTTGGCAAACATTTAATTCCATGCTTTAGTGATAACGATACACAATTGCCTTCAATTTCGAGCAATCGTTTGGTGTGTACATTTGATCAAAGTGGGTACGTATCGAAATTTGATTTCCCAAAGTCATTATTCTCCAGTTTTCTGACATATTCGTGTGGCAGCAGAATAATGAATATACTGGCCAATATCATACCTGTTTGTTTTGCACTTGTGGTGCAGCTATTTGTTAAATGTGCTTATGGTATTACTCTCTGTCTACTGTCTTAATGCTGTTTTGTCACTCCCCCCCTCTCTCCTCTGTAATGTTTCTCTAAGCTGTATATCTCTCTTTCTCCTCTTCTCTCTCTCATCCCTCTCTTTCTCTCTCTCCCTCTCTCTCTTTCTCTTTGCTCGCATCGCTCTTCATTCTCCTTTCTGTTCTTTCTTCCTCCCACTCTGTCTCTCTCTTTCTCTCTCTTTCCTCTGATAAAAACAAATATTTATGTGATACCAGTCGGCCTGTGCTAAATCACAGAAAGAGGAACTTTCTAATGGAATGTCGTGCAGCACAATACTGCACTCCTTACAATTCTGGCTCTTTGAAACATAAACTAACTGCACCAACAATGGCTGCTGATGATTTCAGGGCAATGAATTGAATCACACAGCCTTAACTCTTTTTACTCCACTCAAACAGGAAAGGTGATAGCAGTGATTTGTCACACAATCGATCAAACATCGTTTCCATCTTGGTTCTTGGTTTTGCAGTCATGTGTCAGTGGACAAGTCCAATGATTCATAATATGGTTATTGGATTGCCACTATTAAATGCAAATCTGAAGACAAATCTTGCTCATGAAGAGAGCAAGTTATCTTTACGCCTGAACAATCTGAACTACGCCTTGGTGGAAACATAATTTTTGGAAAACTGTTTTTTTTGTTTTTTGTTTTTTTTTTGATTTTTTTTAGAACGATGATTTTAGGTATGAATGTTTTCCTTTTTCTTTGTTTTGTTCCTTTCTTTCAGTACTTATTGTTATTCTAGATGTCACATGAAGACAGAAAGTTCTTATTGTGCCAGGTTAATCAGAACTCTGTCAAGCTGAGATTATCATTTGCAGGAAACAGTGCACAGATAACAAATGGGTCATTTTGGGCATGATTTTTTTTTTTGTTTTGTTTTTGTTTTCTATTTCTTCCTTTCAGTATTTATTATCATACCAGACGTCATGCCATCACAGTAAGTCTGTGAAATGATGTCTTTCATTGGGCAATTTCTAAACGTGATCTTTAGCATTTCAAGACAAACTTTTAAATCTCTCAAAAAGTCATGTTCTCTATATCTCCATGACTTGCAGATTTCCGTTTAACATTCCCTTTCTCTGTTCACTTTTTAATCTACCATCTTTTAATCTGGTTCTCTCTCTCTCTCTTCTCTGTCTCTGTCTCTGTCTCTCTCTCTCTCTCTCTCTCTCTCTCTCTCTCTCTCTCTCTCTCTCTCTTCTTTTGACGAAAACAGACATTTTTAATATAATACCAGAAACCCGATGTTAGATCAAAGAAAAGGGAGAAGGCTTTAAGGATGCTGATGATTACAGGACAATGAATTCTATCACCCAGTCTTCCCTCTTTCCATTCCACTCAAACAGGAGTAGGGATCGCGGTCACACAATCAATCAAACACTATTTTTGTTTTTGGATTTGGTTTTACAGCCATGTGTCAGTGGACAAGTGCAATGATTCACTATCATATTGTTGGATTGCTTTTGTAACTTTATGTCAAGACAAAAAATCAGGATCAGGAACAAAATTTCTCATTACATCAGGTCAACTTGAACTCTGCCAAGCTGGGATTATTATTCCTGGGGAAACGGTGGGTTGATTAATAGCCAATTGTAACCTTCTTTCCTTTTTTGTTCTAATATTTTCTTTCAGTATTCATTATTATTCTAGATATAACATTCCTAACAACGAATCTGTGACATGATATCCGTTTCTGCGCAAGTTTTTCTCTTTATGTGTTTTCTTCATTTTTTAATTTTTTACAAATTCTTCAGCATTTCAAAATCAATTTTCAAATCTGTTCAAGTAATGTTTTTTTGTGTGTGTGTCTGTGACTTTTATATGTTTGATTGACATGTCATTTATCTGTTCTCTATAAATACATCATGTCCTAATCTTCTGGTTTTCTTTTAAAAAATCGCTGAATACTTTGTAGAAAATGCCGTGGGGTGGGTGGGGGGTAGGGGTGCTGGAGAAAAATTGTGATGCAGAGTCTTTCATATCATGACTTTTTCCTGATTATAGGAGCTTTTTTTTTTTTATTGAGATTTATCCACATCTGGTAATCTGTATTTGTTTCCCTGATCACAGTGGATTTTCAGACTGCCTGAAAATAACACATAAATGTACTGAACAGCTACTTTACGATGAATTTAAACAGAATATTACAAAAGACAATTAACAGTTACCAATAAGACTGCATGAATCATTTGATACAACATATTAATCTGCAAACCCATGTGTCATGTTCTGAAATGTGGATTTTATTGTGACAAACAAACAAATGAAAAATATTGAAGCAATCCTGCCACCCTGCGTGGGTTGTATTGAAAGTTGGGTTTAATTCTGACAAAGGAACAGACAAGCACACAAACAAACCAATGAAAACCACTGCCTCATTCCCCATGTAACCTGACAACAATTAGGATTTCAAAATTGCAACCACAATGAGAACACCAACCAGACACACGCACAAACACATTTACACACACACACACACCACACACACACACACACACACACACACACACACACACACACACACACACACACACACACACACATACACACCACACATACACACACACACACACACACACACACACACACACACCACACACACAAACACACACACTTACACACATGGTCTAATACACTGGCCAATAATCTTAACTGTTTGTTTTCCATGTGTGGTGAAGTTTTTTTTGTTTCAAAGAAATGCGCTTAATGGGATCTCTCTCCCTGTGTCTGCCTGTCTTTAGCTTTTTGTCTGTCTGCCTGTCTGTCTGTCTTTCACTCTCTCTATCTCTCTTTCTCTCTATGTTCCTCTATACCCCTCCCCCTTTCTCTCTCTTTCCCCTGATAAAAAAAAAATTATGTGATACAAGTTGGCCTGTCCTAAATTACAGAAAGAGGAGCTAATGGAACATCGTGCAGCACGTTACTGCACTCCTTACAATCCTGGTTCTTTGAAGCATAAACTCGCTGAAATAAATAAAGATGCTGTTGATTTCAAGGCAATGAATTTAATCACAAAATCTTCCCTGTTTTCATTCCACTCAAACAGGAAAGGTGATAGCAGTGATTTAGTCACACAATCGATCAAACATCGTTTTCATCTTGGTTCTTGATATTGAAGTCATGTGTCAGTGGACAAATGCAGGGATTCATTATCGTGTTGTTGGATTACCTCTATTTAATACAAGTCGAAATGAAAAAATCATGTTCATGAAGAGAGCAAGTTCTGTTTACTTCTGACCAATCTGAACTACGTCTAACTGGAAATATCATTCCTGGAAAACAGTGGGCTTTATTAGAACAGTGATTTTAGGGATGACTTTTTCCCCTTTTTTTTTTCGTTTTCTTCCTTTCTTTCAGTACTTATTGTTATTCTAGATGTCACATGAAGACAGAAAGTTCTTATTGTGCCAGGTTAATCAGAACTCTGTCAAGCTGAGATTATCATTTGCAGGAAACAGTGCACGGATAACAAATGGGTCATTTTGGGCATGATTTTTTCTTTTGTTTTGTTTTTGTTTTTTATTTCTTCCTTTCAGTATTTATTATCATACCAGACGTCATGCCCATCACAGTAAGACTGTGAAATGATGTCTTTTACTGGGCAATTTCTAAACGTGATCTTTAGCATTTCAAGACCGACTTTTAAATCTCTCAAAAAGTCATATGTTCTCTATGTCTCCATGACTTGCAGATTTCCGTTTAACATTCCCTTTCTCTGTTCACTTTTTAATCTACCACCTTCTAATCTGCTTCTCTCTCTCTCTCTCTCTTTTTCTTCTGACAAAAACGGACATTTTTAATATAATACTAGACACCCTTTGTTAGATCAAAGAAAAGGGAGAAGGCTTAAGGATGCTGATGATAACAGGACAATGAATTCTATCACCCAGACTTCCCTCTTTCCATTCACTCAGAGAGGAGTAGGGATCGCAGTCACACAATCAATCAAACAGCGGTTTCGTTTTTGGTTTTGGTTTTGCAGCCTTGTGTCAGTGAACAAGTGCAATGATTCATAATCGTGTTGTTGGATTGCTTTTCTATCTTCATGCCAAGATGAAAAATCAGGATCAGGAACAAATGTTCTCATTACATCAGGTCAATGTGAACTCTGTCAAACTGGGTTTATTATTCCTGGGGAAATGGTGGGTTGATTGCCACCAATGATCTCCTGTCCTTTTTTGTTCTATTCTTTTCTTTCAGTATTGATTATTATTATAGATGTAACAATCCTAACAACAAATTTGTGAAGTGATATCCATTTCGGGGCAAGTGTTTTCTCTTTCTTTTCTTTTTTTGTTTTTGTTTTTTCTTTTTATACTTTTTTTTTTTTTTACAAATTCTTCAGCTTTTCAACATCAATTTTCAAATCTCTTAATGGAAATATGTTCTATTTTGTCTCTGTGACTTTAACATGTTTGATTGACATGTCCCTTGTCTGTTCTCTTTTAATATCCATGTCCTTATCTTCTAAATACTTCATAGAAATTGGGGGGGGGGGGGGGGAGGAAGGGGAGGAAATGTGTGTGTGGCGAGTCCTTGATATTATGTCATTTACCTGATTTATTGGAGCTTTTTCTATTGAGATTTTTCGACTTCCAGTAATCTTATTTCTGTTTCCCTGAACACAGTGGATTCTCAGACTGCATGAAAACAATACATAAAACATATTGAAGGCTAATTTATGATGAATTTAAAACAGAATATAAAAAATGATAAATAGCTATAAGACTGCTTGAACTCGGTATACACAACACATTAAAATGCTTCCCCATTTGCCATGTTCTGAAATTTGGATTTCATTCTGACAACAAACAAATTGAAAATATTGAAATAATCCTGCCACGCTGCATGGGTTGTATTGAAAGTTAGTTTTTATTTAGGCTTTTATTCTGACAAACAAACAAACAAACAATCAGACAAATGAAAAATACTTCCTCATTCCCATATAACCTGACAACAACTAGGATCTTAAATGTCAACCACAATAACAACACCAACTTAGACACACGTGCAGAACACACCACACACACACACACACACACACACACACACACACACACACACACACACACACACACACACACACACATACACACACATATACACAAAGATACACACATACACACAAATTCACACACAAACATACACTCACATACAGACACGTACATACACACACACACAGATACACACAGACATGGAGAGTTTATATTAATCTTATTGATTAAACAGTATTGTTTTGAGTATGTACAGACATGTTGCTTTGCATTGGACAGATTATTGACAGGTGATTTCAGAATCAAAGAGCAGCTGGGAACAGGGAAGCATGTTTTTGGTTTTGGTTTTGGTTTTGTTTCCTCAAAGTGGAAGCATTTTATCATTTTCTTCAATTTTACTGACAGGTTCTTGTCGCAGCAGTTTGATTGAATCACTGGCAAATATACATAACTGTTTTATATGTGTGGTGCAGTTATTTTGGTTTTGTTTTTTAAAGAATTGCGCTTAATGGGATCTCTCTCTGTGTCTGTCTGTCTGTCTGTTTTGTTGTCTCTCTTTCTTTCTTTCTCTTCTTGTCTGTTTATCTTCTTCTTCTCTCTCTCTCTCTCTCATCTGATAATGGCAAACAATTATGCTAAACCAGCTGCCCTGTGCTAAATCATAGCAACGAGAAGAGAAGGACCCTACTAATGGAATGTCATGCAGAACACTACTGCATTCTTTACAATCATGGCTTTTTGAAGCATAAACTAAATGAACCAAACACCGATGCTGATGATTTCAGGGCAATGAATTTAATCAAACATGCTTCCCTTTTTTCATTCCATTCAACAGGAAAGGGGATAGCAGTGATTTAGTCACACAATCGATCAAACATCGTTTTCATCTTGGTTCTTGATATGAAGTCATGTGTCAGTGGACAAGTGCAGGGATTCATTATCGTGTTGTTGGATTACCTCTAGTCGAAATGAAAAATCATGTTCATGAAGAGAGCAAGTTCTGTTTACGTCTCTGACCAATGCGAACTATGTCTAGCTGGAAATGTCATTCCTGGGAAAACGCACAGACAGACACAGACACAGCAGACTTACAGACACAGACACAGACAGACACAAACACAGACGCAGACATACGAGCGTACATACAGATACAGGCAGACATAGACACACAGACACACAGACAGACATACAGACACACATGTACACACGCACACTCACAACACAGACACACATGTACACACACACACACACACACACACACACACACACACACACACACACACACACACACATACATATTTATCTGTTTATTTGTCCATTCATTTTTGTTTTATTTTATTTTAATTCTTTTTGTTAGTTATCTATTTATTTATTTATTTTCGTCTAAAAGCACATATGTGAATAGACGTTAAAAGAAATAACGAACGAACATACATACATACATACATACATACATACACACACAGGCACATGGAAAAACACACAAATACAAACACAGACACACTTAAACACACAAATGCACATATACGTACACACACACACACACACACACACACACACACTTACAAACACAGACAACACACACACATATATATATATATAGACACACACATACACACATGGAAACATACATAAATACAAACTCAGACACACATACACATACAAACACACATAAACACATAAACACACAAACACACACACACACACACACACCACACACACAACACACACACACACACACACACTTACAAACACAGACAACACACACACACAATATATATAGACACACACATACACACATGGAAACAAACATAAATACAAACTCAGACACACATACACATACAAACACACATAAACACATAAACACACAAACACACACACACACACACACACACACACACACACACACACACACACACACATAGTCGTGGGGACGTCTTCTCAGTATGAAGAGTTCAAAGTGTACTGTTTTGAGCATACTCATTTATCATGACTTACATCAGAGAGATTGTTGCATTCATCCAATGACAGGTGACCCCATAATCAAAAGACCAGTCAGAACCATGGGACGATAATTTTCCCTTGGTGGAGACAATTCGTTATCATTCCAATTTTGTCACATGTTGTTGTCAAAGCAGAATGATTCCATACACTGGCCAGTAATTACCATTATCTGATAGCATGTCTGGTGTAGCTATTTTGTGCTTGCAGGACTTGGGTTTAATATGATGTGTGCTCTTTCTCCCTCTCCTCTCTCTCTCTCTCCCCTCTCTCTCTCTCACTGTTGGCGGGCCTCTGTAGCTCAGTTGGTTTGAGCGTCGGATTCACATGCTAATGGTTGTGGGTTCGAATCCCGGGGTGCGATACATTAAATCTGGCCTCTCACTGTCCCATCTTAGCATCATTGTTGTTCTGGTGGTGTCAGTATAGGATTAGATAAGTCCCCCATTGCCCCCATTTTCCTGGGATGATTATCCCCGTCGGCCATATCACCTGAGGTGAGTGCTGACGTAAAACTGAATCAAATCAAAATCAAATCAAATCAATCTCTCTCACTGTTTCTCTGCCTCTCTCTGTGTCTCTCTGTCTTTCTGCCTCTCTCTCTCTGTCTTTCTGTATCTGTGTCTGTCTCTCTCTGTCTGTGTGTCTGTGTGTTTGTCTCTCTCTCTCTCTCACCCTCTCTCTCATTCTCTCTCTCTCTCTGTCTCTCCTTCTTTCTCTGATAATGAAAACAAACCATTATGTAATACCAGATACCCGATGTTAGATCAAAGAAAAGAGAGAGGGCCCCCATATGTTGATGATTACAGGGCAATGAATTCAGTCACCCAGACTTCCTTTTTCTATTCCACTCAAACAGGTGTAAGGATTGCAGTGGCACATTCAGTCAAACACCAGTTTAGTTTTTGATTTTGGTTTTATCAGTGGACAAGTGCAATGATTCATAATCGTGTTGTTAGACTGCTTTTCTAACTTCATGTGAAATGCAAAATCAGGATTAGGAACAAAAGTTCTCATTACATCAGGTCAATCTGAACTCTGTCAAACTGGGATTATTGTTCCTGTGGAAATGGTTATTGTAGTAGTAACAAAAGTAGCAATAATACTCATTTATCATTCGTTTTAGCACTAATGTATACCACTCTAACTGAGGGTGATGGCGCTAACTTGAAATCATATCATATTCATATAAACACGTTCTTTTGTGATGAATTGTTACACTAATAAAAAAAATAGGAAATGTCCGCCTTTTACTACGTATTTTGTTAAGTTTTACTTAGTTCCAGAACGCTGGTGATTTGTTTATTTTCACTGCTGCAGCTGCTGTCAATGCCATGATCACAATTAACACCATGATACAACCCTGTAAAGTTGTTTGTATTCATATAAATATGTTCTGTTTGTCCTATAAATTGGGCTCATAAAATGTCCCCATGTTACTACGTGCTTTGTACACCTTACCAATTCAAGTGGCCAGGTGATTTACTTAGTTTCCACAATTACCAATGACCACTACCCATGCTACCTCTCTTAGTTTTGTTACTTGTGATGGATGCAACTTCGCGTCTGTTGGGATTTTGTATTGACATACTATGCTCCATTTGGAAAAAAAGTGTTTGAGATAATTCTCAAAAGATATCCAACTACTATTGCAATTTGTATGTATTCTATGTAGTTTCAACATCATACAAATTGTAATACCTCTATAACTATAACTACTATCACTATCACCACCACTACAACTACTACCACTACTGCTATTACTACTACTATTATCATTATACTTCCACTGCTTCTGCTGGTATCCAGATTACATGTTCCATTTGAAAACTGCTCGAGGTAATTCTCAGAGATTATCCCATTGCAGTACAAGTTATGAGCGTCTTGATGAATTAGAACATCCACATGATACCTTCATTGTTAGTAGTACTATCACTATCATCGGTACCTACACTACTTCTGCAACACTACTATCAGTACCAACACAACTGTTACTACCATGGTTTTCAAATGACTTCCCTCACGAAGTCTTCTATTGTTGTCTACTCTGTTTGTAGCACTGGCACCAATAACACTCATTTACAACACGTTTTACCATTACTGGTATTGTTGTGCCACTTTAGCCAAGGTTGTCATAGCAAGTTTATATTCAAACAGACATATTGTTTTGAATTGTTACCCTAATTAAGGATCAGGTAGAGCCCCCTAATTACTACATACACTGGAAAGTTTACACAATTCCTTTGTGCTGGTGGTTTCTTTATTTTCCATAGCATTTCTGCTACATCAGTTCCTGCTAATGCCATGATCATTATCAGTATAATAAAAAGAAGCATGTTGAGTGGTTTTTGTTGAAATAAACGTGCTCATTTGTCACTTAACTTGTGCTTTGAAAATGTCGCTTTTACACTACCTGTTCGCACATTTTACCAATTGAAATGTCCACGTTATTTATTTATTTTCCACAACTACCACGAACCATCTCACACTAATTTTCTCATTTTTGCTGCTGTTTCTGCTGATGCCGTTACACTCGTCACGAGATAATTTTTCATCAGATAACATGTTATTGTCATCCTCATTCTTGTGAATCTTGTTATTACTATTATTCGACTTTTTATCTACCTGCTGTTTATTTTCTCCCGAATGTAGTAGATTGCCATTTTGTAGATATTTCCTTTGTTTTTTGTTTTTCTTTTCTTTTGGCTGGGTATGATAACAATCTTTTTGTATTTTGTCATGCGCACGCGCGCGTGCACACACGTGTGTGTGTGTGTCATGTGTGTGTGTGCACGCGTGATGCCTGCATGCAGTCATATAAATAAAATGTTTTCCCGTATGTATATACTGCATTATAATGTATTGCCATTGAAGTGCGTATACTTCATTGATGTATTAGTGTATGTGTCCTATTGTTGTACCACATTACTGTAATAATAACTGTTTGTAAAGTGCAACGGGAATTCTCTGACATTATGTAACCACTACATTTATGGAACTCTTCTTCTTCTTCTTTATTATTATCATTATCTTCTTGTTAGTCTTTCAGTTTCCCACATTTTTCATTATTCTCAAAAACATTTTTTTTATATTTTTGTTTCTTTTTTTTTTTTTTTTTGTGCATTCAAAAAAGGATATCTGATATCTTGAAGAAATAAAACAAAGCTGTTAAATATTAAATCCTTAGTTCAGAGGTGGCAATCACATAAAATCGCCCTGGGGACAGCCTACTAAGTAATGAAATGTGGAGGTGAGGTGGGGCCCTAGGGAGGAAGGGGGGCTGTTAATAGTGGTGCATGTTGGTGATGAACTGCCAATGGACCCATAAAATGGCTGGAATCTTGTTCATAGAACTTGGCACTTGAAAGTTTTAAACTGATTTTTTCAAACCGTACCAAAAGTACTTCTGAATTTTTTCATGTGATAACTTGAGATGAAAAGTCTTCTGTATTTTTTTCACATGTTCTATACATCATCTCTCTCTGCACGTCATTTCTACTTGTGATCAATTCTTCTCTGTCTCATCTGTTCTCTGTCTCTCTCTCTTCTCTGTCTCTCTCTCTCTTCTCTCTCTCTGTCATCTCTGTGTGATTTTCTCTCTCTCTTGCTTTGACATGGCTCTCCTCTCCCTCGTTTGTTTTTAATGCTTCCCTTATTTTCTACTCTTCTTTGTTTCTGTGTTTGTAATTTGCGTGTCTATTATTGTTTTTTTCTAAAACAAAATATGGCTAATTTTGTTATTATTGCTACACTTTCTTTTTACGGTTATTGCTATTATATTTGTTTATGTGATTTTTTGCCTTTACATGTCAAGCTTTTGCAAAACACTTGACTGACTGGCACATGGAAGTCACTATTTTATCATAATTCATTTTTATAACTTGACTGACTGGCACATGGGAGTCATTATTTTATCATAATTCATTTTTATTACTTGACTGACTGGCACATGGAAGTCACTATTTTATCATAATTCATTTTTATAACTTGACTGACTGGCACATGGAAGTCACTATTTTATCATAATTCATTTTTATAACTTGAATGACTGGCACATGGGAGTCACTATTTTATCATAATTCATTTTTATAACTTGACTGACTGGCACATGAAAGTCACTATTTTATCATAATTCATTTTTATAACTTGACTGACTGGCACATGGAAGTCACTATTTTATCATAATTCATTTTTATTACTTGACTGACTGGCACATGGAAGTCACTATTTTATCATAATTCATTTTTATAAACTTGACTGACTGGCACATGGAAGTCACTATTTTATCATAATTCATTTTTATAACTTGACTGACTGGCACATGGAAGTCACTATTTTATCATAATTCATTTTTATAACTTGACTGACTGGCACATGGAAGTCACTATTTTATCATAATTCATTTTTATAACTTGAATGACTGGCACATGGGAGTCACTATTTTATCATAATTCATTTTTATAACTTGACTGACTGGCACATGGAAGTCACTATTTTATCATAATTCATTTTTATAACTTGACTGACTGGCACATGGAAGTCACTATTTTATCATAATTCATTTTTATAACTTGACTGACTGGCACATGGAAGTCACTATTTTATCATATTCATTTTTATAACTTGACTGACTGGCACATGGAAGTCACTAATTTTTATCATAATTCATTTTTATAACTTGACTGACTGGCACTGGAAGTCACTATTTTATCATAATTCATTTTTATTACTTGACTGACTGGCACATGGAAGTCACTATTTTATCATAATTCATTTTTATAACTTGACTGACTGGCACATGGAAGTCACTATTTTATCATAATTCATTTTTATAACTTGACTGACTGGCACATGGAAGTCACTATTTTATCATAATTCATTTTTATAACTTGACTGACTGGCACATGGAAGTCACTATTTTATCATAATTCATTTTTATTACTTGACTGACTGGCACATGGAAGTCACTATTTTATCATAATTCATTTTTATTACTTGACTACTGCACATGGAAGTCACTATTTTATCATAATTCATTTTTATTACTTGACTGACTGGCACATGGAGCCACTATTTTATCATAATTCATTTTTATAACTTCTTTGACATTGTATGTGTTATAGCTCATGCGTTTTCATTATAATGCTTACTTGACATGCCTTCCCCATCATTCATTTTTGTTTGTTTGTTTGTTTTAATGCTTCCTTGATCTTCGTTTTGTTCAGTGTTATATTTCTTGTCTAACGGAATTTTGTATTCAAATTTTTTTTCTTTAACAATCCACTTTCCACATCACTATTCAATGAAGGAAAACAAATTAATTAAAATAAGCAATAAACTGATAAAGAAAGTGCAAATTATTTAACGGATGAAACAACAAACCAAAGACAAATGAAGGAAATGGGGACAGTGAAAATGGATTGACAGATGAATAAACAACTGGATAAACAAAGAAACAAAAAACAAACAAAACAAACAAACAATATAAATACATGAACAAATAAAAAATAATAAGTAAGTAAATGAATAAATAAATGAATAAATAGATAAATGAATATAATAAAAATAAGAAATAAATAAAAAATAAATAATAAATAAATAAAATAAAATAAACATCAAATCATACAAAAATAATCAACAGAAATAGGAAACAAATACCCGAAGCTAATGAATGAATATTGATACAAAGGAAAGGTATGAAAAAATACAGTAAAAATTAGAAACAGTTGATCAAATTCAGTCAAAGAAACAGAGGGAATAAAACATAAAAGAAATAAAGGGGCCAATAAATAAATAAAAAAAATAAAAATCAACATAACTGAAAAAAAAAAATAAATAGATAAATAAATGAAGGAATAGACATGTAAGTCAATAAACAGATAAATGAATGAACAATTAAATAAACAAATAAATAGTACAAAAATAAATACATTGATAAATAAGTAAATAAATAAACAAACACACACACACACACACACACACACACACACACACACACACACACACAACACACACACACAACATATATATATATATATATGAATATCTAAATAAAAGAATCAATAAATAAATATACAATTGAAATCGAGCCACACAAACAGTATTTAATTTTTTTAAAAAATGTATTAAACTTTAAAACTAAACACCTCAAAATTAATCAACACCAATGTGAATTATTTAGTCAATAAATCTATTAATGGCAGTGCTAGACCAAAAAAAAATCTATTATTTTCTTTAAAAGAAAGATGGTAAAATAACAACAATAACACCATCAGCACTTACACAGCAATAACAATAGACAGAAAACCGTAAAGAAAACGATAGATCAATCTCAGACAGAAAAGAAGCCAAAGAAATACGCTTTTAAAGTGATTAAGACTGAAAAGCTGTGCAACTCAATTTGTGTGAGAACAGGGTCAGTGGGTGTAGTAATTACGAGACGTCCCCAAATTACTACAAGCAAAATATGTAGTAATTAGGGGACATTTTTCAAAATTACGCAATTTATATTTTATACGCAATAGTAGGCTACATGTGTATTATTATGTTAATCATATTTTTATGATTTTGAGCCAATTTTAATTTTGTGTATTTTGGGGACGTCCCCAAATTACACACACGTCCTCTTTCTACTACCGTACACGTCAAAATGTCCCCTACCTACTACACAGGCACCTACACACACACACACACACACACACACACACACACACACACACACACACACACACACACACACACACACACACACCTACACACACACACACGCACACACACACATACACACACACACACCCCCTACCACACAGACGCACATGCATGCATATCTCCCTCTCTTTCACCATCTTTCTCACTCTGTTTTTGTTGATGTTGTTTCTTTTTTCTTTTTTTTTTTTTTTTTTTTTTTTTTGGTCGTTGTTTCTTCTCTTTTCGTGATGAGGTTTCTTCTTTTTGTTGTCGTTGTTTCTTCATTTTTTTGGCGTTGTTTCTACTTTTTTGTTATTTTTTCTTCTTTTGTTGTCGTTGTTTATTTTTGTTGTTGCATTGTATTTTGTTGTTGTTGTTCTGTCTTTTTGATGGCGCTGTTTCTACGTTTCTTGTGTTGTTTCATTTCTTTTATTTTTTATGTCATTTCTTTTTTGTTGGCCATGTTTCTTCTTTTTTATGGTGTTGTTTCTCTTTTTTCTTTTTTTTGTGTTGTTTCTTCTTTTTTGATGTTGTTTCTTCTTTTTTGATGTTGTTTCTTTCAGTTTTTTGCGTTGTTTCTTTTTTTTTTGTCAGTGTTGTATTGTTTTCACTGTTTCTTCTGTTTGGCGTTTTCTTTGTTGTTGTTGTTGTCGTTGTTTCATCTTTTTTTGGCTTTGTTTCATCTTTTTTGTTGGTGTTGTTTCTTCTTTTTGTTTGTGTTGTTTCTTCTTTTCGGTGGCGTTGTTTTTTCTTGTTGTTGGTGTTGTTTGTTCCTTTTTTGGCTTTGTTTCTTCTCTTTGTTGGTGTTGTTCTTCGTTTGTTGGCGTTGTTTCTTCTTTTAATTGGTGTTGTTTCTTTTTTTTGTTGGTGTTGTTTCTTCTTTCTGTTGGCATTGTTTCTTCTTTTTGTTTGTGTTGTTTCTTCTTTTTGTTGGTGTTGTTACTTCTATTTGTTGGCGTTGTTTCTTGTTTTTGTTGGTGTTGTTTCTTGTTTTTGTTGGTGTTGTTTCTTGTTTTTGTTGGTGTTGTTTCTTCTTTTTGTTGTCGTTGTTTCTTCTTTTTGTTGTCGTTGTTTCTTCTTTTTGTTGTCGTTGTTTCTTCTATTTGTTGGGATTGTTTCTTCTTTTTGTTGACCTTGTTTCTTCTATTTTGTTGGCATTGTTTCTTCTTTTTGTTGACCTTGTTTCTCCTGTTTCTATTTTCGTGTTGTCTCTTTTTTTTTCTTGGCGTTGTTTCTTCTTTTTGTTGCCATTGTTTTTTCTTTTTTCTTTTGGTGTTGTTTCTTCTTTTTGTTGGCGTTGTTTCTTTTTTTTGTTGGTGTTGTTTCTTCTTTTTTCATTTTGGTGTTGTTTGTTCTTTTTGTTGGCGTTGTTTCTTCGCTTTTTATTTTGGTGTTGTTTCTTGTTTTTGTTGGCGTTGTTTCTTCTTTTTGATGGCGTTGTTTCTTCGTTTTGTTGGCGTTTCTTGTTTGTGTTGGTGTTGTTTCTTCTTTTTGTTGGCATTCTTTCTCGTTTTTTGGCGTTGTTTCTTGTTTGTCGTTTTTCTTCTTTTTGTTGTTTTTTCTTTTTTTGTTGTGCTTGTTTCTTCTTTTTGTTGTTTATTTTTTTTTTTTTTTTTGTTGTTTCTTTTTTTGTTGTGTTTTTTTTTGTTTTTTTGTTTTTTTCTTTTTGTTGTCGTTGTTTCTTTTTTTTTGCGTTTTTTCTTTTTTTTTTTGCTCTTGTTTTTTTGTTTTTGTTGTCTTGTTTCTTCTTTTTTGTTTTGTTTTTCTTTTGTTGTTGTTTCTTCTTTTGTTGTTGTTTTTCTTTTTTTGCTTTTTTTTTGCTTTTTTTTTTTGTTGTTTTTCTTTTTTTTCTTGTTTTCTTTTGTTGTGTTTTTTCTTTTTTGTTGTTTTTTTTCTTTTTGTTCGTTGTTTTCTTTTTTTTGTTTGTTTTTTTTTTTTGGTTTTTTTTTTTTTTTTTGTTTTTTTTGGTTGCTCTTTTTTTTGTTTTTTTTTGTTTTTTTTTTGTTTGTTTTTTTTTTTTTGTTTTGGTTTTTTTTTTGTTTTGTTTCTTTTTTTGTTTGTTTTTTCTTTTGTTGTTTGTTTTTCTTTTGTTGGTTGTTTTCTTTTTTTGTTGTGTTTTTTCTTTTTTTGTGTTGTTTCTTTTTTTTGTTCTTTTTTTTTGTGTTGTTTTCTTCTTTTTGTTGTTGTTTTTCTTTTTTTTGTTTTTCTTCTTTTTGTTTTGTTGTTTTCTTTTTTTTTGGTGTTTTTTTTTTTTGTTCGTTGTTTCTTTTTTTTGTGTGTTTTTTCTTTTTTTTGTTGGTTGTTTTTTTTTTGTTTGGTTGCTTTTTTTTTTTGTTGTGTTTTTTTTTTTGTTGTCTTGTTTTTCTTTTTGTGTGTTGTTTCTTCTTTTTGTTGGTTGTTTTCTTTTTTGTTGGGTTTTCTTGTTTTTGTTTGTTGTTTTCTTGTTTTTGTTGTGTTGTTTTTTTTTTTGTTTGTTTTTCTTTTTTGTTTGTTGTTTTTCTTTTTGTTTGTTGTTTTTTTTTTTTGTTGTTGTTTTTCTTTTTGTTTGTTGTTTTTTTTTGTTTTTTGTTTTTTTTGTTTGATTTTTTCTTTTTGTTGTCGTTGTTTCTTCTTTTTGTTGCTTGTTTTTGTCTTTTTGTTTTTGTTTTTTTTTGTTGGTTTTGTTTTTTTTTTTGTCTTTTTTCTTTTGTTGTCTTGTTTTTTTGTTGTGGTCGTTGTTTTGTTTTTGTTCTTTTTTTTTGTTTTTTTTTGTTTTGGGTTTTTTTTTTTTTTGTGTTCTTGTTTCTTTTTGTTTTGTTTTTTTTGTTTTTTTTCTTCTTTTTGCGTTGTTTTCTTCTTTTTTTGTTTGTTTTTTTGTTTGGTTGTTTTTCTTTGTTGGTTTTTCTTCTTTTTGTTGGTTGTTTCTTTTTTTGTTGTTTGTTTCTTTTGTTGTTTTTTTTTTTTTTGTGTTTTTTGTTTTTTTTGTCTTGTTTTCTTCTTTTTTTTTTTTCTTGTTTTTGTTTGGTTTTTTTTCTTTTTGTTTGTTTTTTGTTCGTTTGTTGCTTGTTTCTTTTTTTGTTGTTTTTCTGTTTGTTGGGTTGTTTCTTCTTTTTGTTGTTGTTTTTTTTTGTTTGTTTTTTTTCTTCTTTGTTATTTCTGTTTGTTGGTTGTTTTCTTTTTTGTGCCTTTGTTATTTCTGTTTGTTGGCGTTGTTTCTTCTTTTGTTGCTTTGTTATCTTTTGTTGTGTTGTTTTTCTTTTTGTTGCTTTGTTATTTCTGTTTGTTGCGTTGTTTTTTTTTTGTTGCCTTTGTTATTTCTGTTTGTTGGCGTTGTTTCTTCTTTTGTTGCCTTTGTTATTTCTTTGTTTTTTCTTTTTTTTTTTTGTTTTTTCGTTGTTTCTTTTTGTTTTTTTTTCTTTTTTGTTTTTTTTTTTTTTTTGTTTTTTTTTTGTTTTTTTTTTTTGTTTTTGTTTTTTTTTTTTGTTTTTTTTTTTGTTTTTTTTTTTTTCTGTTTTTTTGTTTTTTTTTTGTTTTGTTTTTTCTTTTTTTTCTTTTTTTTGTTTTTTGGTTTTTTTTTTTTTTTTGTTTTTTTTTTTTTTTTTTTTTTATTGGTTTTTTTTTTTTTTTGTTGTTTGTTTTGTTTTTTTTTTGTTATGTTTTTTTTTTTTTTTTTTTTGTTTTGTTTTTTTTTTGTTTTTTTTTTTGTTTGTGTTGTTTTTTTTTTTGATTTTTTTTTTTTTGTTGTTTTTTTTTTCTTTTTTTTTTGTTGTTTTTTTTTTTTGTTTTGGTTTTTTTCTTTTTTTGTTTTTTTTTTTTTGTTTTTTTTTTTTTTTTTTTTGTATTTTTGTGTTTTTTTTTGTTGTTTTTCTTTTTTTTGTTGTTTTTTTTGTTTGTTCTTTTTTTTGGTTGTTTTCTTTGTGGGTTTTTTTTTTTTTTTTTTTTTCTTTTTGTTGTTTTTTTTTTTGTTGTTTTTTTTTTGTTTGTGTTTTTTTTTGCTTTTTTTTTTTTTTTTTTTTATTTTTGTTTTTTTTTGTTAGGTTGTTTTTTTTTTTTTTTTGTTTTTTTTTTTTTTTTTGTTTTTTTGGTATTTTTTTTTTTGTCTTTTTTTTTTTTGTTTTTTTTTCTTTTTTTTGGTTTTTTTTTTTTTTTGTTTTGTTATTCTTTTTTTGGTTGTTTTTTTTTATGCTTTTTTTTTTTGCTTTTTTTTTTTTTTTTATTTTTTTTTTGTTTGTTTTTTTTTTTTTTTTCGTTGTTTCTCTTTTGTTGTTATTTTTTTTTTTTGTTTTTCTTTTTTTTGGTTTTTTTTTTTGTTTTTTTTTTTTGCTTTTTTTTTTGTTTTTTTTTTTTGGTTTTTTTTTTTTTTTACTTTATTTTCTTTTTTTTTTTGTTTTTATTTATTTTTTTTTTTTTTTTTTGTTGTTCTTTTTTTTGTTTTTTTTTTTTTGCTGTTTTTTTTGTTTTTTTTTTTTGCTTGTTTTTTTTTGGTTTTTTTTTTTGTTGTTGTTTTTTTGTTGGGTTTTTCTTTTTTTTGCTTTTTTTTTTTGGCTTTTTTTTTTGTTTTATTTTTTGTTGCATTTTTCTTTTTTTGTTCTTGTTATTTTTGTGGTTTTTTTTTTTTTTTGTTTTTATTTTGTTTTTTTTTTTGTTGCTTGTTTTTTTGTGTTTTTTTCTTTTTTTTGTATTTATTTTTGTTGTTTTTTTTTGTTATTTTTTATTTGTTGCTTTTTTTTTGGTTGTTTTTTTGGTTTTTCTTTTTTTGTTGCTTGTTCTTCTATTTTTCGTTGTTTTTCTTTTTCTTAGTTGTTTATTTTTCTTTGTGTTTTTTTTTAGTTGCTTTTTCTTGTTTGTTTATTACTTTTTTGTTTTTGTTTTTCTTTTTTTGGCGTTGTTTCTTCTTTTTTGCCTTGATTTTTTTTGTTTTTTTTTTTGTTGGTTGTTTCTTTTTTTTTTTGTTTTTTTCTTTTTTTTTGGATTGTTCTTTTTTCTTTTTTCTTTTTTGTTTGGCGTTGTTTTTTGATGTCGTGTTTCTCTCTGTGTTAAGTTTCTATCTTTTTTCTTTTTTTGTTGTAGGTTTATTTTTTTCTTATTTTTTGTTGTTTTTTTTTTCTTTGTGTTCGTTTTTTTTCGTTTCTTTTTTTTTGTGTTGTTTTTTTTTGTTGTTTTTTTTTATTTCTTTTTGGTGTTTTTCTTTTTTTTTCGTTGTTTCTTTTTTTTTTTTTTTGTGTTTCTTCTTTTTTTGGTTGTTTCTTTTTTTTTTTTTTTTTTGTTGATGTTTCTTTTTTTTTTTTTTTTTTGCGTTGTTCTTTTTTTGTTTTTTTTTTTTTTGCGTTTTTCTTTTTTTTGTTGTTTCTTTTTTTTTTGGTTTTCTTCTTTGTTGCTTGTTCTTCTTTTTGGTTTTTCTTTTTTTTTTGGTTATTCTTTTTTTGTTGTTTCTTCTTTTTGGTTGTTTTCTTTTTTTATTGTTTCTTTTGTGTTGTTTTTGTTTTGCTTTTTTTTTTTTTTGCGTTGTTCTCTTTTGTTGCGTTTACTTTTTTTGCTTTTTTCTTTTTTTTGGTTGTTTCTTCTTTTTTGGTTTATTTCTTCTTTTTGTTGCTGTTTCTTTTTTGTGTCATTGTTTCTTTTTTTTTTGCATTGTTTCTTTTGTGCTTTTCTTTTTTGTTGCCTTGTTACTTCTTTTTGTTGTTGTTTTTCTTTTTTTTGTTGTTTCTCTTTTGTTGGTTTTTCTTCTTTTGTTCTTGTTTCTTTTTGTTGTTGTTTTTTTTTTGTTATTTTCTTCTTTTGTTGCTGTTTTTTTTTTTGCTTGTTTCTTCTTTGTGCGTTTTCTCTTTTTGTGCTTTTACTTTTTGTTTTCTTTTTTTTTGCATTGTTTTTTTTTTGCGTTTTTCTTTTTGTTGATTTTTTTTTTGTTCGTTTTTTTTTTTTTTGCGTTGTTTTTCTTTTTTGGTTTTTTTTTTTTTGTTGCTTGTTCTTTTTTGTGTTTTCTTCTTTGTTGTGTTGTTTTTCTTTTGTTGGGTTGTTTCTTCTTATTGTTGTTCTTTTTGGTTGTTTCTTGTTTTTATTAGCGTTGTATTTTTTCTTTTTGTTGATATTGTTTCATTTTTATGTTATGTTGTTTTCTTTCTTTTTTTTGTGCGTTGTTTCATCTTTTTGTTGCGTTATTTCTTCTTTTTTGGCGTTATTCTTCTTTTTGTTGGCGTTGTTTCTTCTTTTTGTTGGCGTTATTTCTTCTTTTGTTGCCATTGTTACTTTTTTTTTGCATTGTTTTTTCTTTTTGTTGGCGTTATTTTCTTCTTTTTGTTGCCATTGTTACTTCTATTTGTTGGCATTGTTTTCTTCTTTTTGTTGTCATTTTCTTCTATTTGTTGGCGTTGTTTCTTCTTTTTGTTGCCATTGTTACTTCTATTTGTTGGCATTGTTTTCTTCTTTTTGTTTGCCATTGTTACTTCTATTTGTTGGCATTGTTTCTTCTTTTTGTTGCCATTGTTACTTCTATTTGTTGGCGTTATTTTCTTCTTTTGTTGCCATTGTTACTTCTATTTGTTGGCGTTGTTTCTTCTTTTTGTTGCCATTGTTACTTCTATTTGTTGGCATTGTTTCTTCTTTTTGTTGCCATTGTTACTTCTTTTAGTTGGCGTTGCTGCTTCTTTTTTTGTGCGTGGTTTCTTCTTTTCGTTGGTGTTGTTTCTTTTATTTTTTTCGTTTGACGTCGTTTCTTCTTTTCTATTTTTTTTTGGCGTTGATTCTTCCTTTTCTTTTTGAGGTTTCTTCTTTTTGTTCTCGATGTTTCTTCATTTTGTTGGCGTTGTTTCTGCTTTTTGTTATGTTTTCTTCTTTTGTTGTCATTGTTTATTTTTGTTATTGGCGTTGTTTCTTCTTTTTGTTGTCGTTGTTCCGTCTTTTTGATGGTGCTGTTTCTACGTTTTTTGTGATGTTTCGTCTTTTGTTGGTGTTGTTTCTTCTTTTTATTGCGTCATTTCTTTTTTTTTTTTTTTTTTTTTTGGTGTTGTTTTCCTTTTTTCCTGTTTTGCGTTGTTTCTTCTTTTTGTCAGTGTTGTTTCGTCTTATCGTTGTTATCGTTTCTTCTTTTTGTTTTCGATGTTTCTTCTGTTTGGTGTTGTTTCTTTTTTGTTGTTGTTGTTGTCGTTGTTTCTTTTTTTTATTTTTGACTTTGTTTCATCTTTTTTGTTGGTGTTGTTTCTTCTTTTCGGTGGCGTTGTTTTTTTTCTTTTTGGTGGCGGGCACAGCCGGTGGAGGGCTGGCGGGCACAACCGGTGGAGGGCCGGAGGGCACAGCTGGTGGAGTATTGGCGGGCAGCACCAGCAGAGGGCCAGCGGGCACAGCCGGTGGAGGGCTGGTAAGCAGGGATGCCCTCTTTTCTGCAGCTTCTGATACTGGCCTGTAACCATGGTAATATTTCCCAATTAATGCTTGTATTTATTCGAGCTCAACAAAACATACAACACACTGATGCTGCTTAAGAACCGTTTATCATCAAATCTGATGTAAATTTATTAAGATTATGGAATCAATATACAGATCAGATATCAGTCTGTGAATAGTTGTTTGATGGATAGATATGGTTTTTCTTTGTTTTCTTTTTGTATTACATATAAAATATGGAAGATGTGGGTGTTAATGTAGTTTATCTTTCCTTGAAATGATCATACACTTTAATTATAACACTTCTTAAGCTATAATTTTCATCATTTTATACAAAATCAATATTTAACCTAATAAGGAAAGTTTAAAACTAAATTAATAACATTAAATTGTACATGAATAACTAACTGGATTATAATACCTTTATATTTCTTTTACAGTCAGACAATAAACATCAACATTTCTTTCAATTACATTTTTTTTTTCAACTGAGTAGCATTTGAGTTGATTTAAGTCACTTTATTAAACAGCCCATGGAATCCTGTTTAACAATATTTTGTTTGGTCAGTATTTTAGTACTGCTTTCTTGACGTTACAAATATCAGCAAACATTCAGGTGTCACTGGCTTCCAAACAAAGAACTCCAGGACTGTCTCATGGCATTGGTTTGTCTACTGGCTCTGGTGTCCTTGTCAGTCAGTCCTGCAACTTTGAACTTGCCTGGCATTTTCGCAATGCCATGTTTGGTAGACAAATATATGTGACCTCCCACCACGAAATCAGTCTTAACTAGCATTTGTGAGATATACATATCACTGGAAAGTGTACATTCTGCTGATTATTTTGGTACTTGAATGAAGCTTGTATTCAAAAAAAAAAGTAGAAGTTATGTATGTTTAAAGTAATTAAGTTGTATGGAGGCCATTTTGAGAAAACGGCGCCTAAAGTTTTTATGTACTCTCCTATACATTTTCCTTAAATTTCTTTACTTGGTGGCTTTGACCCGGCTTGTTTATAATTTTAGCTGTCATTATCTCAAAGGTGCACCAAAGAGCTTTCTGTCAAAATATTACACGTGGGGATACTGTACAAGTTACGGTTCACAATAAGAGACAAAAAGAGATACTTTTGGTACAAATTGCGTTCTTTTTGCTGCGATCAGTGCATTAAAATACCATTTTAAATTGATTGATAATATTTTTTCAAGAAAAAAATTTCTGTGGGGGATAGATTATAGTCCAATTTTGAGAAAAAGTCAAAACACACCCAGAGAGACCCTCAGTCACCTTTTCAGCTCCTAGTGCTGTTCGACTGACTGCGAGTTAAGACTGATTTCGTGGTGGGAGGTCACATATGTCTGACCACTTTTCATGCTGTATTCTGTACTACAGCTGCTCATTGTTGTTTGTATGTGGTGACCTCTGCCACTTTTGGTCGATGGAAAGTCCAACACCGTCTGTGCATGACTCCCAATTCCTCAGGCTAGCTGCTGCACTTTTGACTCAACATGTAAGCATCACTGGCTGGGTCAGAGCTTACTGTTATTGATATTTTTGTTTAAAGCCAAGCCAACTGCACCTAGTCTACCAGGGACGTAACCACCTCAAAGCATACACCATACCTCACTGGCAAGAAGTGGAAAAGAAAATGAAGTACACATATCAGTGCACTTGCATGCATACTCTAAGGATTTTCCTCTGGCTTTGACCACTCCATCCAATTTATCACCAAGGGGTGGGGTGGGGGTAAAAACAGACCTGAATACAGATTTGAAAAGCACTAAAGACACTGAACCAGGTACAAAAACTGCCCAAATTATCTGAAATTGCTTCTGTACGTCACATGTCCTTAGCGCCATATCAAGGCTGTAATCATCTCGAAATATACACAATACTTCAATGGGGAAAAAACAGGAAAATAATGAAGTACACATATCAATACATCCACACGAATAATGTAAGAATGTATCCTGACATTGACCACTCATCCAATTTACCAACAAAGGGTTTTTAAAAAAAAGCAACCCAAATCTGAATACGAATTTGAATTTAACTAAGGACACAAAAAGATATATTAAAACTGCTCTGAATTATTAGTTTGTTCTTGCACATGATATTTCCTTAGAGCCAAAAACTCACTTAATACATTTACCAATATACCGCTCCAAAGAAAGCTTTACACAGAGAAGTAAGGCAGAAAGAAACACACTGAAAGGAAAGAGAACCTTTCTAAACACATTTTGTATTGAAAGAACCCCCAGCAGCCCTAAGGGGGATGGGTCAAAAGTACTTGGACGTCCATACGGTATTCTCGTCACCATTGTAATATTTTCCTGTTAATGTTTACATACCCTCAAATTCAACAAAATGGTCAATGCCCTTTTAATAAGTACTTATTTATCCGCAATTCATAAATGGAAAATTATTAAAATGATCCGATCAGCATGTGGTCCTCAGTGCCTAGTGCACCTTAATCTCTGGAAATTCATAGCCTCATACCAGTGTCTAGCGCACCTTACTCTATGGAAATCTGTGGCCTCATACCAGAGCCCAGCACACCTTAATCTCTGGAAATTTATAGCCTCATACCAATGTCTAGCGCACCTTAATCTCTGGAAATTTATAGCCTCATACCAATGTCTAGCGCACCTTAATCTCTGGAAATTTATAGCCTCATACCAGAGCCTAGCGCACCTTAATCTATGGACATTTATGGCCTCATACGTCTTATGACATTTCTGAATAGTCTCTTACCTTAACTGCTGCTCTGCCAAAGAAGGCAGTGATTGACGGTGGACTGGCAATCCCAGAAGCTCCTGCAGAGCTAGTAGGTAGTCCATGCCATCATTGTAACATTCCCCAATTAATGCTTGCAGTCCATGCCATCACTGTAACATTCCCCTATTAATGCTTGTAGTCCATGCCATCACTGTAACATTCCCCTATTAATGCTTGTAGTCCATGCCATCACTGTAACATTCCCCTATTAATGCTTGTAGTCCATGCCATCACTGTAACATTCCCCTATTAATGCTTGTAGTCCATGCCATCACTGTAACATTCCCCAATTAATGCTTGTAGTCCATGCCATCACTGTGATATTCCCCAATTAATGCTTGTAGTCCATGCCATCACTGTGATATTCCCCAATTAATACTTGTAGTCCATGCCATCACTGTGACATTCCCCAATTAATGCTTGTAGTCCATGCCATCACTGTAACATTCCCCAATTAATACTTGTAGTCCATGCCATCACTGTAACATTCCCCTATTAATTTTTGTAGTCCATGCCATCACTGTAACATTCCCCAATTAATACTTGTAGTCCATGCCATCACTGTAACATTCCCCAATTAATGCTTGTAGTCCATGCCATCACTGTAACATTCCCCAATTAATGCTTGTAGTCCATGCCATCACTGTAACATTCCCCAATTAATGCTTGTAGTCCATGCCATCACTGTAACATTCCCCTATTAATTCTTGTAGTCCATGCCATCACTGTAACATTCCCCAATTAATGCTTGTAGTCCATGCCATCACTGTAACATTCCCCAATTAATGCTTGTAGTCCATGCCATCACTGTAACATTCCCCTATTAATGCTTGTAGTCCATGCCATCACTGTAACATTCCCCAATTAATGCTTGTAGTCCATGCCATCACTGTAACATTCCCCAATTAATACTTATAGTCCATGCCATCACTGTAACATTCCCCAATTAATGCTTGTAGTCCATGCCATCACTGTGACATTCCCCAATTAATACTTGTAGTCCATGCCATCACTGTAACATTCCCCAATTAATGCTTGTAGTCCATGCCATCACTGTAACATTCCCCAATTAATACTTGTAGTCCATGCCATCACTGTGACATTCCCCAATTAATACTTGTAGTCCATGCCATCACTGTAACATTCCCCAATTAATACTTGTAGTCCATGCCATCACTGTAACATTCCCCAATTAATGCTTGTAGTCCATGCCATCACTGTGATATTCCCCAATTAATGCTTGTAGTCCATGCCATCACTGTGACATTCCCCAATTAATGCTTGTAGTCCATGCCATCACTGTGATATTCCCCAATTAATGCTTGTAGTCCATGCCATCACTGTGACATTCCGCTATTAATGCTTGTAGTCCATGCCATCACTGTAACATTACCCAATTAATGCTTGTAGTCCATGCCATCACTGTAACATTACCCAATTAATACTTGTAGTCCATGCCATCACTGTAACATTACCCAATTAATGCTTGTAGTCCATGCCATCACTGTAACATTCCCCAATTAATGCTTGTAGTCCATGCCATCACTGCAATATTTAACAATTAATACTTGTATTAAATCAAGCTCAGCAAAACAGTACAGCACATTACTGCTACTTAACAACTGTTTCCTTATCCCCAAATCCTGGACGTAAAATGATAAAAATGATGGAATCAGTATACACATCAGATATCAAACTCTGGATAGTTATTTGATAGACAGGTATAGTTTTTCTTTGTGTTTTGTATATGAATTATTGATGTATCTTGCATAAAACATAGAAGATGTGTGTATTCTTGATGTAGACTATCTTTCCTTGAAAAAAATCAACTTTTACATCTAAGACCCTTTTAAAGATATAGTTTTCATCATTTCTATGTATAATCAACACTTGAACAAGAATATTTAAACCATATGTAATTAACTAATTAAACTATTTCTTTCAATTACATTGCATTTTTTTCAACTGAGCAACTGTTGTGTATTCGAAACAAGTGTGACTGCCCACGTTCAAGCAAACAGGAACCAGAAAAAAACATGAAAGAAGAATACGAACGCGTATTTAATACAACAAGACAAGACAGGAGCGAATTTTCGGCCAGTGTATCTTTTGAAATGGTTATAGACCTGATGTGGCTCGATGCAGTAGGCTGAGCTTTTAACAAAAAATAAAAGTACTAAATAACAGCAACTGAGCAACTTTTGAGTCGGTTAAGTCACTTTATTAACCAGCCCATGGAATATTGTTCAGCAATATTTTGATTGATGAATATTCTTTTAGTACTGCTTTAGTGACAAGACACATGTCTGCAAATATTTGGGTGTCGTTGGCTTCCAAACAATAACTGCAGGACAGACCCATGTCATTGCATTGTCAACTGCTTGTGTCCTTGTCATTCAGCTCATGGATTTTCTTCTAAGCTTTGAACTGGACACCAAATAGTTCAATACTCAATCTAATCTGGCATTTTGCAGTTTTAAAAACTCAATTAACGGATCCTTGAAAATAGTTTCAGAGTTTTGTCCATCGTTTGAAGAAACATCTTGAATGTTCAAGCCAATCCTTAAAATTCCAAGCGTGATTACAGTTTTTGTGCTCAACATCACTTTTCCTTTGTCATTAATGATAGTGAATTGAGCCTCAACGTGATTTCTGTCTCTATGATTATTTGTATCAAAGCTACTAGTTGAGCCTCAACGTGATTTCTGTCTCTATGATTATTTGTATCAAAGCTACTAGTTGAGCCTCAACGTGATTTCTGTCTCTATGATTATTTGTATCAAAGCTACTAGTTGAGCCTCAACGTGATTTCTGTCTCTATGATTATTTGTATCAAAGCTACTAGTTGAGCCTCAACGTGATTTCTGTCTCTATGATTATTTGTATCAAAGCTACTAGTTGAGCCTCAACGTGATTTCTGTCTCTATGATTATTTGTATCAAAGCTACTAGTTGAGCCTCAACGTGATTTCTGTCTCTATGATTATCTATATCAAAGATATTAGTTGAGTCTCAACGTGATTTCTGTCTCCATGATTATTTGTATCAAAGCTACTAGTTGAGCCTCAACGTGATTTCTGTCTCTATGATTATTTGTATCAAAGCTACCAATGGTCTGATGAGGTGTACCAGATGGGTTAGGCACCAGTGTCTCGACACTTTTCAAAATTTCTTTTTATTTTTCGGTATTCCCCAAAGATCTTGATTGGTGATATTCATGTCTGTGGCCTCATACCAATGCCTAGCATACTTTAATCTGTGGAAATCTATGGCCTCATACCAGTGCATAGCATACCTTAATCTGTGGAAATCTATGGCCTCATATCAGTGCCTTACATACCATAATCTGTGGAAATCTATGGCCTCATACCAGTGCATAGCATACCTTAATCTGTGGAAATCTATGGCCTCATATCAGTGCCTAACATACCATAATCTGTGGAAATCTATGGCCTCATATCAGTGCCTAACATACCATAATCTGTGAATCTATGGCCTCATATCAGTGCCTAACATACCATAATCTGTGGAAATCTATGGCCTCATATCAGTGCCTAACATACCATAATCTGTGGAAATCTATGGCCTCATATCAGTGCCTAACATACCATAATCTGTGGAAATCTATGGCCTCATACCAGTGCCTAACATACCATAATCTGTGGAAATCTATGGCCTCCTATCAGTGCCTAGCATACCTTAATCTGTGGAAATCTATGGCCTCGTACCAGTGCCTAGTGCACTTTAATCTTTGGAAATACATGTACATGGCCACACACCAGTGCCTAACAAACTTTAACCTATGGAAATCTATGGCCTCATACCTCTCATGGCATCTCTGAATAGGCACTTACCTGCCCTGTGGCTCTGGCAAGGCTGGCAGTGGCAGAGAGTTGCTGGGCAGTTCCAGGAGGTCAGCGAATGCTGCCAAGTCTCCTGTCTCATCACTGTAATATTTCCCAATTAATGCTTGTATTCATTCAAGCTCAACAAAACAGTACAGCACATTGCAGCTACTTAACAACTGTTTCCTCCCTGGATGTCAAATTATTAAAATGATGGAATCAATATACACGTCAGATATCAAACTCTGCATAGTTATTTGGTGGACACGGATAGTTTTTCTTTATATTGTGTTTTGTACATGAATTACTGATGTATAAAATTCATGTACAGATATGTATTCTTGAAGTAGATTATCTTTCCTTGAAATAATCGTGAACTTTAAAGCTAAGACTTATTAAAGATATAACTTTCATCATTTCTATATATAATCAACACTTACTCAGGAATTCTGAAGCCATAAACAAATAGGTAATTAAACTGTATATGAATAAGTGAACTGATTCTTATATCTTTTTTGTTTCTTTAACCAAAAGGAGCAAGGCAAAAGCGAACACACTGACAGAGAAGGGGACATTTCTAACCCATAATTTCCAGATGGGGATACGATCTGTACTGAAAGAAACCCCCGCATCCCTAAGGGGATGGGTCAAAAGAACTGGGACATCCATACAGTATTCTCCTCAACATTGCAATATTTTCCAAGTAATGTTTATATACCCTCAAATTCAACGAAACAGTCAATGCCCTTTAGTAACTAATTGTTTATGTCCAATTCGCGGATGGAAAATTAATAAAATGATGCAATCAACATATGGTCCTCACATCCTTCAGAATTTTTATGTCTTTTTTAAACTGGGCAGTCTTTCTCTTGAGAGAGCTTGCTAACTTTATGTCACTGAAATGTTTTGTTAGGTCAGATGACAAAGTGAGTGTTCAGTGCTTGTACAGATGCTGTTTAGTCGGTTGTGGTGCCGTGTTTGATAGACTCATATATGTCTCTGACCTCTTTTCCTGCTATACACAGTATTAAGGCTGTTCTTTGTTGTTTGCTTGTGGTGACCTCTGCCACTTCTGTGTTGATGAAAAGTCCGATGCTGTCTACATATGATTGCAATTCCTCAAGCCAGCTGCTACTCTTTAAGAGTCAGTGTGTAGGCATCGGTGGCTGGGTGGCTGGTGCTTGGATGTCCATACAGTATACCCCTTGCCATTGTCGCATTTATCTGTTTATGCTTGTATTCATTCAAACTCATTCATACAGTCCAGCACAGTGATGCCACTTAACAACTGTTTAGTCATCCCCAAGTCCTGAACCATTAAAATGATGGAGTCAGTACATAGTTCTCAGCATACAGTGCACCTTAACCTACAAAAATCTATGGACTCACACCTCTCACTGTATCTCTGAATAGGTTCTTACCTCTGTGCCTCTGTGGCAGGTGGAGGCAGGAGAATGCTGCACTCCACGCGACGTTGCTCCATTGCAGGTGGAGGTCTGGGTGGCAGGAGAATGTTGCACTCCACACCAGCATCTGCAACACGCATGATCAGATGAAAATGTGTTAATTTTTAATGGTAGACTGAACAACTCGTACAGTTGGAATAATTCCCCGAGCGTCAGAGTCTGAAAGATTCAGCAGAGTCAATAATTACAGAATCAGTATTGTTTGTATGCATGTCTGTGTCTTCCACCATCTACATTTTTCTGTATCTGTGTGAGTGTCTGTACATACGTCTGTGTCTTCCACCGTCTACATTTTTCTGAGTCTGTGTGGTGTCTGTATGCATGTCTGTGTCTTTCTCATCTACATCTTTCTGTGTCTGTGTGGTGTCTGTATGTATGTCTGTGTCTTCCCCATCTACATGTTTCTGTGTCTGTGTGAGTGTCTGTATGCATGTCTGTGTCTTCCCCATCTACATGTTTCTGTGTCTGTGTGAGTGTCTGTATGCATGTCTGTGTCTTTATCATCTACATGTTTCTGTGTCTGTGTGAGTGTCTGTATGCATGTCTCTGTCTTCCCCATCTACATGTTTCTGTGTCTGTGTGGTGTCGGTATGCATGTCTGTGTCTTCCACCATCTACATGTTTCTGTGTCTGTGTGAGTGTCTGTATGCATGTCTCTGTACCTTCCCTATCTACATGTTTCTGTGTCTGTGTGGTGTCTGTATGCATGTCTCTGTCTTCCACCATCTACATGTTTCTGTGTCTGTGTGAGTGTCTGTATGCATGTCTGTGTCTTCTATCATCTACATTTTTCTGTGTCTGTGTGAGTGTCTGTATGCATGTCTCTGTCTTCCCCATCTACATGTTTCTGTGTCTGTGTGGTGTCTGTATGCATGTCTGTGTCTTCCCCATCTATATTTTTCTGTGTCTGTGTGGTGTCTGTATGCATGTCTCTGTCTTCCCCATCTACATGTTTCTGTGTCTGTGTGAGTGTCTGTATGCATGTCTCTGTCTTCCCCATCTACATGTTTCTGTGTCTGTGTGAGTGTCTGTATGCATGTCTGTGTCTTCCCCATCTACATGTTTCTGTGTCTGTGTGAGTGTCTGTATGCATGTCTGTGTCTTCCACCATCTACATGTTTCTGTGTCTGTGTGAGTGTCTGTATGCATGTCTGTGTCTTCCCCATCTACATGTTTCTGTGTCTGTGTGAGTGTCTGTATGCATGTCTCTGTCTTCCCCATCTACATGTTTCTGTGTCTGTGTGAGTGTCTGTATGCATGTCTCTGTCTTCCCCATCTACATGTTTCTGTGTCTGTGTGGTGTCGGTATGCATGTCTGTGTCTTCCACCATCTACATTTTTCTGTGTCTGTATGAGTGTCTGTATGCATGTCTGTGTCTTCCACTATCTACATTTTTCTGTGTCTGTGTGAGTGTTTGTATGCATGTCTGTGTCTTCCACCATCTACATGTTTCTGTGTCTGTGTGAGTGTCTGTATGCATGTCTCTGTACCTTCCCTATCTACATGTTTCTGTGTCTGTGTGGTGTCTGTATGCATGTCTGTGTCTTCCACCATCTACATGTGTCTGTGTCTGTGTGAGTGTCTGTATGCATGTCTGTGTCTTCTATCATCTACATTTTTCTGTGTCTGTGTGAGTGTCTGTATGCATGTCTCTGTCTTCCCCATCTACATGTTTCTGTGTCTGTGTGGTGTCTGTATGCATGTCTGTGTCTTCCCCATCTATATTTTTCTGTGTCTGTGTGGTGTCTGTATGCATGTCTCTGTCTTCCCCATCTACATGTTTCTGTGTCTGTGTGATGTCTGTATGCATGTCTGTGTCTTCCCCATCTACATGTTTCTGTGTCTGTGTGAGTGTCTGTATTTGCATGTCTGTGTCTTCGACCATCTACATTTTTCTGTGTCTGTGTGGTGTCTGTATGCATGTCTGTGTCTTCCCTATCTACATTTTTGTGTGTCTGTGTGGTGTCTGTATGCATGTCTGTGTCTTTCTCATCTACATCTTTCTGTGTCTGTGTGGTGTCTGTATGTATGTCTGTGTCTTCCCCATCTACATGTTTCTGTGTCTGTGTGGTGTCTGTATGCATGTCTCTGTCTTCCCATCTACATGTTTCTGTGTCTGTGTGATGTCTGTATGCATGTCTGGTCTTCCCCATCTACATGTTTCTGTGTCTGTGTGAGTGTCTGTATGCATGTCTGTGTCTTCCCATCTACATTTTTCTGTGTCTGTGTGGTGTCTGTATGCATGTCTGTGTCTTCCCATCTACATTTTCTGTGTCTGTGTGGTGTCTGTACTGTGCAATGTGTCTGGTGTCTTTCCCATCTACATTTTTCTGTGTCTGTGTGGTGTCTGTATGCATGTCTGTGTCTTCCCCATCTACATGTTTCTGTGTCTGTGTGAGTGTCTGTATGCATGTCTGTGTCTTCCCCATCTACATGTTTCTGTGTCTGTGTGAGTGTCGGTATGCATGTCTGTGTCTTCCACCATCTACATTTTCTGTGTCTGTGTGAGTGTCTGTATGCATGTCTGTGTCTTCCCTATCTACATGTTTCTGTGTCTGTGTGAGTGTCTGTATGCATGTCTGTGTCTTCCACCATCTACATGTTTCTGTGTCTGTGTGAGTGTCTGTATGCATGTCTCTGTCTTCCCATCTACATGTTTTCTGTGTCTGTGTGGTGTCTGTATGCATGTCTGTGTCTTCCACATCTACATGTTTCTGTGTCTGTGTGAGTGTCTGTATGCATGTCTGTGTCTTTATTCATCTACATTATTTCTGTGTCTGTGTGAGTGTCTGTATGCATGTCTCTGTCTTCCCCATCTACATGTTTCTGTGTCTGTGTGGTGTCTGTATGCATGTCTGTGCTTCCCCATCTAATTTTTCTGTGTCTGTGTGGTGTCTGTATGCATGTCTGTGTCTTCCCATCTACTTTTCTGTGTCTGTGTGAGTGTCTGTATGCATGTCTGTGTCTTCACCATCTAATGTTTCTGTGTCTGTGTGAGTGTCTGTTGCATGTCTGTGTCTTCCCATCTACTTTTTCTGTGTCTGTGTGAGTGTCTGTATGCATGTCTGTGTCTTCACCATCTACATTTTCTGTGTCTGTGTGGTGTCTGTATGCATGTCTGTGTCTTTCTCAATCTACATTTTTCTGTGTCTGTGTGGTGTCTGTATGCATGTCTGTGTCTTCCCATCTACATTTTCTGTGTCTGTGTGAGTGTCTGTATGCATGTCTGTGTCTTCTCCATCTACATTTTCTGTGTCTGTGTGAGTGTCTGTATGCATGTCTGTGTCTTCACCATCTACATTTTTCTGTGTCTGTGTGAGTGTCTGTATGCATGTCTGTGTCTTCCACATCTACATTTTTCTGTGTCTGTGTGGTGTCTGTATGCATGTCTGTGTCTTCCCCATCTACATTTTCTGTGTCTGTGTGGTGTCTGTATGCATGTCTGTGTCTTCCCATCTACATTTTTCTGTGTCTGTGTGGTGTCTGTATGCATGTCTGTGTCTTCACCATCTACATTTTTCTGTGTCTGTGTGTGTCTGTATGCATGTCTGTGTCTTCCCATCTACATTTTTCTGTGTCTGTGTGGTGTCTGTATGCATGTCTCTGTCTTCCCCATCTACATGTTTCTGTGTCTGTGTGGTGTCTGTATGCATGTCTTGTCTTCCCCATCTACATTTTTCTGTGTCTGTGTGAGTGTCTGTATGCATGTCTGTGTCTTCCCATCTACATTTTCTGTGTCTGTGTGAGTGTCTGTATGCATGTCTGTGTCTTCCACATCTACATTTTCTGTGTCTGTGTGAGTGTCTGTTGCATGTCTGTGTCTTCTACCATCTACATTTTTTCTGTGTCATGTGGAGTGTCTGTATGCATGTCTGTGTCTTCCATCTACATTTTTCTGTGTCTGTGTGAGTGTCTGTATGCATGTCTGTGTCTTCTCCATCTACATTTTTCTGTGTCTGTGTGAGTGTCTGTTGCAGTCTGTGTCTTCACCATCTACATTTTCTGTGTCTGTGTGAGTGTCTGTTGCATGTCTGTGTCTTCTCACCATCTACATTTTTCTGTGTCTGTGTGAGTGTCTGTATGCATGTCTGTGTCTTCACCATCTACATTTTTCTGTGTCTGTGTGAGTGTCTGTATGCATGTCTTGTCTTCCACTACTACATTGTTTCTGTGTTGTTGTGGTGTCTGTATGCATGTCTGTGTCTTCACCATCTACATTTTTGTCTGTGTCTGTGTGAGTGTCTGTATGCATGTCTGTGTCTTCCACATCTACATTTTCTGTGTCTTGTGAGTGTCTGTATGCATGTCTGTGTCTTCCACCATCTACATTTTTCTGTGTCTGTGTAGTGTCTGTATGCATGTCTGTGTCTTCCACCATCTACATTTTTCTGTGTCTGTGGGTGTCTGTATGCATGTCTTGTCTTCCCCATCTACATTTTCTGTGTCTGTGATGTGTCTGTATGCATGTCTGTGTCTTCCACCATCTACATTTCTTCTGTGTCTGTGTGAGTGTCTGTATGCATGTCTGTGTCTCCCATCTACATTTTTCTGTGTCTGTGTGAGTGTCTGTATGCATGTCTGTGTCTTCACCATCTACATTTTCTGTGTCTGTGTGAGTGTCTGTGTGCAGTCTGTGTCTTCCCCATTTTACATTTTTCTGTGTCTGTGTGAGTGTCTGTTGCATGTCTGTGTCTTCCCATCTACATGTTTCTGTGTCGTGTGAGTGTCTGATGGCATGTCTGTGTTTATCATCTACATGGTTTCTGGTGTCGTTGAGTGTTATTGCATGTCTGTGTTTACCATCTAATTGTTCTGTGTCTGTGTGGTGCTGTATGCAGCTGTGTCTTCACCAATAATTTTCTGTGTCTGTGTGGTGTCTGTTGCATTCTGTGTCTCATCTAATTTTGGTCTGAGCTGAGTGTCGTATGCATGTTGAATCATATCTACATGGTGTGGGATGGCATTAATGTTTCGTGTCTGTGTGAGTGTCTGTATGCAGTCGTCACTCACTTTTCTTGTCTGTGGTCTCATGCTCATCTACATGTTTCTGTGTCTTGTGTGTGTCTGTATGCATGTCTGTGTCTCCCATCTTATTTTTCTGTGTCTGTGTGGTGTCTGTATGCATGTCTCTGTCTTCCCCATCTACATTTTCTGTGTCTGTGTGATGTCTGTATGCATGTCTGTGTCTTCCCATCTACATTGTTCTGTGTCTGTGTGAGTGTCTGTATGCATGTCTGTGTCTTCCCATCTACATGTTTTCTGTGTCTGTGTGAGTGTCTGTATGCATGTCTGTGTCTTCCAATCTACATTTTCTGTTGTCTGTGTGGTGTCTGTATGCATGTCATGTGCTTCCCCATCAATTTCGTGTCTGTGTTGTAGTCTTCTGTATGCACGTCTGGTGTCCATTTCCACCATCTACATGTTTTCTGTGTTGTAGTGAGTGTCTGTATCATGTCTGTGTCTTCACCATACATTTTCTGTGTCTGTGTGAGTGTCTGTTGCATGTCTGTGTCTTCACCATCTACATTTTTCTGTGTCTGTGTGAGTGTCTGTATGCATGTCTGTGTCTTCCCATACATACTACATTTTTCTGTGTCTTTGTGTTTTGTATGCATGTCTGTGTCTTCCACCATTACATGTTTCGTGTCTGTGTGAGTGTCTGTATGCATGTCTCTGTCTTCCATCTACATGTTTCTGTGTCTGTGTGGTGCTGTAGCTGTCTGTGTCTTCCCCATCTACATTCTGTCGTGTGGTGTCTTGCTTCTTGTTTCATCATACTTTTTCTGTGTCTGTGTGAGTGTCTGTATGCATGTCTCTGTCTTCCCCATCTAATGTTTCTGTGTCTGTGTGAGTGTCTGTATGCATGTCTGTGTCTTCCCATCTATATTTTTCTGTGTCTGTGTGGGTGTCTGTATGCATGTCTCTGTCCTTCCCCATCATACATGTTTTCTGTTGTCTGTGTGAGTGTCTGTATGTCATGTCTGTGTCTTCCACCATCTACATGTTTCTGTGTCTGTGTGAGTGTCTGTATGCATGTCTGTGTCTTCCCCATCTACATTTTTCTGTGTCTGTGTGAGTGTCTGTATGCATGTCTGTGTCTTCCCCATCTACATTTTCTGTGTCTGTGTGAGTGTCTGTATGCATGTCTGTGTCTTTCCTCATCTACATGTTTCTGTGTCTGTGTGAGTGTCTGTATGCATGTCTGTGTCTTCCCCATCTACATGTTTCTGTGTCTGTGTGAGTGTCTGTATGCATGTCTGTGTCTTCCCATCTACATGTTTCTGTGTCTGTGTGGTGTCGGTATGCATGTCTGTGTCTTCCATCATCTACATTTTTCTGTGTCTGTGTGAGTGTCTGTATGCATGTCTGTGTCTTCCACCATCTACATGTTTCTGTGTCTGTGTGGTGTCTGTATGCATGTCTGTGTCTTCCACCATCTACATTTGTTTCTGTGTCTGTGTGGTGTCTGTATGCATGTCTCTGTACTTCCCTATCTACATGTTTCTGTGTCTGTGTGGTGTCTGTATGCATGTCTGTGTCTTCCCATCTAATTTCTGTGTCTGTGTGAGTGTCTGTATGCATGTCTGTGTCTTCTACCATCTACATTTTTCTGTGTCTGTGTGAGTGTCTGTATGCATGTCTGCTGTCTTCCCCATCTATCATTTTTCTGTGTCTGTGTGGTGTCTGTTGCATGTCTGTGTCTTCCCCATCTATATTTTTCTGTGTCTGTGTGGTGTCTGTATGCATGTCTTGTCTTCACCATCTACATTTTCTGTGTCTGTGTGGTGTCTGTATGCATGTCTGTGTCTTCCCCATCTACATTTTTCTGTGTCTGTGTGAGTGTCTGTATGCATGTCTGTGTCTTCTACCATCTACATTTTTCTGTGTCTGTGTGAGTGTCTGTATGCAGTCTGTGTCTTCTACCATCTACATTTTTCTGTGTCTGTGTGAGTGTCTGTATGCATGTCTGTGTCTTCCCCATCTACATTTTTCTGTTGTCTGTGTGAGTGTCTTATGCATGTCTGTGTCTTCCCATCTACATTTTTCTGTGTCTGTGTGAGTGTCTGTATGCATGTCTGTGTCTTCCCCATCTACATTTTTCTGTGTCTGTGTGAGTGTCTGTATGCATGTCTGTGTCTTTCACCATCTACATTTTTCTTTGTCTGTGAGTGTCTGTATGCATGTCTGTGTCTTCCACTATCTACATTTTTCTGTGTCTGTGTGAGTGTCTGTATGCATGTCTGTGTCTTCCCCATCTACATGTTTCTGTGTCTGTGTGGTGTCTGTTGCATGTCTGTGTCCTTCCCCATCTACATGTTTCTGTGTCTGTGTGGTGTCTGTATGCATGTCTGTGTCTTCCACATCTACATTTTTCTGTGTCTAGTGTGAGTGTCTGTATGCATGTCTGTGTCTTCCACATCTACATTTTTCTGTGTCTGTGTGAGTGTCTTTTATGCTTGTCTCTTCTTCCATCTACATGTTTCTGTGTCTGTGTGGTGTCTGTATGCATGTCTGTGTGTCTTCTCATCCATACATTTTTCTGTGTCTGTGTGGTGTCTGTATGCATGTCTGTGTCTTCCCCATCTACATTTTCTGTGTCTGTGTGATGTCTGTTGCAGTCTGTGTCTTCACCATCTACATGTTTCTGTGTCTGTGTGAGTGTCTGTATGCATGTCTGTGTCTTCACCATCTACATTTTTCTGTGCTTGTGTGAGTGTCTGTATGCATGTCTGTGTCTTCACCATCTACATTTTCTGTGTCTGTGTGGTGTCTGATGTCATGTCTGTGTCTTCACCATCTACATTTTTCTGTGTACTGTGTGAGTGTCTGTATGCATGTCTGTGTCTTCCCCATCTACATTTTTCTGTGTCTGTGGTGAGTGTCTGTATGCATGTCTGTGTCTTCCAACATCTACATTGTTTCTTGTGTCTATGTGAGTGTCTGTATGCATGTCTGTGTCTTCACCATCTAATTTTTCTGTGTCTGTGAGTGTCTGTATCATGTCTGTGTCTTCCACCATCTACATTTTTCTGTGTCTGTGTGGTGTCTGTATGCATGTCTTGTCTTCCCATCTACATTTTCTGTGTCTGTGTTGATGTCTGTATGCATGTCTGTGTCTTCCACCATCTACATTTTTCTGTGTATGTTGTGAGTGTCTGTATGCATGTCTGTGTCTTCCACCATCTACATTTTTCTGTCTTGTCTGTGTGAGTGTCTGTATGCATGTCTGTGTCCTTCCAACTATCTACATTTTTCTGTGTCTGTGTGAGTGTCTGTATGCATGTCAGTATCTTCCCCCATCCTTTACTCTGTGTCTGTTTTTGCTTACCTGCGAATGTTCGCATCCGTGCCTGTGTCTCCACACATGTTGTTGAGCCACTCGTAGTCTGCATGGAGGCACTGTTTGTAAGTAAATCAGTCTGAGTGGAGAGAATGTTCACTGAGTGTTACATTCATCTGTCCACCCAGACTGTTTACAATGTAGGATAGGCCCTTCATTGTCGTCACCTTCCATGGGCGTGAGACCTTGAGGTTAACAGAAAATATTTTGGGGGGTCTTGTTGGCCCTCTGTGCGTAATTTTCGGAAGAACCCTGCAACACAAAGAAAGGACAGAGGTGGAATCAAATACTTTAAGAGAGTAAAATCAATTGTAAGTTCATTAAGAAGTCACGCACTTTAGCTGTCAGCCAATACAGCTGTAGGTATATCATGTAAAACTTTATCATAATCATCGTCATAGACAATGTATTCTTCCTTTTTCACTTACAGAAGTGGAGAAAAAGAACTCTCTCTCTCTCTCTCTCCCCTCCTCCCTCTCTCCCTCCCTCCCTCCCTCTTGTTATACATGTCTGTGTTTTGTCTGTGTCTGTGTCACCATCTGTGAGCATATGTATGTACTCGTATGTACACGTGAGAGCATAATTGGAGGGTTGATGTATGTGAATGAATGCATATTTGTCTTGCTAGATTTAAAAATACAATAAATCAATTATGGAAAAAAATTGTCTGTAATCTGAAATATCTCCTCAAACTGCGGAGCACCCTGGTCCAATTATTGCAACTCCCAGTCCATATTCATACATTCATGACCGTTTACTCAAAATATCCATATCTAGAGCACCCTGGTCCAATTACTGCAACTCCCAGTCCATAGTCATACATTCATGACCGTTTACGCAAAATATCCATATCTACAGCACCATGGTCCAATTACTGCAACTCCCAGTCCACAGTCACACATTCATGACCAGTTACTGAAAATATATCTAGATATGGCATGAGTGAACCCATCTACAAAAGAAGTGTTTGGCACATTTTGTGCTCTCTCTCTATCTCTATCTCTCTCTCTCTCTCACACACACACACACACAAACACACACACACATACACGCGCACACACACACACATACACGCACACACACATGCACAGACACAAAATTGTCTTTGATCAATGATGCTTTCCCTTACAACATAAACACAGATTCAAAACATGTCTGCTGTCTCATTTTCTGTGTAGCCGTGTACCCAAAGAAGGCGTGTAGCAGACGCCTTTTCTCAAACCACCTTGATTAGTTACCTCCCCTGATTAAGTGATTCTTAAAATATTTGGAAATTCTAGTATTTTAAACCCCTAAAACCCAGGAAATGAGTAATTCGTGCATTCTAGTTTAGCAGAAAAGTATGTGTTTCTTATCAGAAATGTCTTCGGGGTTAAATTTCCCTCGTTTTCCTGAAATCAATCATTTTGTTGTTCGGTTGTTCGACACTGTTCAAATTTCCGACCAGTGAGCCATCACGTGACGGTAATCGGAAATTTGTAAAATAATGAAATAAATTATGGAAATTCTAAGATCACAATTAGAATATTGGTATTCTGATCTTTCATTTAAACCACACCGCACCTTTAATTATTAGATATTAAGCTTACATTGAAGCATGTTCAGGCCAAGTCAAAGCGCGGCAAACCGCCAAAATGACCGCCATTTGTCGGGATGTAGAATCCAATTCTTAATGTTTAAAATCTGACTTGAAATATACAATTTCATTTACATTCTTGCTCCTTTTGTAGACAGAACTGATGCTGAAATAAAATGTTGCCAAGTAGTAAGGTATTAGACGAAATTCTGGCACTCAGCCTTGTGGTCGAACTGTGTGTGTCCAGAATAAAATCTTTTTTTTTTTCTATTGCCTATTCATTGATCAATTTCTGCACAGAAAGGTTGATTTACCTATTTAAAATATGTCCACATGAACGTCCGAGTTATCGTCTATTTACTCATTTGTTTGATTTTTTTCATGGATTAATGCTGATTGATTAAATATGTAAAAATACGGCTAAAATCCCACTCAGCAAGTTTTATCCATTGACTTAAATCACTCATAGTTTAATCTAAGTGAACATTATGCAAAATGATGTAGACTACAACAATCTTTGTGTTGTGCAGATTTTTCTGATGTATAATATGTTGATAGTTGTTGTATGGACTGCAAAATAAGCACCGCTGAGCTTGCATGAAAAAACACAAATCTGGCCCCTCAGGGGTTCCAGGAGTTGATTCGCCTGCAGGCTTTAAGTGTTGTCATTGCTTTGATTTGGTTTGGTTCAGTTTTTACGTCGACACCCACCTCAGGTGATATGGCCGACGGGGATAACCATCCCAGGGAAGTGGGGGAAGGGGGGGGCTTATCTAATCCTATACTGACACCACCAGAACAACAATGATGTTAAGATGGACAGTGGGAGGCCAGTTTTAATATGGCGCACCCTGGGATTCGAACCCACAACCATAGCATGTAAATCCGACGCTCAAACCAACTAGGCTACTGGGCTCGCTTGTCATTGACGTTCACATGTCGAGTATATATGCAGGTGAGCGTGAGTGCTATGGATTTCCTTTCTCCTCTGGTCTGGTCGTGAACGGTTAGGACAGAATAAAGAGAGAAACACCAGCTCTGCCTTCCCTGGGTCTTCTTTGTCAGGCTGCCTTACCACCTGCGCTCTTCTGCTCTTCTGCCTCCAGTCTTCACCCTCACCCTTACCATCACACCATCACATCAGCTATAATATTGATAATATTTTTGCTTATTTGACTTGTAACAGGGAGGTTGTGTGTGTGTGCATTCGTATTCATATTCATTTTCTTTTGTCACAGTGGATTTACCATGTGAAGCTAGGGACTGCTCTTTCCTTTGAGAGTGCATCGCCACAGTGCTGCGCCACACAGTTTCCTTTTACCAAAAATTAAAAGCAAGAAGGCTAATTGACCTTCAAGGGGAAGGACCTGGGAAATCAACTTATCTCTCTAATGTTATACCAGAACAGCTGGGTAAATGCCTTCACCTTCAAATTTTCAACTGCTGTGGAATCTTGGCGTGTGTGAGCCAGAAGGCACATAAGTCTGACTTGTTTTTCGTCCCCTTCTGAAGGACTAGATGTTCAGTTTGATTTTCTAGTCAAACTGCGGAGAAAAGTCAAGGAAACGAACCCTGGACCTCGAGTTTGTTACTGGCATGCAAACGCAGAACATCAAACAGGCCTTAGCACTTTATAGATCCTGCAAGTAAAGTTTACTGTCCAACGGCTGGAACAACCTTAGCACTTTATAGATCGACCAAGTAAAGTTTACTGTCCGGTGACTTGAACAGCCTTAGCACTTTACAGATCCTCCAAGTAAAGTTTACTGTCCAATGGCTTGAACAGCCTTAGTACTTTACAGATCCTCCAAGTAAAGTTTACTGTCCAATGTCATGAACAGCCTTAGTACTTTACAGATCCTCCAAGTAAAGTTTACTGTCCAGTGCCATGAACAGCCTTAGCACTTTACAGATCCTCCAAGTAAAGTTTACTGTCCAATGGCTGAACAGCCTTAGTACTTTACAGATCCTCCAAGTAAAGTTTACTGTCCATGCCATTGAACAGCCTTAGCACTTTACAGATCCTCCAAGTAAAGTTTACTGTCCAATGCTGAACAGCCTTAGTACTTTACAGATCCTCCAAGTAAAGTTTACTGTCCAATGCCATGAACAGCCTTAATACTTTACAGATCCTCCAAGTAAAGTTTACTTGTCCATGCCATGAACAGCCTTAGTACTTTACAGATCCTCAAGTAAAGTTTACTGTCCAATGGCTTGAACAGCCTTAGTACTTTACAGATCCTCCAAGTAAAGCTTACTGTCCAATGGCTTGAACAGCCTTAGTACTTTACAGATCCTCCAAGTAAAGTTTACTGTCCAAGTGGCTTGAACAGCCTTAGTACTTTACAGATCCTCCAAGTAAAGTTTACTGTCCATGGCATGAACAGCCTTAGGCTTTACAGATCCTCCAAGTAAAGTTTACTGTCCAATGCATGAACAGCCTTAGTACTTTACAGATCCTCCAAGTAAAGTTTACTGTCCGAATGCCATGAACAGCCTTAGCACTTTACAGATCCTCCAAGTAAATTTTGACTGTCGCCAGTGTGCCATTGAACAGCCTTAGTACTTTACAGATCCTCCAAGTAAAGTTTACTGTCCAATGCATGACAGCTTGAACTTACAGATCCTCAATAAGTTATGTCAATGCTTGAACAGCTTAGACTTTCAATCCTCCAAGTAAAGTTTACTGTCCAATGGCTTGAACAGCCTTAGTACTTTACAGATCCTCCAAGTAAAGTTTACTGTCCAATGCCATGAACAGCCTTAGCACTTACAATCCTCCAAGTAAAGTTTACTGTCCAATGCCTTGAACAGC
Source organism: Monoplex corrugatus (assembly GCA_030674185.1). Lineage (NCBI taxonomy): Eukaryota > Metazoa > Mollusca > Gastropoda > Littorinimorpha > Ranellidae > Monoplex > Monoplex corrugatus. The sequence continues at coordinate 11,358,018 of JAPXFY010000027.1, read as the reverse complement.
CTTAGCACTTTCACAGATCCTCCAAGTAAAGTTTACTGTCCGTGGCTTGAACAGCCTTAGCACTTTGCAGATCCTCCAAGTAAAGTTTACTGTCCAGTGGCTTGAACAGCCTTAGACTTTACAGATCCTCCAAGTAAAGTTTACTGTCCAATGGCTTGAACAGCCTTAGACTTTACAGATCCTCCAAGTAAAGTTTACTGTCCAATGGCTTGAACAGCCTTAGCACTTTACAGATCCTCCAAGTAAAGTTTACTGTCCAATGGCTTGAACAGCCTTAGCACTTTACAGATCCTCCAAGTAAAGTTTACTGTCCGGTGGCTTGTGGAGAAAATGAAAACATCCAACTTGCATGCGCACTGAAGATGGAGTATGCGGACTGTGCAACAACACATCACATGCAGTGCACAGTTGAGCTCTCTCTCTCTCTCTGTCTCCCCCTCTCTCTCCCCCCTCCCTCTATGTCTGTCTGTCTGTCTCTCTCTCCCTCTCTCTCTCTCTCTCTGTCTCTCTGTTTCTGTGTCTGTCTGTGTCTGTGTTTCCCTCTAAACACATTTAACACATGTTTAGTTTGTTGGCCATTGATTTTAAGATCAATCCCTTACATTATTTTAGAGAAAAACGTAATAAGTGATCACACAAACAAACAGAAAATGTCACACAACAACAACAACGAACAAGGGAGGGCGAGGGTATACTTGGATATAAAGGCTTCGAGAAAAAAAAAAAAAAATGAAAAAGGAAAAGAGAAAAAAAAAATTAAAAAAGATAAAAAGTACAATACCAGTTCTTACCAATGAACAAGTTACGCAATAAACTAGCTAAACACAATGACTATCACCGTTCTTCACCCTTTGACTCCCGCACCCTATCTTCTTCTTCTTCTTTCTTTAAACATCCACCATCATCATTTTGATGGTTCTGATGTGTAAGAACTGTGGGTTTCCACTAGCTAGGATGTTGGTATGTAGAACTGCCAGTAGGGGGCTTTTGGGGTGGGGGTGGTGTGTGGTAGAGGATGGGGGGAGGGGGGCTGGTCAGATTCGGGACTTGGAGCACTCCACCGAGGCTGAGGAGATATTCTCTGGGGGTAGACTGTTCCAGTCCCTATCCACCAACTGCAAAAAAATGAAAATGAAAACTGGCCTCAATTATCAATTTATTGCCAGGAGATTTTAAAACAAGAAACCTGGATATAAATGAATAAACAGAACTAAGTACACTGAAAATGAAAACTGGCCTCAATTACCCCAAAAATTCCCCTGTGGGTATGCCTGGGGCTCTTTCAGTATAAATAGCATCCCCCGCCTTCTGGAAATTCCGTGCTAGAAATTTCCTCTTTTCTGTCATTCTCTTTGTTTCTGCCTTATTCCTTTGCTTTCTGTCATTTCTTCCTGTCATTTTCTGCCTCGCTGGTCCATTCATCTGTATGTGTTCTATTAAATCTTATGTACTTTCTCTTAGGACTGATAATTCGGTTCATGTGTTAAGTGCCTTTTTCGCTCTAAGGAAATGAGATATGTGGAAGCAATATCAGGTAATGTAGGCCCGTTTTTAAAATGGAATGTCCTACATACCCTCCCTCCCTCTCTCCCTCCCTCCCTCTCTCTCTCTCTGTTTCTCTCTCCCTCTCCCCCCCTCTCTCTCTGTGGAGAGATCTTTGAGTAAACATTATACACGAAACATGCCCCGTTTTTATACATGTTTTAGTGGCCTTGGTTATGTTTAAATTTGCATTGAGGTACGTTTTTTTAAATCCCCTGTGTGATAAATTGGATGGAGTGGTCAAGGCAGGGGCATATCCTCAGATTATGTGCGTGAATGCATTGATATGTGTACTTATTTTTTCTCCTTTTTTCCCTGTTGAAGTACTGTGTGTGTATTGAAGTGGTTATAGCCCTGATATGGCTCCATGCAGTCGGCTGAGCTTTAACGCTGATTGATATGTTAGTCATTGGGTAAGATGAAGGATATCCTATGTTTTGGTATACTTAACACTGATTGATATGTTAGTCATTGGGTAAGATGAAGGATATCCTATGTTTTGGTATACTTAACACTGATTGATATGTTAGTCATTGGATAAAATGAAGGATATCCTATGTTTTGGTATACTTAACACTGATTGGTACGTTATTCAGTAGTTAAGATAAAAGATATTCTATGTTTTGATATACTTAACGCTGATTGATACGTTGGTCATTGGGTAAGATAAAGGATATTCTATGTTTTGATGTACTTAACACTGATTGATACGTTGGTCATTGGGTAAGATGAAGGATATTCTATGTTTTGGTATACTTAACACTAATTTACACGTTAGTCAGTGGTTAAGACGAAGGATATCCTATGTTTTGGTATACATTAGTCAGTGGTTAAGATGAAGGACTTTTAATTGGATGGTCTGGGTTCGGTCCTGTCTGGAAAAACGCCTGGTGGGTTAAAAGTTGGACATTTTTCTCCATTCTCCTAAGTCAACATATGAGTAGACCAGAGGATGCCATACCCACCTTTATGTAAAATGCACACGCAGATCATCAAACAGGCATGTTCAAGATTCTGTAAGCCATTTCAGTGTTCGGTGATTTATGGACACCTAAAAACACCAATCTTGCTTTCCCACGAAAGCCTACATAACAAGCCAGCACACAAGCCTCGATCAAATGTCAGTTGGATATTGATGGGTGGGAGATGGAGGGAAAAAATGGGAGAGGGTTCGCGCAATCATTTGCTTCAAATAAACGTCATATGTTTAAGACTAAACTAGAGAGGAGAGAGAGAGAGAAGAGAGAGAGAGAGAGAGAGAGAGAGAGAGAGAAGAGAGAGAGAGAGAGAGAGAGAACTGTTATGCGTAAACGTAAATCTTAAAACCTCAACAAAACTCATTTAATTTCTCCGGTGCTGAAACGCACCTTCGTGGTGTTTTTCTTGTTAACTATTCTATTGCCAAAGTGTAAAGAAAGAACGAAAGAATCCCCCCTCCCCTAAGCATACACACAGTTTCGTCTAAATGAAAACAAATCAAATCAATGTAAACACTTTGTTTTAATACAACAACAACAGCCATGACAATAATAACAATGATAATAAGAATAACAAGAATGATAACAATAACACTAATAATAATATCAAGTCATAAAATATAAAATCAGTTCATAAAGTATGCTGGAATCGGGTATCAGCCTACATGCTCCGGGTAAAAATAATGATAGTGATACTTCTTTTCTTCTTCTTATCATTATTATTATTAATGGCAGTAGTAGTAGTAGCAGTAATATTGATATTATAACGGTATTTGCTGTCAAGGGACATCACTGTGAAGCTTACGTCTTAGGCTTGACTATAAATAGTACAAAGTTACGTCATACGGACCTGGCTTTGTTTTCATCATGGCGGAGCAACAGACAGCACCCGCTACAGGGAAAGTTGTGTGCCCAGTTGCCCAAGACAGAATATGGCAAGCGTTAATTGTTTGTAACGTTGTACTTGGTGTAAAGATATAAGAATTTTGTCCTAAATTCCGGAATTTGTCGGAAACCATTCGGGGCCAGAACCTATAGCTTTGCACCACAATGCTTGCACGTTTGGTTAAAAGATCTAGCGTAGATCAAGATCTAAATCTCAGTTTATCAATTTATGTCAGTGCATACGCTCTTGGTTTATGCTTTTGTTCAAGTTTGGTAAAGGTAGATGATCTGGCTGAAACTACTTTTTCCGTGTTAATTAACGTGTTCATTCTCTCTCTCTCTCTCTCTCTCTTATCGCTCTGTCTCTCTCTGAGTCTCTCTGTTGCACGCATACGCGCGTGCACACACACAGAGGCACAAACACACAAGCTGTCTTTGATTATAGATAGGCCTATGTCAAAACATGATCAAACACAAAATGCTATCAGAATAGTTTATTCTTTGCTCAAAAGCAAAAGGCATGCACCTAGACTAGATCTAGTTGGTTACGGGTCGCTATTGCCGAGGGCCGCTATTGCCGGGGGCCCCTAATGCCGGGGTGGGGGGGGGGGGGGGGCGCTATTGCTCACAATTGTTTACACCCCTCAATTTTTTTTTTCAAAGCTTTTGAAACTAAAAAAAAAGTGTCTGCAAGTGCAACATGTGTCTAGAAATGGTCCTTGTGTCATAAAACGAGTTTTTAGTTCTATTGTTGTTGACCATGTCCATCCATGCGTCCGTCCGTGCGTCCGTCCATCCGTCCACTGATATTGATTTACGTATTGCAGATGTGTATTTATGTGTGTTTGTGTGGTGTGTGTGTGTGTGGTGTGTGTGTGTGTCTGTGTGTGTATGTGTGCGTGCGTGGTTGTGTGTGTGTGTGTGGTGTGGACTCTGTGTGTGTGTGTGTCTGTGTGTGTGTGTGTCTGTGTGTGTCAGGAAGTGGCCAGGGTCAAACAGGAAGTTGCTCGTTTTTTGATTGTTTCGCCTTGTTTCTTCTTCCTATCATATTTATGACGCCTGCCGAGTCATACCGAGTCATAACAAGCGAGTTCCGTCCACAGGAAGTGCCTGCCGTTTTCGTCGTGTTGCCTTCAATTTCATGCAGTTTTTATGGCTGGAACAGGTATTTTAAAAGACGGCCAATGAAGTTGTCCCCATGTCTCTATCATAAGTTTTTTTAACCGAATTTTTGAATTTTATGGCGTCAATGTTTTTAAGGGTAGAGAGCTGAAATTTTGGGGATTTACTTAGCTAGGGGTAGACTGTCTGCATACAAAATTTCAGCTCAATCGGACCAGCAGTTTCAAAGATGGGGTGATCATGCGCATTTTCCAATGACTGAAATCCCACTAATGTTTATATAGGCAAAATTTCAGTCTCTCTCTCTCTCTCTCTCTCTCTCTCTCTCTCTCTTTCCTTTCTCTCTCTCAGAGACACCACCAAAATATGTCATGTTTCACCACTTTATTCAAAGAGATCAATCGGTTGTGTGAGGAAAATTTTTGAAACAAAAAAGAACTTTAGTGTCTGGAACATGTGTCAAGAAATGGTCCTTGCGTCATAAAACGAGTTTTAGCCCCCCCCCCCAAAAAAAAAAAAAAAAAAAAAAAAAAAACTGTTTAAATTTTTTTTTATGAAATTAACAAAATTTTTGTAAGTGAAAGCAAAATGGTCAAGCCATCCTGACATCCAGTCGGGATGAAAAAAAGAAAAAAAAAAACCTCTCTAAGATCCAAAACACTGTCCGTGGCACTTAGCCTACTAGTGCCAGTTGAGGTAGGAGATGGCATCCCAGTACTGCTCTAGAGTCCGCTGGCCAGCTTGGTACTGCTGTTTTGCCCGGTTGATGGACTCTTCCAGGATCCTCCATTTCCTTCTTCTGGTGGGCGGGCGGTTGCCTCTGGCAGCTGCAGTGATGTCCTGCTCTGCCAGCGCTTGGCGGTCCTTCAAGTGGACTAAGAAAGTCCACAAGGAAGGGTGCGTTGCCTGGACGGCACCGTTCAGTGCGCGGTGATACGCTGTAAGAAGAAAGTTAATTAAAGAGTGGTAATTAATTTTAGACATCATTATTACAGTTTGGCCCGTTCAGAAAACGAAAATGATGATGTAAAATCTCAATCTCATTATAATGATACTTAAGTCATTTTTAAACACGTGCATCTTCTTGCTCTTTCAATAAATGTGGACATAGATAAAAGTACACACACTCTGACAGGCCTAACGGTTCAAGACCTTTTTTTTTTTTTTTTGGTCAATTGTCAATTTTATGGATGCAGTTCTTTTAAGTTAGCCTAAGCTTATTTTGTTTGCAAATTGAAAAGCTTTGTAAGAGAAACTTGAAAAAGAGAGAGAGAGATAATAATAATAATAATAATAAAAATAATAATAATAATAATAATAAAGCGCATTTATATAGCGCATTTGTTACAGAAACTCAATGCGCTCAGAGCACACACACACACACACACACACACACACACACACACACACACACACAAACACAAACACACACACACACACACACACACATACACACACACACACACACACACACACACACACACACACACACACCGTAGGGGGGGGATTTTTAATAAGGTAAGATATTTCGAGAAAACGACAAACATTGAAACAAACACTTACACTGATGACCATGCTTTGAAATGAAAAATTGAAGGATGAAAGTACATTCAACATTAAGACAGGGGGAGGGGGGGGGGGAATGGGGGGATAGGCAGTTTTGGCAAACTGCTCTGCTGTCCTCCCTGTCCTTCTCCTATCTCTCCTCAGTGTCCTGCTCCTGTCCCTCCTCCCTGTCCTGCTCTTGTCCCTCCTCCCTGTCCTGCTCCTGTCCCTCCTCCCTGTCCTGCTCTTGTCCCCCCTCCCTGTCCTCCCACCACATTAATCTGCTTCTCAGCCATTTGTTTCATTTCCTTCACCACCATTGAATTTCAGACTGCATGAATAGTCAAAATGGCTTGGAACAGTATTCACCACCAAAGAAATGGGGGTGGGGGGGGGGGGGAAGCAAAGGAGTTTGCCAAAACTTTTATGCTCAAGGTTGAACAAATTTAGTTCAAGAAAACATTGGTTTGGTTCTTCAAGAAAGTACTTTAGGCGCCGAATTTTACTTCAAGAATACAAAAACCTGATTCTTCAATATGGTACTTTATTACCCGATTTGTGAAACAGACTAACTTGCATTTCAACATTTTGTTTTCAAATCAGTCACAATATGTGTGTTTCATGAAATGAGCAAGCCAGTTTTGCCTCTTTCATGATACATGCAAGGTGTTTTCCTGTTCCATGAAAGAAACAGACACGTATTTCCTGACGCAAGCATATGGCTGATTTCACGAAGCAAGTAGTATCCAAAATTTAGTGTAGGCCTATTATATACATAGGCCTACACATGTACTTAAAAGCAGAGATTATGACAGGGTGGTAGTACACACAATCTAACAGCCACGAAGGAGACCCTTTAAGAAGTTTATTAATATAAGTAATGCCTTGTATGCATACTTGGATGTCTCTGCAAGACAAAGTGGCTGGGAGCTGGATACCTTTTCTCAATATTGTGTAATTGAGCGTTAATATTCAGTCAATGTTTACTGAGCTAATACCGGTACCCAGCTAGGAATCATTGAACAGGTAATTAATTATATTATTCCATTTACATTGTCTAAACAGCGACTAGTTATTCGCAGACTTCTCAGCGCGCGTCAGTGTGACTGGAGATTCTATGGAGGTCGTAATAACATACCTTCAACTGTGTTGTTGGTTCTTGTATCCATACCCCGCGCGTAACAGTTCCAGGTGGCCGGGAGGAACAGGGCACCTTGAATGACGTAATTTTCACGCACATAGTTCAGGAACTGGTCGATTTCGGGAAAGCGGTTTGCAAGCCTCCTGTGAACAAATTAAAAAAAAATCACTATTGTTTATTCACTTTGGAATCAATAGGTCAGTGTTTCCCAGGGTGGCCCAGAATCGAGTGAGATGGCTAAGCGTAATTATATACATAAAGGTTAAGCGTTTCCTGAGTCAACACTTAGCTGGAGAAACTTATGTGTAAAACGCATAATATACGTGGAGTGTATACATCTGTCAAGCTCAGTTTGTTTCAAGAAAAATGGGTGCTCAGACAGGCAGATATACTGACAAATTTGATTGATATGGGAACCCAAGTTGTGCATCATGACTTGGGTGTCTGAGGGTTCAAAGGTCAAATCAGGGAAATGACTGCTTCAAAACAGCCTGGCAGAAAAATGGTTAATTCTTAACTCATATTATACTCCATCGCTTTTAGTTCTAAGTTCTCACCTCGTTCTATCAGCATTCACTAGGGTCTGAAAGGACAGGCCGACGACAGCCAGCGGAAGGTGCCCGATTGCCAGCACCTTCTGTATCAGCCGCTTGACTCTCCTGCTATGTCTGTACACTTGCAGCCAGGCCCACCTCTTGCACTTTCCGCCAAAGACTGTAACAGAAACAAGATGTTCTAGCCGTATAACTGTCTCCGCTCTGTAGTACTTAGAATGGTTTTAACGGTCAAAAATACACTTTTTGCTTTTGAAAATCAAATATTCTTAATCAGCATACTAAAATCCACCTATATCCACCAAATTTGGTTCATCAAAATTGCTGTACTCGGGTTATGATAAACTGGGAGTACATTTATATGCTTTGCATCTGGTTTATTTATAGATACATCTCTCTGACTTCTTGTCTTACATAATTCAGTCCCTCATAAAACCGTATGCCTACCTTTGGGTAAAGTGGAAGTAACATCCACATACTCTTGCACGAGGCAGCTCAACCCCCAGTGCGATGTGCAGCGCAGCTTCGTAGTCGACCACAACAACTGCCGGGCGAAGACGTAGCCGAAGTCCCCGCATTGCGTGTTTCACGGCACGCAGAACAGCACTGTAATGGCCTATGATCCTTCGGGTCATCAGAGCATGAACCAGTGGAATAACAAATCCGTGTACGCCTCCATGAATAGTAAAGACCTTTAAAAAAAATTCAAAATCAGGATTCTGTAAGATATACCTCTTTATTATTAAACATCTATGCAATCAGTTTGAAAATGTGAAAAAACAGTAAAGGAACAAAATTCAGTCGAACCCATGCCTGTTGTAATTAAAATGACAACGTATCCCATGTCGTTGTGTTGTCTGGTAAGTTGTATCATGTGTGTTTGATGTGCGTGTTTGCCTGGAGCCACATAACCTATCATTATGTAACTGCAGGGAAGTTCAACAAAGACTATCCCACAGGTCTCAATAATCGTTATAACAGACTACTAAGAAAGGGACACTAACAAAACTGTCATTTTCACAACAAATCTTTCAATTAATTCTGTTCACTAATTGGGCTCCTGATGTCCGTATAATGCGACCAGCCGTACTTAATCATGCACCAAGGCATCTAACGTTCATTTCGACTGGGATACAAAATCTGTGCAACTTGCAGCGGCTGTGAGTTATCCAGATTCCTAAAACCTTGCGGCAGGTGTCAGTGATTGTAGGCGTACACTATTGCACTTAATCTAAAGATTAATAGTCTAAATCAAATCCTGATTTGCAAATTCATGCACTGTTTGAACAGTAGTCAATCTATCAAGGATTATAAGAAAATCTGTAGGCCTATGCTGAACTGTTTTGCAACCTATTCTTGGAATTTTAGTCATACCTATTTCTGTTTAGCTTTATGCATTATTTCATTAGAAATTAATGATCTCTAAATAATAGGCTAGCTGACAATCTGATTCCTTGCACCAGGCTTGGTGAGTAGCCTATATTGGTAGGCCTAATAACCATGCAGTTGGAAGTCATGTAGGCTAAATGAATGAATGAAGAGAATACCTGGTAATATGGAGCAGGGCAGCTCCGAAATGTTGCGTCCATGTAGAGTGTGTCGCAGGTCTCAAGAACTCTGAGGTTCTCTTCTGTAGCAAAAACAGCAATCCCTCGGGCTGGCTCATTGCGGAGAAGAAATTGGTCACCCATCCACGTTTCACTCCACTGGTTGGGGAACGTGACTTCATTGACTTCCCGGGGAATTGGGGGCATATTTATCGCTCGTGCCCGTCTCATACTGGATCGGACGGAATTGAACTGGGGAAGTTCTGGCCGATCCCCCCCTTCCTGTGGAACCTGCCTATGTGCAACCACCACCTGGGCTTCATACAAACGTTTCGTGGGCCGCGTGGGATTTACCGTTGCTTCCATTTTCAGGCGATTTAGGAAGACACATCTCTGGATCACTTCATCATCGGGTGGGTGCGTGTGACTCCCGGCCCCAGGGTCTTCTAGCACACGAATTGCTGCGTTGGGATTTTCCAAATCAAACTTGCTTGTTTTGCATTTGGCAGTACACGATGGATATCTCCAGCATCTCCATTGAAAGAACTGAACAGTTTCGTGTTTTTTCTGATATTTAAAACCATCGAAGAACAGTACTTTCCCGTTTTTTCTTGACGCAGTTTCAACACGTGCCATGGTGTGGAAAAACCAGGAGAAAGAACAATTTGCCCACCGGCAGTACTCTCCCTTGACACTGTTACAGGAGGACAAATAATGACGCACTTACCTACGTCAAACATGATCGTGACGCGGTGCGCACTCTCTCTCTCTATCTCTCGTTCATCTCTTCTGTGGCGCGCTTTGAAACATTTTCAGATAGATCTAGATCAGTTTAGATCATTCTGCTTTGTGTATGTAAGCAGAATGTGCATTGCATCGCTGAAGTTTCGGAAGCTTATAAAAATATTAAGAAGCAAAATAAAACTTATTTGGATCTTGGGAGTACCTTAGAATCGGAACGAGCCTGAGTTTCTGTGACTGTGTGTGTGTGTGTGTGTTAGGCCCCCGGCAATAGCGGCCCTCGGCAATAGCGGCCTGACCCCGATCTAGTTCAGATGCATATTGCTGCGGCTTATAGCCCAGCCAACTTCTTTAGCCATATCAGGGCTAATACCACATTAAAAACGACACCAGACTAGGTGTAAGTCTGTGTAAAGTACATAAATATGAAAACGGACACTACCATCCACTATCTGGATTCAGATTTTTTTCAGTCTGCTCTCCCTCCTTCACTCTAACATTTGATATTTGAAGGTGCATGGTTTCATATTGACCAGAGAGGTTTGTGCGTGACAAGAATGTGCTAACAAGTGCGTGACAAGAATGTGCTAGCAAGATTTTGTCAACTGTCGTTATTTTTTTTTTAGGGGGGGGGAGGGGGGGGTCAAAGGTGTGGAATGTTGAGCAGTTTGAATGCCCCAGTTTTGGCGTCAAGGTCACGCGGATATATATAATCAGCACGCTTCGTTGCTACGAGAACAGTCCAGAGTGTTACAGTACAGTACCATTGCAATCAGAACGACAGTCGATCTTCGACTTTACAACTCATTGTGCTGCTAACATTGTTGTACAGCTATGAGACATCGTAGACAACATGAAAAAGAAAAAAAGTGAATGAAATCAGCACTTTTCAAGGAATGTATGTGAACAGTACTTTCTCAGGAACTTCTGACATTCTTTAAAATCCGTTTTCACCCTTGACATTCTACCACTGATCTTGATTAAGATCATTTTGTTTTCAGCTAAACCTTTTTCAAGGTCACAGTGACCTTAAAAAATACAAAATGATTATTTTCTGTAATGATTTTGTATAAAGAAAATTTTTTTTAAAGGAGGTAGTTAAAATGGCTTGACGAGTGGCTTGAAATTTGGTTTAAACAGATGTTATTCAAGAAATTTTTCCACTCAAAATATAGTCACAAGACACATAACAGGCATAATTTATACAGTTACAGGATACACTTTAGAACAACATTTTGACATGGCACTTGTCCTGAATTCAGTACATTACAAGAAAAATGTGTACTGTGATAATTAACGAAACAAAGGGAAAATGTGGGACAACGTTGAAGAAAATGATCATTAGCCAAAGCGTTTCGCTTGTTTAGCAGCATCACTGCACGTAAAGTTGAAATGCATTGAAGGAAACAAAAGTTTCAAATTAACCCATGGCATTCGTATGTGTTTGTGTGCGTATGCGTGCCGGTGTGTGTACGTACACATGGGCATAAGTGGCTG